>CM031604.1:22416426-22436426 GCA_018398815.1 Conus ventricosus
TCGAAAATGGAACTCATTGTGCTGCGGATCTGCAAAAATGTTACAAGACGCTATGATGATTGATAGCCGTTATGAATAGCAAGATATAATACACTTTGTAATTGCATGGGTTCTGGTCCACTGTTGCAATACAATCTGATCTGTGCTGAGATTTTTAGGTCATTATTCTGGAAGAGTGCAGCGCACTTCTTTTCAGCAAATCTAGCACTGGTACTGGTGGTACTGTCAGGTTTGTAGAGATCAGAATCCAGTGAATTTTGTTCTGTGCTCATAATGGCATATCAACTCTTGATTGAAGTCACAAGAATCATTACTAACTGAAGTTACAAGAATCATTATTATTGAAATTATATGAGTAATCAATGTTGTTGGAATGGTTTATCAGCAGTGAATAACACTTGAAAATGAGCATACGTTTCCGTTCATGTCTTCATCTTGAGAATACTGTGTAACCATTCAGTTGAATCTTGCTCATCAATTACATGAATCTTTTTCGTTGAAAAGTAAAAAAAGAGGAGCTGAAGTGCATGGAGAATTCTAAATTTGCTGCACCACGGCCTAAAGATTTGCTGAAGTAACCAGACAATGCACGTGAAAAGAATTTCGATAAGTGAATAAAATGGTATAGTTGTGTCCAAAATAAGCGAACAACAACAAAACAGAAAAACATAAAAAGCGAACAAACGAAAAAGAACAAGAAAGAAACAAAAGAAAAGAAAGAAAGACCCCTCCCGCAAGAAAAAAGAAAGAAAAAAAAACACCACCATAATGTTATATATATCCACTGTCCACAGTCGTCTACACACGATAATGATATTATAGAACAGGCTCTGTCTTCATTGCTTAAAGTAATGTACACCACGTGCTTCATGTAACAACTTTTACTGCTTTCAGGTTTTACGTATATGTGTAGTTTGTATATATATATATATCATTCAATTATAAACAATTATAAACAATATTCAATTATAAACAAATATTCAATTATAAACAATTCATTCAAATATTCAGTTATAAACAATATTCAATTATAAACAAATATTCAATTCAATTATGAACAAGAAATATTCAATTATAAACAAATCTTGCTCTTATGTCTTAGATTGAAGAAATATGTCTTAGATTGAAGAAATATGTCTTAGATTGAAGAAATAAACAAAGCTTGATTGAAGAAATAGGTGGGAGATAAGCATTCATATCTGCAGTGGCAGTTAATACTGCCTAACTAACAGTATGTGCTCAAGTGGGTGGATGGGAAAAATAAAATAAAATAAATGCTTCTCAAAAGGAGATTATAAGCTTGCTGAAGGCTCATTTTGAGAAGCATTTATTTTATTTTTCCCCATCCACCCACTTGAGCACATACTGTTAGTTAGGCAGTATTAACTGCCACTGCAGATATGAATGCTTATCTCCCACCTATTTCTTCAATCTAAGACATAAGAGCAAGCTTTGTTTATAATTGAATATTTCTTGCAGTCATTGCAACACCAAGCTGCTCTGTAAGTTGCTGGAATGGTGCTCGGTACTTATCCTTGGAATTTATTATTTATATATATATATATATATATATATATATATATATATATATATATATATATATTATATATATGTATACACATATATATATATATATATATATGTGTGTGTGTGTGTGTGTGTGTGTGTGTGTGTGTGTGTGTGTGTATATATATATTGTGTGTGTGTGTGTGTGTGTGTGTGTGTGTGTGTGTGTGTGTGTGTGTGCAAACACACACACACACACACACACACACACACACACACACACACACACACACACACACACACACACACACACAATTTTGGACAGAAGAGACACGGTTCATTCGCGTTTTACCTGTATTTGTCTGTCCCCTCCCCTGTTCCCCCCTCCTCCTCCTACCATCCTCCACTCCACGCTGCTCCCAATCCTTGCCATCACCATGACCCTGTCACAAACTGATTTGTGGCTATCAGATTTCCTTTTTTTTTTCTTCTTTTCAATGTGTTATTTCTGTTTTGTTTTGTTTTTGAGATTTTTTCCCCCATGTAGATAACTATCATTGCCAGGTAGAGGTAATCACCCTTCTTGTCTCCTCCTTCACCACCACCATTTACTGCGCCCGACCTTCTTCCCTCCCCTGTTTCACTTTCTCTTGTTTTCCTCACCTCTTTCCAGGGGAAAATACGTGAAATCTGCGAGTGTTATATAGTTGTTGTGCACTTTTTTTCTTATCGTCGTATCAGGATATCAGTGTGCAGCCTGAAGTCCTGGTGAAGAATGGAGTGTTGGTGTAGTAATGTTCACTTTGTCTCTGTGAAGTCGCCATGTTGTTTTGTCTTTGTACGTCACCAGATGTATCAGCATGTTGCTTAATACCCTCAATGGACTGGGCTGCAAAACATTTCAAACATGTTGCAGGTTTGAAACAAAGAGACATTTTGTTCATTTCGTAGATCCTCTGTGGTTTTTTGTTTTTTTTTCAAATTTTTTTTTTTTCCAGCGAAAAATATGGTTTATCATCGTGGTACTGTAAATGGAAATGCGCTCTGTATGCATAAACATTTAAAATGATTGAGCTTTGTTTGGTAGTGTATACTGTGCTTTGATGTACACATCACCATATGTAAAAAGATATCAATTTATTTCGCGTAATATTCTCTCCACCCGTCCGTCCCCCTCCCCTTACTTACCGTCCGCCCTCTGTCTCTGTCTGTGTGTCTCTGTCTGTCTGTCTGTCTGTCTGTCTGTCTCTCTCTCTCTCTCTCTCTCTCTCTCTCTCTCTCTCTCTCTCTCTCTCTCTCTCTCGCTGCAGTGATTATGCCAAAACGTATGCAATTCACAACTTAAAGTGGTGTGATTTCTTTTTTTAACGTCTGTCTTTTCGTTGTGAAAGAGATCTAGTCCGTGTAGACTCTCTTCCTTCTTCGTGCTTTTCATTTTTTATTTTTAGAATGCATTCTGTCGGTTTGCCTTTTTCTACTCGGAGCGGGGTGGTGGGTGGGGGGTGTTATTGGAGTACGTTTATGTTTGGTTTATAAAATGATGGTAAAGACATGGAACATTCATTGTTATCCTGTACTCCATAAATGTCGAGAATATTGTTTGTCATCTGGTTTCCTTTTGTCAAGTGCGTTGATCGTGTCTAATTTTATGAAAACGTTTTGCAATATGAATGTAGGTACATGAATTAATGAACGATTATGTGTTTGAGCGTACACAAATGGACTTGCATGATGGAGGAGTTAACAACAAAGCTTTATTTTTTGGGAAAGAAGTTGACACAAAGAGAGTCTTTGATAAATACAAACATGTGTTTTGTTCCAGTGTTTTTAAAGCATATGAAGAAATAAAGGAAAAGATTATTTTAAAAAAAACGAAAATTGAGAAGAATTGATAGCTGAACCAATGTTTCATTCGTAAAGTTAACACAAGGAAAAAATCTGACGAGGAAATAGACGCCTTTCTACAGAGACTGCTGAATTCGTGATTTACTGGGTGCGATTTTTTTTTTTTTTTTTTTTTTTTTTTGGTTGTCATTCAAAACTTTCTTGGGGAAAATGTGGTATGCGTACAAATTTATTAATTTGTTTGGGAATTGTTAGCCTTTTAAACACACACACACACATATATGTATATTAAATATATATATATATATGTTGGCAGAAGCAGATTGTAGCAAACGTATGGAATAGTCTTAATGCACGAGACTGGTAGAGGCTTTCGTGTGATATGCTCTGTTGCGAAATCGCACGACAGTTCTATGCTTATTTGATAAAAACTAAAATAGAACCTAAGTGTTAGGACAGGAGACTAACTGGAAGCACACAGTTAAAGATCATTTCCAGAATTCACAAAATGAAGTAAAGTGGGTTCAAGTTTAGGTTGTTCACAGAATCAAAGTGTTAGGACAGGAGACTAACTGGAAGCACACAGTTAAAGATCATTTCCAGAATTCACAAAATGAAGTAAAGTGGGTTCAAGTTTAGGTTGTTCACAGAATCAAACACCCAAGCAATAGTAAATATGAATTCAGATGAAACAAATAAATGTAAAACTGGGGGAGACAATGTTTGATACGTCTTTTGGAATTGTCAGTTCGTTCAAATGTTTATGGATTTTCAGTGGACTCAAACTGAACGATGTGTATTGGCTGGTGGCTTTGTTATGATAACAGATGAAGTTGTGAACCCTCTTTATTTTGTCAGCTAAATCATGTAATTTTGGCTGTGATATGAGAAATGACTGCTTAGTGCGTTTACTCACATTTCAAAACACATGTATGAGATTAAAAACTACATGACCAGAATACTAAGGAAGTACGAAGGAAGAATTCAGTCTTGGAATGCGTATCTTCTCATTACACGGGGTTGTTGAAAGACCTATCGCGGTTTTGTTACTTTGGTCTCGTCTTTACTCTCACGCTAATATAGTTTATCGGGAAAGTATGTGCTCAACTGCTGTCGGTTATATCAAGTATTCAGTGATGCATATTTTTCTGCATTGACTATGATGCCAGACTCTCTCTCTCTCTCTCTCTCTCTCTCTCTCTCTCTCTCTCTCTCTCTCTCTCTCTCTCTTCTCTCTCTCTCTCTCTCACTGTGTGTGTGTGTGTGTGTGTGTGTGTGTGTGTGTGTGTGTGTGTGTGTGCCTTTTCTCACTCTCTGTTTCAACTTTTACCAAAGAAACCCACTTGTGTTCAAGTCATTTACTGATCATCGACAAAATCATTCTGCACTTTTATGTTTGAGAAGATAAAAATGACATTGTAACAATGTTGTTTTTGTATTTGTGCTCTTTTTTTATTTCAAAATTGTTAGAAAATAGAGAAAAAAAAACTTCCACCAACGCATACTGATCAATCATTCACACCTGTATCTCCACAGGCAAACCCACGAGCACAACAGAACACAAGCACACACCAGTGGAAAAAATGGCCGAGTTGCCAGCAGCGAAAGATCGAATCTTTATAAAGATTGAAAAGACTTGTTTTCACTGTTCTCTTTAAAGAGTCAAAAGAGAGAGCATGGGTCATTTGATAGAGATGAGAATTCTAAATCCGTGGTGTACAGAACGAAAAAGATTGATGATCGAGAGGCTAGGCCCATACTTGAAGTGTCTAGAAATTATGATGGCAGAAGAAGACCCAAGAATTTGAGAGAGGACATAATGAGAAAGAGGGCCATGCGTTTAAGCAGGTGAAGATCCTGATAGAAAAGGATAATAATGTGCTCCATTCTAGCTTGAATAGAGAGCCATTGAAGCTTTTGAAAACGAGACACAGTCATGATCAGGCCCCAATCGCCAGGAGCACCAGTCTTGCAGCAGACTCCGTATCATGCTGCAGTTCAGATCAAATGTACATGGGGCTGAGAGACAAAGGTGCAGTCTAGTGATCTGTATTTGAAAGAATGGAAAAGCGTACACAATTCGTAGCTGCAGGTAAAGATGTAGGTAGCGACGAATAGAGCAGGTTTCCACGAATTACCATGCAAGCTGACTGGTACGCTGTTGTAACGTGTTTCGTGGCAGACACGTCGTCAGATACCACAAATCCAGTGTTCCTGGCAGAGAGAGGAAAGGATGTCAGTTGTGACTGCTTGTATAGCAATTGGTTGTGGATCAGGAATACCCACTCTCTTAGGCTGCCTTAGGAGAGCTTCTATTTTGTTATCACTCGACTTAAGCTTTCTGTGTGTCAACCAAACTTCAACATGAACAATAAAAGTCTGCATGATGCTCTGATACTTAGGATCACATCCAAGGGACATGAGTTACACACCTGCGTATCCTCAGCAGAAGACAGACTGGAGACAGTAAAGTCTGTGATCGATGCCAGCTGTAATTTGTACGTAAGAATCGTAGATAGATATAAACCTGGTCCAGGAATGGAACTTCGCAGAGCATCCAAATGAAGAATTGCAGACTGCGATTTTGTCTTGATCATCCATTTTGTGTTTTGTCTGATATGCAGAATGAGATGAGAAGCAGACTGGAACATTTTAGGAGGGGGGGGGGGGTATTATGTAAATCACAAGTCATTTACCGATCATATGGAAAAGCCTGTAGAACCTGGTGGCTGGTTGAATGGAAAAGCACGCCAGACGATTGGGGCCTGGTTTGAAAGGGAACTTTGACTAATAAATGTTGTGGTGGGTGAATCCAGAGAATGCCATCATCAGTGAAAGAACGAACATTTAGGAGTGGCTGAAGACGTTTGTCAGTATTCAGGACCAGACCCAGCTGAGATAGGAAGCAGACTGAACAGAATCGGTGGAGTATTTTAGACTGAAAGGGCGATCAGCCCAGGGATTGTAGAAGTGTGGTATGATTGTTTGAGTCATTTGAAAAGTACATTTGGGCCTTCGAAATTTTTCCAATAAAATCCCACGATCACTGTTTCTGACAAAAGAGAACTGGCCACTGGAAAAAGGTGTATGACACAAGAAAATCATGCATTATGTTCGACCTTCACGATCTGGATTTCCGAGATTATCTCCCTGATTTCACCCCAAACCGCCTGTCTAATACAGTAGTAGAAGTGTATGTTGGTATTACTGTCTGATATTCACGAGCAGGACCCGAGTGTTCCCGAGCGAAGGGTCTTGTCTCCAGCACTGTACAGCTTCAAAATCAGTTGCATCGTAAGATCAGTACGCAAGGTTCCAAATCTTCTATGTTTGTTGACGACTGTCCTCTCTACACCACCGGGAACGCGTCCAAAGCCGGACCCAGTTGTGCATTGCAGTAGTGGGCAGAAAACTTAATCTTCATTTTCAACCACAAAACTTTGGGCATTCATTTCCAGGTCTTCAGAAAATTCTTTCCGACACCAGACATTCAAATAAAAGAAATCTCAAATTCAAGCTGTCAGAGAAGCAAAATCTTTTTCGATAACTTCTGGCCATACGTTAAACTTCAGCCACCACGTTCAGAATTAAAGAACTTTCTGTATATGCCCTGAACATCATCCCTGTAGCTTACGTGGACTGAGACGACGGCTGTAAAACACTTCTCAGCCTTTATGGAAAAGGGCATATGCTGACGTGGAAAAAATGTTCCGCATTAAAACGTTTCTAATGAATCCCATCATTCAGATACGCGCCTGTTCTAAAATCAGCAGCAGAAAATGCTTGTAACCTAAGTTTATGCATTACACATGCGAACAGATCAAACTTGTATTTTCTGTTGTCATCAAAAGTCAAAAGCACAGTGCTAAAGTTCTTTTTTTTTCAAAATCGGTTTATCGCATAGCTCATTTCAAAGATAACAATTGTTATACGCAACTGTCTTTTTGTGGTGTTTTGTTTTGATTTTTACATCACTCTTGTAATTGACGCGAAATAAGTGTGTTCCGTTACATTTTCCTTCAGATGCATTAAGCAGTTATCTAACAAGTGATTTGCCTTCCTTGCCTTGCCTTGCCTTGCTTTGCCTCGCCTTGCCTTGGCTTGGCTTGGCCTTGCCTAGCCTTGATATATTTTGCCTTTCTCACTTCGTTTTGCCTTGTTTGCCATACCTCGCCTTGGGTTTTGCTGTGCCTTAGTTTGCCTTACCTTGCCTTGCCTCGCTTTGCTGTAGCATGCCTTGCTTGGCCGTGGTTGCATTGCCTTGTCTAGCTTTATTTCTCTTTGCCTCAGTTTGGCTTGGCTTTGCCTCGACTTGCCTTGCCTTGCTTTGACTTGCCTAGTTTCGCTTTGCCTTGCTTTGCTTCGTTTTGTCTTGCCCTGCCGTGGTTCATTCTGCTTCGGCTCGTTTTGTCTTGCCTTGCACTGCATTGTCTTGCCTTGTCTTGCTTTGCTTTGCTTTGCTTTGCCTTGCCCTGCCTTGCCTTGCCTCGCTTTCAATTTCCTTGACTGGCCACGTCTCGCTTTCCTGTGCTTTGGCTTACCTTACTTTGCACTGCCTTGGCTGGATGTTCCATACTTTGCCTTGTCTTGCCTCATGCCTTGTCTTGCGTCATGCCTTGTCTTGCCTCATGCCTTGTCTTGCCTCATGTCTTGTCTTGCTTCATGCCTTGACTTGCCTCATGCCTTGTCTTGCCTCATGCCTTCTCTTGCCTCATGTCTTGCCTCATGCCTTGTCTTGCCTCATGCCTTGTCTCATGCCTTGTCTTGCCTCATGCCTTATCTTGCCTGATGTCTTGCCTCATGCCTTGTCTCATGCCTTGTCTTGCCTCATGCCTTATCTTGCCTGATGTCTTGCCTCATGCCTTATCTTGCCTCATGTCTTGCCTCATGCCTTGTCTTGCCTCATGCCTTGTCTTGCCTCATGCCTTATCTTGCCTCATGTCTTGCCTCATGCCTTGTCTTGCCTCATGCATTGTCTTGCCTCATGTCTTGTCTTGCCTCATGTCTTGCCTCATGCCTTGTCTTGCCTCATGTCTTGCTCATGCCTTGTCTTGCCTCATGCCTTATCTTGCCTCATGTCTTGCCTCATGCCTTGTCTTGCCTCATGCATTGTCTTGCCTCATGTCTTGTCTTGCCTCATGTCTTGCCTCATGCCTTGACTTGCCTCATGTCTTGTCTTGCCTCATGTCTTGCCTCATGTCTTGTCTTGCCTCATGCCTTGTCTTGCCTCATGTCTTGTCTTGCCTCATGTCTTGTCTTGCCTCATGCCTTGACTTGCCTCATGTCTTGCCTCATGCCTTGTCTTGCCTCATGTCTTGCCTCATGCCTTGTCTTGCCTCATGTCTTGCCTCATGCTTGACTTGCCTCATGTCTTGCCTCATGTCTTGCTTCATGCCTTGTCTTGCCACATGCCTTGCCTCATGCCTTGTCTTGCCTCATGCCTTGTCTTGCCTCATGCCTTGTCTTGCCTCGTGTCTTGCCTCATGCCTTGTATTGCCTCATGTCTTGCCTCATGCCTTGTATTGCCTCGTGTCTTGCCTCATGCCTTGTCTTGCCTCATGTCTTGCCTCATGCCTTGTCTTGCCTCATGTCCTGCCTCATGCCTTGTCTTGCCTCATGCCTTGTCTTGCCTCATGCCTTGTCTTGCCTCATGTCTTGCCTCATGCCTTGTCTTGCTTCATGCCTTGTCTTGCCTCATGCCTTGTTTTGGCCTCATGCCTTGTCTTGCCTCATGCCTTGTCTTGCCTCATGCCTTGTTTTGCCTCATGCCTTGTCTTGCCTCATGCCTTGTCTTGCCTCATGCCTTGCCTCATGCCTTGTCTTGCCTCATACCTTGTCTTGCCTCTTGTCTTGTCTCATGCCTTGCCTCATGCCTTGTTTTGCCTCATGTCTTGCCTCATGCCATACCTTGCCTCATGTCTTGTCTTGCCTCATGTCTTGTCTTGCCTCATGGCTTGTCTTGCTTCATGCCTTGTCTTGCCTCATGCCTTGTTTTGCCTCATGCCTTGTCTTGCCTCATGCCTTGTCTTGCCTCATGCCTTGTTTTGCCTCATGCCTTGTCTTGCCTCATGCCTTGTCTTGCCTCATGCCTTGCCTCATGCCTTGTCTTGCCTCATACCTTGTCTTGCCTCTTGTCTTGTCTCATGCCTTGCCTCATGCCTTGTTTTGCCTCATGTCTTGCCTCATGCCATACCTTGCCTCATGTCTTGTCTTGCCTCATGTATTGTCTTGCCTCATACCTTGTCTTGCTCATGTCTCGCCTCATGTCTTGTCTTGCCTCATGTCTTGCCTCATGCCTTGTCTTGCCTCATGCCTTGTCTTGCCTCATGCCTTGTCTTGCCTCGCCATGCCTTGTCTTGCCTCATGCCTTGTCTTGCCTCATGCCTTGACTTGCCTCATGCCTTGGCTTGCCTCATGTCTTACCTCATGCCTTGTCTCGCCTCATGCCTTGGCTTTGCCTCATGCCTCGTCTTGCCTCATGCCTCGTCTTGCCTCGTGCCTTGTCTTGCCTCATGCCTTGTCTTACCTCATGCCTGGTCTTGCCTCATGCCTTGTCTTGTCTGATGCCTTGTCTTGCCTTGCCTTCTCATGCCTTGTCTTGCCTTGCCATGCCTTGTCTTGCCTTGCAATGCCTTGACTTGCCTCGTACCTTGTCTTGCCTTGCCATGCTTGTCGTGCCTCGTGCCTTGTCTTGCCTTGCCATGCCTTGTCTTTCCTTGCCATGCATTGTCTTGCCTCGTGCCTTGTCTTGCCTTGCCATGCCTTGTCGTGCCTTGTGCCTTGTCTTGCCTTGCCATGCCTTGTCTTGCCTTGCCATGCCTTGTCTTGCCTTGCCATGCCTTGTCTTGCCTCATGCCTTGTCTTGCCTCATGCCTTGTCTTGACTCATGTCTTGTCTTGCCTCATGCGTTGTCTTGCCTCATGCCTTGTCTTGCCTCATGTCTTGCCTCATGCCTTGACTTGCCTCATGTCTTGTCTGGCTCATGCCTTGTCTTGCCTCATGTCTTGTCTTGCCTCATGTCTTGCCTTATGTCGTGCCTCGTGCCTTGTCTTGCCTCGTGCATTGTCTTGCCTCATGTCTTGTCTTGCCTCATGTCTTGCCTCATGCCTTGTCTTCCCTTGTGCCTTGTCTTGCCTCATGCCTTGTCTTGCCTCATGTCTTGTCTTGCCTCGTGCCTTGTCTTACCTCATGCCTTGTCTTACCTCATGCCTTGTCTTGTCTCATGCCTTGTCTTGCCTCGTGCCTTGCCCTGCCTTGCGTTGCCTCGCTTTCAATTTCGTTGACTGGCCAGGTCTCGCTTCCTGTGCTTTGGCTTACCTTACTTTGCACTGCCTTGGCTGGATGTTCCATACTTTGCCTTGTCTTGCCTCATGCCTTGTCTTGCCTCATGCCTTGTCTTGCCTCATGCCTTGTCTTGCCTCATGTCTTGTCTTGCTTCATGCCTTGACTTGCCTCATGCCTTGTCTTGCCTCATGCCTTGTCTTGCCTCATGTCTTGCCTCATGCCTTGTCTTGCCTCATGCCTTGTCTTGCCTCATGCCTTATCTTGCCTGATGTCTTGCCTGATGTCTTGCCTCATGCCTTGTCTTGTCTCATGCCTTGTCTTGCCTCATGTCTTGTCTTGCCTCATGTCTTGCCTCATGCCTTCTCTTGCCTGATGTCTTGCCTCATGTCTTGCCTCATGCCTCATGTCTTGTCTTGCCTCATGCCTTGACTTGCCTCATGTCTTGCCTCATGCCTTGTCTTGCCTCATGTCTTGCCTCATGTCTTGCCTCATGCCTTGTCTTGCCTCATGTCTTGTCTTGCCTCATGCCTTGACTTGCCTCATGTCTTGCCTCATGCCTTGTCTTGCCTCATGTCTTGCCTCATGCCTTGACTTGCCTCATGTCTTGCCTCATGTCTTGCCTCATGCCTTGTCTTGCCTCATGTCTTGCCTCATGCCTTGTCTTGCCTCATGCCTTGTCTTGTCTCATGCCTTGTCTTGCCTCATGTCTTGCCTCATGCCTTGTATTGCTCATGTCTTGCCTCATGCCTTGTCTTGCCTCATGTCTTGCCTCATGTCTTGCCTCATGCCTTGACTTGCCTCATGTCTTGCCTCATCCCTTGTCTTGCTTCATGCCATGTCTTGCTTCATGCCTTGTCTTGCCTAATGCCTTGTCTTGCCTCATGCCTTGTCTTGCCTCATGCCTTGCCTCATGCCTTGTCTTGCCTCATGCCTTGTCTTGCCTTGTCTTGCCTCATGTCTTGTCTTGTCTCATGCCTTGCCTCATGCCTTGTTTTGCCTCATGTCTTGCCTCATGCCATACCTTTCCTCATGTCTTGTCTTGCCTCATGTCTTGTCTTGCGTCATGTCTTGTCTTGCCTCATGTCTTGTCTTGCGTCATGTCTTGTCTTGCCTCATGCCTTGACTTGCCTCATGTCTTGTCTTGCCTCATGCCTGTCTTGCCTCATGCCTTGTCTTGCCTCGCCATGCCTTGTCTTGCCTCATGCCTTGTTTTGCCTCATGCCTTGTCTTGCCTCATGCCTTGTCTTGCCTCATGCCTTGGCTTGCCTCATGCCTTGTCTTGCCTCATGCCTTGGCTTGCCTCATGCCTTGTCTTGCCTCATGTCTTACCTCATGCCTTGTCTCGCCTCATGCCTCGTCTTGCCTCATGCCTCGTCTTGCCTCATGCCTTGTCTTGCCTCATGTCTTGTCTTGCCTCATGCCTGGTCTTGCCTCATGCCTTGTCTTGTCTCATGCCTTGTCTTGCTTGCCTTCACATGCCTTGTCTTGCCTTGCCATGCCTTGTCTTGCCTTGCCATGCCTTGACTTGCCTCGTGCCTTGTCTTGCCTTGCCATGCCTTGTCATGCCTCGTGCCTTGTCTTGCCTTGCCATGCCTTGTCTTGCCTTGCCATGCATTGTCTTGCCTCGTGCCTTGTCTTGCCTTGCCATGCCTTGTCGTGCCTCGTGCCTTCTCTTGCCTTGCCTTGCCTTGCCTTGCCATGCCTTGTCTTGCCTTGCCATGCCTTGTCTTGCCTCATGCCTTGTCTTGCCTCATGTCTTGTCTTGCCTCATGCCTTGTCTTGCCTCATGGCTTGTCTTGCCTCATGTCTTGTCTTGCCTCATGGCTTGTCTTGCCTCATGCCTTGTCTTGCCTCATGGCTTGTCTTGCCTCATGTCTTGTCTTGCCTCATGCCTTGTCTTGCCTCATGTCTTGTCTTGCCTCATGGCTTGTCTTGCCTCATGCCTTGTCTTGCCTCATGCCTTGTCTTGCCTCATGCCTTGTCTTGCCTCATGCCTTGACTTGCCTCATGTCTTGTCTTGCCTCATGTCTTGCCTCATGTCTTGTCTTGCCTCATGCCTTGTCTTGCCTCATGTCTTGTCTTGCCTCATGTCTTGTCTTGCCTCATGCCTTGTCTTGCCTCATGTTCTTGTCTTGCCTCATGTCTTGCCTCATGTCTTGTCTTGCCTCATGCATTGTCTTGCCTCATGTCTTGTCTTGCCTCATGTCTTGCCTCATGCCTTGTCTTGCCTCGTGCCTTGTCTTACCTCATTGTCTTGCCTCATGCCTTGTCTTACCTCATGCCTTGTCTTGCCTCGTGCCTTGTCTTACCTCATGTCTTGCCTCATGTCTTACCTCATGCCTTGTCTTGCCTCATGCCTTGTCTTACCTCATGTCTTGTCTTACCTCATGCCTTGTCTTACCTCGTGCCTTGTCTTGCCTCGTGCCTTGTCTTGCCTCATGCCTTGTCTTGCCTCATGCCTTGTCTTGCCTCATGCCTTGTCTTACCTCATGTCTTGTCTTACCTCTGGCCTTGTCTTGCCTCGTGCCTTGTCTTGCCTCGTGCCTTGTCTTGCCTCGTGCCTTGTCTTGCCTCGTGTCTTGTCTTGCCTCATGTCTTGTCTTGCCTCATGCCTTGTCTTACCTCATGCCTTGTCTTGCCTCATGTCTTGTCTTGCCTCATGCCTTGTCTTGCCTCATGCCTTGTCTTGCCTCATGCCTTGTCTTGCCTCATGCCTTGTCTTGCCTCATGCCTTGTCTTGCCTCATGCCTTGTCTTGCCTCATGTCTTGCCTCATGCCTTGTCTTGCCTCGTGCCTTGCCTCATGCCTTGTCTTGCCTCATGCCTTGTCTTGCCTCATGTCTTGTCTTGCCTCATGGCTTGTCTTGCCTCATGCCTTGTCTTGCCTCATGCCTTGTCTTGCCTCATGCCTTGTCTTGCCTCATGCCTTGTCTTGCCTCGTGTCTTGTCTTGCCTCAGCCTTGTCTTGCCTCATGTCTTGTCTTGCCTCATGCCTCGTCTTGCCTCGCCATGCCTTTGTTTGTTAGGCTTGCGTGGCTTTGCCTTGCATTTCTTCGTCCCTATGCCTTGTCATGCCGCACCGCGCTCCGCCTTGCCTGGCTTCGCTTCGCCTCGTCATACCTTGCCTTGCTTTGTCTTTCTTTGCTTGACATGCCGTGCCTTGCCTTGGGAGAAGAAGACAGGTGAAAAAGGAAGTGGGTGAAACCAGCAGAAGGACATAGAACTACGATAAGTACATTTACAAACATCGCTGCGTGACTGTAGCAATCTAGATATCCTTTCTTCCTTTCTCCGCGCGCGCGCACACACACATATATATATATATATATTGAATTATAAACAAAGCTTGCTCTTATGTCTTAGATTGAAGAAATAGGGGGAAGATACGCATTCATACCTGCAGTGGCAGATGATTCTGCCTAACTAACAGTATGTGCTTGAGTGGGTGGATGGGGAAAAAATAAAATAAATGCTTCTCAAAATGAGCCTTCAGCAAGCTTATATTCTCCAAGGGGGAGAGACATCCTCCATATAGGTGGGAAACTCACTAACATATACTCCTGGTCATATACCGATATTTCGAAAAACTTAGTGGTTTCTTTCCTCAGTGACCGCGGAAAGTGGTAATTTGACTCCTCTGCCTTTTCAGTTTTAAGAAGAATGCAATCCAAAAAGGCTGGTGATGCAATACCGTAGTATGTTTGTTGAGTTTTCAAAACACCAACAAGGTTGCCATCTAAGAAGCAAAAGAAAATCATAAAAGAGCAAAACAAGCTGCATTTTCTTAGTGAAAGTAGAAAATATATCCTTCTACTAAGACACAAGTGCTGAGCGCCAGTTCTTGGAATGAATCCGCAAGGGACTAAAATCAACAACTAAATAAATTCCAAGGATAAGTCACCGAGCACCGTTCCAGCGAACTTACAGAGCAGCTTGGTGTTGCAATGACTGCAAGAAATATTGATTACAAACAAAGCTTGCTCTATGTCTTGAATTGAAGAATAGGGGGAAGATACGCTATTCATACCTGCAAGTGGAAGAATGATTCTGCCTAACTAACAGTATGTGCTTGAGTGGGTGGAATGGGGAAAAAATAAAATAAATGCTTCTCAAAATGAGCCTTCAGCAAGCTATATTCTCCAAGGGGGAGAGAACATCCTCCAATAGGGAGGGAAACTCACTAACATATAACTCCTGGTCGTATACCGATATTTCGAAAACTTGGTGGATATTCTCCTCAGTGACCGCGGAAAGTGGTAATTTGGACTCCTCTGCCTTTTCAGTATTTAAGAAGAATGCAATCCCAGAAAAGGCTGGTGTGCAAATACGTAGTAATGTTTGTTGATTTTCAAAACACCAACCAAAGGTGCCATCTAAGAAGCAAAGAAAATCATAAAAGAGCAAAACAAGCTACATTTCTTGTTTAAAGTAGAAAATATAAAAGATATCCTCTAAGACACAAGTGCTGAGCGCCAGTTCTGAATGAATCCGCAAGGGACTAAAATACAACAAACTAATAAATTCCAAGGATAAGTACCGAGCACCGTTCCAGCAACTTACAGAGCAGCTTGGTGTTGCAATGACTGCAAGAAATATTGAATTATAAAGAAAGCTTGCTCTTATGTCTTAGATTGAAGAAATAGGGGAAGATACGCATTCATACCTGCAGTGGCAGATGATTCTGCCTAACTAACAGTATGTGCTTGAGTGGGTGGATGGGAAAAAATAAATGCTTCTCAAAATGAGCCTTCAGCAAGCTTATATTCTCCAAGGGGAGAGACATCCTCCAATAGGGAGGGAAACTCACTAACATATAACTCCTGGTCATATACCGATATTTCGAAACTTGGTGGTTTCTCCTCAGTGACCGCGGAAAGTGGTAATTTGACTCCTCTGCCTTTTCAGTTTTAAGAAGAATGCAATCCCAGAAAAGGCTGGTGTGCAATACCGTAGTATGTTTGTTGAGGATGTCTCTCCCCCTTGGAGAATATAAGCTTGCTGAAGGCTCATTTTGAGAAGCATTTATTTTATTTTTTCCCCATCTACCCACTCAAGCACATACTGTTAGTTAGGCAGAATCATCTGCCACTGCAGGTATGAATGCGTATCTTCCCCCTATTTCTTCAATCTAAGACATAAGAGCAAGCTTTGTTTATAATTCAATATTTCTTGCAGTCATTGCAACACCAAGCTGCTCTGTAAGTTGCTGGAACGGATGCTCGGTACTTATCCTTGGAATTTATTAGTTTGTTGTATTTTAGTCCTTGCGGATTCATTCCAAGAACTGGCGCTCAGCACTTGTGTCTTAGAGGATATCTTTTATATTTTCTACTTTTCACAAGAAAATGTAGCTTGTTTTGCTCTTTTATGATTTTCTTTTGCTTCTTAGATGGCACCTTTGGTTGGTGTTTTGAAAACTCAACAAACATATACGGTATTGCACACCAGCCTTTTCTGGGATTGCATTCTTCTTGAAAACTGAAAAGGCAGAGGAGTCAAATTACCCCTTTCCGCGGTCACTGAGGAGAAACCACCAAGTTTCGAAATATCGGTATATTTACCAGGAGTTATATGTTAGTGAGTTTCCCTCCCTATTGGAGGATGTCTCTCCCCCTTGGAGAATATAAGCTTGCTGAAGGCTATTTTGAGAAGCATTTATTTTATTTTTTCCCCATCCACCCACTCAAGCACATACTGTTAGTTAGGCAGAATCATCTGCCACTGCAGGTATGAATGCGTATCTTCCCCTATTTCTTCAATCTAAGACATAAGAGCAAGCTTTGTTTATAATTCAATATTTCTTGCAGTCATTGCAACACCAAGCTGCTCTGTAAGTTGCTGGAACGTGCTCGGTACTTATCCTTGGAATTTATTAGTTTGTTGTATTTTAGTCCCTTGCGATTCATTCAAGAACTGGCGCAGCATTGTGTCTTAGAGATATCTTTTTATATTTCTACTTTTCACAAGAAATGTAGCTTGTTTTGTCTTTTATGATTTTCTTTTGCTTCTAGATGGCACCTTGGTTGGTGTTTTGAAAACTCAACAAACATACTACGGTATGCACACCAGCCTTTCTGGGATTGCATTCTTCTTAAAACTGAAAAGGCAGAGGAGTCAAATTACCCCTTTCCGCGGTCACTGAGAGAACCACAAGTTTCGAATATCGGTATATGACCAGGAGTTATGTTATGAGTTTCCTCCCTATTGGAGGATGTCTCCCCCTTGGAGAATATAAGCTTGCTGAAGGTATTTTGAGAAGCATTTATTTTATTTTTCCCCATCACCACTCAGCACATATGTTAGTTAGGCAGAATCATCTGCACTGCAGGTTGATGCGTATTCCCCCTATTTCTTCAATCTAAGACATAGAGCAAGCTTTTTTTAATTCAATATTTCTTGCAGTCATTGCACACCAAGCTGCTCTGTAAGTGCTGGAACGGTGCTCGGTACTTATCCTTGAATTTATTGTTTGTTGTATTTTAGTCCTTGGATTCATTCAAGAACTCCTCAGCCTTGTGTCTTAGAGATATCTTTTATATTTCTATTTACAGAAAATGTAGCTGTTTTGCTCTTTATGTTTCTTTGTCTAGATGCACCTTTGGTGTGTTTTGAAAATCACAAACTACTACGGTATGCACACAGCTTTTCTGGATTGCATCTTCTAAAACTGAAAGGCAGAGGAGTCAAATTCCACTTTCGCGGTCACTGGGAGAAACCACCAAGTTTCGAAATATCGGTATATGACAGGAGTTATATGTTTGTGAGTTTCCCTCCCTATTGAGGATGTCTCTCCCCTTGGAGAATATAAGCTTGCTGAAGGCTCTTTGAGAAGCATTTATTTTATTTTTTCCCCATCCACCACTCAAGCACATACTGTAGTTAGGCAAATCATCTGCCACGCAGGTATGAATGCGTATCTTCCCCTATTTCTTCAATCTAAGACATAAGAGCAAGCTTTCTTTATAATTCAATATTTCTTGCAGTCATTGCAACACCAAGCTGCTCTGTAAGTTGCTGAAACGGTGCTCGGTACGTATCCTTGGAATTTATTAATTTGTTATATATATATAGCACTTTTAAAGTCATTTTAGGCTTTTTAATTATATTCATCTATATATATATATATACACGCGCGCACGCCAGACACACACACCACACACACACACACACACACACACACGCGCGCGCGCGCGCGCGCGCGCACAAACAGACAAATACGAGCGTGAATGCGCGCGGAATGCATTCGACAATTCCGTGGGCAGGTCTTTTCGGGGGTATATGAATGCATTGATTTTAATTTAAGGAAAATCCACCTGTCCTTGTGGATGGGTGGTTAATAGACCTGTTTGGTGGGGGGGGGGGGGGGGGGGGGGGGGGGGGGGGGGTGCGGGGAAGAGCGAGCTGTCTTTCTGCTACAATTAGACACAGCATTTCTTAGTTTATGGGTGAAAGAAATAGCACGTCAGAGTGACGGTCGGAATATGGATTGTCTGCACGAAAGTGCCCTGGGCGCACAGTTTGACATCGATATTTCGGCGTTTCCTCTCTCTTATTGAACTGTTCAGCTGAATGGTGAATCAAAATTGCTTTGGACGTTATTTCCAGCGTCATCTAACCAGTGAATGCGCGGGGACACTTGAAAACGCTGAACGCGAGCTTTTAACATTGATTACCTCCCTGGCAGATTTCCGAACGTCTTTGAAATACATTATCATACACAGCATACATATTGTTCAGATTATTATAAAGCGTATGCAATTATGTAGATGATGCCCCTCAGCATACATATTATTCAGATTATTATAAAGCGTATGCAATGATGTAAATGATGCCACTCAGCATACCTATTATTCAGATTGTCATAAAGCGTATGCAATGATGTAGATGATGCCAGACTTTGAAGCAATAATCTGCATCACTAAGTGAATTACCAGTCAACAACGATTGAGAAAGACGAAAAGAGAGAGAGAGAGAGAGAGAGAGAGAGAGAGAGAGAGAGAGAGAGAGAGAGGGGGGGGGAGGGGGACAGAGACAGACAGACAGACAGACCGAGAGACAGACAGAGACAGACAGACAGAAGAAGAAGGGGGAGGAGGGGGGGGGGGGAGGGAGAGAGAGAGAGAGAGAGAGAGAGAGAGAGGGGAGAGAGAGAGAGAGAGAGAAAGGAAATTTAGTTTGACTAGGGTAATGAGATAAGCAAATTGCACATGCTTTTCCCACCCAGCCCTGGGGAGGGGGGGGGGGGGGGGGGGAAGCACATGGAAAACACGAAAGTCGGTATAGCAGCTAAAGGGGGAAAAGTGAATACACAACTTGCAAGCTATATGCAGCACAGACTAATACTACAAAAGCAAACGATAAAATCCTGCATGCTTTCCCCATGCGCGCGCGCGCGCGCACACACACACACACACACACAGACCCCACACACACACACACACACACACACACACACACACACACACACACACACACACACACATGAGAGAGAGAGGGGAGAGAGAGAGAGAGGAGAGAGAGAGATGTGACCCTTCAGTACTCCTACAAGTCGGACAGAGATGGAGAAGAAGCTACGCTGACGGACAGACAGACAGACAAACACACAGACAGATGCCATACACATAGTACATCAGGTATGCCGCTGTACACACAGGTAACCGAGGGAATCATGCGTTGTGAATTGCCTCGGGTCCCTGTCAGCCTTGATGAGTCGGAAACCATGGAGACACAGAGATAGGGGGAGAGAGAGGAGGGGACAGCGAAAAAATGCACGCAATGTGTTTGAGTTAGATCTGTCTGTGCGTCTCTATCATCATATCTGTTTGTCTGTACGTACACTTCACTGTCTGCATATCTGTTTGTCTGTGCGTAAACTTGACTGTCTGCCTAGCTGTTTGTCGGTCAGTCTCTGGCTTTTTCTTCTCATTATTTTCGTCTTTGCCTCCCCACCCGCTATGTGTGTGTGTGTGTGTGTGTGTGTGTGTTGTGTGTGTTGTCCTTGTCATATTTTTTGTTTCTTTCTGTGCTGTCTCCTCTCCTACCTTCCCCCCCCCCCCCCCCCCCCCCCCCCCCCCCCCCCCCCCCCCCCCCCCCCCCCCCCTTATCTCTCCATCTCTCATCCTTGTTTCCCTATCATTCCGTTTCTCTTTCTGGGGAAGAGGAGCGAGGAAAGTGTGGGGTTAGTGTGCAGAGGGGGGGGGAGGAGGGGGAGGGCGAAGATGCGCACCTGTGGGTAGGTTCCTCTGTTACCGCGTGGCTGTGAGAGCGTTTCATCCTGTGACCTTTCTCCCTCTGCCTCGCTGGCTGTATGCCTTTGCTCTGTCTGTCTTCGCTCTGTCTGCCCGTCGTCTTTGCTTTGTCTGCCCG
>CM031604.1:22438926-22448926 GCA_018398815.1 Conus ventricosus
CTTGTATTTGTTTCTGTCTATTAACAACTGCTGAACTGCTGACACTCATACACATATTTTGCAACCTCGCTGATAACATTGTCATTCGATATTAAATTGGTGGGCAACGCATTTTGTATTTTGTACTTGTCTTCAACACGTTTTAAAAAGTGTTTTCTTAAATCCTTATATTTAATACAATTATCTAAGAAATGGATTTCATCCTCAACTATATTACACTTCATACATAATCTTCTTTCTCTTGGCGTTTTAGTATATCTGCCTTTTTCTATTTGTAGGTCATGACAAGAGATTCTTAATTTACATAATGATTGTTTTTGGTGAAACGTTATGAAATGATTTGCTAGGTATGGTTCCATTCTATAATCTCTAGTGATGCTATTGTAAAATTTAAGCTTTGATTCTGTTTGTGACTTTCTTTTCTTCCAAAATGATATGTATTCAGTTTTCAATTTAGTTTGCACTACATGGCACAATTTATTAATACTAAAAGTATGCTGGTTATTCCAAACATGTTCCAATCCAATTAGGTGAAGAATGTGTTTAACAAATTTAAACCAAGGTGTTTGGTAAGTTTCATTGTTTAACATGCTTGTGTATATCATTTTGATAAGAGTGTTGTCTTCAGAATCCAAAATATGGTACCAGAACTTTATAATCTGATGAATTATTGTTAAACTAATTGGTGAACTTCCAAGCTCCCCAACAACAGCCAAGTTTGTAGCTTTTTTGTGGACACCTAAGACTTGCTTAAAAAACTTATGTTGGGTATGCTCATGAGGTAATCTATTCGAGAGGCACTCATTAAATATGTTTTCTAGATTGAAATTTTCACTTAATTTTATGCAATAAGGTAACCATACATCTGCGCCGTACATTAATATTGGTGACACAAGACTATCAAATAATTTTAAAACAATTTGAAAATTAATATTTTCATTTCTAAACGTTCTTTTTAGGGTATACGTTGCTTTGTTGCCTTGCTTACTAAGATGTTCTGCTGCCATGTCAAGTTTTCCTGACTTATGAAAAATTATTCCCAGATATTTGTATTGTTCTGCTGTTTCAATGAATTGTGTACCACATTTAAAAAATACTCGAGTTTTGGGTTCTGTTTTAGAAAATATTATTACTTTAGTTTTTTCAATGTTAATTTGCAAGCCCCACTCTCTACAATATAAATGTAATTTATCTAATTTTATTTGTAAACCTTGCTTAGATGTTGCGACGAGTATAAGATCATCTGCGTATAACAAGGTAGATATACACGTATTACTTGAAGGATCTAATGTTGGTGAATCAACATGTGGAATCCAGGTTGTTAAATCGTCTATAAACATGTTGAATAATGTTGGACTTAACGAGTTTCCTTGCAAAATTCCTCTTCGTATACAAACTGAATGGCAACTTCCATTTTTTTCCATCAGAGTAGATTTGTGTATTTGTGTACATGTTTTTAACCAAATTAAAGCATTTACCGTTGATGCCAAATCTTTGTAATTTCATTAATAATCCTTTGTGGAAAATATTATCAAATGCTTTCTGAAAATCGACAAAACATGCATATAATCTTCCAGTACGCGATTTCAATGTGTGGTCTACTATACTCTTTAAAATAAAGATATTGTCCGTAGTTCTATGGCCCTTTCTAAAACCTGCTTGTTCCTTAGATAAAGAATTGTTTGATTCTAAGTACATGTTTATTCTATTGTTTAGTATTTGACATAAGACATTACTTAATGAACAATTAAGTGTGATTCCTCTGTAATTGTTGGGGTTCGATTTGTCTCCTCCTTTATAAATAGGAACTGAAATGCCTTTTTTCCATAAATCTGGATATTGGCCAGTTTGTAAGATTAAATTAAATATATTTTTCATTGTAGGTAATAGCTCTGAAATCCCTGCTTTTAGGAATTCATTTCTTATTCCATCTATTCCTGGTGATTTGTTATTCTTTAATTTCTTAACGTCTTTATAATTTCTGTATCGGAAATCTCATAATCTACATTAATATCATTCAAACATGCTTTCATATCTTCCATATTTTGATTATCATTTGTGACAACATTTTCTTGGTTCTCTAGTTCAACTTCTTTTCCTATTAATTTTTCGAGATGCGTGATCCATTTTTTAACAGGCAGTGAGTGTGTCTGTTCTTGAGTCTCCATGGTTTGTAATTCTTTCAAGGTTTTCCAAACTTTATTTGGATTTTCAGACAAGTTTTTGTTTAATAAAGCTAATAACTTAGCTTTGAATATTTTCTTCTTTTTCTTTATCATTTTGTTGTATGCTTTCCTTGCAATGAAATATTTCTGGTGAAGTATTTTGTTAAATGGGTTTCTGTTTTAAAGCGTTTAATAAAGATTTGGTTTCTCGACGATGTGATTTGCATTCCTTGTCAAACCATTTTTTATTCTTTCTTTTCCTTTTCTTCCATGTTCTTGTTATTTTGTAGGTAATACTTTGTTTACCGCATCATGTAGCATTTGTGTGAGTTCTTTAACTACATTATTGACAGTTTTGGAAGAATTGATAGGTTTTTTATCGTCTAATGCGATATTATTGTTTATAGAATTCAAACGCATTTTCATTTCTGGAGATATCAGTGCTCGTTGAAGTTTTATATCGGATTTCTCATCCCAAAAGAAAATAACATTTTCATCCTTAATTTGATGAGATTTGATGTCTGCACTGTTTTGGGGGTTAGTTGCAACTCCGTATCATTTGGGATACCTT
The DNA here is from genome assembly GCA_018398815.1 of Conus ventricosus. Classification (NCBI taxonomy): domain Eukaryota; kingdom Metazoa; phylum Mollusca; class Gastropoda; order Neogastropoda; family Conidae; genus Conus; species Conus ventricosus. The sequence goes on from CM031604.1 coordinate 22,441,663, forward strand.
GATTAATTCTTATCGATATTGGGCAGTGGTCTGAATAATCTGTTAGATCATGCACTTTCATGTCACTTATGTCCTTCAATAGATTCTGGGAACATAGGAAATAATCTACTACACTACATCCGTTTGATGTAAAGCAAGTATATCGTCCTTGTAGATCACCAGTGTGTTCTGCCATTTAGAATACACATATTACAGTCAATACATAGGGATGAGAGTCTTTTCCCATGTTTATGAACGTGTTTATCCATGGAGCATCTATGTGCTATATTATTGAAAGGATAATCTTCGGGTAAAGAATACATATTATTTTCTCTTTCCATTGTAATATAATCAGAAATTGTCCTGATCTCGCATTAAAGTCTCCACATAAAATTACCTGTTCATTACTATACGAAAATTTTATGAGATCAGCTTCAATATTGTCCCATATTTTAGCTGTGTGATCTTTTCCAAAAGATGAATTTTCTGGCGGTATATATACACTGCCGATATAAATAGCTCTAGTTTTTATCTTAATTTTTAACCAGACTATGTCACTATTATTTTGAGGTAATATATTAACAAATTTCCGTAAATGCTCCTTGATAAAAAAATTGAAATGCCCCCTGAAGCTTCTGGGCCTTTGCTCTTTTGGGACGGCAATAATGTATCGCAGGGGCAAAATTTGGTAATTGTGCTTTGCTACACGAATCTTTGTCTAAGTGAGTTTCTTGTATAAATATGATATCGTATTTTGATATCATTTCGATAGCATTATTCTCTTCAAATTTATTAATTTTTTCACCATTAATTGTCTCCTTAAATCCTTTTATGTTCCATGAAACAATTCTTATATCTTCAAGTCTCATTGTATTTTAATTGGAGTGTTTATGTGAAAGTTTTATTATTTTCATTCTTAGTATCTGTTGCCATTGTCTGCTTGGTTTTCCCATCCTTTGTTGTAGAACTGTGTATAACGAGTGTCATGACGGTGAAAACCATGGTGTGGTCTAGTTTTGTGATGGTGGTCGTACACTTCTCTACTTCTTTTGTTGAAATCTCCAAGTGTCTTCCCTTCATGGTAGTACTGCGAGTTGTATCCGTCTTCTTGAAGTTTGTACCCATGGTGGTGGTCGTTCCTGCGTCTGAAGTCGGGTCTCTCGTTTCTTCTGTTACTGAGGTCTGCAGGTTTTCTTCCTTCATTCTGGTGTCCAGCACTGATACGTATTTCATGATGTCCTTGCCTGTAGTATGGTTCAGTCTCTTTGAATTCAAATCTGTCTCTTCTTCGACCCACGTATTTCATGGTTCTGTCGTCTTCAGTGCGAAAGTGATGATCAAAGCGGTTTGAGTGTAGTCCATAACCACGAGATGGACTATTTTCTTCATACTCGCTCCTTTGTAGAGCTTGGAGGTACTTCTGTTGTAGCTTAAATTCTGAACCGTTCTGGGTTCCTGGTTGTTCCTCAATGTGTGTGTGTGTGTGTGTGTGTGTGTGTGTGTGTGTGTGTGTGTGTGTGTGTGTGTCTGTCTGTATCTGTGTGTGTGTGTTTGTGTGTGTGTGTGTGTGTGTGTGTGTGTGTGTGTGTGTGTGTGTGTGGTTGTTGTGCGCACTTGCGTGGTGTGTATGTGCGTGTGTGTGTGTGTGTGTGTGTGTGTGTGTGTGTGTGTGTGTGTGTGTGTGTGTGTGTGTGTGTGTGACGAAATGTGCCATCCATCTAAATCATTCTCGATCTCAAAACTTTCCTTCTCTTCTCATCTCGTCGGTCATATATTCAAGACGGATTCAATCTAAAAGAAGTGCGTTGAGTTGGAAAATATATTAAGCGTGCGTTGCGCAATGCACCCCACTGTGGGAATAGAAATTCAGACATAAACCCCCTCCCCGTCCGCCCCAGCCTCCTCACATGCAAACTCGGTGTACGGCGAAGAAGGTCAACGAGATGCATGATGGAGTAGAACTCTTTTCCTGAACAGCAGAGACGGATGTCAATCAGAGTCACGGTTAGGGTTTACGGGGTGTCTTCCATCCCCACCTTTCCCTGTCTTACTAAACAACTTCCTCGTCGTCGTTGTTTTGGCGGCGGACTGCATGTTTGGATGTAGTCCCACAGCCACGCCCGTATCGGCTGTCGGGTTTGACGTGCGTCGTGGAAAGTGGGATGAACGTCCCATGATCCAGTCCCGTTGGTCCCGGACCGAACTGTACAGGGGGAAGCGGCGTAGTATGTCAGGTTTTCCGCCTGCCACGTTCTTATAAGCGGTACCACCGCCCCGCCGCTCGGCTGTCCACCCCACCCCCTTTGTCACCCTCTACCCATCCCCGTTTCTCTCTCCCTCCCCCTTTCTCTGCCCCTTCTCTCTCTCCTCCCTCCCCCTCCGTGTCTCTGTCTTTATCTCTCTTTCCACCCCATTCTCCCCAAGCTTCACCATTTGTCAATCCCCCCCCCCTCCCCCATCCCTCCCGTTGAGTTGTGCGTTGAGATCTCATCCTCTCCCTCTCCTACTCCCCTCCACTCTGCATCCTTCTTCTTGCCCTTCCCCTAAAAAAAAAAAAAAAAAAAAAAAAAAAAAATCTCCTCGCCTCCGTTCCATGTTTGCAACAAAAAATGATTATACTGAATTCCCAGATCAGTTTAAACGGCTTCTTAAGGCGTTTTGCAATGCTAATGTCAGATTCATGACACATGTCTTCTTTCTGTCAATTACAGAGATTGATTCAGTCAATTCATGAATAGTGATAGGCTTCATTTCTGTTGAAAGGGTTTGCCTGTGGGTTGTCATCAGTTGCAAGATCTGTTAATGGGATTTCCGAAGTGAACAGTCATGAACTTACTGGATTCTGGTTTACTGACTCAGGTGCTTCGTCCTCAAGACCATCGACGACAGTGCTCCAGCGAAGTGGACTGAGGGTTGTCCTTCCTGCCTCCGGCCACCTCACTCCCTTCCCCATCACTGTCATTTCATTGTCTCTTCTCCACTTGTTTTGGGTGATCCCCTCTTTCTCCTCCCCTGCAGGGTCCAGCTCAGAGCCTTGGGAGAGGTACTGGACACTGGCTTGTGGGGGCTCTTATCCAGCCTCCTTCCCTCCCCTCCCCTCTTCCTCCTTAGGATCTGCATGGTCTCTGGTAACTCGACGACAGTTGACATATCACGTTAAAAAAAAAACTAAAAAAAAAACAGCCAGTTCCAGCTTATTAAATCATGTGGCCGAAGTTCAGCTATCTCGTAAACCCTGTGAGATATTCACTGGTCAAATGGACGAAGGTTATGAAATGATGTCAGAATATTACCGTGAAGCGTTTTCCCCCTGGTATGCATGAAACTGCCAGTGCTGCTAATTCACCTCTGGAAAAGCGCAGTGACAGAAGAGCGCCCGACTCCACGGCCCACTTAGGCCAGTAAGCATCTTCTTTACGCAGTTCTTCGGTCAGTCCGGGGAGGTTACTATTTCTGGTGCAGGAGGCAGGACATGGTGAGTTTAACAATGGTTGAATTTAATTAGAAAAGGTTTTCATTACTCTTCTTCATGGAAAGACATTTCTCTAAGTTTTGCCGAAGATCATTGTACCGGATATGAAGGGGAGAGAAGCTGATTTACTAGATTGTTAATACTTTGCCTGTGTTTCCTTGTCTCTAAATATTGAGATGTACGTGGGGGCTGTATGTATGTATGTATGTATGTATGTGATTTGCTGAAGTCTGCACACTTTCTTGCGATTGATGGCAAGACCCTTAGAATTCACGTGCTGCTATGTCGAGATCAGCAGGAAGAATGGCATGAATTTGGATATTGTACTCACTCGGGTTCCTCAAAACAATTGATTCTGATTGAACTCACTGTGCCAAAAGAAGGCAGAATGGAGCATGCTCACACCGGCAAGACAGAAGTACGCAGATCTCGTCAGCAGCTTGGGCGAATCTGGCTTCCTGGCCAAAGTCATCGCCATAGAGGTTGGAACAGGTTTTTTTGTAAAGGCTTATCAGCCTATGATCACATGAAACAGCTCGGGAGTTCTGGTAAGAAGAGGACTGGAATCCTGAAGGCAATGGCAGAGGCAGCTGGAGAGAGTTCCAGCCAGGTGTGGTCGAGGGGAAGAACAAAGATGAACTTGGCAGGGGTTAGATTTTGCATCTTAGAACATGTGTCCGGCAGCGATATAGGGAAGACATACCATCTACAGGGGCAATGGCTTTAGATAACCATCCACCCATCCACAAGCCCGGTAGCACCAGGCAGAAAGAGCCTATCAGCAGACGGCATGTTAAGAGTCATGACTTGGATGTGGCACGCCCCCCTCCCCCTCTCCCCCATCCTGTTTCTTCGTGTTTCTTTATTTTAATCAGGTTATCATTTCATACGCGCGCGCGCGCGCGCACGCACGCACGCTCGCACGCACGCACGCACGCACGCACGCACGCACGCACGCACGCACACACACCTACATACAAGCGCTTGAGCATCATAGAAGCACTAAAATATTAAGAATGTGTGTGTGTGTGTGTGTGTGTGTGTGTGGTGTGTGTGTGTGTGTGTGTGTGTGTGTGTGAGTGAGACAGACAGACAGATAGAGAAAGATGTAAACCACAAAAAAGAAGCTAGGAGGTGTGCGTATGTGGAGAAGGGGCACACAATTTATGACGCAAAGTGTGACCTAACCTTCCCCGCTCTCCTCCCTCCCCGGACACGATAGAAGGTGACTGGCTGTCCCCGTTTTGCTTCCTCATTTTTAGTCCTGGTCTCGTTTCTGTCAGTCATCCCCTTTGTCCTGTCCACGGGCGCCTGCGTGTGGCTTTGTCTCTCCCTCCCCTCGCCCACCCTCACGTCATTCCCCCTAATACACTCTATAATGGGTGTTGCTGTCCGTCGCATGAACCTCCACTCACCCCAAGCTCTCTGCATCTCTCTCTCTCTCTCTCTCTCTCTCTCTCTCTCTCTCTCTCTCTCTCTCTCTTCTCTCCTGGCTTGTCTGTCTGTCTGTCTCCACACACACACACACACACACCACACACACACACACACACACACACCACCACCACCACCACCACCACCACCACCAACAACAACAACAACGACGACGACAACGTCACTCCCCCTTCCCATAGCCCATTATTCGCCGCTCCCTTCTTCCCCCAAAATGCCTTCAAACGGGCCAGTGGCCGTGCTGAATAAAAATCTGAAGTCTGAAGCCTCCTCTTCCCGCCGCCAACCTCACTTTCCCCGAGCACACGGACTGCCGGGTGTATGGATAAGGAGGACTGTACACTTCGCCTTCTGACGGCGAACTGACGGTCCTATGGACTTTATGGATGTCTGTGCTGATGCCCAGTCACTAAATCATCGGCTCAACAGGTGGGGACTGCGTCCCAGTAGAGCCGTTAAACGAATTATGATGTCCACGCTTCGGACGTCATAGGGAAAGTGGTGACGTCATTAAAACGGGTGACCTCACCCAATGGCGGTTCTAGGATGGTGGACACAATGGGAGTTTTTTCGCCTCCGGACAGTGGCGATGGGGCAGTGTTTATGATCCGGTAGTTTGGCGGAAGATAAAAGTCAGGGATTAGGATGGGTGCCGCAGAAAAGAGAGAGAGAGGGGGGGGGGGGGAGAGTGAGGGTTTGGGATGGGAGGCGGTCTTGTTTGTCTCTGACAGGTTTGTCAGCAGCGTTCATCCTACAGGTGATAGAAATGACCACCAAAATCCTTCAGCAGGGTTATGATTGCAAATGGTTTGGTCACAGCTGAGAATCCAATTGATTGATGTAGCGTAGCTGTGGGACTCTGTGTGGTGAAAGCAGAGCGATGGGGTTCGTTATTTCACAGACCTGAACGATTAAACACGCGTTTGTGTCTAGCAGTATGTGGAACGACGAAGCGTGTTCGTATCCCAAGAGCAAAGTGTTTGTGTGTGTTTAGGTGAGCATGTTGTTAAGTTCAGGAACATAATTGTGTTCCGTCTTTCTTGTTATTAAAAGCACATTCGCGCCCAGGCAAGCACGCACGCGTGCAACACACACACCACACACACACACACACACACACACAAAACACACACACACACACACAGAGAGATTGTTATGCAGTCCGTAGGCATTCCAGGAACGATCTTAAATCAATAAATACTATTTTCAGTGAATTTATTTGACTAACTATAGTACTCTACCAGCGTTTCAAACAAGTGAGTAGGAAACACAGAGGTATGACTGAAATAAGATGGGTGGAATACGGTGAGTATAATCGAATATCAACAAATTATGGCCAGTGAATTATTTCAATCCACAAACGCGAACTGGAACCTGATAGTTGAAATGGCACTCGAGTAAAATAGCAAGCTATCACGAAATATTCAACGTAAACTGTACTGTGAAACAATACAATCGAATGATCTAGACACTGACCTCCAGGAAGACATTTTTCTGTGTACCAAGATAACTCAACTGTGATGTGGAAGAAACAAACAACAGCAATTACAAGAACGTTATTTCATGGTAATCTGGTAAAATGCCAAAAATTATTTCATTTTCCCCAAACCGACTGAAGAGGGATTTGAGCCGATTATTAGAGACATGTATGATAAATCTAAGATACGGGGTGCTGTTGGATTCTTTCTTGAACCCCGTGGTGGTGAGAACACCACAGAATTATGGATGTGGTGTATCTCTATTTGACACCAAGAGCACTGACACAATCAGCCGTGTCTCCCTGATGAGTCCGACCCAGCGGACGAAAGGCCTAGAGCCCGGGATTACAAATAAATGTGCTTTCAGGAGGGATTACGATGATTCTCTCAGGCAGCTAGTGAAGGGCCTCTCATATTTATGATAAATTCCCCCCCATTTTCTTCATCTTCAATTTATTTATTTTTTTTATGTTTTTTAAGTTTCAATCTTTGTCAAGTCATTACTATAACGACCCGAAGAATTGTTAACCTCATTTGTTTTCCCCCCACTGCTTAATTGTTCAGCATACACCGATAAAATGTGAGTGAAACGGAGTTTACGCTGGGGGCAACATGATACGATGACAACCCTTCAGTACACTGCACTGCACACTGCATTTCAAAATCTTGGATCGAAACTGGATCTAGACTGGTTGCAGAACCATAGAAGACCTCTTCTGTGCGCAAACTCATTCAGCACAAAACTGAAAGAAGAATAGTAAGTGTTACAACGCGAAACCGAAAATCTTGCCTTAGTTCAATTCGTTTGTGGGTTCAGCCAAAAAAAAAAAGTCTGGATTTTTCCATGCACTCCCATCCTCGCCCTTCCCATCCCTTCCCCAAA
>CM031604.1:22453926-22458926 GCA_018398815.1 Conus ventricosus
TCCGGTCCAGTTATGAAAGATAGGATGGAGGAGGAAAGCTCAAAAAAAAAAGGATGGAGGGAGGATCAGCGGAAGGGAGGATGGAAACGGTGAAACTGAAGGAAGAAGAAGGACAAAAGGGAGGGAGGGAGAAGAATGAAACAGCGACTCTCAAGATTCAGTCCCCGATGTGAAAGTAAGGGCAGAAGGAGCAGAGAACGAAAGAAGGCAGACAGGGACAAAGAAGAGAAGGGAGGAAGAAAGAAAGTGTCCTTAAGTTTTCAGTCACGAAAGGGCCCCAGCGGTCACCTTGTCAACAAACATGAGAAGATTCCCCCAGAGAAAAAAAATGTTTCCTGTCAAATATCTGCTTCTTGTCGTGTGGCGTTGGTAAAATGGATCGCGTGTGTGTTTGACTTTCATTAGGAATACAAAGAGTCGCCTGTGTGTTTGACTTTCATTATGAATACAAAGAATCGCGTGTGTGTTTGACTTTCATTATGAATACAAAGAATCGCGTGTGTGTTTGACTTTCATTATGAATACAAAGAATCGCGTGTGTGTTTGACTTTCATTATGAATACAAAGAATCGAGTGTTTGTTTGACTTTCATTATGAATACAAAGAATCGAGTGTGTGTTTGACTTCCATTATGAATACAAAGAATCGCGTGTGTGTTTGACTTTCATTATGAATACAAAGAATCGAGTGTTTGTTTGACTTTCATTATGAATACAAAGAATCGCGTGTGTGTTTGACTTCCATTATGAATACAAAGAATCGAGTGTTTGTTTGACTTTCATTATGAATACAAAGAATCGAGTGTTTGTTTGACTTTCATTATGAATACAAAGAATCGAGTGTGTGTTTGACTTCCATTATGAATACAAAGAATCGCGTGTGTGTTTGACTTTCATTATAAATACAAAGAATCCAGTGTTTGTTTGACTTTCACTATGAAGGTTCCACGCAACTGCGGTGCAGAGGTGCCCCGTTATATTAAGGTCTGTAGCATGTTGTTGTTGTCAGAAGAGAAGAGCAAAGAAAGCCAAGTGTACATAGTGGAGTGCAGTGCATCCCCTGAGTCTTGTTATGGATGAACGAACATTTCATGACAGCATGGCTTTTAGCCTGCCAGGTGTGACGCCGTAAAACGACAGTTTGTTTTTATTGCTTTCATCCATCGTCAGTGATGGGTCTACATCGTAACCCCTCGTTTGAAATCTGTCATTTTTGTGGTCCAGTGATTTCCCTCGAGGCAATTTTGTTATTCGATTTCACAGGGAAAGGAAAGGAAGGAGAGAAAGGGGAAGGAGGGGAAGGGGATCTAGCAAAGGGAGGGAAGAAGAAAAGAAGTGACGAGGAAAAAGGGGGGGGGGGGGGCGTGGGGGGGGGGGGGGAGCGAGGGAAAGAGACACAAATATAGCCAGTGGATCATTCCTCCATGTTGATGACCTCATAACCTAGATGATGCATGTTTCTGTATGTTCTTTATGTAGCAAGATGAATCTCTCTTTTTAAGTTATATTTATTTATTCATTTTTATTATCCAGTAGCACACAGATTCCACCAAGGCATCTCAGTAGATAATGAAATCCGTGCTCTAAGAAATTCAGTGTAAAAATGGATCAATTGAAAAAAAACGCTTCTCTTGGATTTGAACTCAAGACCTGGAAACTCAAACATTTTCTGGACAAGCACGGACAAGACAAACGTGGTGGACGCGAGAGCTGGACATGGACAGAAGATGTAGACGAACGATCCAGGTGTTGGAAAACGGGACGCTGTAAACAACTATCCGCCATCTTCTCTAGGGGAACACAAGACAGGTGACTATGTTCTAGATCCAGGCTGGAGGGGAGAGCATAAGCTTTACGTCTCGCTTTGCCACTATTTGCCTTTGTCCGAATTCTCTTCCCCCATGCAAGTCATTAATCTCTTCCGGGTACCACAGTCGCAACGCGGCGCAGCCCGAAGTGGTCAGTTGGCTGGTCTGTCCTCTCAGGTGACCACGAATGTCAGCTTCTCCGCTGTTCACAGGGGGGACCATTCACTGCATACACGTAGGCCTTGCCTGTGGTATGACACTATCACTGCCTACACCTTGCCTGTGGTATGACACTATCACTGCCTACACCCTTGCTGTGGTATGACACTATCACTGCCTACACCTTGCCTGTGGTATGACACTATCACTGCCTACACCTTGCCTGTGGTATGACACTATCACTGCCTACACCTTGCCTGTGGTATGACACTATCACTGCCTACACCTTGCCTGTGGTATGACACTATCACTGCCTACACCTTGCCTGTGGTATGACACTATCATGCCTACACCTTGCCTGTGGTATGACACTATCACTGCCTACACCTTGCCTGTGGTATGACACTATCACTGCCTACACCTTGCCTGTGGTATGACACTATCACTGCATACCTTGCCTGTGCTATGACACTATCACTGCCTACACCTTGCCTGTGCTATGACACTATCACTGCCTACACCTTGCCTGTGGTATGACACTATCACTGCCTACACCTTGCCTGTGGTATGACACTATCACTGCCTACACCTTGCTGTGGTATGACACTATCACTGCCTACACCTTGCCTGTGGTATGACACTATCACAGTCTACACCTTGCCTGTGGTATGACACTATCACTGCCTACACCTTGCCTGTGGTATGACACTATCACTGCCTACACCTTGCCTGTGGTATGACACTATCACAGTCTACACCTTGCCTGTGGTATGACACTATCACTGCCTACACCTTGCCTGTGGTATGACACTATCACAGTCTACACCTTGCCTGTGGTATGACACTATCACTGCCTACACCTTGCCTGTGGTTTGACACTATCACTGCCTACACGTAGGCCTTGCCTGTGGTGTGACACTCTCACTGCCTACACCTTGCCTGTGGTATGACACTCTCACTGCCTACACCTTGCCTGTGGTATGACACTATCACTGCCTACACCTTGCCTGTGGTATGACACTATCACTGCCTACACCTTGCCTGTGGTGTGACACTATCACTGCCTACACCTTGCCTGTGGTATGACACTATCACTGCCTACACGTAGGCCTTGCCTTTGGTATGACACTATCACTGCCTACACCTTGCCTGTGGTGTGACACTATCACTGCCTACACGTAGGCCTTGCCTGTGGTATGACACTATCACTGCCTATACCTTGCCTGTGGTATGACACTATCACAGTCTACACCTTGCCTGTGGTATGACACTATCACTGCCTACACCTTGCCTGTGGTATGACACTATCACTGCCTACACCTTGCCTGTGGTATGACACTATCACTGCCTACACCTTGCCTGTGGTATGACACTATCACTGCCTACACCTTGCCTGTGGTATGACACTATCACTGCCCACACCTTGCCTGTGGTATGACACTCTCACTGCCTACACCTTGCCTGTGGTATGACACTATCACTGCCTACACCTTGCCTGTGGTATGACACTATCACTGCTACACCTTGCCTGTGGTATGACACTATCACTGCCTACACCTTGCCTGTGGTATGACCTTATCACTGCCTACACCTTGCCTGTGGTATGACACTGTCCCAGCCTACACGTAGGCCTTCCCTGTGCTTTGACACTATCGGCGGCGAAATGTGGCGGACGAGCATACAGCCTACCTCATGCACTAGGCAGACAGCCAGTCAGATCCACGGGAAGTGGGGAATGCCTTCCGTATGCGCAATGGAACTCTGACTAGCACAGGCAAAGAAAGGCAAAGACACTTATTGCCTCCAGCTTTGAACTTATCCCCTCCCTTTTTTGACCTGCAGTCGTCACAAGAAACAAGTCAGTTCGTCTTGTGGCAGACAGGATCTGGTCTTGTAGGATAAGACACTTGGGAAAAGTGGTTAGCGTCTTGAACTCCCGGATGGGAGGTCATGGGTTTGATTCCCCATTAGAGCCGTTTATTTGTAGGTTTGTGTGTTTTTTTCTGCACCGACCGGGTTTTCCCACCCAGAGTTGAGTTTGCTCTGGCTCAGTTTTAAGATTGGGACCACAAAGTCGACTTTCACACACGTACTGAATGCGTCTGTGAGGGTGTTGCTTGAATTTCCTGACCAATACTGCAGGTATCTGCATCTCTCGGGCCTGATTGATGCGGAATATATTTTGAAAATATGCTTTAGAGTACAGCAAATTGGCAAATTCATGGGAATTGTCGTTAGACGGACGTGCTGACGCCCTCCAGAGGGACAGTTCATTCACGCCGGCTCTGCGAAAGCAGTCATTGTCAGTAAGGGACTTAGTAAGTGGTGTCTTGCGTATACTGAATCGGAACAGGCGCCACTGAACCCAGCAAAGTGATCGGCAGCAGTGCGGTGTCTCCTCTGGTGGGTTACTACATGACGACTTCACATGGCTACTCCCTGTGGATTGCTGTGCCGGGGCTGTGGCGGGACGGACCGGGCTGTGGCTGTGCACGAGGGTCAGGATGAGCGGCGTGGATGCATGCCAGAGAGGTGGCACTGAAGATTGGGGCGTGTCTGGCAGGTGTCACTGAAGATGGGGCATGTCTGGCAGGTGTCACTGAAGATGGGCGTGTCTGGCAGGTGTTCACTGAAGTGGGGCATGTCTGGCAGGTGGCATGAAGATGGGGCATGTCTGGCAGGTGGCACTGAAGATGGGGCGTGTCTGGCAGGTGTCACTGAAGATGGGGCATGTCTGGCAGGTGTCACTGAAGATGGGGCATGTCTGGCAGGTGTCACTGAAGATGGGGCATGTCTGGCAGGTGGCACTGAAGATGGGGCATGTCTGGCAGGTGTCACTGAAGATGGGGCGTGTCTGGCAGGTGTCACTGAAGATGGGGCATGTCTGGCAGGTGGCACTGAAGATGGGGCATGTCTGGCAGGTGTCTGACGCTGTGCGCTTGCATGCGGCAGGTATGTGGCCACGGGTGTCCGCAGGGTATAGGTGAGGATGGACATCTGACAGGCGGATCAAAGAAGGCCTGAATGGACAATG
>CM031604.1:22466426-22471017 GCA_018398815.1 Conus ventricosus
GTGAAATCTTTCGGTTGAAAGACCTGTAAAATCTTTGGGTTGAGAGATTTGTAGAACCTTTGGGTTCAGAGATCTGTAGAACCTTTGGGTTGAGAGCTCTGTAGAACCTTTGGGTTAAGAGCTCTGTAGAACCTTTGGGTTGAGAGATCTGTAGAACCTTTAGGTTGAGAGATCTGTAGAAACTTTGGGTTAAGAGACGGAGCCTTTCGGTGCTCTCTGGGATTAAACTGGTCCAGGGAAGAGCAGGGAATGTTTGATATGTGCCTGTATACAAAGCGGTTCATCAAATAAACTAACATTAGATTTTTAATGATTCAGTAAATGAGTTCACCTAACCCCAGCAGACGAAGTATGGCTACCTTAATGATGGGGAAAAAAAGGGTTACAAATGCAAAACAAACAAACCAGCCTTCACCAATTGTGGACAACAGCGTTCTTACCGAATAGCAAAGAACATTCACCGAGAAATGTTCTTCCAGCAACTTCACTTTAAAAAAGAAAAGAAAAAAAAAAGAAGAAAAAAACTGGTCAGTTAAAAATAAGAATACCACATGGTTTTCTTCGCTGCATTCATCCGAACATATTCATGAATAAAGTTTGGTAAAGCTGGTGTTTCCAGAATCTCACATCGAATGGGGCCGTTCGTTCTCCATGCTCGTGTGAAGCTTGTGGTTCAAGTTAGTTCCAAGTGAAACGTTTTTGTTTTTTTTTAAAGTAAACCAACGTGAAGCTGTTTTCTTCCCGTTTGTTCACGTCATGCTTTTCTGTCTTTTTTTTTTTTTTTCATTATTATATGTTTAGATAAAAAGAAATTCGTTCAGTAAAGTTCACATGGGCACATTCTTGTGATTCTTTTTCTCTCTTTGATTACATGCGTGAAGCTGTGCTGTCTCAAAGTGTACGTTGTGTGTGTGTGTGTGTGTGTGTGTGTGTGTGTGTGTGTGTGTGTGTGTGTGTGTGTGTGTGTGTGTGTGTTGTTGTTGTTGTTGTTGTTGTTGTTTTAAAGTAGTGCATACTGTATGCTGGAGACTGTTCCTTGGGTGAGTTCCCTGGCTGTATAGCAATGCCATTCTTTGAACACCGCACAATTTATGTACAGTACAGCATTTAGTTGAACACGATAATGTTCTGTGTTTATCCAGAATCTTGGTTATCTTGTTAGGTGATGGAAAATTATCTCTGTAGGGTGGATCGAGGGAGACGTTCTTTCAGATATAATCAGTGTGTGTATAATTATGTATTGTAGACGGTCTCATAAACATCCATGAGAGGGGGGGGGGGGGGGGGGCTGGGAAATGAGCGAGAGAGGGGAAGTGGAAAGGATGGAAAAGGTGAGGTGGGGGTAGGGGCGGGGAGCAGGGGACAAGCACAACATTTGGTTGGTTAAATGTGGTGGCATTTTTTTCTGAAGGAGGGGGAGGAGGTACATAATCACACACACACGCGCGCGCGCGCACGCAAACACACACACACACACACACACACACACACACACACACACACACACACACACATGCACCAATCAGCGCCGGCATACTGTGCTACTGTGAAAGAGAGGCATGCAGAGAGAGAGAGAGAGAGAGAGAGAGAGAGAGAGAAAGAGAGAGAGAGAGACGGGGCGGGGGGTGGTGGGTGTGGTGTATGTGTGTGTCTCTGTGTGTGTATGTGTGTGTGTGTGTGTGTGTGTGTGTGTGTGTGCTGACTGCGATCGGGAAAATATTGTTTTGTGCATTTTTCTGTTGTTCAAGTGACGTAAATAAAAGCATATTTGTTGATAATTCACCAATTTTTTCAATGCATTTCATTCTGCACTTTGTCTTGTGCATTTAGTTTCATTTTGGCTACGGACAGAAAAAAACCTTTTCGGTTGTTGAGTTATGTAATGAAGGACGAAGTAACTGTCTGGAAAAGGAGACTCCATTCACTGGCTCCAGCCAGTCGTCACCTCTGTGTACACAACCATTGACTACAACGCCGACACACTGACCTGCAGGAATACACCCATTTCACTGGAAACGTACTGTTCTGCCAGGAAAAGGTCCGACAGTCCAGTCACTGCCCTTGGGTCCCGGGGTCAGCCAACCGTCACTGGTGTGGACCCAGTGCCTGACCACTAAGCCGACACACTGACCGTCACGGTTGGTGACTGATGACCGGGTGGGCAAGAGAGAGCGAGGTGGCGCCGTCCCTTGGTGACCTTGCCTCAGAGGCTATGGTCACATCCACTGACCGTGGTCACTGTTGCTGCTTGCCTCTGTGCAGGTTCGACCAACGGTCACTACCACTCCACCCCAGCCCCCTCAACAGACATCCCCTTGAAGCCAGAAAGAAGGGAAAGAGGAGAGGAGACAGTGGGTACGTAGGTGGCGCAGCGGTTAAGGCACTGATTGTATCAACAGATAAGGCGGGAAGGAGATTACCGTCTGCAACTTTGGTCCACAGTGGTATTCAGATTGGGGGCAGGGTGCGGGGGTGACAAAGGAAACATGACCTTGGGTGTATGTGTGAACAGTGCGGGATATTCTGAGTTCGAAATTCGCTTAGGGCGTGGAATGTTGTCCCTCAAGTGACCTGTTCAACTACCTCTGATTCGTCCCGCTCCTTTTTTTCCTATCGCTCCACCAGCCTTGCTCTTCCTTAAGTTTGGTTCCTGCAATACTTTTTCCTGCTGTGTACATGGGCCTCAGCTTGTACTGCTGTTTACTATGTAAATCCTGTTCAGGCAGCACTAGTTTCCTCCCTTGCTTTTCCTCGTGCCTGTTGATTTGCCAACAAGGTCAACTTGCTGCAGGAAAAGTACCAGTGATTTTTACCACACCTGATGGTGTCTCATCAAATGTGGGACACAACAGTTCGTCAGAATGTGGCATCTAAACACCAAACCATGGCGAACTGAAGACCAGCCCAAATGGAAATGAACGCTCACAATCAGGTGTAAAGTCACACATATTTGAAACACAATACGGAACAGACAAGTGATTGTCGACAGGTTAGTCTTTTTCAGACCTCATGAAATAGCAGACATAGAAATGCGCTGTACAATAATTCTAAGGTGGCTGCCAGTACTCTGTTTCAGTGTCCTGTGGAAAACTAGGCATCAGTCTTGTGCATATGTTTATCAAACACACACACACACACACACACACACACACACACACACACACACACACACACACACACACAACAAAGCCTCGATCAGCAGCGTTTCAATATTGTATTTCTGGTTAGCTGTCAACAGTGAAGTAGTTTTTTAGAGCTCCATCTACAATCTTTTACACCGCGTATGTGTCACCATAAATGCTACCTTTCCCTGTTCTATCCAGTTGTATTGAAACGTCGAAAGCATAGAGTAAAAGAAAAGAAAGAAGGAAACAACAACAACAACGACGACAACAACAACGGACGCTACTCTTTTTGCTTCAGGTGTGTGGGGTGTGGGTTGGCGAGGAGAATAAGGGCTGAAGATGATTAGCATAAAAGAAACAAAAACCTCTTACCTTTGAAGATGTTCTTCTTTTGTTTGTATGGAAGGTAAGGTGGATTTTAAACAAAAGGAAGCTGAATTAGAAATTGGACTGATTCATAATCAGTTAAGGATATGTCGGGTCACGTGATTAGTTGGATTCTTCAAACTTCCCTGCGATTGGTAGAAGCGCAATCGGTATTCTGCTATTGATATGTCATTTAAGTGAGGGGATGGCGGGGTGTGAGTGGTGTCATCACTTGGCTTTCAGACTCTCATATCCAGTCCTAGCCGCTCCCTAGGCTGGGAGGTGATCCCATAAAGGCCGGTAAATCCGAGACAGTCGGGCAAACTGGAACGCCTCCGCCTAGTTGCACAGAAGACAAAGAGACCGGTTCGGTTCGGTGGTTTCATGTAACGCCTCCCTGTCCAAGATGGTATAAGAAGATAAACGGCCGTCAAAGCATGCTCCCACTTGCTTTCTCGCACACCTACCTAAACTGATGTACGGATCCAAGGCATCGACACTGAAAACTTCATTGCAGGTTAACAACTTGGTGTGACAACAGCTGCATATTGATAACGTATGAACTATGCAAAGATCGCATGCATTTTAGAAATGATCAGTATTCAGACCCGACCCCCCCCCCCCCCCCCTGACTTCTCATTAAATTTGGACCGCCCAATAAAAACTGAGGCACAGAAATAGGTCCTTAGCAGATACAGCTAACATCTTGAGAAATTTCTGTGTTCAACGTATGTAACTTCAACTTGGTGATTACCTCAGGTGTGTGTGAGCAGGTGAGGAAAGTGTCAGACTTCTCACAGGCAATTTTTACGAATATCGTTTTTTAAGTTAAAGTAATTTTGATGATGAAAAAGACGAAGAGAGTGTCCGTGATAGTGTGTATCCTAAGAATGCCAACAGGGGGGGGGGGGGGGGGGGGAGTTACTGTTATCTGGCGTGCGCGCGCGCACGCACGCACGCACGCACGCACGCACGCACGCACGCACACACGCACACACACACACACACACACATTTGAAGTTGCGAGCCCGTCAATCCACTCGCAAAACCCTTGAACGAAGGCACTGCACTATAATTTGTGTAAGGTACAAGACATAGTC
>CM031604.1:22471117-22473617 GCA_018398815.1 Conus ventricosus
CTCACCATTCCTATCTACTAACCCATCTGCAAGGTATACGATTGTCAGTATTTTCCCGCCTTATACTGAGGTTGCCTCCCCTCTCATTTCATTGGATATGTAAATCATGACAGTCACATCTACCTGCCTTGCTCTCTGTGGTGTCAATGGGCATTAATTAATTAGCTTGATTTCACCCCCACCACACAATACCTTCCCCCTTCCACTTCAACCGGCGACGTCTGGCTTAACTGTGGGCGCTGGTCTCGTAAATTAGCTGATCAGTCTGACCCAGACGCTAAATCCGTCTGGCCAGACCTATTGAGACGTCGGTCAAGCCACTTAGTCTGTCTGCTGGACAGTGCTGTCTCCGTGAGGACTAAAAATAGCCTATTCGCTGTGCCTAATTGGCTGACGCGACACATGGAGTCGTCGGCTTGGAACCAGGATGTTTGGGTTTGGACTTATGTCCGATTGAACTGGCTGGCGACTGACCACGAATTCGGTTTTTTCTATTTTTGTCCGTGACAAAGATCCAGAAAACTGTGAGTGCGTTAACGTGCACATTACATCATAAATGTTCATACGCACATAGGCAAACATTCACAAACCAAAAACATATAAACAGACATGCCACACACATATTTAATACACTATAAACGCACTAACATGCACAAAACAATATGTATATTTTCATACGCACATAAGCAAACACTCATTCACACACTAAAGCAAAGAAAGGCATGCACTCAAATTCACCTGCAAGAAAAGAAAAAAACAACATAAGTATAAGTACACGGAGGTTATCAACAACAACAACAACAACAAAGAAAGAAAAAGAAAAAAAAGTCATCCTTTATAAGAAGAGGAGACTGATGGATATCTTCGTGCGCGTGCGTACACGTGTACACGGACCTAGACAAACGCATGCACGCGCCCGTACAAAGCACACACCCCCCCCCTTTCCCAACACATCCACACACATGCGTGCGTGCGCGCCTCGAAAAGAGACACCGGGCAAAAGAGAAGGGAGTGAGGTAGACAGATACTGAACTGGTGGTAAACTTGTTATGTCATTAATAAGGGACAAGCCGCTTTGATTTCTCAGTAAATGTGAAGCCATCCTCAGCAAATGTCCTGCATATGGATGGATTCTGTCTTCTGCTTGGTGTGGTGGGATGACATAAAAAGAGAGAGAGAGAGAGAGAGAGAGAGAAACGGCATCGGCAATCCCATAGGGAACAATCAATGTCAAGTTCAGGAGGCAACCCGTGAACAAACACGCACGCCTGCAAACGCATGCGCGCGTGCACACACACACACACACACAAACACACGCGCATGTACGCACGCAATGCAACGCAACGCACCGCAACGCAAACACACACACACACACACACCACACACACACACACACACACACACACACACACACACACACACTTCCTTCAAAAAAGAAAGAAAGAAGGTCTGAAAGAATGACCGCATACATGAAATTAGTGCTTTGTGTGGATGAATAAAAACAAAACCAACTTGCCCTGCCTTGTGTTTTATCATGCATACATTGTTCACAATACAAAGAAAGAGTTGTTGAATGACCGTTGTGTGTCAGATTTTTGCCGAATAAAAAGTGTAGATGGCTGAATTTGATGAAAGAAAAAATGAAAAAGGCTGCATTAGTATTTGATGGATGGCATAATAAAGCACAAAGCGAAGGGAAAGCATTTGTCTTCCTTCCTCACAAAACACTAATGTATGGATGCATTCAGATCCTATGTCATTCTGTATGCGTGGGGGGAGGGGATGGGGGCAACAGAGGAGGGATTGGATGGGGCGGAGGGTAGTTATTTTCGGTGGGTCGGTTGGGGTAGTGACTGCTCCTGAGACCCACCCCCCCTTACCCTCCCTCCACTTCCCTCGGCCCTCTCTTCCGGTATCGATAGCCCCGATCTTTCTGGCCGACCGTTGTTAGTGTTTCGCCGTCATTTCACTCATCGAAGAACAAGGTTCCAGTCGCTGTCAGTGATAGTATCGGAACCTTCGCACCCTTTCCACTCTGCAGAGCCTCATTTCTCTGACGAAGGCCATACACTTTGTGTTGACTCTGGGGGCTTCAGTGTCGTTCCTTAATGGGGAGGTAGTTCAACATTGGTGTTTCTGTTGTCAGTCGGACAATGGTTTATAACGCTGGTATATTCCGTCCTGTAGGCATGCGAGAAACAGTTCCTCACAGCGGATCAGGAAAGAAGAATCCACACCATGGAAATGAGTTGTTACGGCAATATACTACACATGAGATAATCTGTTCATATCACCAATCATCAAGCGCGTCAGACCATCAGGTAGCACGTAGGACCATACGAAGATCTACTGGTATCGGTTAGGAAAAGAAAACTACGTAGGTATGGTGGCCACACAACAAGATCCAGAGGCCTTGCTGAAAACAGTCCTCCAGGGAAATCTTAACTGATGGAGACGGAAGACAGAAAATAGCCGATGGACTGACAGTATTGCACAATGG
>CM031604.1:22478617-22498688 GCA_018398815.1 Conus ventricosus
GTGTGTGTGTGTGTGTGTGTGTGTGTGTGTCCTGGTTCCAAATTCTATATATCTTTTTGTTGTTGTTGTTGTTGGTTATTGTTATTCTTCCTCTTCCTGTTTGTCTCTCTCTTCACTTTGGCTCACGTTCGCCGCCCCGTTTTCCTCCCCACCTTACCCCTTCCCATCTCCCTACTCCACTACTCTTCTTTCCTCTCTCCCTCCCTCTCCACTCCCATGCTCACATCTCCCCATCCCAGGTCCTGTCCTGACCAGTGGTGGGTCGGAATGAAGCATCAGACCACTTCAACACCAGATAATGGCGATAGAGAGGGGGGCTGCCAAATGCCAATGACGTCATCTGAAGATGTGACGTCGACACTTCCCCGATAACACGTCACCGCCTGGAGGAAACGGGGGTCTGTCGGATATCTGTCGTGATGGGGTAGTGATGGGGGAGATGGCCGATAAAATGGGAGTTGGCTCCCCTTCTGTAATGGTGTAACGAGGGCTGGAGAGATGACAGGGAGAGGAGAGAGATGGGGGAAAATGGAGAGAGACAGAATGAAGAAATGAATGAATGGTGGGTTCTGTGCGGCCATGGCCCCTCCTGGAGAAGGTTCAATGTCGTAAACATATGGAGTACACACATTTACGAAAATAATATCAAGAAAATCAAACACAAACAGCAACAGCACATATAGTCCAGTACCTGGCTATAAGTCCCGTGTACATTATGGTGTTAGGAGAATTTCTCACTTGATTTGAGTCAAGGGGCACCTAGACATGAAAAATCACGGAGGTAATCAGGCACCACCCTGGTACATTTTGCGTAATGGCCGATTCAAATATGGCCGCCACCCGCCGCCGTGAAAATCCTAACTTTTGTGTTTTTTGACAATGTATACACTTGTAACACTTCTAATCCAACTGATTTTGGTGTGCTGAGTTCATTTCTGGTATCATTTTGTCCATTTGGGGTCATCTTGACCTTCAAATGCCATGGTCAAGGTAATTTTCTTGTACCAACGGTCTTGACCATAACCTGGCGATATTCTCGCAGTAACAACAGGGCTCCTATACATAATGCTACTAATTCTGACATGCATTTTCACTGTATGATTCGGGTCCGCGACGTTTCGTCGAACGACATTTCGTCGAATGAGCACGACTTGGCCTAACGGCCTTCGTTCATTCGTCCTTCGTCCTCTCTCGGGCTTCGCCCTACTCTAATCTAAAGACCATCGATTCTGCTTTGGAGTAGACTGGGTCCCTCCGTGACTTTTTTCCCGTTGACTTTCTTTCCCGTTGACTTTCAACCCTCGCAGGCTGCAAGAAAATTCGACGAAATGTCATTCGACGAAATGTCATTCGACGAAACGTCGGACACTGTATGATTCACTATTAAAGATATAAGTCATTCTGATCTTGAATTCACAAGTGAACGCCGTTTTTACCTATTCAACTAAAACTGTCTTTGCTGCTTTTTCACTTTTTTCTGTATTGTGTGGTCAATGACACATCCCAACAGAAACAGAAAAAGTTCTCAAGTATGCAACAAACATGCTCAATGTAACTGCAATTGTCTCTTTCCATCACTGATTGGGACATGGAGAATTATTTGCTTTTCCATGGCAGAATGCGACGCAGCAAACTCCAGTAGAACAGTACCCACACTGTTGAGTGTCACACTTGTCCGCGCACTTGCATATTGTGAGCAAAGTGGGTGGCAAGGGCTTCATGCATTTAGATGGCAACAGGGTGTCAAAATGTTGCTCCACCCATGTTCTAGTGTTCTAGGTAGTCCTCACGTTGTTGACTGGCCGCCCCAAGCAGATGGCATGCTTTGTGCACCAGAAAGGCTTCTCTGTGGATGTGGCCTCTGATGACACTGCTTGTGGGTGGGGAGAGTCAATTCCAGCTGTCGCACTGCTGTAGTTCTCCACTCTGAGCTGGTTGAACGTTTCAGCATTGTTGTTGATCCGACACCCACCCAGACATGTACACGGTACATTTCCGCCAGAGCTTCATCTTGCTGTGACAAGCTGTCTATCGCTCAAAAGTTCGTCAGATGCTGCACAGGGTCAGCTGCCATAGCAGCGTTCTTCATCCCTACCTTAGTCACACAGTCATCTCCAGTCAGTATGTGTGCTTTGATCACTGACTTGGCCAGCGGTGCTCCAAGCCTAGAAACTGCTTGGTGCAGTGGAAGCACCCGCCGCTTCTCACCTGTGCCAAACTGTTGCCAGATTTCCTTCATCCCCAGTGCTTGGAACTGAGGGGTGTAGTGAAGCAGTAGTGCGAAAGTGTCCGTGTCGTTGGAAACTACTATAACTCTCTTGCACTGTTTGACACGAACGGCCCACTCCACGTCTACTACCAGTTTGGCGTCTGCCTCTTCAATCCAGCTGTGCAGGTCCGGAATTTCTTCACCGCCAGCTCAAATCAACACAAAGAAAACAGAAACCATGAGAGTCAACAACCAACAACGAGACCCACTACGACTGCAACAGCAAGACATCACTGAAATTGACAAGTTTGTCAACCTCGGCAGTGTGGTCAGCAAAGATGGAGGTACAGATGAGGATATCAAGAGCCGCATCAATAAAGCCAGGCACATCTTTATTACGCTACGGCCTATCTGGAATTCCTCTGCCCTCTCACTCCACAACAAGATCAGAATCTTCAATTCAAATGTAAAATCTGTCCTTCTGTATGGTTCTGAAACGTGGCGAACAACAAAGACAAACACTCACAAACTCCAAACATTTATCAACAGATGTCTGCGAAACATTGTGAACATCAGATGGACAGATATTATTGCCAATACAGAACTGTGGAACAAGACCAAGCAAGTTCCAATAAAATCATAAATCAGAAAACGGAAGTGGGGATGGATTGGCCACACCCTCAGAAAGTTTCCATCCAACATCACAAGACAAGCCCTTGAATGGAACCCTCAGGGCAAAAGAAAAGTGGGAAGACCAAGACAGACATGGCGAAGGAGTACCGACGCAGAAGTGAAGGTCGCCGGAATGACGTGGGCCGAGCTGAAGAGGATCTCCCGAAACCGTGTCCGCTGGAAGAATGTGGTTGCGGCCCTATGTTCACCAGGGAATTCAGAGGACTAAGTCAAGTAAGTCAAGTCACCTCATCATCAGAGACGACAGAGCTGGCGATGATGACAAGATTTCCTTCAGCTCGATTGCTCACCATATCTTGAACCAGCAGCTGAAGATTCTGTTTGTTCTTCTCAGATGCCCACAACATGTCAAGCTGTCGAGGGATGGATGTGTCTGCGTTCATGCCAATATTGTCAATGGGCGTCACACCAGCTCGCCTCATGGGCTGTACTTCTTTCAGGGAAAGTTCAACGTATGAATCTAACAGCAGGTGAACGTAGTCCGACTCATGGCAGAGGCTTGTGGCTGATGTGATGACTGCAGTGACTACATCACCGAGGGTAGAGAATTCTGCTAGCGGCATCTGTCGCATCTTTGACACGAAGTCTACCACAACATGAGTGGGAAGAAGAGACGTCTGATTCCACTGTGTGAGGTCCAGTTCAGATTCATTTTCATTAACAAGTGTTGACTTGTTGGACGTGAGCGGGAAGATCACCATCAAACAGTGGAGTCACTGGCAGCAGATCGTGTGCAGTATCTGCTTGATGTCCATGCCATGCTCCTTTGCAATGTCCATGGTTCTCTGTGCCTCCACAACGTCCTTGAAGGCCACGTCCAAACACGCCACATTCAACCAGTGCGTCGTCTAAGCCAGAACCTCGAAGCAGTTTGCCCTGGCACCTGAGCAGAATGCGAGTCCAGTGGAAGGGTCCCAAGCAGATGAGCAGATCCTTGAACTGTTCTGTCTCATGCAGGTAAACATCTGCCGCCACAGCAAACACGCTTTCATCGCACCAAACTGCTATTGATGCTTGGTTCAGCTGTCTGCGACAACTTTGAAAGTTTGTGAGGCCACTGACCGTGTACAGCATCTGACGAACTTTGGATAGACAGACAGCTCTTCAGAGCAAGATGAAGCTCTGGCAGAAATGTACGTGTACATGTCTGGGCGGGTGTCAGACCAACAACAACTGCTGAAATGTTCAACCAGCTCAGAGTGGAGAACTACAGCAGTGCTACAGCTGGAATTGACTCTCTCCCACCCACAAGCAGTGTCATCAGAGGCCACATCCACAGAGAAGCCTTTCTGGTGCACAAAGCATGCCATCTGCTTGGGGCGGCCAGTCAACGTCAGGACTACCTAGAACCACTAGAACATGCGTGGGAGCAACATTTTGACACCAGTTGCCAACTAAATGCATGAAGCCCTTGCCACCCACTTTGCTCACAATATGTAAGTGTGCAGGCAAGTGTGATACTCGACGGTGTGGGTGCTGTTCTACTGGAGTTTGCTGCATCACATTCTGCCATGGAAAAGCAAATAATTCTCCATGTTCCAATCAGTGATGGAAAGAGACCATTACAGTCACATTGAGCATGTTTGTTGCATACTTGAGAACTTTTTCTGTTTCTGTTGGGATGTGTCATTGACCACACAATACAGAAAAAAGTGAAAAAGCAGCAAAGACAGTTTTAGTTGAATAGGTGAAAACGGCGTTCACTTGTGAATTCAAGATCAGAATGACTTATATCTTTAATAGTGAACCATACAGTGAAAATGCATGTCAGAATTAGTAGCATTATGTATAGGAGCACTGTTGTTACAGCTAGAATATCGCCAGGTTATGGTCAAGACCGTCAGTATAAGAAAATTACCTTGACCATGGCATTTGAAGGTTAAGATGACCCCAAATGGACAAAATAATACCTGAAATGAATTCAGCACACCAAAATCAGTTGGATTAGAAGTGTTACAAGTGTATATATTGTCAAAAACACAAAAGTTAGGATTTTCACCGCGGCGGGTGGCGGCCATATTTCAATCGGCCATAACGCAAAATGTACCAGGGTGGTGCCGATCACCTCCGTGATTTTTCATGTCTAGGTGCCCCTTGACTCAAATCAAGTGAGAAATTCTCCTAACACCATATGTACACGGGACTTATAGCCAGGTACAGGACTAATAGACAAATATACGCAGAAGTCAAATATACGTAAAAGTCTTTTATCATCAGTAAGATTATCGGTTTCTGTTTTTGTTGTTGTTGTTTTTTGTTTTGTTTTGTTTTGTTTTTTGTTTTTCGTTTTCGACTAAGAGCAATAATTCGCTGCTTAAATGTTTCACACACACACACACACACACACACACACACACACACACACACACACACACACACACACACACACACACACACAAATAGCGTGTTTCAAAGTTGTTTCATTTTGATTTACCATAAGCACAGAGGTGTGGAATTTTGATGTGGATTTATCTTGATACACATTCTTGTCGTAAGTCCAGAGAAAGAGGGCAAGAAAAAAGTGTGTGCTGGTCCTCTTCTGTGGCATTCAACGGACACAGCGTGTTGACACATTCTGTCACTTTGTATGTCCATAACCATGTACAGTTATGTCTGATATTCCACATCTTCATCTTCATACAACTCATATACCTATCCATGTGAAATAAAAGATCTTTTTTTATAATTCGAAGACGACCTAAATGTTCCGTAAAAGGAACATCTGTCGCTATTGTGAATGTTCTCATGCCAACTTTGCCACCAGTTATCAACCGGTCTCTGACCTAACTTATTTATGAAAACATTCACGTTTTCCACACCTTGATTTAGCCACACAAATCCACATCCATTCTGAAACAATAACTCATGAATTTCTGACACTCAAGACTTTTTTCTCTTTCTTTTTTGCGCGTTTCTAAATCCAATAACATTTTATAAGCCTTGAACAAGAGTGTGTTTTCATACATACGCACAATTTTTAATCAATATCTAACGCATCGTATATACGAGTTTATATATGTAGGACATGGACCCGTTTCACCGTTAACAAGATCATTGGGCGTTTTCCTGCTGACACCCAGAAATGTCTTATGAGCAAACAAATGAACTTTGTAACGTGTATGAAAAGGAGGTGTGGAGATGGTAGTGCACCGCCAATGTAGATCTGATAGGCTTTTTGCAGATATTGATTTGCCATTAAGATATGTGATGATGAAGACATCTGTTCCCAGTTCTACAATTGTAGTTAAATGTGCAGGTATCATCACAAAGAGCTGGAGAAAAACAAACAAAACAAAACAAAAAACGAAGTTCAGCCATGTATCAGAATTTATTTGTGTGCGGCTCTTCAAATTACAGGGGGGGGGGGCGGGGGGGGGGGGGGGAGAGGAGAGAGAGAGAGGAGCAGTCAGACGATCAGCGAGGCAAACAGAGGTTAAATATAGCCAGAAAACCAGAAGGGGGAATGTGATCAAATCCAGGACGATCAGAAAAGCACAAACAGGATGAGGTCCCCAGTCAACACTGAAAGGGTTGCTTTACTGTTAGTCACCACACACACACACACCACACACACACCACACACACACACACACACACACACACACACACACACAAACACACACACACTCACACACACACACAAACACACCACACACACACACACACACACACACACACTCACAACCGAAACACGCAGAGAGAGAGAAAGAGAGTGAGAGAGACACACACACACACACGCAGGCACGCAGGCACGCACGCACACACACACACACACACACACACACACACACACACACACACACACGGGAACACCGCGCGCAGCGCGCCGCACCACACACACACACACACACCACACACACACACACACACACACAACACACTTTTGCGATCTCCGAGCCCAAGACTAAGTCAAACTGTTCGGGGCCTGAAGTGACTGTATGTGTCTTACAGTCGTCCGTAAAGAAGTACTTCTTGATGACATTTTGCGAGCAAATACGTCGACTTGTTTCCTTGTATTGACATCATAGTTGTTGATGTGGTTGGTCGGGTATTGTGAACCGTGTCCAGTGGTCCCATGGCCAGGCAGACGTGGTGTAGCGCATATGGACTGGTCTCTTCAGTTCATACTGTGAACGGCCCCAGCCTGCTGTGGGAGCAAGGCTGTCCTTTTTTGGCAGAATCGATTCCGTATAGATCTATGGACTGGTCCCCCAGTGAACGGAACTGGAACTGGAACTTCTTCTTTAATTAGTTGTTTTATTTTAGTGTGTGTGTGTGTGTGTGTGTGTGTGTCACGGACAAAAATGAAACAACCCAACTCGTGGAGTCGCCAGCCAATTTGTTCGACCCTAAGCTTCAACTCAAACATTCTAGGCGCCAGATAGACGGGCCCAGGGTCGGGTCCGGCCAATTAAGCTTAGCGGAGAGGCTTCAGGAATACGGCTTCATGCGTCGCATCCAGCCCAATTTAGCATAGCGGGGGGACAGCAACAGTCTGAGTGGCTGGACCGACAGGTCTCGGGAGGTTTGGTCAGACGTCGTGGAGCCTACCAGACTCATCTAGCCAATTTAGAGTGACCAGTGCCCACGACTTAAGCCACACGGCGCCAGTTAAGTAGGGAAGGGGGGAAGGTAGTGTGTGGTGGGGGTGAAATCTAGCTAATCAATTAAATGACCGATTGACCACCACAGAGAGTAAGGTGTGTAGGCGTGACTGTCATGATTTGAATATCCAATGGAATTAGAGGAGATACTTCGGGTATCAGGGGTAAAAATACTGACCAATGGTACTCGCCCTTTTTGGACAGATCGGAACGAATAAGAAGGATGTGAGAGGGAGAGAACGGAAAGAACGAGGGGGAGAACGAACAGAGAGACAGAGAGAGGGAGAGGTTCTAGGTCTGCTTGAGAGAGAAGCAGAGAGATGAAGGGAGGAGAGAAGAGAACCAAGTTGAGAGATTAGCAGGAGATAGTCTGCAGAGGAAGGACTAAAGAGAGATGTGGGGAGAGAGAGTTGCTAACTAATGAAGAGAAAAGAAAGAAAAAGAAAAGGAACAGAAAAGCAACCATGTCCATTTGATAGAGCAGACTAGAAGAGAAGAGAGAGAGAGAGTGCAATGCGTTAATGCAGGAAGAAAGAAAGGAGAACAGATCGATGTTGATAGTCACTGTTCTATCTGAACCGGGGTTTCGACCCATACTTGGCCAGCGCCACTTTCATCGGCAGTCCAACCTGACCAACGCCAGCAGTTCAGCCTGACCGGTGCTAGCAGTCCAGCTTGACCGGTGCAAGCAGACCAACACCAGTGCCAGCAGTTGTGTCGTGTTGTGAAAGTGACAGTGAAAAGAAAAAAAAAAGGAAAAGAAAAAGACAGTGATTCGTGAATAGTTAAGATCACCTGGCCAGTAAAGTAGAAATCATTCATACCCGGTTAGTTAATAAAGTTTTAAATAAATATTTTGTGAAGAGGAAAAGAGAGAAGTTTTTTTTTTGTTTAAATTCCATTGCTTGAGTTTCTTTCTAGACTTTTAAAATAAAGTAAAATTTTTACTAGGTTTTATTACGAATGCATATTAAAATAATTGTAAGAAAAGCTGTGAGTGTGTTTGGCGGCGCTATTCCTTCCCCTCGACACCCACCAGTTGAAAATTTATGGCGACCGCCGGGATATTCGGCCCATTTTTTTAAAAATTTTTTCAACTCCAGAAAGGAAGCGGGGTGGGTTTCCCAGTATTGTAATCCAAACCCAGGGGTTTCTTACTGTATGTTCCCAAGATAGTTAAATACTAGTTTTGGCATTGCTTCCAAGATATTTAAAAACTAGTTTTGGCATTTCGCCCAGAGCCCCAAAATTTTCGCACAGTTCCCCTAAATTCGCTCCATATTGGGTCAGGCGCTGGCGCTTATAAAAACAACTACGTTGCCCCAACTAATATTACATTCTAGTTTGTGCTTTTCGTCACGCGTGCGGAAAACCCCCCAGTTTGGCTGTCGATTATAAAACTTTTTCAAAAAAAAAAAAAGAGATACAATGCGGAAAAAAGAACACCCCTTTTAAACAACTTTGTAGCGTCGCTCGTAACTAGTTACTCGGGAGAAGATTCGAGCATTTCGTCAAAAACCAGCAAAGAGGGAAAAGGGGATGAACGCGGAAAGACGACGCGTTGCAGTAAACGCAAAAATAGAAAAATTAAGGATTGGCAAATAATCGGCTAGGGGAAAAAAAAAGAATAAAAAAGGAAAACAGAAAGAAAAGGGAAGCGCAGGAGGAAAGATTAAAGTTCATTAGATAGAGAAAGGGAAAATACAAGGGGAGACCACCGATATGGTTTCACTTTCCATGACTCGTGCGAGCTATGCCCCCCACCCAAGTTCCCAAAAATTTCCGGAAGGGACCGTTTCGATTGCCAACATCAGTCTTTTTCGAAATTTTTGCAACCAGTCGGGGTTTGGGCCTCCAGAAGAGTGGCGCATTTTGTGGGCTTACTGAGGGGGTAAGGCATTACAAATTTCACTGCTTTACCACAAACAACATCGTTTTTCGGCGCTGTGAAGGATTTTTAATAAAGGGATTTGACCCACAAAGAAGGTTTCAGAAAAAATTTCGTCAGCTAGATTGAAGCAGGGAAACGTACACTCAGTTTTGGTGCACTTTAGATCCTTTTTTAAAAAATGGTTAAGTTGAGGGTACGAAAAAGGAGTTCGCTGAATTGAAAGAGCTATTTATAAAGAACAGATTTTTCGGGTTGCGGCCCGGTTAACCATACATTTGAAAGAGAGACAGCCGAGACAGCAAGAGTTGCTAAAGTTCGCAAGGGTATAGGAGGCACGTTTGGGCACTAAGGTGCGGGAGAAACGGGGCCAGCACAGGTAGAAGATGAAAGGGAGACTAGGGGATTCTCTGCAAATCGCAACCCAGGGGTGGGGCAAAAGGGAAAGGGGGAAAAGGGGACATTGGTTTTTTCCTTGTCACAAAAAGGGGACATGTGGCGAGGGATTTCGCAGGGTCCAAAAGGGCACAGCCTTCAAAGGGGAAAAGGGTCGTCAAGGGGAAACCCCTGCAGGAACCAAAAGGGTTCAGTCTGAAGAGGGTGAGGCCCTATGGTACACGGACGCACTTTCAGGATGAGGGCACGGGCTGAGTGTTCTTTACCAGTAAGAAGGGGGGATTGGCCGCAAGGTGAAATGTTCAACCGGGTTTTTCAGCGGTGTATACGAACAACGCTGGCGGAAAGGGGATTTGCGGGGCAAATCCAGACCTGAAACCAATCGATGGCACGGGAAGGGAGTTTCCAGTTGCTAGAAAAGTACGACCCCCAAATTTTCTCAGGCGAGTTTTCTGCTTTGGTGATGGAGAAACCCCTCACATTTGATCTTTGGAAATATTCCAGTGCAAGGGACCAGGGGATCCTGAGTTGTTGACTGCTACAGGGGCACAGTTCAAACGGAGCAAAAGGGGGAAAATTTAAAAACCGTTAGTCTTTCCCAGCAAAAAGCCCAGGCAAGATTGTCCCTATGAGTTTGGGGGCAGCGCAGAACAAGCCCCTTCGCTCGTGAAGCCCTTGGGTTTTGGAAAGAGGGGGAGAGAAACGGGAGGTTAGAGGGGGTGAGACAAATTTTTCTTGTGAAAGGGGGGCTGTTGTACCGAGTGTTCACCAAGGGGAAGACGGTAAGGTGACCATCATTAAGGACCAGCAGGTTATCGTGACACTGTCATGTCAGTGGGCCCACGAGTCCTCATGGCGGGCATCTCGCACCAGCAAAACAGCTGACCGAATCTTTTGATGACTTTCATTGGGCCCGGGGCAATGGAGACATAAAACGTTTCTGAGTCATGGAGTGGGCAAAGATCACCACAAAAGGGTGAAGAGGAAGCCCTCTTAAACTCCCCCTTTAAAATTTACACACCATTCCAGAGGGTGGTGTTGATCTGATGGGGGCCCAACGCGCCCTGGGTTTTCCCAAAGGGGGGCCAGGTTGTTGTTGACGCTGGTGGGGTACGCCCAATACCCAAAGGGTTTTCATTGAAAGGCTAGAACCCCAACAGGTCGCGAAGGGCTGGGAGACACTTTTCCGCGAGGGGTGCCAGCACAACTCAAAGGACAGGGGGGTCCATTCACCTCAGGCGGATGAAAAAGGGTCAACAGGCGTAAGGACAAACCCGCTGCTCCTACCCCCAACCACCACAAGCAAGGCTTGGGGAAAGATTCAACGGTGTGTGAAGGGGATCTTTAAAAAACCTTTTGAGGAAAGGCCAGCAGATTTGGGCCGCACATTCCCCGGCACTGTTTTTTCCTACAGGAACCCCCGGGAAAACACGGGTTTTCGCCATTTGAGCTGCTGTATGGGCACAATTCGGGGGCCAGTGTCTTCCAAAAGCTTGGTCCGGGGAAAAGAGTCGGGAAAAGGGCAAAACCCCTTATCATTGGGGGACCTACGCAATAGGCTCAGGGGAAAATTTTAAGTCGCAAGGGGAGGTTGCAGGAACTAGGGGGGTCCAGAAAAGCATAGACAGGAAAGGGAGGAACAAAACCCAAGGTGGAGATCAAGTCCTGTTTTCGGGGGCCCACGGGTCACAACAGCGCTGATGCATTGGAAGGGACCCTTCACCATCATTGAAAAGGTAGATCAGGACTACCAATCGATGTGAATGGGGAAACAAAACTTTTCCTCAAATTTTCTCCCCAAAAACTTCAGCGTGAACCCAGCACTAGGCCAGCACAATCATTGATGAGGGAAGGAGACCCCCCGCAAAAGAAGGGGAGATTTTGTTTCCTGGTTTCCAGGGGAAGAGTCAAAAGGGATGTGTCACTGTAGAAGGGGTAGACAGTAGGGGAAAAGGAGAAGTTATGGGGGTCCAGAACAATAGGGCGCCCCCGCTGATAAACCAGGCAGGACAACTCAGAGACATTACGGTGGAGTTGACATCAAAAGAAACCCCGTACTGTAAAGCCTACCCATCCCCTAGCCACCAAGCAATTAACGAGGGGGAGGTAGAAAAAGATTTGGCCCCGGGGGATTTAACCGTCCAAAACACGTAAGTGCACCCTCGTCTTAGGAGAAAAAGTCAGGGGAGCATCGATTTTGTGTCACTATGCGTCTGAACAGGTCCCAAGGTCGATGCAAGGGCAACCGAACATGGAAGACCCCGTTCGTCAGATCCCACCAAACAAAGCCCGTATTTCACCAGGATCGATCTGAGCAAGGGGACTGGCAAAAAGCCTTGATGAGGACTCAAAGGAAGTCCAGCATTTTCCACTCCTATGGGGGTAACCATGGGGAGTACCCCTTTTGGGAAGGCAACGCACCGCAGCTTCTCTCGGATGATGAGGAAACTATTGACGGGGTTTGGGAAGGGTTGTGAAAATTTTATGGATGACATTTCTATCATCCGAGCTGGGAGGGGCATAAAGGGACGGGCAGTTTTAGAGAGGGGGAGACAACCCAAACTCACAGCCAACCAAAAAGGCCAGGTTTGGTTTCCAAGCCTGGATTCCCAGGTTTTTTTGCGGGGGTGACACAAAGCAGCCAGAAAGGGGAAAAGGGGGAGAAGATAGAATTAAAGAGACCAAAGACCAAAACAAAATAGGAGTCTGCTAGGTTTTTTTGGGGTTCTACAGGATTTTTTTTCCAAATTTCCAGCAATCACGAGTCCCTCAAGGATTTGGTCAAGGGAGGGAAAACCCGGGAGTGGCCCCAGGGTCAGACCGCAGACAAACACGCAACGGGTTGGAAAACTAGGTTCCCCTCCCATCTTGAAGCACCAATTTTCCAAACCATTTTGTTGCGGGCAGATGCTCAGGGGGTGGGATGGGGCAGTATTTTTACAGACTTAAGGGGTCGAGTTTCCTGGAGGTACCTAGCAGGAATTTTACAAAGTGTGAAAAGGGTACGCAACTGTAGAGAAGGAGTGTTTAGCTGTCGGGTGGCCGTGCAGAAATTCCACAAATACTTTATGGGGAAAATTCGTGATCGAGACAGATCATCAACCACTCAAATTCCTGCAGGAGGGCCCGTTTTAAAAAAAACAGAGTGCTGCGGGGGGCAAAGGCAATTAATGGGGGGGGGGTAAAAGGGGGGGGGGGGGGGAAAATGTAGTAAAATTTAAGCCGGGGACCCCGCAACTCAATCAAGGAAAATTTTAGTCTATCCAAAAGGGGCTTTGTTGAAATATGTGTTGATTACAGTTAATTTTATTGATTGGGTTTTTTCCCAGTTGGCATGGGTTTATATTTTTTTTGGGGTGAGACTTGTTTATGTTTTCCCTTTTGAGACTTTTCAGTAATGAGTTTTCTTGGGGCAACAGCGCTTTTGTAGTGATGATTTTTCAATAAGTGAGGATGGAGATTCCTCCGGAATGTCAGGGTCGGTCATATTATATTTGTTTTTTCAAAAGAATTGTGAAAAAAAAGATGTGGCAAATCCGCAGGTGGGGGTGGCATAAGTCGACAAGGTCTTTTATAAAATAAATTTGAAATAACCAAGAGCGCCGTCAAGATAACCATTGGAGTGGTTTCCCTAATTATATTTTATAATTTATAAACCGTTGTTGTAAAGTTTTTTTTAAAATTTTGCCGTGTACGTGTGCAGCAAATTCGGTTGTTTTTTTTTTTGACCCTTTTTTTGAGACAATGGGGACGGTCTTTTGAAAGGGGGGGAAATTTGTCCGGACAAAAATGAACAACCCATTTGTGGAGTCCCAGCCAAATTTGTTCGGACATAAGCTTCAACTCAACCCTTTCTAGGCGCCAGATAGAGGGGCCCGGTCGGTGGGCCCAATTAACTTAGGGGAAGGCTCGGGAATAGGGTTTTCATGCGCGCATCACCCCATTTAGCATAGCGGGAGACGCAGACAGTCTGAGTGGCTGGACCGACAGGGCCGGGGGGTTTGGGCAAATCGTGGAGCCTACCCAACCATCAAACCAAAATTTTGAGTGACCAGGCCCACACTTAAGCCACACGGGGCCATTAAGTGGGAAGGGGGAAGGGAGTGTTTGGGGGGGGTAAATCTAGCTAAAACCAAAAAAAAAAAAAAAAAAATAAAAGTTGACCACCACAGAAGTAAGTGTGTAGGCGGACTGCATGATTGAATATCCAATGGAAATTTGAGGGGGATAACTTCGGGTATCAGGGGTAAAAATACTGACCAATGGTACCGCCCTTTTTGGACAGATCGGGAAAGAATAAAAGGATGTGAGGGGAGAGAACGGAAAAAAAGAGGGGGGAACGAAAAAGAGAGACAGAGGAGGGGGAGGTTCAGGTCGCTTTAGAGGAAGCAGAGAGAGAAGGAGGGGAAAAAGAGAACCAAATTGAAGATTACAGGAATAGTTGCAAGGGAAGGGCTAAAGAGAGATGTGGGGGGAGAGAGTTCTAACTAATGAAGAGAAAAAGAAAGAAAAGAAAAGACAGAAAAAACAAACCCTTCCATTTTATAAGCAACAAAAGAGAGAGAGAGAGTGCAATCTTAATGCAGGGAAAAAAGAAAGGAGAACAGATCGATGTTTTTATCACTTTCTATCTGAAACCGGGGGTTTTGACCCCAACTTGCCAGCCCACTTTCATCGGCAGTCCAACCTACCAAAGCCAGCATTTGCCTGACCGGGTCTAGCAGCCCCAGCGACCGTGCAAGAAACCCAACACCTGCCGCAGTTGTGTCTTTTTTTGGGGAAAGTGACAGTGAAAAAAAAAAAAAAGGAAAAAGAAAAAGACAGTAAATTCGTAAAGTTAAGATCACCTGGCCAGGAAATAGAAATCTATCTCCCCGGGTTTTTTAATGATGTTTTAGAAAAAAGATTTTGGAATTTCAGGAAAGAGAGAATGTTTTTTTTTTATTCCAAGCATTGATTTTTCTTTCAAATATCATTGTAAAAATTTTATAACTTTACAGTGGTTTGATGGACAATGCGAATATGAAATAATTGTAAGCAAGCTGTGAGGGTTTTTGGGGCTTGCCTATCCCCCTCCACGACATCACCCGGGGTTGACAGTGTGTGTGTGGGTGTTGTGGTTTTTGGGTGTGTGTGTGTGTGTGTGTGTTTTGTCTTTCATTTAACGTCTTCCACAATCGTGATTTTAATCGGTGTGTGTGTGTGTGTGTGTGGTGTGTGTGTGTTTTTGTGTGGGGTGTGTGTGTGTGTGTGTGTATGGCGCGCGCGTGTGTTGCGATGTGTGGTGCTCCGCAAAGGGTTTTGTTGGTGTGGTGGGGGTGTGGTGGGTGTGGTGTGGTTGGGGTGTGGTGTAATGTGTGTGTGTGTGCTCGAGAATGGGGGACGGGGAGGGTAGGTACGTTCATGACTCCTTAATGGGTTTTACGCAATTAAAATAAAGTCTGAATGACACATCCGCCATCATATCAAATCACTCCTCCAAACCCCATCCCTGCCCGTCCCGTGCATCGAAACCACAGCCATGAAATAAAGCGCAACGGAGCACAAGACCTGGACTTGTTTCCACTGTTCCAGCACCGGCTAGCTCTCTCCCCCCCCCCCCCACCTCAACCCCCACCTCCACCCCCCCCCCCCCCCCCCCCCCCCCCCCCCCCCCCCCCCCCCCCCCCCCCCCCCCCCCCCCCCACTCACTCCCTGAACACCCAAAGCTGACCGTAATGATGACAGCTGGAGAGCCTGTGCTCGCTGTGCATAGAGGGAGGAATGGGGAGGTGGGTGGGAACAGGAGGTGGTGGGGTGAACTGGAGAGACGGAGGGTGGAGAGGGGTGAGGTGTGTGTGTGGGGGGAGGGGGGGCATCGGGCAGAGGGTTGTAAGGAAAAGGGGTGTGTGGTGAGGTTGAATTCTGGCCTTCATCCTCCCTCTGCCGGCAGCAGAGCAAGGGGGAAAAAAGCTGCTTTTGATGACTTGCCCTGACCTTGCACTCCCAGGCCTCAGTGGGGGGTCAACATGGGTCAAGGTCAGTGGCCTGGGCAGGGGGGGTAACCAACCACCTCCCACACCCGGGGTTGGTGGGTTTAGCCCTCGCGTGTGTCATGTTTCGTGCTACTTTTCGTTGTGCAAAGCAATGCTTGGTTGGGTGGCGAAGTAATGAAACAAAAACAGCGGACGAGACGAAATGAAAATGACACACCACGCCATGCACGTATAGAGACGTGTGCGCGTGTACGCCATATATTGCGACAAAGAAATGCGCATGCGCATCAATGCACACACCAGTCGTGAGGGTCTGGTTCCTACATTTGTGATCCGTTCCCTGCCTGATTCAAAGTACTCAAATCGTGCCTTCGCTACATCTCTCAGTCTAAACCCTTTTAAACCCCCGTGTCTGTCCCGTCTGTCTGTCTCTCTCTCTTAACAAACGAACGAACGCCTCGTTCTCTCCTCTCTCCCTCTCTCTCTCTCTCTCAGCAAACGAACGAACGAACGCTCGTTCTCTCTCTCTCTCTCTCTCTCTCTCTCACCGGTACTTCTTAACTGGCTGTCTTTACTGCGCTTACTGTTATCCCCACACAGCGCCTTTCCCTGTGCCCCCCACCCCACCCCCACCCCCATCCCTGCCCCCACCCTCTATTTCGTGCTCTCTTTCCATTGACATTGCCATGACCTTCGTTTGACCGACGTCTTTGACATATCATTAAATTTTCATTTTTGCTTTTCATTGTTGATCCTACTCAGGCCGGGAAATTTATGTTATCTAAGATTATTTATTGATTCGTAAATAAAGGACTTTATCATGTTTTACTTTGTCCCTCTCCTTGGACACGCACGCACGCGCGCGCGCGTACACACACAGAGAAGAGAAGAGAGAGAGAGAGAGAGAGGCATCATTACTTACGAGTCATCCACTCGCCCAGAACCAGCTCTCCCATCCGCAACGCTCCTACCCCAACATTCTATCTTTCTCTCCCTTCCCTCCACCCACCCCCCCCCCCCCCCTCCTCCACCCTCCCTTTTCCCGCACCCACTCTCACGCCAGCATCCATCCCTCCACACCCAACTGCTGCAGCAGAATTATACAAGGGGTGGGGGTTGGGGAGACCGGCTGGTACGGGGGGGGGGGGGGGGGGGGGGGGGGGGGGGGGGGGGGGGGGGTGAGGGGGGGTGCAGTTTAGTTCTCAGCACCCCGACACAGCCAAATGTCAGCTGATGCAATCGTCACCAGGACAGCTCGGGCCACTGACCTTTGTGGGGATGGGAGAGACCAGGATAGCGGGGGTGGGAGGGGGGGGGGGGGTGAATTCTGGCATTTTTGCCAACTAAAAAAAAACCCAAAGACGAAAGCAGCTGCCGCGGATTCTTACGTCTTTAGAATCCTAGCAGCATTCCACCCCCCACCCACCCCCCACCCCCCACCCCCACTTTATTCCTCTATTGTTGTTGTTAGATCTAAATGTGGTGGGGAGACGCCAACATGGCAGGCAGAGCAGCTGGGCCAATAGATCGTCACCGTGTGATGTCTGGCATTTCTGTTTGACAAACTGGAATGGAATAGAGTGGGGCGTGCTGCAAGGCGGAGGGAGAGGGGTGGTGGTGGTTTGGGCGTCACTCCATATTTCTGACGTGTTTAGGTTCTCTCTCTCTCTCTCTCTCTCTCTCCTCTCTCTCTCTCTCTTCTCTCCTCTCTCTCTACACACACACACACACACACACACACACACACACACACACACACACACACACACCACACACTTATACACACACTAACATGATAGAATCTTTCTATTCAGCTCGGTTCATGTTGCTTATAGCCCAGCCGACGACAATATCAAACTCAACTCTCTTTGTAAGTTGAAAAAAAAAATGATGGAACCTGAGCACGTATTTGCTAAAAATACAGGTAGTCAACGACAGATATGTAAACCACCATCACCACCACCACCCTCTCTCCCTCCCTGCCACCTCCAGAGAGAGAGGGAGAGAGGGGAGGGGGGGGGAGTGTGGAAAAGCCTAGCACATACAGACGTTATGTCATCATAAGCGCGATGCCTGCTGGGAGTTTGTTCGTCCTATGACAGTATTAGGCTACGGCGCTCCGACCAGTTCTCTGGAGACTGACGTCATAATGCAACTATCAAGCACCTCGTCATAACCCACTTTGGCGTCACTAACTCTGACGAGAGGAGCTGAGCTGATAGAATAACAACCACGCACACAAATCCCGCCTTCTGCCGCCTCTCTCTATTGGTTGGGTCCCTACTGTGATGAGACAAAGGTTAGGGAGACGGTTATGGTGCATTAGTCGTGTCAAAAGTCTCCACTATTTTTCAGTACCGTTGTCGTGTTTGTGTCAGACAGCGTAGTTATTCACTATGAACATTCATTCATGTGACATGAATAATCACCTCGCTTTGTAAGTATTATTTGGGAGGGGAGGGAAGGGAGGGGGAGGCATGTCGGGGTTGGAAGGGGGTGGATGAAAGAGCTGGCTGTGGTCCGGGGATGATCGTCACGATAATTTCCCCCCACGTAACTCGATTTAAGTCGGGCATCCTGACAACACGGCATCAAGCTCCATAGTCAGTCGTCATGGTAAAACACTGTCAAAACAAACAGAAATTGAAAGATTTGTTATGATACTATACTTTCAGTGTCACACAACATATTAAGTAAGACATTATTATGATAAACCATCACTAGGCGTTTAGTCAGGCATCCATGTGCATAAAATATATGAAGAAGAGTACTGATTATAGGGAGGGAGGGTGTATGATAATTGCCACCATGATGATTAATTCAGATATTTCTCTAATACTAAAGGATTCATGATTAGCGTGTTAGTTCTCAGTGGATCGCCTGATTCAAAACCTGTCCAAATCGTGTTTTTGGCACCGCAATTCTCAAAGACGTACATGACAAGATAATCGTATTTGTGGAACAGTAAGTGCCTTTTTTCCTGATTCAGATGATGCGGACTTTTGAACGTGATGATGCCCATAGACGTGGCCCCCCAACACCAACACCCGGACATTCCACGGCCCTGGGGTCCGATTCATGGATCGGACTTTGACGGAAGTCCGAGACTATTTCAATTGTCTCGGACTAAAACGCGTTGTAAGCTATTCATGGAGCCCGACTATGCGAAGTCTGGGACTCAACGAGGGACTAAACGGGTGAAATTGACACCCGCGATCTAGCAGCGTAGCGAGCGTAGTCTGGGTCTAAATGCCAAAACAAAAATGGCGCGATCATCGGATACCGACGAATGCAGCGGAGAAATCGTCTTAACATTCGACGATATCGCATTTTCAGAGATAGAACACACCCTTTTGAGGTGTTCAGTGACGCAAAAGTGTACCAGAAGTTTCGCTTTACCAACAAGATATTCTCCAACTTACGGATGAGATAGAAGAATCGCTGGAATTTGACATTGATAGAAAGGGTTTTTAGCACTTAGTTTGATTCATTCATTTAGTTATGACAATAGTTTACTTCAGTGGCAGCATATG
Organism: Conus ventricosus; assembly: GCA_018398815.1. Taxonomy (NCBI): domain Eukaryota; kingdom Metazoa; phylum Mollusca; class Gastropoda; order Neogastropoda; family Conidae; genus Conus; species Conus ventricosus. The sequence continues at coordinate 22,497,916 of CM031604.1, forward strand.
CCTCTTTTTGCTTTACTAGTTTGAGAGTTCCAAGTTACAACAGAGTTGTGTGGTGTGTGTGTGTGTGTGTGTGTGTGTGTGTGTGTGTGTGTGTGTTGTGTGTGTGTGTGTGTTTTGTTTGTGATAGTTATCCATTATAACTGCAATGCTGGTAGACCTCTGTCAACCTGAAAAAAATTAAGCCTCTCTCTCTCTCTCTCTCTCTCTCTCTCTCCTCCTCTCATCTTCCTCTCTCTCTCTCCTCCTCTCTCTCTCTCTCTCTCTCTCTCACACAACACACACCACACACACACACACACACACACACACACACACACACACACACACACAAAGAACCACAAGTATTCAATTTGCATTTAAACTTAAAAGTGTTTATTAAAAATGTGAACCTGTTGATTACTGTTTTTAAAAAAATTGAAACAAAATGAGTACATGCAGATCATGTCGGAAAGGCACCTGTTTCAAATAAGTTGTTCACATAAACCAACTTGTATGGAAAAAAACACACCAAAAACCTGCCATTTGCTGTGCACATTAAAAAAGGTATGGTTCACTAAATGCAACAACACAAAGAAAAAAGTTATCTTCTTGATATTGTAGAACAACAATTTGTGATTTTTTCAGTCAAGAAAATGCACATGTAAGGACAAGTACCTTATTTCTGAGGCAGTAGGCAATTATTTTCTTTTTCCTTTAGTAAAATGTTGCTTGAATGAGGTAGAACGAGTTATTTTTGTCTCTTCATTCAAATTAAAAACTTTAAAATTTTCATT
>CM031604.1:22499688-22512188 GCA_018398815.1 Conus ventricosus
TCTCTCTCCTCTCTCTCTCTCTCTCCCCTCTCTCTCTCTCCTCTCTCTCTCTCTCTCTCACACACACACACACACACACACACACACACACACACACACACACACACACACACACAGCACGCATGGGCGCGCGCACGCTCGCGAACACACACACACACACACACACACACACACACGCACACACACACAAACACACGCACACACACATGCACACACACACGCGCGCACGCACTTACGCACACACACATACACACTCGGGCGCGCGCGCAAACGCACACATGTGCGCACGCATGCACACACTCACGCTTGCGAGCGCGTGCGCACGCGCACAAAGGCACACACACACACACACACACACACACACACACACACACACACACACACGCATACACACAGACACACAAACACGCACGCGCGCGTGCGCGCACCCACTCACCACATATTGCTAGATTCACACATACAGCTACAGAGACAGAGAGGCGACAGAGGGCGGGTTGATTGTCATCCAGCATGGTGAAGTGGACCCATGGTAAACATCATCATAGACCAACGTCTGATGGACTGACGGCACCAGCTGACTTCCCCACCTCTCCCCCATCCCTCTCCTTCATTCCCTACCCCGCACCGCCACTCCCACACCCTGCCACTGTCCCTGTGGACCTCGCCCCACCAGACGACCCATCAGTCACGGCAACCAAAGAAAGGTGCATAGGATGAAGACCTCCACTCCAGCGCCAACAGAGGGCGGGTCCTAGTCCACGGATACACAGTACAAGCTCCAAATCATAACACGCTTCCAGACGACGTGCATACGCCATTGGCGTTGCCAGACTCGGCGAGTAAGAAAAGTTAATTCCTCCGCACCGGAAACCTAACAAGATACGGTTTACATGGTATTGTGAAACAAAAAATATATCGAAAAGTTGAATTTTAGAGAGTCCATTGAAAGTTTTCCCGAGCGTTGGCAAGCTGTTTGGGACGAGTTAATGGCCAGATAAACTGAATTTTTCTTCGTTGAGATTCGGTTTTGTCTATATCTGCTTTGTGCGACTTGCATCAACAGAAACCCACCGGCCATGACAATACCATGGTGTGGAGCCAAGGTAGCTCACCACGTTTAGTCTGTCACTGTATTGACTTGGTGCTCAGTTTCAAATGTTGATCAACCCAGTAGGCAACGCTTTACAAACACGATCATCATGTTGTTTTTACACGGTGAAAAATACACCAGAAAGTCTTGAATCATGTGCGTGATCGACTATGAGACGGCAGTTTCTGCTAGACATGTTACGGCACGAAGCTAGCGAAGGAAAGGAAACCGGTCTGTCTTTATCGCCCAAAGTAATACACGGTGTATTGTCCACCACAGTCCCGAAGCTGCTCGTAGCATCTGTCTGAAGATCAGCCTTCTTTCAAACAGTTCGTTGCCTAGTTCAGCCCTTGAGCACAATGTACATGATCGCCCTTTTTTTCGTTTCTCTGCTAGACTTTCCACTCCCAAGACCAGCACAGGGACACAACAAGTCCGCAAGTCACGCATACTTCCACCAACTTTGTTCACATGTAGCCTGCGCTGAACCCCCAAATCCAAAGGCAAAATCTTGTTCACCTTCAGAAAAGTTCTCTTCACAGAGGCAGGGCGATTCCCAACCGTTCAGTCGGCAGTGTTACTACCTGACCACTACTGTGCTCCCCAAGGCTGACCACAGAGGGCGCAGTGAAGGCTGGCGACAAAGTCAAGAGTCCAGGCACAGGGCCGACAAAGGACAGTTACCTCAGCCGGCTGGGGCGGTAAAAGATGATGAGCGGTGTTGATGATGGCAGGCCACGGCGATATCAAAGAGAAAGGCAGGGTTATGGAGATCTCCAGGGAGACAGGAGGGGAAGAGAGAGAGAGAGAGAGAGAGAGAGAGGATGAGAGAGGAGAGGATGGGGAAGGAGTGAAGGAGTAGGGGATGGGAGGGAGGGAGGGACACGACTTGGGTGGTAATAATTGGCTGCAGGCGGATGTTTACGCCACTTTTGTCTACACTGTTAATTGGATCAAAACAACAGGAGATCACGACCATTGGAAGCACATAATTGCTATCTGTGTGTGTGTGTGTGTGTGTGTGTGTATTTGTGTGTGAAAATGTTAATTTTCGTTTGAAGAAAAGGTACAAAGATTCCGTCATAAACTTAAAGTGACGATGTGTGTGTGTGTCTACTTAATTCGGCTGTTTCGGTCCAGTACAGACCCCTGTTTCTCAGTGATCCATATTTTAAAAAATGTGAGTGTTCATACAGTCTGCTTCCAAATGTGCAGGGACAGTCGTACCGCCAGGGAGACAACCTAAAGCACCAGAACATAATACTGGAGAGTGAAAATATCCGTTGCTTTTCCTACCAGTTAGAGCACGTTACAGCTTTGGTACATAGTTTGAAATAAGTCCAAGACATAATCATTATTTTCCAGTGTGGGGAGCCTATCTTCTTCTTCTTCTTCTGCGTACGCAGGCTGATACTCCTACGGACACTCCCAATGTGGACAGGCAAGTATTAATCCCATCTACCCAACAAAGGGAGTGAGTTTTGTGTGCATGACCGTTTTTTTATCCCGCCATTAAGGCAGCCATACTCCATCTTCGGGAATGTGCATACCATGTGTAACGGGCCTATGAAGTAGCTCCTATTGCTCCTTGTTGTTCTATTGTCTGCTGTGCGGCATTGTTTCGTCACTGTTCTGCCAGCATCTCTTCGTCTTTTTCATGGATTAGAGTGACAACACTTACTGGCGCCTCCTGTTTGTCTGTACGTATTACATATGTCTGCCCGGCTGGCTGCCTGCCCCACTGTCTGTCTTCACTGGCTGTCTCTCCCTCTCTCTCTGTCTGTCTGTATGCTCCTCTCTCTCTCTCTCCTCTCTCTCTCTCTCTCTCTCTCTCTCTCTCACGCATGTATGTATGGGCTAGTGCACAAATCGGCGAGTGCACTCACGCACGCAAACAAGCATGCAAACACACACACGCGCGCGCGCACGCGCGCACGCACACGCCCACCTTCTTCACAGTTTAGTACGCTTTAAATAAATATTCAGACATTCCTAGAAATAGATAATTAGAAGCAGGTGATTAGGGTTCTTATCTACAAGAGCGATATGGGACGAGAAATGAGAGAGAGAGAAGGAGAGGGCAAGGTGGGAGGGAGTGGGAGAGGGGATCGGAAGGGAGTGGGTGAGAAAAGAGGATGGTAGGGTAGTTCAGATTATTGACAGGGATGATAATGATGATGGCGCCAGCCGCTATTTTCCTGCCCTCGTTCTGACTGGCTGAAAGTTGATGACATCACTAGCCCCGATGACTGGCCAGACACAGTCTGTGCTTTGGCTGATGGAAGGCGCCCATGTTCATTCAGCGAACATCACGTGCTGTAGGTCTGCACTGTGTCAGATACACCGTCCTCTACTTCCAGTTTCCTGGTTGTTGTTGTTGTTGTTGTTTGTTGTTGTTTGATTAAAGGGATGAATATGTGGATCTTTCCATGTCGTCTTTTGATAACTTTTTCGGCTTTTTTTTCTTCATGAGGTTGGAGGAGGAGTGGGAGAGGGATGATTGAGAGGCAAGAGGTGTTTTAGGTGTGGGCTCAGCTGCATGCATTTCATGGCATTTCTTTCTTCTGCATTCTTTCATTCCATCCTCTCTCTCTCTTCCTTCTTTCCTTCCATGCTCTCTCTCTCTCTCTCTCTCCTCTCTCTCTCTCTCCTCTCCTCTCTCTCTCTCTCTCTCTCTCTCTCTCTCTCCTCTCTTCCTTCTTTCCTTCAATGCTGTCTCTCTCTCTTCCTTCTTTCCTTGCATGCTCTCTCTCTTTCTCTTTCTTCTTTCCTTCCATGCTCTCTCTCTTTCTCTTCCTTCTTTCCTTCCATGCTCTCTCTCTCTCTTCCTTCTTTCCTTCCATGCTCTCTCTCTTTCTCTTCCTTCTTTCCTTCCATGCTCTCTCTCTCTCTCTCTCTCTCTCTCTCTCCTCTCTCTCTCTCTCTCTCTCTTCCTTCTTTCCTTCCATGCTCTCTCTCTCTCTTCCTTCTTTCCTTCCATGCTCTCTCTCTCTCTCTTCCTTCTTTCCTTCCATGCTCTCTCTCTTTCTCTTCCTTCTTTCCTTCCATGCTCTCTCTCTCTCTCTCTCTCATCTCTCTCCTCTCTCTCTCCTCTCTCTCTCTCTCTTTTTCTTCTTTCCTTCCATGCTCTCTCTTCTCTTCCTTCTTTCCTCCATCCTCTCTCCTCTCTCTCTCTCTCTCTTCTCTCTCTTTTCCCCTCTCTCTCTCCTCTTTCTTCCTGCTCCTTCCTCTCTCCATCTCCTCTCTCTCTCTCTCTCCTCTCCCTCTCTCTCTCTCTCTTCTTTCCTTCCTCCCCTCCTCTTCTTCTTTCCTTCCATGCTCTCTCTTCTCTTCCTTCTTTCCTTCCATCCTCTCTCTTCTCTTCTTCCTTCTTTCCTCCTCCATCCTCCTCTCTCTCTCTCTCTCTCCCTTTTTTCCATCCTCTCTCTCTCTCTCTCTCTCTCTCTCTCTCTCTCTCTCTCTCTCTCTCTCTCTCTCTCTCTCTTCTTCTTTCCTCCATCCTCTCTCTCTCTCTCTCTTCCTTCGTTCCTTCCATCTCTCTCTCTCTCTCTCTCTCTCCTTCTTCCTTCTATCCCTCTCCTCTCTCTCTCTCTCTCTCTCTCTCTCTCTCTCTCTCTCTCTCTCTCCTCCTCTCCCCCCTCTCTTCCTTCTTTCCTTCCATCCCCTCTCTCTCTCTTCCTTCTTTTTTTCCATCCTGTCTCTCTCTCTCTCTTCTTTCCATGCATCCTCTCTCTCTCTCTCTTCCTTCTTTCCTTCCATCCCTCTCTTCCTTCTTTCCTTCCATCCTCTCTCTTCCTTCTTTCCTTCCATCCTCTCTCTTCCTTCGTTCCTTCCATCCTCTCTCTTTCCTTCTTTCCTTCCATCCTCTCTCTTTCTTCTTTCCTTCCATCCCCTCTCTCTCTTCCTTCTTTCCTTCCATCCCTTCTCTCTTTTCCTTTTTTCTTCCATCCTCTTCCTTCTTTCCTTCCATCCTCTCTCTCTCTCTCTCTTCCTTCTTTCCTTCCATCCTCTCTCTCTCTTCCTTCTTTCCTTCCATCCTCTCTCTCTCTTGCTTCTTTCCTTCCATCCCCACTCTCTTCCTACTTTCCTTCCATCATCTCTCTCTCTCTTCCTTCTTTCCATCCATCCTCTCTCTCTCTCTCTCTCTCCTCTCTCTCTCTCTCTCTCTCTCTCTCTTCTCCTCTTCCTTCTTTCCTACCATCCTCTCTCTCTCTCTCTCCTCTCTCTTCTCTCTCTCCTCTCCTCTCTTCTCTCTCTCTCCTCTCTCTCTCTCTCTCATATACACACATACATGTTCTTCTTTCTTTCGTGTTGCGTTTCTTTCTTTCTTGGCTTTTCCCTCCCTTTTTTCTTTCATTCTACCACTCTTTCTTTCATGCTTCATTTATTTATTTTTCTTATTTATTTCCTTCCTTTAATTCTGGTCTTTCCCACCTTTCTTCTTTTCACCACTGTGTGCAACACCTGCCTTTCTGCAACGGAGCAAATCATCCTTTTCCATCTCCTTTTTTTTAAACTTCTACCCCCTCCCCCCCCCCCCCCCCCCCCCCCCCCCCACCCCCGGTTTTTTTTTAACTCTTCCTTTTTTTCAAGTTTCCATATTCATAGGTCAGATTACTCACGTATCAGGACTCTCAGTTTAAAAGTTTTGCCAGCTGTTGTTTGTTTTTCACTATCTGCACTCGAAAAAGCTCCAGACATTTGTGTGCATGTGTGTATGTGTATGCGTGCACGCGCGCGCGCGTGAGAGAGAGAGAGAGAGAGAGAGAGAGAGAGAGAGAGAGAGAGAGAGAGGCGTGTATATAGGAGATGTCTGTGACGTATAGGTGTGTGTGAGTGTGTGTGTGTGTGTGTGTGTGTGTGTGTGTGTGTGTGTGTGTGTGTGTGTGTGTGTGCGTGTGTGTGCGTGTGAATGAAGCCGCTGTGTGTGGTGTGGCCAGTGGAGGAGGGATAACAAGCTGTGTGCAATGTATACATGGGGCTAGAACAATCCCGGGAGAGTCGGATGAAGAAGGCCTGTCTGTCGTTTTTTTTTTTTTTTTTGCCCCCAAAGGCGTGCAGGGTCTGCGTTTTTCTTCACAACAATAATAACAACGAAAACACCCAGGGCTCCTCTACTTTTCACCGCTACCCCCCTTCCTTTATCCCCCCCCCCCCCCCCCCCCCCCCCCCCCCCCCCCCCCCCCCCCCCCCCCCCCCCCCCCCCCTCTCCGCGACCGCCAAGATTGCAGAGATTACTTCGATGACACCAACGACATTAGGGGGGATAACTGACAGATGATTAGGAAATGATGTAGGAATGTGACTGATTAAACGACCCATTAGTTCACCAATTACGAGAGTCATCATGATAAATGAATATATATATATAATATATATATATATTGTATATATATATATATATGAACTTTATTACATTGATCCGTTTTCAAATTGTCTGCAGACATGAGTGGCCTCCATAGTCGGCTGGGCTTTAGTCATGATGGTTTGACGTAACCCTGGACGTCGGATGGTGTACAGGCAGTACTGAATCAACTCCCAGAAGCTGGAGTGGGTGTTATGCGAAAGGCCTGACCCCTGAGTTGGACAGGTGCTAGTGACCGCTTGGCTGGAGGAGGAGAATATGTAGGACCACTGATCAGCAGACACGTGTGACTCTCATAGCTGGTGAAGGAGAATAGACTGTATTATAGGATCAGCGGGAGAGGGAGTGGGGCGGGGTGTTTTGGATGTGTGTGTGGTTTTTTTTTGTTTTTTTTTTAATGAACTAGATTTTAGAACCGATGTTAGCGCACGCCTGTGTAGTCTTGCTAAGGTTTTTGAAATATCTGAGCTGGTTGGATCCTACGTGTTGCAGCATAATCTGTAAACGACTGCATTTGGGCATGGAAGAATTGTTTTCGAACAGGTTTAGTCAAAACTGTTTTTATCTTTGACAGTTTTGTTTTGTTTTTGTTTTTTTGACATTTTGCAAAGGTAAGCAACAAGGTCTGACCATGAAAAGTTGTTATCAAAAACAACGCCTAAAACTTTATGTTTCGAGTTTTTACATTTTCACATTAGAAACAAATAGGCAAAACAGATCAGTCGCCATATTTTTATTTGTACGGACATGCATCAGAGAGAGAGAGAGATGGGGGGGGGGGGGAGATCAATACAGAGTCTAAGAGAGAGAAAGACAGAGAGAGAGAGAGAGAGAGAGAGAGAGAGAGGGCGTGGGGTTCAGCAAATAAATGAATGAAAAGTGGGAGAGGGGAGGAGATGAGCATCAGAGTTTGACGGCATGCCAAAAATAGCACTCATGACTAAGCTGGATTCCAAATATAACATTTTCTGTTAAACCCTCGTTTTGAGGACAGAGGTTTAAGAGGGGGGGGGGGGGGGGGGGGGGGCAAGAGGACGAGGGTTCTTTTAAAGGACGGAGGGTTAAGGGAAGGTATGATACTCTGTGAAGATCAGCAGACAAGCAGCCGATAGTAAATTCCACTGAATTCCGTCTGTGCCAAGAAACAAAGTGTCGACATACTTGCTGGGAGAAACGTAATGGACACGTGATGAAACAACGTTGTTGCTTGAAAGGGATGAAGAGTTGTGAAAGGGCGCTCTGCAAACAACACACCACACTTCATACAGCACATGCTGAAGTGGTGCAAGTACGTGCTGCCGGACGAACACTGACATAAAAACAAAAAGAAAAAGAACGGAGAGGAAGTAAGGCCGGAAAAGCTAGAGAGGCCATTTGTCTGTTTTGACTGACGGTGTGGCGAAGGGATGATATGTAGGAGGTAGGCCCAAGGAATAGGGAGTGGAGGGAAGGCTGTCGGTGGATGAGTTCCGTATCCCAAACACCAGAAATATGCGTGCATACTAGTGACTACGTCACCCTCTCCTGACAGCCTAAGTCATCTGTCTTTCGTCACGTCCGCGCTTTAGCCCAGACTTGTTCCTTACGTTTGTCGTCATTTCGTATTGACGTAACGGATGACGTGTATATTACTTGAATTTCCCCACTTTGTGTTCCGTATTATTTTGTTTGTTTACGGCCAGAAAGGCACGTTTATGATGGCACCGGTATCATTCAGTAAGTGTTAGTGTAGAGAGATGACTGTTCAATTTGCTGTCTTCGTGTGGCACCATTTGCAGGATTCACCACAAGGAATGCACTCTGGCTTTGCTGTGTTTGGCAAGATACCGAGATCTAGATGCTGCAAGTCTGGACAGGACCTCGTTTGGCTAACTCAGTCGTGTCTTGTCAGAAACGGTACTCCGACACCTACACTTGCCTTTGAGAGCATGTCCGATGTATTCTTTCAACACGGATGTTATTTTGGGATCACATATCAAGAAAGCTGTCAACTCTACTGCCGGATTAATTTCGATCTTCATTGTAATTTTCATGTTGATTTCATTAATGTGCATACAGTTGTTGATTTCTTCTCCCACCACCACCCCACCCCGACTTACCCACCCCCACCCTCTCCCACCCCGGCCCCCTCTTTTAGCTCGGCGAATTTTGGGCGACGTTGTGAGTTAATTACGGCCCCTTTTATCGCGATTCGATTGCGGTAAAAATTATGTTCAGAATAGTATTTGCTGTAAGCTATAAATGTTATTCAGTATAACTGTTTACAATATACAAAGCAGTACTGGTTGCTGGTAACTATATATATGTAGAGAACTAAATGTCTTCTTTGTAAAAATGAAAACATCTGATAAGCATAATCTCAGATTATTGGTTTACTGTTGATGACACCTTCCGGCAGGGGATGGTTGAAAGGGTGTGTCGCGCTGCCAGAGTTGGGTCTGCTTGCCCTTGTTACTCCTGAGAGTACTGTGTTGCAGATTACCACAGACTCTCACACACCCGCACGCAGTGACTGACGAAAAGCAGTTTACTGCCAGATTAACCTGAGGCTGTACTAACCACACACAGAGAGAAACGCACAGAAACACACACACACGCGCGCGCGCGCGCGCACACACATACATAGGGAGAGAGAGAGGGAGGGAGGGAGAGAGAACCAAAGAAGTCTGATTGGATAGACTCTTTGACACCCATGTGAGTCAAAAAGCGATGGGAGAGATATACGGGTAGGAAGAAGTAAGGTCTGCTGAACGTATTAAAAGCTGGACGAGGAAGGCAGAGCATCTGGAAAGACTGGAGAAAAACCAGGGGATGTCCAGCAGAGTGGTAGAAAACAAACAAACAAAAGGGGTCCTTCGCTTGTTGTCTGTTGACGTAACCGGTGCCAGATCAGACTGGCTTGATAGTCAGTTGTTACCATGCATATGGTTTGTTAGATTTACTTGCATATGAGCTAGCTTCGTGTCTGTGTCTGTGTCTGCGCGCGCGCGCGCACGCGCGCGTGTGTGTGTGTCTGTCTGTGTCTGTGTGCATGTGAGGGTGTGTTTACATGTGCATTTATTCGGATCCGAGTTAATGACTCGGTGCATGTAATGGTGTTTGTATGTGCATGGAAATGGAGAAGAGATTTTCATATTTTTACATGGGAAGAATCACGCCTGTTCTCTTTACTAAGGCGCAGTCAATCAAATAATTATGATGCGAGTTAAAGAAGGTATTTAAATACATGCAGGAACACTAAATATGACACTTCATCTCCCACCGAGGAAGTAATGGCTGAGGTGAGCTTGGCTGGTTTCAGTACATGTAGTCTGTTGCCGGGATGTGATAGCTTCTTGTGATTGCTAACACTATGTCTGGGATATAAAAGGTGATTTGACAACCACCGCGTTAAAAAGCAATCTATGGATATTAAGAAAGTGCAGAGAAGGGCAACAAAGCTTGTGGGTGAAACGCGAGATAGAAGATGTGAAAAAAGACTGAAAATACCTGACTTACCATCTTTAACATTACCAAGAATTAGAAGTGAACTAATACAAGCGTAAAAAAAACACCTATATAAACAGCTCAGAGCTAGAGACATTTTTCACAAAACCGCTTTTTGACATAACAAGGTGTGCCGCTTACAAACCCTTTTATTCCTAAGAATGGTTTTAGTGACAGTTGCACCTTGTCGCAACACGCTGCCCAGGCATGTTACAAGAGCAAGCAACATTAACGCTTTCAAAAGTTTCCTTGAACAGCACAAAAGTATCAAGGACCTAGCAATTTTGCTAGATGAATAATGTGATCGATATATTTATGTTGTTTAGGTGTGTGTGTGTGTGTTTTTTTTATACCTCCTGAGCAAATGTGCGCGACTCGCAACTCCAGCATGTACTTCTGCTGCCACCAACCCCGAAACTGGGGCATGAAAAAGCCACGAGACTTAACCTGGTGCCAAGAACTGAACCGACCTGAACTGAACTGAACTGAAGTGAACTGGGGCGGTGATCGACACAGTGGCCTGGTTTGCCACCATCACTCTGCATGGGTGACGTGTCTCCAGCGATCCTTGACAAAGTGTACTGACGGATGACTAGTCGACTGGAGAAATGACTGATATCCGTCCCCCCCCTCTCTCTCTCTCTCTCTCTCTCTCTCTCTCTCTCTTTCTCTCTGTGAGTTTGTGTGTGTGTGCGCGCATGTGTGTGTGTGTGTGTGTGTGTGTGTGTGTGTGTGTGTGTGTGTGTGTGTGTGTGAGGGAACGCCACTTAACAAAAACAAAGAGCAAACTTTGTATTTTTGTATTTACCTGTGATAATATTCATGGTAAGGATGAGATGTTTTAAAAAGATTAATATCACACCAGTGCGTGTGAAGGAAGGTAAGTGCACAGCCATAGGAATGGTATCGGGGAGTTAACAGAAATGAAGGTTATCAAATGTTGACAGAATTGAAAATGTCTCTGGTTATTTATCATCTTGATTGTCTCACCCAGTGATGTGGTCAGTGACGACACCCAGAGCACCGGGGTTAAGTTGAAATTGGTGATAATACCAATCTTCTTGCGTGCGAACGTGTTCTTGTTATTTGTCATGGATATACATTTCATTTCAGCGAATGAGACAGACAGACAGAGAAAGAGAAGAGAAGGAGGAGGGAGTTGTAGGTGAGATTATCGTCCGCTGTGGGGAACCATAGAGTGGTACTGATGCTATACCGAACTGAACGATTCATAAAGCTGACCTGTGGAAGATACGGCATGAGTACGTTTGAAATGCATCAGTTCGATAAATGTGTTGACACATTACATGTCACTTATTCTCACATTGACTGCGATACGAAGAGTGTTGCTTTGTGCGTGTTCTATTTCTGTTTGTCTCAAGAAGACATAGTTGTGGAAAATTCATTCATCTGTTTCGTATTGTGTTCATAACGAATGTCCCCTTGTAACCTGTTTTCTGTATTCATTTGAATTTGAAAGAAAATCAGATCAGTATAAAAAAAATAGCTTGAAAGTAGAAGCATTTTTAAGGAGACGGGAGGGAGTGGGGAGGGGGCAGGAATGGGCGAAGGGAGGGGGTTCGGAATACGGGAACAGAACAGAACGTGTGTTCGTTACTGACTTCAGTGTTAGCGTGGATGTCTGATGTCTTCGCCGCTAGGAGGAGAAGCACACTGGTATCCTGTAGGTTTCTTTCTTCATTGGAAATGAACTGTGGTGCGTCTCTATTTGACGCCAGGAGCGCAGACACAACCAGCCGTGTCTCCCTGATGAGTTCCGACCCAGCGGACGAAAGGCCTCAGAGCAGTCAATACAAATATATCTGCCTTCAAAAAGGATTGTGATGGTTCCCTTATGCAGCTAGTGAAGAGTTTTCATATCTGTAACATATTTTCTTAATTTCATGTTCCCAGTTTCTCCATCTTCAAACTCCCTTCCCCCCCCCCCCCCCCCCCCCCCCCCCCCCCCCCCCCCCCCCCCCCCCCCCCCCCCCCCCCCTCCTCCTCCTTAAGTCCGAAACTTTGCCAAGTCATTGCTATGAAGACAGTTCAGTTGTTGGCGTGCGCTTGTTTTTCCCCCCACTATTAGATTGTTCGTCTATGTATTTGTCTGACTTTATTTCAAGTTTAAAAGGCTGTGCCAGTCTTGAATAAAAGTTACTCTGTGTTAGGTTTTCTTATGGGAGCAAACGTTTCCCCACTTATTTACTGTTTATTCTTTCTTCATGTCAAAGTAGCTCACGGAGGATACACGTGGAAGGTGGTAAAGTGGTGCTTATCCAATGTATGATCTGACGGAACGCACGCAACCGAGGCTAATGGCGGCCCTCACCGCCAAGCTGTGAGATGCCCTTTATCATTCCCCATCTATCTTCCGCCTGTCTGTCACTTCCAATTTATCGTCCTCGTCGGGGTCATGCATCCTTTTCATACCCTCCGCTAATCATTGCCCGCCCCGCCCCTCATCTCCTTCCCTCCTTTTCCATCACCTCCTCCCTCCGCTTTCGGTATTTATACCTTGAGGGCTGAAATCCCGGATGTGTGCGTCGTGTGTGTGTG
>CM031604.1:22517188-22537188 GCA_018398815.1 Conus ventricosus
ATCTTGGTGATCCTGGGGTTGCGGGTTCGAACCTCCGCCGGGGCGTTTCGGTACAGGGGGATTTTTCCCTCGGAGTTAACATTGGTTCTGACTCCATTTCCCATACAGTCCTTCGAATGAGACTATAAACCGAGGTTCCGTGTGTGAAAGGACACGCATAACATCTTGCACACACGTAAAATCCCATCACCAACTTTCGGAAGAGAAGGCCAGTTTGGCCGTTGGTATGGATGACACGTTACACATAGCATGCACCCTGCGTGAGAAATGGAAAGAATGAAGGAAGTAAGGAAAATGAGTGATCGATATTGAACGATACTGACTGGATGACACGGGAAACGACTGAATGAAGCGCCAGCTGGCAGCTCTTCAGTCCGCACTTCCCAGGTAGGCAGCCCGTTGTGTAAACGAGTGTGGTTGTAAAGCGCTTAGAGCTTGGCCTCTAGCCGAGGAAAGGCGCTATATAAGTATTCATTCTTCTTCTTCTTCTTCTTCTTCTTCTTCTTCAATATTTTATTACATTTCATTTCATTTTATTTTACGTTTTTTTTTCCATTACATTTTATTTAAAACATTCCTGAACGGGGCCTGTGTGGTGGGTCTGGGCAGAGTGACACTGACATTGGAAACGGCCATGTGGGGGGAAAAATAATGACAGTCCGACAAGCTGGGTTCCAGCGATCGTGCAGACAGACGCACAAGCAGCAAGCACCGAAACACGATCCCATGCCCTGCTCCGCAGTGTTGCGTCTGGCGCGCAAGGTAACTGTACAATGTTCGCTGTTCTCGGGGCTGGATCTGATATGATAGCTAGGACCTTGGGGGTGGTTTTTGAGTTTATGTGTGTTGACTTGAAAGGGGATGCGATGGAGAGGTCGGGGGGTACGGGAAGGGAGGTGGGGCGGGGCAGAAAGAAAACGGTCTGGTTCTCACGGTCTCTAGCAGGTTTTCCTTCATCTGGGATTGCTGTCGAGTTCATCACATGTTTGCCATTCCTCCCCTCCCCCGACCCCGCCCTCCCGTCACCACCACCCCTCCCGCCACACACACTCACCCCCACATCCTCCTCCTCTTCCACCCGAGCTCCTGCCAATCATCACCTGTTCCTTTGTCTTTTTCTCCTTTACCCGCTGTCTGTGTCTGGTCTCTGCGTCTGTTTTGGTTAGTCGGATTGACTTTCTGTCTGTCTGTCCGTCCGGGCCTCTGGGTCTGGCTCTTTGCTTCTCCCAGAAGCTCGTGCACGTACACGTACACAATCAGACCCGCATTCATGCACGCACGCTCGCACGCACACACGTACGTACGCACTTGCTCCCGCACGCACGCACGCACGCACGCACACACACACACACACACACACGGGCAACCTTCAGCGAAGCCACGAGGCGGGTGAAAGGGAGACAGATGTATATTTACAGAGGATGCCAGAATATATGAAATTACTATTTCTATTATTGCTCGTTGACGGCTGGTTGCAGAGTGCTCTCGGCAGACCGCTTACTGCCGCAATACACAGACCGTTACACACACACACACACACACACACACACACACACACACACACACACACACACACAGCGTGCGCGCGCACACACACACCCCACAGACACACTCTCTCAAGTACACACACACACGCACGCACGCACGCACGTACGCACGCACGCACGCACGCACACACACATAGTGAGTCATGTAACATAAGAAGAGCGCCGTCAATCGCATGACCAGCACATATAATATGTGACTTCGCTGGTGTTGAGCATGTCGCCCACACCATGCTGAAACGCCCTGGCGGAGTACAAAGGACTTCTGTTCAGCTCGTCAGCTGATGGGAGGTGGGGGGGCGTTGATGGTGATGGTGAGGGGTGCTGATGACTGGGCCGGATAGAGTTGCGGGACTTATCTCCCTCCACTTCAGGGAGTCGTATGGCAGAGGGCAAAAAATATTGGTGGAGTGGTTTGGAAGAGAGAGGGAGAGAGAGAGAGAGAGAGAGAGAGAGAGAGAGAGAGAGAGAGAGAGAGAGAGAGAGAGAGAAAAAACTACTGTTAATACCATTGTACCGTTAATGTTGTTCAGCCTGGTCTCTCTCTCTCTCTCCTCTCCCCTCTCTCTCTCCTCTCTCTCTCCCCTCTCTCTCTCTCTCTCTCTCTCTCTCTCTCTCCCCATTTCTCATAAAAAAAATTTTATTCATTGTGCTTTACTTCTCATTTTCATGTCCCCCGCTCCCTTACTTCCCTTTCTCTCTGTCTGTCCATCTGTGTATCTGTCTGTCTGTCTCTCTGTCTCCCTCTTCTCTCTCTCTCTCTGTATGTGTGTGTAAGTGTGTGTGTGTGTGTGTGTGTGTGTGTGTGTGTGTGTGTGTGTGTGCCCCGCGCGCGCGCGCGCGCGCGCATGTGTGTATGTATGTGTGTGTGCGCGCGCACTCCAAATTCTGTGAGAAACTTTGTCATATTCACTCTATTGTCTGTTTTTCATACATACTAATTGTTGTACGTTATAGTACGTTTCTGTTTGCTTCCCCCAGCCCAGCCCACCCCATCCCACTCCTCTTCTTCCTCTTCATTATTTTTTCTTAATCTAATCTTCTCTTTTCTTTTGGGATGTTCCATTCTGATTGCATGATTGCTTTAGAGAACAGGGAAATGTCTGTTCTGGGCCACTTGCTCCTCCACCCAAATTTTTGGCGAAAGTGGCCTAAAAGCCGCCTTTTCCTGTGGCGAAGAGAGAGAGAGAATCACCGGCAGACAGACAGACAGACAGAGAAGAGAGAGACAGAGAGAGACAGACAGACAGACAGAGAGGCGGGCAGACAGACACACACACACACACACTCTTTCTCTCTCTCAATTAAATGACATAAAATCCGCACACTTCTTCTGACTAATTTCCACCTACAAACTTTGTACACGGGGCTGAAATCTGATCACTTAATTTACGGCTCGCGGCAGTTTGCACCTAGCCTGTGCTGTTTAAACGAAGCACACTCGGCCGGGTTGCAATGGGTTGCATCAGAAAATGATTGCCACGTCGACACACCGAATCGAGGCTGTCGCGTGACACGACTGGGTCGCCATTGTTTTCTTGGACTTGCGCTCTGTTGTGACCACTGTGTTTTACTTGTGTTATTTTAAAATGGCTAAAACGTTACTGAAGAACAGGTTTGTTATTCGAGGCCATAAGTTTTACTTTAACTGCATGTTGTGAAACCGGAGAGATTGTTTTTTTAGAAAACGAAAAAAGTGAACTAACTGCTTTGGAAATGAACGGCTATCTTAAAGGTTTGTTGGTTCAAGGAAATGAAACAAGATGTAGCTAGTTTTAATACGTGTTGACTATTGATGGTGATAAGTTTTATATTTTTAACATAAAATCCGCACACTTATTCTGACTAATTTCTAACCTACAAAACTATGTGTAACAGATAGGCTGACACGAGGCCGAAACCTCCGCTTAATTTACGGCTAGCGAGACGCGCTACCTTCGTTCACACAGCGCACGGCAAGCGACCAAAAATCAATAAAGCGAGAGACTGGATTGCCAGGTGAGGGGTGGGGGTGAGGGGGCGTATTCATTTCAGGTTGACAGCGCGCCAGGGTCGTCAGCGAATGTTCTAGACTGTTACGTGTCACTCCCACTTTGTGGCCGCCACGGGTTGTATTGTTCTTAGTTTGTATCAGACTGATTGATTGTTAACTACAGATTCAGTGTTCATGTGGCAGGCTGATCTGTGTATTAAGATGTGTATACTTTTCTACTTTTTTAATTCTAACCAGTTCATCTGCCTTCAAGTGTGCCCTTATGCAACTGAATGGCGATTTTTGAATGTTCTGGCAAACAAACTAGATAGGGTTAGGCAGACCTTAGTACATCTACCAGTATGGAGAGGAGTAGTGTTTTAGCCGGCACTATCTTCATATAAATGCTCCAAATATACAATGACGGATGTACTACTACTGGCGATTAGAGCCGCCATAAAAGCTTGGCCACAGCATAATTGCTGTAACTCTGCCAATTTCAAGCCTGGTTGGGAAAGAGACACGCAAACTAGGGTAAGGGTTAACGGTTTTTGCAAGCACGCAGCCCACACACACACACACCCACAGGGGCAACCTTCGCGAAGCCCGGGCGGGGAAAAGGGAGACAGATGTTTATTTCAGAGGATGCAGAATTATGAATTTACTTTTTCTTTATTGCTCGTTGACGGCTGGTTCAGAGTGCTCCCCGGGCAGCCCGCTTACTCCCGCAATACACGACCGTTACCACACACACCAACACACACACACACACCACACCACACACACACACGCGTGCCGCGCCCAAAACACACACAACACCTCTCTCAATCACACAACACGCACGCCACGCACGCACGTACCCGCACGCACGCACGCACACACCATAGTGAGTCAGTAACAAAAAGGCCCCGTCAATGCATGACCAGCACTATAATTGGTGCTTCGCTGGTGTTGAGCAGTCGCCCCACCATGCTAAAACGCCCTGGCGGATTTAAAGGACTTTTTTCCTCGTCAGCGAGGGGGGTGGGGGGGGGGTTGAGGTGATGGTGGGGGGTGCTGATGACGGGGCCGGATAGAGTTGGGGGACTTATCTCCCTCACTTCGGGGATTTTATGGCAGAGGGCAAAAATATTGGGTGGGAGTGGTTTGGAAGAGGAGGGAAAGGAGGGGAGGGGAAGGAGAGAGAGGGGGAGAGAGGAGGAGAGAAGGAGAGAGAAAAAAAACTACTGTTAATCCCATTGTACCGTTAATTTTGTTCAGCCGGGTCTTCTCTCTCTCTCCTCTCTCTCTCTCCCCTCTTCTCTCTCTCTCTCTCTCCTCTCTCTCTCTCTCCTCCATTTCTCAAAAAAAAAAAATTTTTTTCATTGTGCTTTATTTTCTCTTTTTTTATGTCCCCGCTCCCTTTACTTCCCTTTCTCTCTGTTGTCCATCTGTGTTCGTCTGTCTGTCTCTCTTCTCCCTTTTTCTCTCTCTCTTTGTATGGTGTGAAAGTTTTGTGTGTGGTGTGTGTGTGTTTGGTTTTGGGTGTGTGTTTGTGCGCCGCGGCGCGCGCGCGCGCATGTGTGTTGTATGTGTGTGTGCGCGCGCATTTCCAAAAATTCTGTGAGTACTTTGTCTATTCACCTATTGCTTTTTCATACTACAATTTGTTGTACGTTTAGTACGTTTCGTTTGCTCCCCCCCCCAGCCCCCCCCATCCACCCCTTTTTCCCCCTCTTCATTTTTTTTTCTTAAAATCTAATTTCTTTTTATTTGTGTTCATTCTGTTTGCTGATTGCTTTTAGAAAACAGGGAAATGTCTGTTCTGGGCCACTTCTCCTCCACCAATTTTTGGGGCGAAAGGGGCCTAAAAGCCCCTTTTCCCGGGGCGGAAAGAGAGAGAGAAAAAATAAACCGGCAGACAGACAAACAGACAGAAAAGAGGAGAAGAGAGAGACGCAGACAGCAAGAGGGGGCGGGACAGACACACCCCAACCACACTCTTTCTCTCTCTAAATTAAAATGCATAAAACCCCGCAATTTCTTCTGACTAATTTCCCCCTCAAACTTTGTACAGGGGGGGCTGAAATCTGTTTTCCTTTAAATTTAGGGCTCGCGGCAGTTTGCACCTAGCCGGCTGTTTAAACGAAGCCACCGGGGGTTTTGAATGGGTTGCTCAGAAAATGATTGCCAGTCGACACACGAATCGGGCTGTCGCGTGACACGACTGGGTCCCCCATTGTTGTTGGGGTTGCGCTCTGTTGTGACCACTGTTTTTTTTGTTTATTTTAAAAAGGGCTAAACTTTACTGAAGAACGGGTTTGTTATTCGAGGCCATAATTTTTATTTTAAAACGCTTTTGTAAAACCCGGAGAGATTGTTTTTTAGAAAACAAAAAAAGTGAACAAAAACTGCTTTGGAAATAACGGCTATCTTAAGGTTTTGTTTTTTCAAGAAATGAAACAAGTGTAGCAGTTTTAATAGTGTTTGACTATTGATGGTGATAAGTTTTATATTTTTAAAAAAAATCCGCACACTTATTCTGACTAATTTCTAACCTAAAAAAACTATGTTAACAGATGGCTGACACGAGGCCGAAACCTCCGCTTAATTTCGGCTGGAGACGCGCTACCTTCGTTCACCAGCGCACGGCAAGCGACCAAAAATCAATAAAGCGAGAGAGGGGATTGCAGGTGAGGGGGGGGGGTGGGGGGGGGCGTATTCATTTCGGGTTTGACAGCGCGCCAGGGGTCGTCAGCGAATGTTCGATGTTAGTGTCACTCCCACTTTGTGGCCCCCAGGGTTTTTATTGTTCTTAGTTTGTATCGATTTGTTGATTGTAATACAGATTCGTTTTCAGTGGCAGGGGATTGTGTTTTTAAGATGTGTTACTTTTTATTTTTTTAAATTCAACCAGTTCATCTGCCTTCAAGTGTGCCCTTTGAAATGAATGGCGATTTTTGAATTTCTGGCAAACAAATAGTAGGGTTAGGCGCCTTAGTACATCACCGTAGGGAAGGGGAAGTATGTGTGCCGGCACTATCTTTATAAATGCCCCAAATTTTACAATGCGGAGTACTACTACTGGCGATTGAGCCCCCATAAAAGTTGGCCACAGCAAAATTTGCTGAAACCTCCCAATTTTCAAGCTGGTGGGAAAAAAGGGAGCACGCAAACTATGTTTTTGCTTTTTTTTTTGGGGACGGCTGCTTCGTCGTTCAGGCGTAAACGGTGGCCTCTTGCTGACCCCTGCCCCAAAAAAGCCCGGGAAGTTTTCTAAAAATGTTCTTACCTCCCCTGTTTTGAGTCACTTCGTCGTTCACGCGCGGGGAGGGTGCCCTATTTGCTGGACTCCTCCCCCACAAAGCCCTGGACAGTTTTCAAAAAATAGTTTTTCCCTCCCCTGTTTTGACGTCATGCTTCCCCGTTACGCGGGGTTTTTCGTGGCTATTTGTTTGGTGCCTTTTTGGCGGGTGATTTATACAATTGTCTTGTTTTTTTTAATCGGCTTTTTTTTAAATGCCTTGGCGGCTTTTTAACTTGCAAAAAAAGGGGCCAAGCTCCAAAAACCAAGCACTTCGCCTAATGGGTTAAATGAAAATAATAAAGTCGTGTACCCCACCCACTCCCCACCCCAAGTCACCCCAATTTCTTAATTAATTTTTAATTAATTCCCCCAAGTTTTAATTAAGTTTTTAATTTTAATACTTCAAGTTTTAATAAGTTTTTGATTAATTTTTTAAAATTAGTTCTTGATCAATTTTTAATAATTTTTGTTTAAAAGTTCTTAAATAAAACCCAAGTTCTTTTTTTTAAGATTTAAAATTTATCAAAAAATCAAGCTTTGTTTTTATTTTAAAATAGTAAATTTTAAAGATATAACAACGCCTAAAAAAAACGCGTCTCGTTGAGGATGTCTTTCTCAGCGTTCTCAGCATAGATTTAAGGAAGGTTTTACACCCGAAGCAACCGCAGATTACAATTGGGTCTATGAAATGTCTTTTATGACCCCATGTCTTATTTTTTGGGGTTTATCATTTATAATACGCCATGTCTATTTTTATAAAAAAATTAAAATTTAAAGTTCTTAAAAATTTTTCCTTTATAAATGGTTTCAAATGATGCTTTGTTATTGGGGGTTTTTGGCGGCAGTTGTCTTTTTCTGATTTAAGGGTTTTCGGGTTTGTTTTAACTTCTTTCGTTTTTTCCCATTGTGAATTATTTTTAGCCATAATAACTCCCCCCAACAGCAGCAATGGCCCCCAAAAATGGCAACAGTTTTAAATTAATTTCCATGAAATTTTGGGGGCCCCTTTTATACATGGTTTTTTTTAGCGGGCATTGAATTTAAATTTTTCTGGCGTTTGGGGGTGTTATTTTTCTGATGGTCATATTCTTAACATTAATTTTTTTGTCTGTTACTCTGCTAATTTTTTTCCTGCTTAACACGCCCAGATTTTTTTAAAGGGCCCCCCCTGATTCAGCGTTTTCTGCTGATTTTTGGCTTGGGTATTTTCCACCTTCGTTTTCGGTTCTGGATTTTTTCCCGCTCGTTCATTTTGAAGGGAAACAAAAACTTTGATTAAAAAATTATTTAAACCCATGATTAATGGCGTAAAAAAAGTTCCCAAAATTTTTAAAAAAATCACACCTAGAGATCTAATGATTTTTTTAAAACCGGTCTTGCGTTAAATAACGAAATTTGTTCAGAATCAATGGAGCAAATCTACTGATGTTTTTGGTACAAAATAAGAACCGTTTGCCCCCAATTTTCACCTTTTTAGACCCCAGCTGCGCTTCATACCTGTTTATAATTTAAAATGTCTTGCGGCGGGGCTGTTTAACGTTAAAGTGAATTTTGTTCCCAGGAACTGTTTTGTTTTTTCCCCCATGGGAAAGAATCAGCTCTCCCTTTTTTGGGGAAATAGCTTGATCATCAACTTGGTCATTCTAAGTTTTTTCAGGGTTTAGGCCGCCCTTGTAGCGTAGTAGATCATCAGTTCATGTTTTTTTAATAATTTTAATTTTTTTATTTTATAAAAAAGAGCACCGAAAAACTTGCAACCTTGTATACCATTTGCTGTTATTGGGGGACTAAATGTGGTATCAATGCTTGGTAAAAGCCCCGTTTTTGAATTAAAACCCGAGATCTTGGAAATGCTTTTAGGATTTACAAAGCTGTTGCTATCATTTCAGCTTGGTTGCTAAAGAAAGTTTTTTTGTTAAGCAAGGAATAAATTTTCCCGACAATATAAAATGTAAGAAAAAAATACATTTTAAAAATGGCTTCATCGAATAAAGAAGGCGGCGCTGTGGGGAATGCGCCTTGTTTTAGCGGAAGTAATTCGCATTTAGTAAATGGGGGAATGCGGCGAGAGAAAAAGACATAAAAAAAGCTATGGAGGAACTGGCTGCACAAGAGCCCATGAAAGGGAGAGCTTGAGCAGTTGATTTTTTTAAAGACACATGAAAAAAAACGGGCATGCAGCTTCACTTTAAAAAAATTTGATCAAGCAATAAAAAAAATATTATCTGTAACAGGCAAACCAATCGAGACATTGCCCCCACCCAAAAACAGTGACTTTTAAACCTCAGAAAAACAAAAGTGCAAGAAATGGGTTTATTGTCGTTTGGGTTGACCCCGTTATTTTGTTGACATAATATTTCTAATAAAAAATGAACAAAATTTTTATTTGCCCAAAGGGTATTGGAAGGCACACAGCAATCAAAAAGCAAGCCCAAACGGCAGGGGCAGTAACAACAGCAAAGGAAAGGTTTTCTAAACAAGCAATTTTGGCAAATTTATTTACCGGCGCCAAACGAATACAGAGACCCACTTGTGAACACAATACCGAACGACCCCTCAAATGGATTTCTTATTTACCCTTGATAGGGTAGCGAAAAAGATTTTAAATACGCACTCACAGTCATTGAATAGCTTCAAGTACAAAGATGCAGAACCCTTAAACACAAAAGGTGTTCTGCGTTGCGTTTCCAAAAAGTGATATTCCCGCGAGGGCCCCTTTCTTTCCCCGCATGATTCAAGTCGTTTTTGGAAAAAAATTTAAAGGGCCGTGAATCATTTTTTGTTGAAAATAGAGTTTTCTATTTAAAAAAGGCATTCCAGGAGTTATAGTCACGGCTTTAGTCGAAAAATTTAAAAAAAAGTTTTGCTGAAAGACGTTTTTCCTAACCGTACACAAGAGGCTGATTGACAAATTTTGCAACACGAATGGGTTTTAAAAATTGCCCCCTTTTTTCGCGCAATGAAAAAAGAAGAATTTAAAGGGGTAAAGCCAGTACAAGCAATCAAAAAAAAAACAAAAAATGTTTCTGAAGGGGTCTTCATCCCGCAAACTTTTCCTTTTTATTGAAAAAAAGGTACCTTTTTTTCGGGGGGGAAACAGAAGGGGACACTCGCTAGGGCAAAAACCCCCAATTTGGGGTTTGTCCATATGAAAAAAAAAGAATTGTAAAAATGAATCCCCCGGTTTATTTTTGAAAACTGGCACAAAAAAACAACCAGCCCCCAAAGATCTTTTGTGAAAGGGAAAAACGCAGAAATCCCGGGGCACAGTTTTGCTTTAATTAATTTACGGGTTTTCCAGTGCCGTTGCAAAAGAAAATCGGATTTAAAAAACAAAGTTTTTTTTGTTTGTTCTATCTAAGACTTCTTTGTTTAAAATGTGTGTTGATCTATGTAGATTAGATCGCGTTTTCGTTGTCATGATGAAAAATCTTATTGCCAAAAAAATCTTCTTTGTTTTGTCATGTGATTTTTGATGCACAAGCGCGAGATATTCCCTTTGCTTTCTTAAAGTTTTCTCCTGGCTCGAAAATTTTCGTACTTTTTGACCTTAAACCCCCCAAAATCCTTATCACCCTTTTTAGATAATTTTTCCTTCATCTTTCCCCAAAAATTCTTGTAGTAAATTTAATGCAAAGGTGAATTTTAGGATAAAACAGATGTATCATAACCCTCCCGCATGCCCTTTACCACTTCGGTTTCCCGGGCTTTTGATTCTTCAGGGGGATATCTTTAAAAAAACGTCTGTACTTGTAAAGTACTCTGGACCAATACGGGGCTTAAAATAGTCTAAAGAAATTCTAACATCAAAAGCTTTGTAATTTTAAAAAAAAACCCAATAAAAAAAGGTTTTCCAAATTTTATTCTTTTTTTTCATCATTTTGCCAAAAAAAATGATCATGAAAAATTTTAAAGTCCCGATAATTGGTTTTTTAAGTCAGCTTAAATTTCTTCTTTTTTCTGGTGGGTAATCTGAGCTTTGCGCTTGTGCGGTTCTCCTAGTCTTTCCAAAACACTGTTGTTACAGCTTAAAAAAATCTTTTTCTGGATTTGGATTTTTTCTAGATCAGTGTTCTTTGATTATTTGGTTTTATGAAATGTTCTGGGCAAAAGCAATTATGCGATGAATGCTGTCAACTTCAACCCTGTCTTAAATAAAAAATTTTAGAAGTCTGTAAAAGGCAGCTAATTTTTTTTTCTTCGAAAATTAGGGACAAGTTTGCGGCCTTTTTGGATCCATCTTTTGACTTTCTGCTGCTAATGGATAGTCATTATGCAGGTCATGGAGTTCATGAGGATATTCTAAGTCAATTCTAGAATGAAGCCGCGCTGCTGATCAGGCGCCAAACTGCCCAACCACTTTAATGCCTTTTGAATATTATTCGTACCTGTGTACATTTTAAAGTTACGTAATGGAAGTGATTGCGCCATTGCCCATCCATACAGATTGTTTGCATCTAAATACATAAGATAGTTAGACCTTTTACTTGGATCTTTAATCATCTAGGTATTTGTTGTTTGCTTTACAATAATGATGCGACGCCATACTAATTCCTCCACGCAATCCGTTTTCGATCATCTGAATCATTGGTAAATCTGACAATAAATCAATCTGTACTCCAGTAAACTTTAAGAAAGCGTCCCAGCTCATCCCGGGCGCAGAAATGTAATGCGCGGGATCCAAGCTGTAATGTTTCATGCAGGTCTTTCTGTAATTTTCAAAGACGTCCGCCAACAAACATACATCAGCCATCAAGTATGAATCATGATAGTCTCCCATCGTTTTACACTCTAACTTTTGCCAAGCATCTTGAGCATGCTGGTAATCAGAATCACTGATGTCCTTTCCTCTAAGACTAGAAAAGAACGCGCCTTTGGGAGGAAGTGCGTCTTCATCAAACCTTTCCCAACTGTTCATGTACTCATAAGGATAAACGCCCTTTCTAACAAGCGTTGGGTCAAAATATTCTTCCGTTATTGGGCAGGACTTTAAGGACATGGCCAGTGACTCTAATGAACCCATCATGTGCTGCATAGAGTCATAAAAAGACATGTTATTTAAAGTGAAACACATGTACTTTTCTGATGACTGTGCAATGCATGCTACCCTGAAGGCGCTGGTTACTGCTTGCATTATAAGGTGAGAGTCATAACCTCGCAAGTTGTGAAAGAATACAGGCAGCTTCCATGTCTTTGGATCAAACTTTAGTTGAAGATTGCATTTACTGTGCGCTGCACCTCTAAACTTCCCACTAATGTGATCATGGTCTCTTACTGTGGGGTTTACACTCTTGGGCCGTTAGCTCTAAACCGCAAATCCAACAATGCGTGGCTGAGTCATGCTGTTGTTGGTCTTCAGGCGCCATTATGATTTCAGATAAGTTTAGATTATTAGAACAGTCATTACGCACTTGCTGCATGCGTTTTAAGAATGTTTCTGCAGCATCTGGTCCTCTATATAATTCTGGCTCTGAATAAACGCCATCCGACCTAACAATAATGAAGGCAAATGAACAAATCTGATGATTACTCATTAAGACTGTTTTTCGAAGTTTTTGTGGTGCTGGCCCTTCAAAAGGGAAACAATAAGCGACTCGAAGTCTGCGTAAACTACGTATGGACTTGTTTGCAGCCGTTTCCAGTTCTTAAAACTAACTTTAGATCCTGGCGGGGGCGTAGTTAGTTCTGTCTTACAGTCTACAGAACTTTTACAATGTTTTATATGTTCACTCGGGGCTTGCACAGATGGAATTCTTGTTAAACATTTTCTGCAGAATTCTTGTATGTTAGTGTTTTTTTGAAGTATGCGCCAATAATCTGCTCATTGTGCGTATCATGTGTAATGGGGCAGCCCTGCTGGCGAAAACATTAGGAGTAAGTCCACATGACTTTTGGCTGGTTCGCCTATTGTTGGACTTTTTCTTGGACACTTTAATTGGCGCCAAATTTTGTTTCCTCATCCCATGTGTATACATTAACAGTTATTGGGTTGTTTTGTTCTTCAAACTGATCAATTTGGTCTACACTAACAGGAAAGGATATTCCATTGAAGTTAAGATCTTTGGCGTATTGCCGATAGTTAGTCACTCTCTCTGCGTGTTCGCGAACATGATGCAGCCTTGCAAGAACGCACCACATGAAACATTTGTTGTCTGAATTTTTTATGTTTTACAACTGCTCTCTTTAAAGCCAACTCCCGAGGTAGTGGAATGTAAGCCCTGCCTACAATCGGCGCATACTTAGCCTGTTTTAATCTAATCTCTAGGACTTCGCCCTCGACCAGCCAGAGCCTCTCATTTTAGCTTCTTCAGCGGCCACATCAAACTGTGTTAAGCAGTTGGTCTGCCCAACCAGGTGTTAAGTCATTATGAGAAAGAATAGTCTGTTGTTTAGTTGAGACCCAGACTTCTAGATTTTCTTCATTTATTGTTACATAGTCGATTAAAACAGCTAACATTACTTTAACTGGCGGGTCTATTGTTAGTTTGCCTGGAACTTGAGAAATTGCATGTACAACGCTTGCTTGTACGTTTGTTGGGTCAATGACTTCTAAATCAATATCATTCAGTGCTCTTGATAAACGCTCTCTCTCGAGCATTCCTTCAAACAATTCGTCTTGTCCTTCTATATCTTAGCCAGCTGTCTTTCTTTTCTAAGCCAAAATATTTATTTAAATTAAAAAAAAAATACTTAATCAGAATCAATATCAACGGTCTTTTTGCGCTTGGACTCATAAACTAAAGTTAAACACCCTTCGGTGTTGTTACTGTGAGCTGTTTAGAACAGAGTTTAATGTCTCGTTTACTTTTTTTAAGCATTCCTTTTTTATCTGCTCGGGGTCTGGCTGTTGAGAAAAGTTGTCCTCGCCTTTCTTTGAAGATCAAACTTTTGTCTTTTGTAGTCATCAAAATCGGCCTGTAAACGATTAAATTCTTCATCCGTGATGTTTGAGTCAACTAGCGCTTTATTTATTGTCAGTTTAAACGAACTAATTTAGCTGTTTTTAGTTGAACCATAGCTGTGTGCTTTTGGAGTTTAGTTTTTAATTTTTGCCAGCCGCACCTACGGCTAATGAACACAGACCGAGAGCTAAAGACAAACCTCCTAGAGGTAAAGCTGCGGGTGCGCCTATGCCCGTTGCTAAGAGACCAACACTCGTTCCTGCTGATAGAGCGCTTATAGTCGATGCTCCCGTATTAACATATGTAACAGCATTAAAGGCAGCAGAATACCTTCGTTTGGTTTTGCTGTATTTTGAAAGGTCTTGCTCTAGTACTTGCTGCATTTGCGTAATGTTTGTTAATCTGAAGGTTTTTACTTCAGGGGTTTCTATAACAGCAGAATTGCCTGCTATCTTTTTCTCTCGACATCTCCGGTGCTGTAGGCACATTTGGATAAACCTGAACAGACATGCTTTTATAAAATAAAAATAATTTAGTATAATACATATTTTAATCTGTTTCTTCAATATTCAGCTGCGCATCATATAATAAAAACAAATGTACATTAAGCGGTTTATCGGCTTCTTCTTCTTTATCAATTTGAATGTTTATTACGTCTCTCACATTTCTCCCGCTTCCATACAACTCATTATCCTCTGTTGACCTTAGGTCAATCCATAAACCGTATTTTGTTGTTAAATAATCATCAAGCCTAACATTGTGAAGATGTAAATCTTTAGACACTAGGTCTGCTGTTGGATTTCTACCCTCCACCCCCAAACAATTTTCTTATTTCGTCAAAATGATGATAAGGTCTAAGCCCGCTAGCGTAGATTTGGTTAGGACTACCGTCAATTGTACATTGCACTTTCGTTATTTTAGGATTAAAAAACTTTTCACTTGCTCTTTTGAACGGTTCTTCATCTTCACACAGCAATAAAATACCTTTAAGCGATCTTGCTGCGACGCTAAAACTAAAATTCCATATAGTGTCTGCCCTGCTTCTAGGATATGTTGTATGATGAATCACTCTTTCGTAATATATTGGTAATTTTGACTGATATTGTTGCTCAATCAGCCTTGCTAAGTGAAGGTTGCTAACAACGTCAAACTCTAACGAGATGTCAGAAATGCTGTACTTTGCTTCGGTGTCTGATGATCTGATAACACGTTTGTAGTCATTAAAAGTTAGTTCGTATGACAATCTGTCTTTTAATGCTCCTTGAAGTATGGTGCATGCGCTTTTAACAACTCAAAATCTAAGGGAATGGAAAAACGATTTCCATACGCAAAATTTACAGCTAAAGCCTTTTTGCTGCTTTTAGCACCTGAGGCGAGTTCGGCGTCTATTCTAAGCTTTAGTGCTTCTTCATTTTCAATTCCTTGAAACGCAAGATCAGCCCTTTCGTTCCCGGTTAGCCATAGATCAGAATAGGTTAAAAATATGTCTGCATTATGTAAAGAAAATATTTCTTGCCCCTCAAGTTTTATAGAAATTTTCTTAACGATTGCCCGCCCCAGATTCTGCACAACTGTCCTGTTTGGGTTGTTGTTGAATCGAGCGCTATTTTGAAAGTAAGACGCGCAGAGCCTGGCACAATCACTTCATCCGCTCCTAGGTCTGGAAATTTGACAGTAAGAATTTGATCTGCATCAATAGTAGATGGATTATTTGGAACAGTAATATTCCGCTTATTTCCCTTCACGCCAAAGGGCTCTTTCAGTTTTCTATGCGGGTCAAGAATCGAGCCATGTACTTGTTCTGGCATTTTTATGAAGCAAAATAAAAAGTTAATTATTTAAAAACATGGCAGGAATTGTAGATGAAGAAGATTATGATGTTTTTGATCGTGGAGACGACATGAGTGAAATGATCCCTTTGACACAGCATCGCTCAACGCTCTCAATGCAGCGTGAATTAACAGAAAGTACGGTCGGAGCATTTTACAAAAGTTTAGGTCAAGAACCTCCCGAATTTTTATAGACCCAAATGATTTTGAATTAGAAGATGGTCATTTGTTTGAAAAAAACGATCAAGGGCAACTTGTTCGGCTTACAACTAAACCCGACCCATCAAAGTTTTTAGCCGTGGGTTCAATTAGAAATAGACTCAGTTGTGGGAAAGATCAAAATCGCCTTGGCATTGCTAGACCAAAATTAAGGGCGGAGGCAGTTGCTAAACTTCAAACACACTACAAGAACTCCCGACAGATAACCAAATGCAAAACATGGAACTTAAAGAATTAAATCAATCAGCAGGCGAATTAATAAATACAATAGAAGCAGAAACCAGTTTTTTCTGAAGAAACAGCGTTAAAAACAAATTAATGATTCCCCATTGCCTATGCGAGAAACTAACGGCCCTTGATCATGCTTTAAGAACCATTAGAGGCGAATTAACAAACAATTTAGCAAAACTAGGTGGGAAATAGATGAGCATATAAAAAGAGAAAAAGAAAACTCGTTGAGGCTGATGACGCCAACTTAGGACATGATATTAAAGAAAGAATAGCCCAAAGACTAAAAGATCTTGAACAAGAGAGATCAGCAAGACTAGAAGTGCTGTTACTAACCGAAAACAATTACGAACTCAAGTGAGCAGAATAAGAGAAACTATCCAAAGAATTTTATATGAAGACACGACACTAGCAGAACGAATACGAACACTGTTTAGAGAGCAAGGAGTCACATTAGTAAGCGTTATAACAGCCTTAGGATTTGCAATAAGTACACTGGTGATGGCTATTACAGGCGGCGGGGGTCAAGTTCAGTGCCTCCACCACCATCGCCTCCGCCTGATAAATCATGGGTAAAAAACAGCTTGATCATCTTGCAAGTTTATTAAAAAAAATTAGCTGGTAAAGCCGTGGACGCTTTACCAGGAATATTGGGGAGTATTGTCAGCTGGCTTTTGTCTACTGCAAGCAAAGTAGTTGGCTTTATGGCCGAGCACTTATGGGCATTAGTTCTCTTAATAGTTGGGTTAATATTTAGTAAGATAAAGACCAAAGTAATCCTATGCCAGTTAATCCAAGAACAAGCGCTGTCTTTTCATATTCATGGTCATCGCGAACAGAGTCCGCAGCTTTGCTGAGTCTTCAATGACTTTGGGGGGTTGGACTTCGGGGATTAGATGACTTAATCTTGGGTGTTTTTTTATTGTTTGTAGTATTACTGGCCCAGAATTTATGTCGTTTTTCCCAACCTTCTGTTCATTGCCTGCTATAAGAATTTCATTATTATAGTTTATTATTATTCCTACCTGGAGTCTGAGGTCAGAAGGCAGCATGTATAAACCAGTGCCAACAGCAAAGTCTACTTTCGATCTTGCGTATTGTAAAACATTTTGGTATCTTTTAATACTTGAAGGTAAATCAACTGTAGAATTAATGGCGTCCTCTAAATTTGCTAAGTATTGTTTTTGCGCGTCAAAGCCAGTAGAAGGATCAGTTATGCTCGATCTTGCCTGTGCTTGCGCCCCTAGCAAACACCAAACGTAAGTACGAATAGAGTCGTTTATATTCGTTCTATTCCCGCCCTAGTTAGGCCCTTAGAAGTGTCTAAGATAAATGTTGTCCCTGCTGTTTTATGCTCTTGCTCTATGGACCCAAGGTGAAAAGCTGTTGCGCTTGAAGAGAAAGATGTGTAAGGAGGATTCCAGTCATATTTAAACTTTCTGTGCATGCCCCAAAAATAAGGGGTGCCTAAGCCATGATTAAGATCCAACTTTTGTCTAAAGTCTGTCTTGGTGTTAATATCGAATTCGTTACAGATCCTTTCAAAAGCCTTCATGTCTATTCGGTTGCTGAATGGATTAAACGATTTGTCATTCGGTAATGGTGCTTGCAGTTCAGTCAAAATACGTCTAAAGGTGTAATAGAAATGAAATCTGTACACTGACCTCACCAAAGGATCAGGATGATTTAAATGATCAGCATACGACACTCCACACCCAGTTGATGCACAAAACACGGCAAAGTTTAACTGGTTCTGGTAAAACTGCATCGGATGACTAAACCACGCTTTCGCGATGTAGTCTTTTTTAATAGAGGGTTAAGATATCTGTTTAATGGAGTACTTACCTTTTTATGAAAGGTGTCAGTCTGGGTCACAGAAATGTCGAGGGTGCCAGTTGTTATATTTTTAAGATTGTAGTGCGGGCCCAACAGAATATTTTGCATCAGTATATTTGAATGCACTCATTTTTTTTCTGTTTAAAAAATGTTTTGTAACAAAACAACCCAAGACCGCCCTTCGTTTTTAGAACATGCTATTGATAACAATTGCGGAAGCAGAATGGTTGCGCTCCATGAAATATTCTACAAAGTCGTATGGTTTAATATAACTGAATCCAAGAAGAATAATAAGATTACAAAATATGAAAGGAGAACAAACGACGTTAAACAATTAACAATACCTGATGGTTATTACGGGTTTTGCTCACTAAAAGAAGCAATGAGTAACTTAGACATTACTCTTAAACTTAACAATGCAAATCTAAAAAAACAATATTAACATTCAAACCTGAAGAAGCAAAATACGATTTTGATAGAGAGCTAGCTAAAATGCTAGGCTTTACAACTAGCAATCTACCCACTCATAGTTTTAGTGTTTCGCCAGATGAAACTACGTTTGAGGGGAAAGTCCGCTCAATCTTGCATTACATTCATTACTCTATGTTCATTTGGACGAGCTAAGCACTGATGAAAACTTATATGATGGAAGGCCCTCAACTGTTTTAAGAGCTCTTCCGTCAGGGAAAGCTGCATATTGCGATTATGAAATTATACAATTCCCTAATTTACAGTTTAAAAGATTAGTTTGTGGGAGGGTTGGATCATTTAATATAAAAATCAAAGACAAAACAGGGGAAAGTCGTAAAATGTGTAACCTGCACATTGTTTTGGAAATAAAATAATAAGTTGTACTAAAAAATGTCGCGTGGGCCCGAAGAATCCGGAGTTACATTAGCGCCTGTAAGGTGTATAACTTTAGAATTAAAAGACCTTGCAGACGTTGCGGACTTTGAACAGAACGGTGAGATAGGCACTTTGTATGGGTTGAGTACACTAAAGATGGTGATATATAACGCAAAGAGGTTGGCGACAGTAAAAAGTTTCCTAAACTAGAACAGCTGCGCAATCTAGAAGCAAATAATGTTGGTCAGTATGAATATAAAATAGTTCGAAAACCTGACCTCAAATGGCACTTAGAACCATATTTAGAAGGGAAATAAAATTTGAATTCATAAGCCCATTACATATTTAGCCGTCAAAAAGTTTCAGAAAAGCATTCAACTCTGGCCCCTTACATGTAAGTCTTATGCCGGACGACAATAGTCGGAAAGAAATTGAAATAACGCCGTATGGGAAAAAGCAGTACATCCTCCACAGAAGAGAATCAGTTTTGAAAGATGCTTCTACAAAATTACAGTTCATTCCGCAAATGAAATTAGGGACACGTTCACAATGATATTTGAAATTTCTGTCTTAAAAGATAAGGAGAGGGATGGGGTTGTGGGCGTTTAGTGACGTCCTTCTAAAGGGAATTCTAATTAGCTGGCAAAACTTAGACGTTGAAAAACTTAAAGTTACCGTCGTCATTCTTCACAATGGCGAGGATATTAAGGTCATAACAACAAGCAACAAAATTAATATTAGTCTAAATAGAAACAATCTTACAGAACTGAATTGGATTAATCTTACCCCATTTAGGCCTCGTAGGGTTTTATTATACTGAACAAGTTTTGACAGAGAGTTGATAAAAATAATAACTGGATTAGATTAAATTCTGTTATAAAACTATGGAGCAGTTAAACTTTATGATAAAAACCCCTCATTGTTCAATGATTTGTGGGCAGACTGGTTGTG
This sequence comes from Conus ventricosus, assembly GCA_018398815.1. Lineage (NCBI taxonomy): Eukaryota > Metazoa > Mollusca > Gastropoda > Neogastropoda > Conidae > Conus > Conus ventricosus. The sequence goes on from CM031604.1 coordinate 22,536,802, forward strand.
GAAAAACAATATTTATCCTCGACCTGTTACAAACAGTTTATCGTTATAATTTTAATCATATTGTGGTTTTCTGTCCAACACTTAAATGGAACAAAGCATATCATAATAGAAGGTTTATATGGGCAGATGATGACATATATTTAGTTGATCCTAGCAATAAACTGAGTGAGTGTTTAGAACAGTTTTATAGACTGTTTGAAGGAACGCAGACACTATTTATTATAGATGACTGTTCGGCAGAAAGAGACATAGTTAAAAAGAGAAACACTTTGTCGAAACTAGCTTTCAGCGGAAGACATGCTGGGATAAGTGTGTGGATTTTATGCCAGAAATATAACTCGGTTTTAAAAGACTTTAGAGAACAGTTAAAGACTGTAGTTTTATTTC
>CM031604.1:22546003-22568503 GCA_018398815.1 Conus ventricosus
GTTATTTTTTTATCTTTTTATTTTTTTTAATTTTTTTTTTGTCCCAACCTCTGCGCCACCTCAGAGGCAGTGTACCCACGCCGCTCATTCCGACACCCCGTCCACAGCCACAGCCCGGTCGGCCCCGCCGCAGCCCGGCACCGACAATCCACAGGGGGCAGTCAATGTCAAGTCGTTAAGAGACAACCCACCTGAGGAGACACTGCACTGCTGCCGAGTCACTTCGGTGGTGTTCAGTGGTGCCTGTTCTGATCTAACATACGCAGGACACCACCTACTAAGCCCCCTACTGACGACAATAATTGCTTAGTCGCGGAGCCGGCGTGAGTGAGCTCTCCTCCAGAGGGCGCCACCACGTCCGTCCACCGACAGACCCATGGACTCGCCGATACCGGTGACCCCGACGGAACCAAACCAAGACCACAGACGTGGAGAGGACATCGAAACTGAGGTCACCATGAGAGCAGGGCATGAAGGGCCACAGAATTTGAGACATTTTCTTTAATGCTGATCGATGAGAATGAGGATGATTAAGATGATGCTACGGATTTCCATTTCGGTCTGAGACTACATGACAGGGCTGTATTCTACGCTTCCTTTCATAATATATCCCGGCGTCAACCAGGCCCGAGAGATACAGGCACCTGCAGTGTTGGTCAGGGAATTTGAGCAACACTCTCAGAAACGCATCCATTAAGTGGATGAAACTCGACTGTGTGGTCCAGTCTTCCCAACTGAGTCCGCAGCAAACTCAACTCTGGGTAGGAGCCGGTCGTTATTTTTTTTAAATTATTGTTAGTATGTTGTTGTTGTTGATGTTTCTGCTGTTGTTGTTGTTAATCAATCATGCAGTCAATCAACTTAGTTATTAATATTTCATTTCATTTTATTTACTTACTGCTTTTACAGTTTATATCCTCCACGCTTCCAAAGAGGTTACAGAGTAAAGAAATGCGCGCGCACGTGTGTATGTGTGTGTGTATATGTAAGTGTGTATGTGTGTGTGCGTGTATGTATATGTGTGTGTGTGTGTGTGCGCGCGCGCGTTTGTGTGCTTGTGTGTGCTTGTATGTGCGTGTGTGTGTGTGTGTGTGTGTGTGTGTGTGTGTGTGTGTGTGTGTGTGTGTGTGTGTGTTGTGTGTGTGTGTGTGTGTGTGTGTTAGAAGGGTGGGGTGTATATGTAAGTGTGTATGTGTGTGTGTGCGTACGTGTGTATGTATGTGTGTGTTGTGTGTGTGTGTGTGTGTGTGTGTGTGGTGTGTGTGTGTGTGTGTGTGTGTGTGTGTGTGTGTGCGCGTGTGTGTGTGTGAGTGTGCGTGTGTGTGTGTGTGCGCGCGCGTATGTGTGTGCTTGTATGTGCGTGCGTGCGTGCGTGCGGTGTGTGTGGTGTGTGTGTGGTGTGTGTGTGTGTGTGTGTGTGTGTGTGTGTGTGTGTGTGTGTGTGGCGGAAGGGTGGGGTGGGAGGTTGGTATAAGCGTGTGTGTATTTATCAGCAGTCTGAGCCCCACTCGTTTCAGACTGCAGCGAGACTGACAACAACAGGGCGAAACAGATGTACACACAAACCTGATAGTAGTCTGGGGAGACTGCAGCCAGACTGACAACAACAGGGCGAAACAGATGTACACACAAACCTGATAGTAAGCTTTGGAAGAATCAGCTGAAGAAGCAGAGTGCATTAGAAATCCTGATGCTTCACTTCACCGAGGAGATATAAAGCTTTCACCCCCTCCGTTTTGTTCGGTGATGGATGGTAGATGCGTAACTATGTGATTAAGATGTTCATTAATGGAAAGATGGGCTAGTTGGGGTCTGTGCATGTACCTGTGCTTGCATGCAAGTGCAGGTTTGCATCTCTCTCTCTCTTCTCTCTCTTCTCTCTCTCTCTCTCTCTCTCTTCTCTCTCTCTCTCTCTCTCTCTCTCTCTCCTCCCCCTCTCTCTCTCTCTCTCTCTCTCTCTCTCTCTCTCTCTTCCTCCCTCCCTCTCCCTCCTTCTCTTCATGTACGAATACACATGCCAATTTCTGTATTACTCTGTGTACAAATTGTTGGATAGTTCTGCTGCCAAATTTCTGCAAGGATCGATAATTAATTCGCCTTTGCGCACGTTTTTGGAACAAACCAAACTGTACTGGATCGGTTATGGGAGCATACCAGCTTCAGAAGGCGACAATAACTTTTCCCAGGGGAACGGGTATCACCCATCAGAACAACGGGGCTAAGCCGTTGTCCCTGAGGAACACGACTGTCTTTCATTAGGATAATACCTGTTTTCCAAAAGGATCACAAGCATGCTGCGTATTTTGCTAAGGAAAACATTCCTTATCAGTGTTGTCATTACGGATCACAAAGGTTGTCCCCCATTTTACAGACCCATTCCGCAATAATTCAGCGATCATTTTCCTTCAATGTTTTCTCGCAATATTACCTGTTTCTGACCAGCTCCCCGATACGAGTTCTCACGCAGATGGAGGCAAATAAACATATTTCTCGAAAGACTATAGAATTCGTCTCCATTTTGTACATCATGTAGGCCTACCCTCCCTCCTCTCTCTTACATACCAACCCACTCTTGATCCCACGGTACAAGGTAACGGAGAAGAGAGGGAATTCAGGGGAAAAGAATGTGAGCAGGAAAGAGAAAGGAGTGAAGAATTAAAATGTCTGGATCGTAGAATCGAAACTGCATCGCGCGCGCGCGCGCACACACACACACACACCACACACACCACACACACCCCACACACACACACACACACACACACACACACCACACACAAAACACAACACAAACAAACACACACACACACACACACACACACACACACACACACACACACACACACACACACACACACACACACACACACATGCGCGGAATTCAGCTGAAATGTCAGACACTGTGGCAGATCTGTTCCGTTTTACGATCTTTGACAGTGCAGACACGCACTGTTTGTGAACTCTCTGGGCCTAGTTTAGTTTGGTTTCTTGTGTCATGCTTGTAATCTGCTGTGGAAACAGGATCAATATTCTTTCTTTCATTCATTCTTTCTTTGAAAGGAACAGTTCGTTCAGAAAGGAAAGGCTCTCTGATGACATCGCCTCTTTCTCTTCTTCCCTTCCAATCACACCATAAATAGAAAACGACCGGTGACTGGCGGGAATGAGTGCTCCATTTCACTTGGTATTTCCACTGGAAAGAAAGCCAGGCATGCAGCGCATTTTGTTTTGTTTTGTTCTTTTCACCCGGCTCTTGTGTTCCTTGAAGACACACCCACACGCAAGACCAGTCATTCCCGAAGGGTTGTGCAGAGTGAGCAGGTTTATCGCCCTTGTGTTCGCCCTTTCGTTTTTTTTTCGGTGTCTCTCTGTCCCTGTCTGTCTGTCCGTCTATCTATCTATCTGTTTTTCTGTCTGTCTCTCCCTCCTCCCTCCCTCCCCCCTCCCCTCCCTCCCCCCCCCCCCTCCCCCCCTCTCTCCTCTCCTCTCTCTCTCTCTCTCTTCTCTCTCTCTCTCTCTCTCTTCCTTCTCTCTCTCTCTCTTTCTCTCTGGGTCTTAATGAGGCCAATAGAGTTTTTCCAGAATTGGGTTTAATACAGTTGTGGTAATAGTTAATTTCTGAGTTCTCTAATACATTTCTAAAATTTTTACTGGACGCTTCGTTTATTAAAGAATAGCATTCACCTAAATCTAAGGGAATGTCAAGTGGTATTGATCCTTGGACATTTCGGGCTGTCTTTCTTGCAGCCTGATCGACCCTCTCATTTGCTGAAATTCCACAATGAGAAGGTACCCTGCAAAATGTAAGTGTAATGCATTTAGCTGACAGAAGATGTATGACATGATTTATTTCTGTTATATTTAACACGTACTTTTGGATTGGAAGACTGAATACGCTTAGGGCCGATTTAGAATTTGTGCATACTAGAATTTGACAAGAGTTAATAGGAAACTCAAGAGTGGTGTTGAGACATCAAAATGGCAAAAAATCTCAGCATGAATATTGAAAAATGTTCCCAAAGATGGTACAACTTTTCCACATTTAAATCAGGTATTATTAAGGCTGCCCTGTATCTAGATTTTCTAGCACTGAACCATCGTATAGATTTTCAAATAGTTTTTTGTATGTATTTTCTAAATGAATATCGATGACATTTTTCAAAAAGTAAGCTGGATCCTTTTTGGACACATTTGCATAATTTTTTTTATTTTTAAACTTTTTAAATCAATGTAAAAAAAACATAACAACCTTGGTACATAAAGAGTAATAATTTTTTACCAAACATACACAAAGAAAAAAAGGGCTATAAAAAAAACACAAAAAAAACCCACGTACACGTACATGTATGTGACTAACAGCTATCGATAAATATATAGATGTAAACAGCAACTTTCAGCAAGAATAAAGACATTTGTTACATGTATGTTCATAATTGTTAAGGGCACTTAAAAATGTAATCATGATGATCCAACCCAAAGTATTATTTTATCAAGGGCAACATTTACAGGTGAAAAAATCACTTTACGTAATTATAATTTTCATATTTTTTTCATCTTTTTCCTTCTTTTTTTCCCTTTTTTTTTTCCCATGCCGTTTCATAAGTGGTAAATATGGTAACCATCTTGTTTTAAAAACATGCCCCATTCCAATTTATATCTGCATTGTATTTTTTATTTTATACGTGAAAGTAGGTACTTTTTTGGAAGGAGACTATATCAGTAAGACAATGGTCAAATTTGCATTTATAGATATACTGTTTTCTAAAAAAATTTTAATTAAATCTAAAACCGAGTCTGTAGATATGATTTATCATGTCAAAAAAAGTATAACTTTTCTCACGAAATGTAAATTTTCGTACGGGAAAAGCATTTTGATTTTAGCAATCTCTCCAATTTTTCCAAAGCTGTTTTGAGTAATCACACTCCCAGAAAATATGCTGTATTTTTCCTTAGTTTCTCTACAGAAATCACAATTGTTATTCCACAATCCCTTTTCCCTTTAAAATACGTTAGTTCCAAGAATTCTGTGTACGATCCGAAGCTTGCAGCCATTTAAGTTTTATTTCTTGTATTTTATTAATTTGGTAAAAACCCTTTTCCCAAGAATTTCTGTTCCAGTTTTTCAGTCCATTTCTGGCAGAATTAGGAAGTTTGCTGTCAAATATGAAAATGTCATAGTACAGTTTGATCCCTTGGATATAGAGTATATTATTTTTAGAGCTGTTGGTTTTTTCTTTTATATTTTGATTAATTGATATATAAGACCAGTTTGCTGTATATATTTCCTAATAGAATTTACACAGCCGTAGTAAGCCAAAAAGCATACACCCATATCATTATTTTTATTAAATTCATTTAGACTTAGAAAACTTCCGTCGTTTTTAAAAAAATGTGAAACACAGTAAACCCTTTCCAAGCCCAAATTATATTTGATTACATTATTACCATTTTAAATTTATCATTATGAAAGACTGGCTCGGACAGTACATCCGATTGTGGTTTTTGCTTTCAGGTGTCTACAAAAATCTTTTATAGGGCCATGGATGTAGGTTCCAGAATTCATTAAAATTTATTCAAGGATAACAAGGACCATATTTTCTATTTCTTCGAAAAGGGATACATTACACAAGCAATATTTTTCCACTTGTGTTTTGTTGTTTTATAATCTTCTCGGCCAGGAAAGGGTTTTAGAGCATTGATAAGCTTTCTAATATCGGGTTTAGCCTAAACCCCCCTCCTTATGTTTTTTATTGCAATTTTTCTACTTATTTTATCCCGTTTCCCATTCCAAATAAACCTAAAACACATTCTCTGGCAATCATTTATGAAGTCATCTGGTGGATTTGGAAGAAAAATCCATAGATGAATCAATTTAGATAAAATCAACGATTTTAACACACCCAAACTCGCCCAAGAGGGTAATTTTCTTTTATCCATTTTTTAAAACCCAAGGCTGTTATTTCTGAAAATTTTTTCACCCCTAATTTATCTTTTCACAGTGCTTTACATATTTGTGAACCATATTCCCAACATTTTAAATTTATCAGGGTTCCATTGTATATTTAATGTTGCATATATTTTTTTTAGCCTTTCTTACAACCTAGCCATATTGCTTGGTTTTATCTGCTTTGGGAAAAGTCCTGAAAATTTTCCCAAATCTCTCTATTAATTGGACAGATCTTTAAAAAGATATTCGATCTCCATTATTCATTAATTGTGTATCATCGGCAAATTGTGATATTTTAAGTTCTTTGTTGTTTATTTTAACACCTTTTATATCTTTATCTTTCTTATCATGATTGCTAAGATTTCTAACATGTATGAATTTGAAAAGGCGAAAGTGGATCCCCCTGTCTACAACCTCTTTCAATGTGAAACCAATCCGAAGTTTGACGTTAACTATAACAGTGATTTTTTGTTTTTATAAAATGTTTTTATCCAATTAAATATGCTATTTTAAAAACCCTATTCTCTCAAAATTTTAAACAAAAATTCCCAGTCCAGAGAATCAAAAGCTTTCTCAAAATCTAAACAGAGAAAAAGTCGGGTAATTTTTCACTTCCAGATAGTTATTAGGTCATAAATAAAGCCGTATGTTATCCCAAGAAATCTATTTGCAATGAAACCTGTTGATCTTCACTTATTAGGTCGGAAAAACCCTGTTTTTTTTATTCTATTTGCGAGCATGCTGACCAATTTTAACAGAACTTTTTAAAATTGAAATAGGTTGTGACGGTGAGGAAAGACCCACTGACCACAGGGAAAGTCCTGTTGACAGTGGGGAGACTACAACTTTGGATTCTCTTTTGAGGGCACATAAGCCCGTATGGCGAAAGCTTGGCTGTGTCTGGAGTGGCCCGTCTTCGTTGTCCGTGGCAGGGGTGGTTGGGTCTGTGGGGTGTGCTCGGCAGCTGGAGGGTGCGTTTTTCGCCGGTGGGCTCTGCAGTCATGAAATACGGGCTGGTACACCATGGGATGCTACTTTAAGGTGTTATGAGCTGCATCCTGTAGTCTAATTTACCTCTGTTCAGGAGCAGTTATGTCCCTTGATATCTAATGGGAGTGTCCTGTGCGTGCCTGTGCCATCGTTTCAAACAGCGCGGCCTCCAAGGGTGGTACGGGAAGTTTAAAGGGGCAGGCGAAGACAGTGCTTCTCTGGGTCCTCCCAGCACCTTCGGGTGTTTCTTTTTCTTCTTTGCCTTAACTAGGCTGACCTGGAGGGAAAAGGGCCCGTGACCCGGGGAGGAAAGACCCCCTGACCACAGGGAAAGTCCTGTTGACAGTGGGAAAAAATACAACTTTGGATTCTCTCTTGAGGGCACATAAGACCGTTATGGCGAAAGCTTGGCTGTGTCTGGAGTGGCACTGTCTTCATCTGTCCGTGGGCAGGGGTGGTTGGGTCTGTGGGGTGTGCTCGGCAGCTGGAGGGTGGTTGTTTTTGCCGGTGGCTCTGCAGTCATGAAATACGGGCTGGTAACCCATGGGGATGCTACTTTAAGGCTGTTATGAGCTGATCCTGTAGTCTAAATTTTCCTCTGTTCAGGAGCAGTTATGTCCCTTTTATATCTTAATGGAGTGTCCTGTGCGTGCCTGTGCCATCGTCAAACAGCGAGGCCCCCAAGGGTGGTACAGGACTGTTCTAAGGGCAGGCGAAGACAGTGCTTCTCTGGGTCCCCGAGCACCTTTGGGTGTTTCTTTTTCTTCTTTTTCTTCTGGTCTCCAGTTTTTTATATTCTCTCTCGATTTGTCCGGTTTAGGTATGCAGGTGATTATTTCCCTTTTTTTTGAGTGGTTGAAAAGTTCCCCAACCCTTTACTGACTGATTTAGACACGAACCACAAAGGACCAAGTTTTTTTCCAGAAAAAAATTATAAAATTCAGCTCCAAAAACCCTTGAAACCCGGACTTTTACCCTTTTCATGTTTTTCAAAGCAAAGCCCGGGTTCTTCTAAACTTATTTCTCCATTTAAGGAATCTTGTTTTTCTAGATAGTTTTGGACACTTTGAATTAAATCTTTTACGTCACATGATTAGGTTTCTTTTGGATTTAAGTCGTTTAAAAGAATAAATGAACTTCTTTCTTTATTTTATTTTGGTCATCTATAAGTGTTCCATTGCTGTCCCCCAATTTTGTTCATACTTTTATTAACATAGTGCCTTTTCTAAATTACAAAAGTAGTTTGATATTTGTTCCCTTCAGCAATCCATTTTCCATTTAGCTCTTGATCTTAAAATAACTCCCTGTATTTTCTTCTCTTGAGTGTAACTAGTTGTTGTTGTTTTTTTTTTTTTAATATTTAAATCGTCCTCTGTTTTATTTTCTTTTTTTAAAACAGCGATTTCTTTTAATAAATCATCTTCTTTTTTAAACCCTTTTTTCCCCCCATAGTGGCATAGGCAATAGTTTTCGATCTTATTTTCATTAGCAAAAAGTCAATAAAAACTTTATCTGATCAAATAAGTTCAACATCTTTAAGTGGGATTCGGAGAGTGTTTGTACGTCATACTGTTCTTTCGAATATTCACAAATGATTTCATCGATTGAATTATGTACTTCGTCTACATATTGTTTGTCTTTTAACAATTCACAATTTAAAAATTTTCCCGAATGTGTTGTGTTTAATACTTTCCCAAATTTCAATTTTAGAACAACCATTGAATGATCTGTTCGATATCAGGTGTAATATCTGCATCTTCAAATTCAGCTAGGGTCTTCTGAGATAAGAAAAAAATCCTAACCTCTCTGCTTTAAAGGCGAGATCTGTGCCATGTATAGCGTTTTACTTGTGGATTATTATCTCGCCAAAAGTCTGACAGAGCGAAGTCAGCCATCATGTTTTCAACACATTTTTTTGCCTTTGGATTGTTTATATTGCTATAATTCTCATAATCTAAATAGGGATCGAGGACAAGATTCAGTCACCAACTAAAGCAAGTGCATGATTTTCATATTTCTTATTTTGCCCCTTTAAGTTTTCGTAAATTCAGGATTATCTTTATTAGGACCGTAATATTTAACAGAATCTTCTTCTCGAAGGTTGTTTATGGACATAATGATATAGTTTCCATTTGAATCCCTTTCTATTTCGTTAATTTTAAAATTTGAAATTATTATTAAATAATAATTGCAACTCCCTTGCATTTGACTTAAAAGGAGGAGAAGAAACATCTATATCCCCATTTAGACGTTACTATCTTTCAAGTTTTTCATTGAAGGAGTATCTGAAGGCAGTAGATACAGTGTGACTTTTTTCCCAAGAAAATGAAATACGTCTCTTCTCTTCTGAGGTACCTAGTCCTGGCAATTCAGGGACGAAATCGTTTATTTAAAGCATATTAAGTGCAACATTTTGCATAATAATTTCTCGTACATCACTTCTTATCAAATTGAAAAAACATTGGTATTTCACATAAAAGTAAAAATTAGTCCTTAATTTTTGTCTGTGAGAAATCATTTCACCTTGGTAGTAACAACAACAACAATTATAGCAACAGAAATGCATTGTGTTGATAAAAGGTAAATGAAACTGAGGGTGGGGTGGATAAAAAGGAAACCAATTCTTTGCAATAACCGGTTCGTACTGAAGAAACCATACGCACAAAGGCATACTGTGTACGAAAAAACAACAACAACAACAAAACAACAACAACAACAACAACAACAACAACAAACCTAATAACCAAACAAGAATGGAGGGAAAACATATTCTTTATAAATGACAACCGCACTGGAGAGCAGGGGCTTTGATTACCTGTTAATTAATGCACCAATCCAAACCTATACCATATTGGAAATAGGGCTATTTCAGACAGGGAGGAGAAAGGAAATAGGGGTATTACAGACGGAGGCAGATGGAAATAGGGCTATTACAGACAGGGGGGCAGATGGACATAGGGCTTTACGACAGGGAGGCAGAGAATAGGGCTATTAAGACAGGAGGCAGATGGAAATAGGGGTATTACAGACAGGGAGGCAGATGGACATAGGGCTATTACAGACAGGGAGGCAGATGGAAATAGGGCAATTACGACAGGGAGGCAGATGAACAGAGGAAGGGAGGGGGGAAAGAAAAAAAAAATCTCTTTACCTGCAGCATGTATTATCTCTGTATTTGTGTGTTGGCGCGCGCACGAACATGCGCGCGCACGCGCGCGCACACACACACGTACGTTTTTTACCCATAAACCAAACATTTTTCAAGTGTGATGGATAGGAACCACCTTGCAATTTCAATAACAATAACAATAGCAATGACAAGAAGACAACGACCACCACCCTGAGAAGAAAAAGAACAAGAAATAAGAAAAATGGCAACGATTGCCAATGGTTGCCACCACCGACATGATCTGCGTCGTCCCATCGTCATGCACACAAGTGACCATCTGTATTCCATTGAGAATATGCAGTTACAGAGCACTGCATGGGTAAACTTGCACACACACACACACACACACACACACACACACACACACACACACACACACACACACACACACACACACCACACACACACACACACACACACACACACACACACACAGAGCAACAGCTAATGGCGTAAGTCAAGTGGTAAAATGAGTTCATCAAAAACAGAAGAGAGAGAGGAGGAGGAAGTAAGAGAAGACGGAGGGGAGAGAGGGAGGAAAACAAATGGAGTAGGCGGCAGAGAGATGAGAGAGGAGGGAGAGAGAGAGGGAGTGTGGGGAGGGGGAAGAAAAGAGTAAAGGGGGGGGGGGGGGGAGAAAAGAGTAAAGACAGACAGAAAGAAGGACAGAAAAGAAAAGAAGAAAAAAAGAAAAAGAAACACCGATAGGTGCTGGGGAGGACCAGAGAAGCACCGCCTTCACCTGCCTTTAGAGCAGTCCTGTACCACCCTTGGAGGCCCGCGCTGTGTTGACGATGGGTACAGGCACGCGCAGGACACTCCATTAAGATATCAAGGGACATAACTGCTCCTGAACAGAGGTAAATTAGACGACAGGATGCAGCTCATAACAGCCTTAAAGTAGCATCCCCATGGGTGTACCAGCCCGTATTTCATGACTGCAGAGCCCAACCGGCGAAAAAACACCACCTCCAGCTGCCGAGCACACCCCACAGACCCAACCACCCCTGCCCACGGACAGATGAAGACGGTGCCACTCCGACACAGCCAAGCTTTCGCCATACGGTCTTATGTGCCTCAAGAGAGAATCCAAAGTTGTAGTCTTTCCACTGTCAACAGGACTTTCCCTGTGGTCAGTGGGTCTTTCTCACCGTCAATGGACCTTTCTCCAGGGTCAGCCTAGTTAAGGCAAAGAAGAAAAAGAAAACCCGAAGGTGCTGGGGAGGACCCAGAGAAGCACCGCCTTCACCTGCCTTTAGAGCAGTCCTGTACCACCCTTGGAGGCCCGCGCTGTGTTGACGATGGGTACAGGCACGCGCAGGACACTCCATTAAGATATCAAGGGACATAACTGCTCTTGAACAGAGGGAGAGAAAGAGTAAAGACAGACAGAAAGAAGGACAGAAAAAGAAACATGTAAGCTTCATTAATTATGACATCCATCCGTAGTCAAGTGAAAAAATACCATGAACCAATGCATGAATACATAAATCAAGAATCAAACAAATACATGATTGAAATAAGTTAACATCATTTGTTGATATATTCACAAATGTTATCATTTATCTTTTTTAAAAAATGTCCAAGAGAAAGTTAATTTTTAATCATAATTTGTATCAAAGGTAGCTTTGACTTGCTCCCATCTTGGAATAGGTAAAAAGGACAGCTTATTAGCAATTTTCATTTCGTTTATATTAGAATCTTTTAGGAGGTTCGAGTGTGTGTGTGTGTGTGTGTGTGTGTGTGTGTGTGTGTGTGTGTGTGTGTGTGTGTGTGTGTGTGTGTGTGTGTGTGTGTGTGTGTGTGTGTGTGTGTGTGTGTGGAGAGAGAGAAAGAGAGAGAGTCAGAAAGAGAGAGGAGGAAGGCGCGGGGGGGGGGGGGGGGGGGGTCGGGAACGTACACACCAGCCTGTGTCATGTCTAAGTGCAGATCCTTCATTTCTGCTCCGTTATCGCACACCGCCTCTGTTGGAGGTGTGGAACTCTCTACAGAACGATCCATCATGTCCCTTGTTATTATTATGAACCCATTGAGGGTGTCGGACTGGCGAGCCTCTCAAGAACAATGTGCGAAGAGTGTGGGGAATGGTTCGTATCCTGCGCGCTGACACGACGTGGTGGAGCAGGGCCTAGGGATCTGTGTATCTGTCTGTGTGTCTGTCCATTTGTCTGCTTGCAAGGTAAGAAGAAAACAGGCGTTGGAATGTTCGGCCCTTTCCCTACAGAGTGGCTGAAAATGTCGCGCTTTGGCTGATTCAAGATTGACACTATCCGATATGACTCAATGTGAAAATCACACAAGTTCGCTTTGGTTGGATGCACCTGATACACTAGAACGAGAACACGGGTGGCAGGACTGCTGTTTCATAGGCTGCTCCCCCCCCCCCCCCCCCCCCCCCCCCCCCCCCCCCGCCATGAGGCAGAAACCCTCAACCGTGACTTTTGTCATAACAGTCTTTTCTTGTCTTCATTTTAACTTTTACAGTTTAGACATGAACATTGTCAACCTCGGGTGATGTCGATGGAGGAAGGACTAGCGCACAGCCCAAACACACTCACAGCTTGCTTACGATCTCATTCATATATCATGCATTCGTCACATCAAACCACTAGTAAAGTCTATAACTTTACTACACATGTTCATAGAACGAACCATCAATGCATATGGAATCAAACAAAATAAAACATTCTCTCTTTCCTGAACTTCACAAAATCCTTTGTCTAAAACATCATTAACTAACCCGGGTATAAATAGATTTCTACTTTACCTGGCCAGGTGATCTTAACTATTCACGAATCACTGTCTTTTCTTTTCTTTTTTTTCTCTTTCTTTTCACTGTCACTTTCACAAGCACGACACAACTGCTGGCACTGGTCTTGGTCTGCTGGTGCCTGGTCAGGTTAGACTGTTGGCACTGGCGTTGGTCTGTCGATGAAAGTGGCGCTGGCCAAGTATGAGGTCGAACGCCGGGTTTAAAGATAGAACAGTGACTTTTCAACATCGATCTGTTCTCCTTTCTTTCTTCCTGCATTAAACGCATTGCACTCTCTCTCTCTCTCTTCTAGTCTGCTCTTATCAATGGACATGGTTGCTTTTCTTTTTTTTTTTTTTCTTTTCTTTTTTTTTCCTCTTCATTAGTTAGCAACTCTCTCTTTCCACATCTTCTTTAGTCCTCCTCTGCAGACTATCTCATGCTAATCTTCAACTTGGTTCTCCTCTCTCCTCCCCTCACTCTCTCTCGCCCCTCTCTCCTGCAGAGCTTCCACTCCTAACCTCTCTCTCTCTCTCTCTGTTCGTCCTCCTCCCGTTCTCTTACTCTCACATCCTTCTTACCCCCGTTCCGATCTGCCAAAAAAAAAAGGGCGAGTACCATTGGTCAGTATTTTACCGCCTCGTCCCCGAAGTTATCTCCCTCTAATTCTTTGGATGTTCAAATCATGCCAGTCATGCCTAACACGCCTTACTCTCTGTGGTGGTCAATTGTCATTTAATTGATTAGCTAGATTTCACCCCACCACACACTACCTTCCCCCCTTTCCTACTTACTGGCGCCGTGTGGCTTAACTCGGGGACACGGGGCACTCTAAATTGGTAGATGAGTCTGGGTAGGCGCCCAGATGTCTGCCCAAACCCTATCGAGACCTGTCGGTCCAGCCACTTAGTCGTCTGGGTGGACCGGACCGTCTCCGTGGAGGAGAGGATTAGCCCCCCCCCCGCTGTCCCCAAAATTTGGGCTGAGGCGATGCTTGAAGGCATCGGGATGTCGAGTCGGCTTAAGCCGATTCGAACCGGCTGGCAACTCCACGACTTTGCTTGTGTTATTTTTGACCGTGACAATTTCCCCCTTTGCAAAAGACTATGCACCGCATTGTCTCAAAACAACGGTACAAAAAAAAAAAACAACCGAATTTGCTGACACACAGCTACACGTGCAAAGTTTGAAAAATATTTTACAACAAAGGGTTTATAAATTATAGGATATATCATTAGTGAATACCGCCCCAATGAGTTATCATTGATGTGCGCTCTTGCGTTATTTCGACCCTTTTATAAGGGACCCTTGTGCGCACTTATGCAATCCCCCTACCTGCGGTTTTGCCACATCTTCTCTTCACAATTCTTATGAAAAGCACAATATAATATGATCACGATCCAGACACTTCACTGAGGAATCTCCGTCCTCACTTATTGCAAATAATGCATCACTACACAAGCGACTGTATGCTCCAAGCATAACTACATTCACATGAACAAGTCTCACAAAAAAAATATAAACAAGTCTCACCAAAAAAATATGACCTAGCCAACTGGAATGAACCCATATCCAATCAACATAACTGTGATCAACACATATTATCAACAAAGCACACCCCGGAAAAGACTGGACTTCCTCTGAGTTGCGCTTGCTAGACTACACGGCTTAAATAGTCAGCTCCGACATTCTGTCGACCTGGAATGTACTGCACTCGATACCTGTAGGGCTGCAGTGCCATTGCCCAACGCAGAACCCTGCGGGTTTTTCAGCTGTGCCTCCTGCGGAATTTGAGTGGTTGATGATCTGTCTCTATCACGAACTCTTTCCCATACAAGTATTTGTGGAACTTCTGCACGGCCCCACGACGCTAAACACTCCTTCTCTACAGTTGCGTACCCTTCTTCACACTTTGTCACTTTCTGCTAGCATACCTCACGGGAAACTCGACCTCTTCATGCTCCTGCAACAATACTGCACCTATCCCACCACTGATGCATCTGTCCGCAACAAAAATGGTTTGGACATTCTGGTAGCTTCAAGATGGGACGGGAACCTAGTCTTTCCAAACACTGTCTGCAGTGCTTGCTCTGCGCGTCTGCCCCACTCGACCACTCCCGGGTTTTTCCCTGCCTTGACCAAATCACTGAGAGGACCGTGATGGCTGCGAAATTTGGAACAAACTCCATAGAACCCAATAAAACCTAGCAGACTCCTGACTTCTGTTTTGGGCTTTGGTCTCTCTGAATTCATAAATCTTCCCCACCTTTCCCTTTCTGGCTGCTTTGTGTCGCCTCCGACAACAAAACCTAGGAACTCCAACTGTCTAGCCCTTCATACAGTGCACCATCCCTGTATGACTCTTCTGGAAACTTAGGCAACAAAATCTCCCTTCTTCTGCGGGGTCTCTTTCACCCCCATCAATGATTGCTGCGCGCCTATGGGCTGAGTCTCCCTGAATATATCTGCGGAGAAAATTCGCATGGAAAGTTTTTTTTTCCCATTCACATCAATTCGGTTTAACCCCAAACCGACCTTTTCAGTGATGGTGAATGGTCCTTCCAATGCATCAGCAGCTTGGGTTTTGACCCGGGGAAGCAGTACCAGGACTTGATCTCCCACCCTTTAGGGATTGCTTTCCCCACCTTCCTTTTCATATTGGGTTCTTTTGACCGAAACCCCAGCCTCCTGCAAACCTTCCCTTGCAACCTTACATGTCTCATACCTGTGCCACCTTTGGACAGGGCGAGATAGGGCCAATCAAATCAACAGCCATTCTCCCTGAACGGTGTGTCAATTAAAGGGGATGTTTAAGAGGCGCCTTCCTCTTCACCCCTCTTTGGGCGACCTTTGACACACGTCACATGACATGCAGAAACGCTTGATGTCTGCCATTGCCCTGGCCAATGAAAGTCATCAAAGATTCGGTCAGCTGTTTGCTGGGCGAGATGAACCCCCCTGAGCGACTCGTGACCCACTGACATGGGCAGTGTCACGTAACCTGCGGAACCTCTAACTGAGTGGTCACCTTACCTGTCTTCCCCTTGGTGAACACTCGGTACAACAGCCCGCCTTTCACAAGAAATTCTGTCTCACCTCCTCTAACCTCCTGTTTCTCTCCACCTCTTGCCAACTCCCAAAACTTCACGAGCGAAGGGTTCTTGTTCCTGCGCTGCCCTAAACTCATCAGGCGACACATCTATGCCTGACTTCCTTTCTGGAACGACTAACGGTTTATCAACCTTTTCTCCTTCTTGCTCCGTGTTTTTAACTGCTGCCCCTTTTAGCAGTCAACAACTCAGGGTCCCCTGGATCCCTTGGGCCCCCGGAATATTTCCCAAAGATCAAATCATGAAAGGGGGGTTTTCCATCACCAGCGCAGACAACTCGCCTGAGAAGTAAGGGGTACGTACTTCTATCTTAGCAACTGGAAAACTCCCCCCACAGTGCCATCGATTAGAGTACAGGTCTGGATTTGCCCTGTCAAATCCCCTTTCTCGACCAGCGTTGTTCTAACTACACCACATGAAAACCCGTGTCTCGTAACACTTTTACCCCCTGCTGGCCAATCACCCTTCTACACTGGTAACGAACCATCAGCCTAGTGCCCTCCATCCCTGACACTGACTGCTGTCCAGTGCTAGCCATAGGCTGCACTCCACCCTCTTCAGGGCTGAATCCCTTTTGGTTCCACTGCAGGTCGTTTCCCTGACGACCCTTATCCACCTCTTGCAAGGTGGTGCCTTTTTGGAACCTCATGCGACATCCCTCGCCCAATGTCCCTTCTTGTGGGCAAATGAAACACCTAATGTCCCTTTGCCCTTCCCTTTTGCCCCACCACTGGGTTTGCAGACTTTGCAGAAAACTCCCCTGGTCTCCTGCACTCTTCTCCACCTGTGCCTGGCACCTGTTTCTCCTGCACCTTCGTGCCCAAAACGTGCCTCTCTATACACCTCTGCGAACTTCAACAACTCCCCTGCTGTCTCGGCTGTCTCTCTTTCAATGTATAGTTAACTCAGGGCCGCAACCTGACAAAATTTGTTCCTCATAACTAGCTCTTTCAATTCAGCGAACTCCTTTTTTTTGTACCACTCAACTCTAACCACTTCTCAAAATAGTGATCTAGACGTGCACCCAAAATGATGTACGTCTCACCTGCTTGTAATTTTGCTGAACGAAATTTTTTCCTGAACCCTTCCTCTGTGAGGTCAAATCCTTTCATCAACGATTCCTTCACAGCGCGAAATCAGACTGTTGTTCTGCTGGTAACCAGTGAAAATTTGTAATGCCTTACCCGTCAGTAACGCCCACAAAATGGAAATGCCCACTCTTTCTGGAGGCCAACCCTGACTGGTCGCAAACGTTTCGAAACGACTGATGTAGGGATCAATCGAATCGGTTCCTTCAGAGAATTTGGGCAACTTTGGTCGGGGGGCGTAACTGCGCACAGAGTCACTGGAAAGAGAATACCATCCTCGGTGGTCTCCCTTTGTATTCTCACTTTCTCTAAAATCTAATTGAACCTTTAATCTTTCCGTTCCTGCTTCATTCTTTTTTGTCTCCTGCGCTTCCCTTAGTCTTCTGTTTTCCCGCTTCATTCTTTCTGTTTCCTGCGTTTCCCTAGCCTGATTATCATTAGCCTGAATCCTTTAAACTTTCTGTTTCCTGCGCCTCTACTGCGATAAAGGCGTCTTTCCGCACGTTCATCTCTTTCCATCTTTTGCTGGTTTTCAACGAATGCTCGCAACTCATCCCCCTGAGTAACCCAGATCACGAGTGACGCTCACAAGTTGTTCAATAGGGGTGTTCTTTTCTTCCGCCATTGTATCTCTTTCTTTTTTTTTTTTTTTGAACAAGATTTTATAACTACGACAGCCAAACTGGTGGTTACCGACACGCGTGACGTAATAGCACAATCCATGAATGATAATATTGCTTGGGACAACGTAGTTAGTTTTTATAAGACGCCCAGCGCCTGACCCAACTATGAGAGCGAATTATAGGCAATCTGTGCGAAAAAAGTACTCTGGGGCTGAAATGCCAAGCCTAGTATTAACTATCTTGGAAGCAATGCCAAGCCTAGTATTTAACTATCTTTGGGGAAAATACAGTAAGACAACCCCTGTCTTAGGATTACAATACTTGAATCCCACCCAGCTTCCTCTCTGAGAAGTTGAACAATTTTTAATAAATGGGCCAGAATATCCTGGCAGGGTCGCCAATAAATTGTCAACCTCGGGTGATGTCGATGGAGGAAGCTAGCCGCCCCCCATTTTCCCAAACACACAAAAACAAAAAACCCCCTTTTCTAAAGACCTCATATAAAAAAAAACATTTTTTCCTTCACTTTTTTTTTTTTCTTCTTTTCATGTCACTTCACAAGCACGACACAACTGCTGGCACTGGTCTTGGTCTGCTGGTGCCTGGTCAGGTTAGACTGTTGGCACTGGCGTTGGTCTGTCGATGAAAGTGGCGCTGGCCAAGTATGAGGTCGAACGCCGGTTAAGATAGAACAGTGACTATCAACATCGATCTGTTCTCCTTTCTTTCTTCCTGCATTAACGCATTGCACTCTCTCTCTCTCTCTTCTAGTCTGCTCTTATCAAATGGACATGGTTGCTTTTCTTTTCTTTTTTTTTCTTTTCTTTCTTTCCTCTTCATTAGTTAGCAACTCTCTCTTTCCACATCTCTCTTTAGTCCTCCTCTGCAGACTATCTCATGCTAATCTCTCAACTTGGTTCTCTTCTCTCCTCCCCTCATCTCTCTCTCTGCCCCTCTCTCCTGCAGAGCTTCCACTCCGAACCTCTCTCTCTCTCTCTCTGTTCGTCCTCCTCCCGTTCTCTTACTCTCACATCCTTCTTATCCCGTTCCGATCTGTCCAAAAAGGGCGAGTACCATTGGTCAGTATTTTTACCGCCTCGTCCCCGAAGTTATCTCCCTCTAATTCCATTGGATGTTCAAATCATGCCAGTCATGCCTACACGCCTTACTCTCTGTGGTGGTCAATTGGTCATTTAATTGATTAGCTAGATTTCACCCCCACCACACACTACCTTCCCCCCTTTCCTACTTAACTGGCGCCGTGTGGCTTAACTCGTGGACACTGGTCACTCTAAATTGGCTAGATGAGTCTGGTAGGCGCCCAGATGTCTGACCAACCCTATCGAGACCTGTCGGTCCAGCCACTTAGTCTGTCTGGGTGGACCGGACCGTCTCCGTGGAGGATGAGGATTAGCCCCCCCCGCTGTGCCCAAATTGGCTGAGGCGATGCTTGAAGGCGTCGGGATGTCTGAGTCGGGCTTAAGCCGATTCGAACCGGCTGGCAACTCCACGACTTTGCTTGTGTTTATTTTTGACCGTGACAAACATGTCCATGCATCATTTCAGTAGGCTGCCCACCACATGCATGTCTGTCAACGACATTGCCACACACAATATTCCTTGGCATCATAACGGACATAGAGCGCTTAGAGAGTACAAGAGTCCTGAAAATGGATATCTGTTCCTTTTAACCGGAACAAGAGAGGTGTGTATGCCGGGCATCAAAAATCACTGTGCACTTTACATGCATTGATAAAGATTGCTGGCGGCCATTTTATTCGGGTGCCGAATACATGGAAAGATAAATAGCTCTACGTCCTTTGTTCGTACTGTCCTAAAATGTTAAATGTTGTTTTTGCCTGATGAAGACCCAAGAGGTCGAAATGCATCGTGTCTTGTCCCGTGCTTTGTTTGTCTATGTCCATGGCGGTAACTAACCTCCTCTCTTTCCAAATTTTGCTTCCTTTTCCGCGCTCAGTCACTCCGTTTTGAAACTTAAAGATGATTAGTTGATGAATCTTGAAAAGTGTGCAAGTGCTATTTCCGCCAAACAAATACTTAACCTTTCATCCCATTGGTGGAGATTTCCACCCGACAAATACTTAACCTTTGATCCCATTGGTGGAGATTTCCACCCGACAAATACTTAACCTTTCATCCCATTGGTGGAGATTTCCACCCGACAAATACTTAACCTTTCATCCCATTGGTGGAGATTTCCACCCGACAAATACTTAACCTTTCATCCATTGGTGGAGATTTCCACCCGACAAATACTTAACCTTTCATCCCATTGGTGGAGATTTCCACCCGCAGTCGCCCCACGTTGCAACTCAATTAGTTGATAACTTGACAATACATCCGGTCTGCTCCAGATTTTGGCCAGGTGCTCCCGATGGTCGCATTAGCCCGTACGATCTGGAATACTGTGAGTGCCAGCTGATAGCCCCAAAACGGAGACACTGTGGCCCGGAATGACGTGATTTATTTCCCTTTCGTTGGGAACGGCGTCAGTGCGCAGGGTTTCTTTTTGGTCATTTCTTTGGCGCACCGTTGTGTATGGGCCAGTCGGCATGGCTGTTGAATCAGAGAGAGGCAGAGGGAAGGGGGGGGGGGAGAGAGAATGGGGATGCGGGTGAGTGGATAGGGAGGAAAGAGGGTGAGGGAGGGAAGGAGGAGGGGTGAGAGAGAGAGAGAGAGAGAGAGAGAGAGTGGGGGGGGGGAGATGGGGTCAAAAAGAGCACGGGATTAGATACGTACAGCACACAGAGGGAGGGAGAGAGAGAGAGAGAGAGAGAGGGGAGAGAGAGAGAGAGGGGGGGGGGGGAGAGAGAAGAAGAAGAAGAAGAAGAAGAAGAAGAAGAAGAAGAAGAAGAAGAAGAAGAAGGATAAGTGGTGGAGAAAGGGAGGGAGAGATAACAAAGGAGAGAGAAAAAACGGAGGGAGCAAGAGAGAGGCTGTTGGAGAAAACCAAAAAAGAGAGAGAAAGGGGGTAGGAAGATGAAGAGGAGGGGGAGAGAGGAGGGAGAAAGAAGAGAGAGGAAGCGAGAGGGAAAGAAGGGGTGGGGTTGTGAAAGAGAGAGGGAGGAGGAATGAAGAAAGGGGTTGGGGAGGCGGAAAGAGAGGCGAATGGAGGGGGAAGGGAGTGGGGGATGGGGGGGGGGGGGGGTAATCGCCAGCTCGCTCCCCATACAAAGCGTGCGTGAGGTCCGCTGGAAGACTTTGGAGCAGAGCACGAGAACAAACAGTGGTTGGAAGAGAACTGGTTTCTCCAATCACACAGGCTCTTTGGCTCCAACCACACGCCTGGACCAATGGGAGAGTGATGGCACGAGGTGGTGTGTGTGTGTGTGTGTGTGTGTGTGTGTGTGTGTGTGTGTGTGTGTGTGTGTGTGTGTGTGTGTGTGTGTGTGTGACTTTATGTCTGTCAGTGTGTGTGCGTCTACTTCTCTGTTTATGTGTCTGTCTCTGTTTGTTTATGTGTCTGTCTCTGTCTCCCTCTCTCTGTGTCTGTCTCTCTGTTTGCCTCTGTGTGTGTGTGTGTGTGTGTGTGTGTGTGTGTGTGTGTGTGTGTGTGTGTGTGTCTGTCTGTCTGTCTGTCTGTTTATGTGTCTGTCTCTGTCTCCCTGTGTCTCTGTGTCTCTCTATTTGCCTCTGTGTGTGTGTGTGTGTGTGTGTGTGTGTGTGTGTGTGTGTGTGTGTGTGTGTGTGTGTGTGTGTGTGTGTGTGTGTGTGTGTGTGTGTGTGTGTGTGTGACAACATTCTGGTGGCACGTTCAAGGGCAGGAGACGGTGATCCCACAACAATGGGCAAGCTGTGCAAAGAAGCAGCTTTCGTCATTTCTTATACAGCGCTCTTTTCTCTCCCTGTTCTGTATCGACTGATCCGTCACCGATCTGGATGGACGAGTATGGCCGCACACTACCTGTGTGTTGACTGATGTTTCGTCATTTTTTCATCTTCATGTCTCCGCGTGATTTATGTATTATTTCTTATTTGTTTTTTTCGGTCACTGCGACGGTTTATGAGATACTTATTCATATACTGGATATACTTCTTTCTACATGTATTTGTTGACCTGTTTTTTTTGTTTTTTTTTATTCATATATGAATTCGTAAGTGTGTATAACGTTCTACTAATCATTGACCATTAGTTATTTACTTATTGATTTCAGCACGTATCACGAATGGCAAAACACTATCCGTATGATTTCAAAAGAAATCATCCTTTATTTTTTTTCGCTCTTTCTTTTTGTCTTTTTACCTTTTCTTTCTTTCTTTCTTTCTTTTTCTTCCTTCAAATATGGCGACATATTGTAACACCACATACAGTTACAATACTGTATGATTTACGGTTCATTTCACCAGTTGCTGATCACAATAAGTGGAGCAACACTTTGAATTTTATCTTTGACGAACGTACAAACACACGCACACACACTCACGGACAAACACAATTTCGCGTCAGCATGCAAACCAAAATCAAGTTGAAGATCTACAGGTCCAACGTACGCTCAGTACTCCTATATGCCTCAGAGACATGGAGAACCAGCAAGAAGTTTGAGAGTAGGCTCAGAGGCTTCGAAGGAAGGTGTCTTCGCCGAATCCTGTGGCTGGGACACATCCTTCGGATGGGCAAGACCAGACTCCCTCATACTGCGCTGAGATGGGCACCACCGGGGAAGAGGAAGCGAGGCAGACCACTCGGCACCTGGAGGAGGACAGTGGAGGAGGAGATGAGAGAGGCAGGCAAGACCTGGAATGAACTGAGCTGGCTTGCCCAGGACAGAGAGGGCTGGAGGGAGCTTGTTGGCGCCTTAT
>CM031604.1:22573503-22578503 GCA_018398815.1 Conus ventricosus
AGGTGATGCACTTACCTATTAACCCATCCAACACGCAATCCACTTACCCACAGAGCGACTACTCCATATTCTTCGGCAATGAAATTCTTTTTAACATGTATGGTTAGAGGCACAAAATACACTGTAACATTTGAATTGCGACTTTGGTATACACTTACACGCATTGTTAGATGCATAGAAACACACAAAAAAACATTAGCATTGCGACTCAGGTATACACTTACACGTATTGTTCGAGGCACAAAAATACGCTGTAACCGTAGAGTTGCGACTTTGGTGTGCACTTATACGTATTGTTAGAGGCACAAAAATACAATGTGTCATTAGAATTGTGACTTTGGTGTCACCTTACACGTATTGTTAGATGCACAAAAATACACTGAAACATTAGAATTGTGACTTTGGTGTTCACCTTACACGTATTGTTAGATGCACAAAAATACACTGCGGATTTGAACTGCGACTCAGGTATACACTTTATGTGCCCATCCATCTATCCGTTAACTCATCCATCCACCAATCCATGAATCCACCCCAGGCACCCAGTGATCCATCAATCCATAAATCCATTGTTATCCATGTCTCGTCTGTCCATCTTGGCCACATATAAATCCATTGTTATCCATCATCTCGTCTGTCCATCTTGGCCACATATAAATCCATTGTTATCCATCGTCTCGTCTGTCCATCTTGGCCACATATAAATCCATTGTTATCCATCATCTCGTCTGTCCATCTTGGCCACATATAAATCCATTGTTATCCATCGTCTCGTCTGTCCATCTTGGCCACATATAAATCCATTGTTATCCATCGTCTCGTCAGTCCATCTTGGCCACATATAAATCCATTGTTATCCATAATTTCGTCTGTCCATCTTGGCCACATGAAATGTTCATGTCCCTCAACTGTAACAGACCAAACTCTCACGCATCCAGTCAATGGTAGGTGCAAACTGAGGGTCATTGTCATGCTGACTGGGGTCTGGAGATTTTATGTTGTGTGTGTTGTATGTCTGTTGTTTGTGTGTGGTCTGAAAAAGACAGATTTCTCCACGAAAAGCCGAGTAGTTCTATGTATTAAACAACCGTTACTTTGCACTTCTGTTTTGTGTGTTGAACTTGTGTTTTGACCCTACATTTATAGTACGATCGTATCTATGCGGGCATGCCTTGGTGGTGAGTTGTTAATCCGATCATCAGTGACGTTGTTGTGCAGATGTGTGACTGGGCCACATCGAGTTGAAGGCAAGCAGACTGGACTGAGGTGGGGGACGATACTGTAGGACGGTGGGTCCCCGATGCCGTGCCCCGCCCCCCTCTCTCCCCGCCCCACCTGTCTCTCCGTCCTTTCACGGGGCATGGATGACGTCGTGTGGGTGAGTCTTGTTCCAGTTCTTCCACATATCACAGGTCTTCTTTGTGGCTGACTGCCGACCTGTTTCCTCTGTTGCACTCGCCCGTCACGGTAGCAAGCAAACAGAAGCAAGAGAACGCCCAGATAGGTTCTCTCTGACATTTCCATATCATCTTCTGTCACAGACATGAAGCAGGTTGTTCGTAACAATCACCGTAAAATCTCCCATCGAAAAAATATGTCTTAAGGTTGTCCAGACTGTCTCCACGTCATTGCTTGTATTTGTAAGTTACCAGTAGAATACTATACAGTATAACAGTACAAACAGAACGCCATGCATCGCAGTGTCAGTGGAAAGTACTGCAACAGACTGCAGTGCAGTGGAAAGTACTGCAACAGACTGCAGTGCAGTGGAAAGTACTGCAACAGACTGCAGTGCAGTGGAAAGTACTGCAACAGACTGCAGTGCAGTGGAAAGTACTGCAACAGACTGCAGTGCAGTGGAAAGTACTGCAACAGACTGCAGTGCAGTGGAAGGTACTGCAACAGACTGCGGTGCAGTGGAAAGTACTGCAACAGACTGCGGTGCAGTGGAAAGTACTGCAACAGACTGCAGTGCAGTGGAAGGTACTGCAACAGACTGCGGTGCAGTGGAAAGTACTGCAACAGACTGGCAGTGCAGTGGAAAGTACTGCAACAGACTGCAGTGCAGTGGAAAGTACTGCAACAGACTGCAGTGCAGTGGAAGGTACATGCAACAGACTGCGGTGCAGTGGAAAGTACTGCAACAGACCCGCGGTTGCAGTGGAAAGTACTGCAACAGACTGCAGTGCAGTGGAAGGTAACGCAACAGACTGCGGTGCAGTGGAAAGTACTGCAACAGACTGCAGTGCAGTGGAAAGTAAATGCAAACAGACTGCAGTGCAGTGGAAGGTACTGCAACCAGACTGCGGTGCAGTGGAAAGTACTGCAACCAGACTGCGGTGGGAGTGGAAAGAACTGCAACAGACTGCAGTGCAGTGGAAAGTACTGCAACAGACTGCAGTGCAGTGGAAGGTACTGCAACAGACTGCAGTACAGTGGAAAGTACTGCAAACAGACTGCAGTGCAGTGGAAGGTACCTGCAACAGACTGCTGTGCAGTGGAAAGTACTGCAACAGACTGCAGTGCATGGAAAGTACTGCAACAGACTGCAGTGCAGTGGAAGGTACTGCAACAGACTGCGGTGCAGTGGAAAGTACTGCAACAGACTGCAGTGCAGTGGAAAGTACTGCAACAGACTGCAGTGCAGTGGAAGGTACTGCAACAGACTGCGATGCAGTGGAAAGTACTGCAACAGACTGCAGTGGCAGTGGAAAGTACTGCAACAGACTGCAGTGCAGTGGAAGGTACTGCAAAAAGACTGCGGTGCAGTGGAAAGTACTGCAACAGACTGCAGTGCAGTGGAAAGTACTGCAACAGACTGCAGTGCAGTGGAAAGTACTGCAACAACTGCAGTGCAGTGGAAGGTACTGCAACAGACTGCGGTGACAGTGGAAAGTACTGCAACAGACTGCAGTGCAGTGGAAAGTACTGCAACAGACTGCAGTGCATGGAAGGTACTGCAACAGACTGCGATGCAGTGGAAAGTACTGCAACAGACTGCAGTGCAGTGGAAAGTACTGCAACAGACTGCAGTGCAGTGGAAGGTACTGCAACAACCCGCGGTGCAGTGGAAAGTACTGCAACAGACTGGCAGTGCAGTGGAAAGTACTGCAACAGACTGCAGTGCAAATGGAAGGTACTGCAACAGACTGCAGTGCAGTGGAAAGTACTGCAACAGACTGCGGTGCCGTGGAAAGTACTGCAACAGACTGCAGTGCAGTGGGAAAGTACTGCAACAGACTGCAGTGCAGTGGAAAGTACTGCAACAGACTGCAGTGCAGTAGAAGTACTGCAACAGACTGCGGTGCAGGGACAGTAGCCCCTACTGCAACAGACTGTGGTGCAGTGGAAAGTACTGCAACAGACTGCAGTGGCAGTGGAAGGTACTGCAACAGACTGCGGTGCAGTGGAAAGTACTGCAACAGACTGCGGTGCAGTGGAAAGTACTGCAGCAGACTGCAGTGCAGTGGAAAGTACTGCAGCAGACTGCAGTGCAGTGGAAAGGACTGCAGCAGACTGCAGTGCAGTGCACTTGGCCGTGGTCAAAAGCTCTGTAAGCCGTTCACTGGACCCTGCGGCTTTACACGTGAGTGACCGTTATACAATGCTATCAATGTTTCAGCGGTTCGTTACACATTATGGTCTCTTTCTCCACCTATCCCCACCCCACCCCCCCACCCCTCTCTCTCTCTCTCTCTCACTCTCTCTCTCTCTCTCTCTCTCTCTCTCTCTCTCTCTCTCTCTCTCAACTTCAGAAGAGTCATTGGGGGTATAGTACTAAAGTACTGTTCACCAGATTCCTCTGTCGGTTGTAGAGCTGGAATTCGCAACCACAGTATGTTCTCAGATGACGAGTCTGACTGTACAGGGCTGGAAACACTCACCCGTCCGATGGGTCGCTACAGCTGAACCTTGTGGCGGACACATGGAACTGCTGTCCACTGATCCGTCGGGCAGCTGATGTTTGACGACTGATCCCCACAGCGCACTGTGGAAACACAGACGACAAACATGTATGGGGTTCTAATATTCATGTCCATGAACCACGACACGACTGATGATGTGGTTTGCAAATAATTCACAGCAAAGCCATGATCCTCGAACCATTACAAACAAAAAGTAAAAAAAAAAAAGTAAAAAGGTAAAAATGTAAAATAAAAAAATAAAAAAGGGGGGGTGGGGGGGGGGGGGGACCCCAGTACATTGACTGTATGTTTTGTTTCGTTGGAACGTTGACTTTGTGATGTTAGTACTGCTAATTCTAAAGAAGTCAAGTTTTCTTGTATCAATTCATTCTATTTTCCTCCTTATTGTTACAACTGCAATTCAAAACCAAAAATCGCGGTATTCTACTGCTACTACTGCCGCTGCTGTGGTGCAAAAATACTTTACAGAACGGTTGACTGCATTAAGATATAAAGAAATGTCTTATTGGTTGTTTGTTTGCTTTTCATGATTTGTGGAAGACAAATATGTAAAGTAAAAATTGTGATCGAATACATGGTTATTTCCCTTGCATTGGAGTGAAAACTTCAACAACTACTACCGCCACCTCTACCACTGATGTTTCTTGCTGGATCTGTTTGGTGGAATCGGAAGTTGGGGAGGGGGGGGGGGGTGGATTAATGTTAACAGGAGTGTTTGACTCAGACAAAGATCAGTGCTCTTCCGAATGCTCTTCTAGTTTTTGTTTGTTCGTTTGTGTTTTTCAAGACTTCAGAGCAGGTGTGTACAACTAACCAAAAACAGTGAACACAACATTATAAATATATATATATATAATATATATATATATATATTATATATATATAATGCAACATTCATATTTAACTCAAAGTTAGAAGAGGATAAAAGTTACGTGTTACTGGACTACCGACCGAAGGGAAAACGTTGGTATTTCTGCTGGGCAATCTGGTGACGTAACTAGCACTTGTTTGGAGTTATAGACGTGCAATCATGTTATTGTGGGAGTAGTTACCCTTCCTAATCGTTATTTACCG
>CM031604.1:22583503-22586003 GCA_018398815.1 Conus ventricosus
CACTACTACTCTGAAACCACCAGAACGACAACACGTTAGGAGGGGCGCCAGCCCGATTTGAACTCACAAGCTCTGACTGAACTCGGTCCTCTCCCGCTGAGCCAGCAAGGCATCACCACGGGGACTTAAACCCCCCACTAGCAACCGTATTCGTGTCTAACGTTCTGTAGGTCCGGTCCTGCGACTGCCTTAGAGTGGAAGCTGCCATAAGCGCGCACAGGTCATTCGCGCGCTCGAATTGCATCCGACGGCAAAGCGCTCACGTACTCGCGGTGTGCACTATGCGTGGGTATCGTTGACCAACAACCGCGCATTTTCCGTGTTCAGTACGCATGAGTAGCATTTTTGCCGCAAATGCGATGCTCATTCCAGAGACTTCATCATAGATATAATGTTACGTTAATGGTTAAAAGATTTAGCTTTAGTTTCGTTCATATTTGTTTGTTTGTTTGTCTTTTTTATTGTCATCTGCCTTGTACACCTGCCATCCCATTTGTTTTTAAAATAACTGTCAAGTTTCAACAGAATTCATTTTCAACTTCACAACCCCCTGGCTTTCGCCACCAACCCTCTACTCCTTTCGTACACACACACGCGCGCACACACGCACACACTCACACACACACACACACACACACACGCACACACACACTCATGCCATCTGTCACATTATTGTCGTTTCCATGGGAGCGACATGAAATTGACGCACAGTAAAAAGAAGAAGAAGAGAGAGAAGGAAAGGAAAACGGGCAGACGACACCATGGCAAAGAACAGATAAGTTAACTTTCACAAGAAGGTGTCTGTTTTCATTTAATGAAGATTGTACGTGCACTTACAAGCCCCTTGGATTTGACTGGTCGGTGTGCACGCAAACAGAGCAAACTGGGGTGTTAGTATGGGGTACAAAACTTTCCTATGAAACGTCTTCAGGTCAGGACAGACGGCAGGTCACAATGACACAGAACATTTTCAGACCCGAGCCAGATCATCCACGAAAAATCGTTCTTGGATTACAGTGTGTGATGTGACCGCCGAATTCTCATGAGTCACCTCTGTATCGCCATTCCTTCACAAGCGAGGTAAGAAATTCTGGGTTCCATGTTCCACGTTTTCTTTCTAACGTGGTGGATAATGAAGCTTCACCCCAAATCAAAACCTTCAAAATATCTTCCCTTGCTGAAATAGCTTCTTGCATGTCAAATAGTATGGTCGAGTTAGTTGTAACCTATGTCAGCTTGCGTTTAGTTAGCATTTTAAAATGTTTTCTGATTTAACAAACAACCCCCCCTTACCTCCCCCCCCCCCCCCCCCACACACACACACACAAACACACACTTTACTCTTTCCTTGCCATCCTAGCCAAGCTCAACATTTCTGTTCCTGTCAAATCTCCCAGGTTCGTTGAAACCAGGGACTTTGCATCTGTGGACCTTGATGCGTTCCGGGCTGACCTGCTGTTTTGTCTTCAGTCATCACCTGCTCTTTTTGCTGAACTGTTCCATACCCTTATCCAGGTCGTTCTTGATCGTCATGCTCCTGTTCTTCGACGGAGGATCTCCAGCCGCCCGCCTTCGCCTTGGTTTCCAGCAGTTGCCCCGCAAGTTCTGGACGCTAAAACGTGTTAGGCGTGGGGCAGAGAGACAATGGATTAAGAGCGGTCTTGAGGTCCATAAACAGATCTTACATGTTGCAAACAATGTTGTCAATGAAATTGTGCAGCAAGCCAAATCATCATTTTACAATGCCAAAATACTTGCATGCACTTCGAGCAAGCAATTGTTTAACCTCACAAACACACTCATGGGGAGAATTAAATCCTCTCCTCTTCCATCTTCTGTCTGTCCCTCTGATCTGCCACATAAATTTTGTGATTTCTTTGTCGGCAAAATCGAGTCGATCCGGGAGAATATAGACTCTCAGACAGCAACTGTTCCTGATATCCACTTTGACATTTTCTCTGGCATTCCACTCTTTTCTTTTGAACCTGTTACTCAGTCATTAGTTAGAGATGTGATTAAGAATACTACCCTTAAGACTTGTGTGCTTGACCCCCTCCCATCCTCCCTGCTATGTGGTGTAATTGATGATTTAATGCCTTTCATCACTGCCATTGTCAATGATTCACTCACCTCTGGTTGTTTCCCCTCTGAACTAAAACACTCTGTTATTCGACCCCTGCTAAAGAAACCCTCTCTTGATCCTGAGATTTTGAAAAACTATCGTCCTGTTTCCAACTTATCCTTTCTGTCGAAGATAATTGAAAAGATTGCTCTTCTCCAACTTCATGAACATCTTGAGCGTAACAATCTTCTCTATCCTTTGCAATCTGCCTATCGGCTGGCCATAGCACAGAAACCGCTCTCCTCAAAATTGTCAACGACCTTTTCTCTGCTCTTGACGATGGTAAAGTCTCTCTGCTGTCCTTGTTAGACCTGTCTGCCGCTTTTGACACTATAGATCACAGTACCCTTCTGTCTAGGCTTGAGCATACATTTGGCA
>CM031604.1:22598503-22683503 GCA_018398815.1 Conus ventricosus
GTGTATTGTGTGTGTGTGTGTGTGTGTGTGTGTGTGTGTGTGTGTGTGTGTGTGTGTGTGTGTGTGTGCGTGCGTGCGTGCGTGCGCGCGCGCGCGTGTGTGTGTGTGTGTGTGTGTGTGTGTGTGTGTGTGTGAAAGAAAGAGAGAGAGAGAGAGAGAGAGAGAGAGAGAGAGAGAGAGAAGAGAGAAGAACCTAGTTCTTTATACTCTGTGGGGGAAAATCACCATCGGCTTTGTTTAAAAGAACATCTTTTGATCGCAGCGGGATTTTCAAACGACAAGATAAGAAAGGCAGTAAGTGTCGGTCTGTGTGGGAAAGACCGTGACAACAGGGTCCGTCCGTCTCTTCATTCCTGGCCGTAAAGCTGCGTGGCAGTCGGTCCGTCTCCTCCTGCCAGCCCTGGCTGGAAGCCGTCAACGTCAGTCTGGCTCTGTTTCCGATCCGATAGTCTGCCGACAACGAAGATAAACACTGGTGCAATCGTGTCAGACCTCCGCCTTGACTGTTGTCAGGCAGATGGATTAAAGGTAGGGGTCAGGGATGTGGTCATTACTCTGTATTCGTCGCCATATTTGCCAGCTGATGCTAAAGAACCGATCCTGATCGCCTGTGGGATATGTAATTTACATACAGACCAGGGTAGACATATGAACATTGTACTGTACCAGTTACGTTAGTTTTTGTGTGGAAATCTTCAAAAAGTCCTTTTTTTAAAGTCCCAGACGTGAGATGTTCTTCGTTAGTCTTGTCTCAGAAGAAGCACAAACACAAAGGAATATACAAAGTAAGGTGCAAAGTTAAAAACACAACAAAACTGTGGTGGCAAATTTGATGTACAATACGAAATTGACAAGTGAATTTTCGACAATCTTATTTTCTTCAGACGTGACCGAAACATTAAAAAAAAGTAAGCTTACACAAAACACCACTCTCATAATGTCAGTCAGCATGAGAAAAAAAAAAAAGAGAGAGAGAGAGAGAGAGAGAGAGAGAGAGAGAGAGAGAGAGAGAGAAGAGAGGGAGAGAGAGAGAGAGAGAGAGAGAGAGAGAGAGAGAAGAGAGAGAGAGAGAGAGAGAGAGAAAGGAGGAGGAGGAAGAAGAAGAAGAAGAAGAAGAAGAAGAAGAAGAAAAACACAGACAGACAAAGAGAACGAAAGAGAGACGACTGCTGTCTGGGGATTATTGTTCTGTGAGGTCTGTGTTTGTACTGTCTGAACTTGAAGAAGACATCTGTCGAAAAGTTGCTTGTCTGTTTTATACTGAATCTTAAAATCTGCTTGATTTAGCACCATGTTTTACATTTTTGTTTGTCGGAAAATCAGTTTCCTTATTTTCAGTAGCGGCGTCGTCCGTTTCATTTTCCTTGTGTAAAAAGCGTATGAGATCAATCAATATCAGTCTGTCCAAACTCTCCGGCCGTCTGACAAACAGCGTTTGTTTGCGCTTGCCCGTTTTGAGACTGTTTGACAATAGGTTCCCTGACATTCGCAGCTGATCCGACAAAAGTAAGTCGGTGATGACGCTTGAGGAATTTCCACACGAACAGAATAAAACACGGGGGCCAGACTTCGCTTGTACTGCGATCTCTGTGGAAACACGAGCTGTGACAAAACAAATCTGAAGAAAAGCGAGGAAATCCTGTTCAGGCCGCGCACGGTGGGAAGGGAGGGATAGAATTCGTTGGACAAGCAGCGCCAGAGACGAGTGCAAAGGATAAAACAGATCTCGGGCAAAAAAGGAGATGGAGGTGTTGGTTTATCAGCTCCCCCAGTCTGATGCCATGTAAGCTTACAAAGTTTTGCGCAAATCACGTTTCACAGATTAAGATTTCGCCCAATCACGTGACGTTTTGTTTAATCAGGTTTCATCCGTGCATCTTATCGAATGTACTGCTCTTTATTCCGGCCAATACATAAGTTACGTTTCACCCAAATCAAGAAGAATCAAGGTACACAGATTAACTAGTTGCACTATAACACACATAAATGCATGCGCACCAAGCACGCATGCGCGTGCGCGCACACACACACACACACACAGACACACAAACGCACACACAGACACACACATACACACACACATACACACACACACATAACACACGCACACACACCACACACATAACACACACACACACACACACACACACACACACACACACACACACACACACACATAACACACACACACACATAACATATCACACACACACACACACACACACACACACACATAACACACACACACACACACACACACACACACACACACACACACACACACACACCGTGACCTTCCACCGGCATGGTAACACAGGGTCAGGGAGGTCTGACAACAGGTGAACAGAGATCTTGATGCGGAAGCATCGTTGGTAAGGAGGTAAACAAATTTGGCGAATCACGTAACCGACGCACAGCGAAAAAGACAGCCCGGTCTTTGATTCCGCTTGATTTGTCTTTCTATTTAAAAATCCAGTCCATCTGCAATATAAACAAGAAATGTCGCTAGAGGTTCAACCCCCCCCCCCCCCCCCCCACCTTCCCACCCCCCCCCCCACACCCCCAGAATACCATGTTTTCCCGTTATGTAGCGTGCCACACTACCCCTCATGCATCACATAACGTACCACCTGATCCGGCGGATCTCTCTCACCACAAGTTCCAAACAGGCTGGATTCCCAGCCTCCGGTTCCCAATAATGTGACCATGCCTGAGTATCTGGGTGAAACGTTACACTTGAGTTGGAAATGAAATGAGGTAGGGAACAGTAAACAATAAACAGTAAACAAGTGGGGTAACTTTTGCTCCCATAAGAAAACCTAACACAGAGTAACTGTTGTTCAAGACTGGCACAGCCTTTTAAACTTGAATAAAGTCAGACAAATACATAGACGAACAATCTAATAGTGGGGGAAAAACGAGCGCAGGCCAACAACTGAACTGTCTTCATAGTAAATGACTTGGGAAAGATTTGGACTTAAGGATGGGGAGAAGAAGGGGGGGGGGGGGGGGGGGGGTGAAGATGGAGAAACTGGGAACATGAAATTAAGAAAATATATTACAGATATGAAAACTCTTCACTAGCTGCATAAGGGAACCATCGCAATCCCTTTTGAAGGCAGATATATTTGTATTGCCTGCTCCGAGGCCTTTAGTCCGCTGGGTCGGAACTCATCAGGGAGACACGGCTGGTTGTGTCTGCGCTCCTGGCGTCAAATAGAGACACACCACAGTCAATAATACTGAGACATACCACAGTCCATAATACTGTGTTGTTTGCACCAAGGGTGCAAAAAAGAATCCAATAGCACCCCCAAAGCAGCCAGTGAAGGGTAGTAAATGAAACCAAACGAATGTGTGGGGAGGAAAAAGAGTTTCTGAAAAACTAAAGACATTATGCAAATAGTATATAGAGAGATTTAGGAGTTCCGGAAGGGGAGCAGTCGCAACTGCGCTCGAAAACTGAGGATCGGGCGAAATGTGATTGGACAAAATGAGGGCGAAATGTGATTGGACAAAATGAGGGGCGAAATGTGATTGGACAAAATGAGGTGTGTGCAACGCATCCGACTGATGCTGTCCTGCTCGTAGGTCACGGCTCGCTTACCATTTGATTGATACAACACAGGTGGAAAAAGAGGTCATAATTGGAGAATTTCCTACTTGACCAAAATGAGCTGAAATGAGAGTTCCTGGCAGCCCCACCCGCTTAACTGTGTCTTATATACCCCGGTTCTGTGACGACAGATTGTATTAACTACCGCTGGTCAACTTGACAGGCAGCTTAGAAATATGTCATGAGGTCGTTAGGTGTGATTAATGATTATCTGTTCTCCTTGCGAGTCTGCTTATGGCAGAACGTCTAGCAATGTATGTGCATCTCTCTCTCTCTCTCTCTCTCTCTCTCTCTCTCTCTGTGTGTGTGTGTGTGTGTGCGTGCGTGCGTGCGTGCGTGCGTGCGTGCGTGTGTGTGTGTGTGTCTGTGTGTGTGTGTGTGTGTGTGTGTGTGTGTGTGTGTGTGTGTCAGTACAACCGTGAGTTAATCTGACAATAAATTGGTTTCAGTCGGTCAGTGTGTGTGTGTGTGTGTGTGTGTGTGTGTGTGTGTGTGTGTGTGGTGTGTGCGTGCGTGCGCGCGCGCGCGCAGAGGTGAGTTTCAGAGGTGAGTTTCAATCATTTGCAGAGCCCTAAACACAATCACTGTTTAAAGCAAACAATGGAACCGAAAGACAGTATATGGAAAAAGGGAGCGAAGAAGCCAACGGCTATTTCCAATAACTAGTTCGCGTATGGCAACAAGAAGACGAAAGGCCGACGGGGCACGGCACCAGAATTCTACGCTCCAGACTGTCGTTACGCCCCTGTCAGAACGAACTCTTTTAAGTTTAGATGTTGTTGTTTTTTCCGTCCGCACCATCCAGTCGAGGATCCCTCTCCGGGATTGCTCAGAGGGGAGCTCCGCTTCCCTCCATTCAAAGTACAGGCAGGATCTGTTGCGAAGAAGTGGTTAGCAGTAATGGGCTGGGGCTCTGCCGGTCGGGGTTATTCTCGGGGAGCGCTACGATGACCGGACTGGCCCGGCCGCCCTTGATACCCTGAAACAATCACGGTCAGAATAGACCCCCCACCCCCCCCCCCCATCCTCCCCACGCCCCACCCCTAGCCTTCCGCCGCAGTGCGCACACTCAGGTCCTTATAGTCGAATGAGACGGCGCGACATCCAACATCTGAAGACTGAAAGTGCACTATTTGGCGGAGTTAGCTGCCACACTCATGGTACAAACTATTCGCGGAAGAAACTTCTCGGAAAAACAGTCCGATCCTCGGAAGACGAAGTGTCGCTGCCTCCACGGTGAGGTGTTGTAAACAGTGCTCTCCACCTAAGTCTAAATGCACCCAGTGGCCAGGCAAGTTTTAGTGAGGGTGGATAGCCCGGTTTTCCCCAGAATACTTGTTAGAGGTAAACAACAAACGATAAAACCATCTCATTCATTTCCCTTGCATATATGCCGATTCTTTCTGGTGACCCGGGAAATGAATTTCGTTGTTTGGCAACACAACCGTATTTTACACCCCCCCCCCCCCTCTCTCTCTCTCTCTCTCTCTCTCTCTCTCTCTCTCTCTCTCTCTGCCCTACTGTCTGTGTCACACACACCTCTCCGTCCAAACATACCAATAACTCCTGCATTGTATAGAGTATGTTACTTACACACACACACACACATGCACACACGCACGCACGCACGCGTTTTAATGGTAACTTAATTCCTATCACCCACATTCTTCCGCGCGCGCGCGCACGCGTGTGTGTTTGTGTGTGGTGTGTGTGTGTGTGTGGTGTGTGTGTGTGTGTGTGTGTGTGTGTGTGTCTGTGTGTGGCGCGAGCGCGCGCATTGCGCGCGCGTGTGCTCACGTTTATGTATGCACGCTTACGACAGGTTCGTTTCAGTTTTAATTTTCCTGGTGATTATAGAGGATGTAACATATATGTTTTTTAAAAAAAAAAAAAGGGGGGGGGGGGGGAGGGGGAAAGTATTGCATGACAGGATAACGTGTCTAATCTCTCAGTATCCTTCATCGCCTTACAGCTTTCACTCCCATGTCTGCAGGTATTTCTCTGCCTCTGCACCATTTCTTCATTTTTTCCCCCCTATTAGCAGGATGAATCCAAGTGCAAGTGAAGTTTACAACGGATTTTTTTTCTTCTTGAACACTGTTTGTTTTTGTTGGCTGGCAGGAAGATCTGTGTCTGCCCCATGCCTACCCCTCTTTAACTCCTCACTCTCTTCGTCATCTGTATTTGCGTGGGTGTGTGTGTGTGTGTGTGTGGTGTGTGTGTGTGTGTGTGAGTGTGTGGTGTGTGTGTGCGTGCGTGCGTGTGTGTGTGTGTGTGGTGTGTGTGTGTGTGTGTGGTGTGTGTGTGTGTGTGTGTGTGGTGTGTGCGTGCGTGCGTGCGTGCGTGCGTGCGTGTGAGCGCGCGTGCGTGCGCAGACAGCGAGAGAGGGAGCATAAGGTTATGTGAGACTGGAGTGAGAAATGGAGTGAGAATTCACATCGACTATATCATGGGTGCGAGTGCACCCAGTGTAGCGTCCAACCCCAAACCGTCTGTTATATGGTCTTTCCCACGACACACATAGTAGCAAACACCACCATGGACACCGCGCTCATTCTGTAACAATCAAATGACAAATACTTCGGATATTCTTGAAACGTGACTGATGATTAACTGGAGGAGGTTCAACAAACAAAACCATTTCGTAACCTCTCACACTGACCATAAGTCAAACGTCATTCTTCTGCCTCCCAACGCCATGTCTGAGCAATCTGCGATGTTTCTAACATCGGCGTCTCATCATGAAATGCTTCTCGTCCTTCCTACATCCTCCCCCTGCCCCCATCCCCACTCTTACCCTCCACCCCACTCACACACCCCTCTCCAGCTCCGTGTTCACGTCGGTTAACGTGACTGACATAAATTGTTTAATGCTGTTTCGGCTTTAATTTGAAATGTACAAAGATTATTGCGGTTGCAAAGACACAATGATGATTGTAAAAATCGTAAAATGTTATGATGACGTATCTTTATCTCTCATTGCGAAAGGATGGCAATGACACGGGTGCACCCTAATAATAATAATGATACCTATGATAATGAAAACGAGAATGATACGGATAATGAACTGATACTTATCAATAAATGATGCGAGCTGATCGACTCCTAAAAACGAGGGGGTTGGAATGGAGAGGAAGGGGAGAGTGTTTCCAGGGAGGTAAGGAGGGAATTCACGTTGTTTGTAAAAACGGGACAGGACGATAACGTTCACGGCAGATTTGACAACGGCTTAGTTACGATTCAGTTCGTTTTGCGTCTTCGGCCTCAATTTGTGGCTGATATGTGACGTGACTGATGCCATCTTGTAGTGTGACGTAAAGTCCACCTCAGCCACATACTATAACACTGTTACTGCAATCCTCTATGCTGGTTTTCCCAGCACCTCTGGGGTGAAAAAGACTGGGTGGGCCAGACAGATGGAGCCCAAAATGAAAAGGCAGATTCACCGAAGGATCGGGATTTTAGGTGAACAGCGAGAAACCATCATGACTCGGGAACGCGATCAGAATTAGTGTAGAGCTATGTAAATTTGAGCAGCTTCCGTCAGACAGAGCGGGGCAGCGCCAGTAGCCTACATGGACTTGAAAGCGATCGCAGACCTACTGAATCAGAGAAAACTTCCATTTCTCTGTGCTGAATAGCAATAAGTGACAACCCAGCGTGGACAGGACTTGTGAACACTACAAATGTTTTTTTAGTCCTTCGGATCAGAGGGAACCGTTGTACCCGTCCAGTGGAAGAGGTCGATTCGTGCATGAACTTAGGTGTAAACAACTGAATTAGCACGCAGGTTAAATCGCATTGCACTACGTCGGAGAAGAAGAGTGGATCATCGTGTGCCGATGGATGGATGGCACGAAAATAAAACACGTGCGCACTGGTGTCGTGCGTAGATATCATCCCCGGAGACGCCATGTGGCGGGTTTGAAACCAGTGCCATTCGCAAATACTTCGCTTTTAAATACTGGTCTCACCATTGGAATCTTGGAGCACTAGCCGGGGAACACACGCACGCACGCACATGCACACACACACGCAAGCACGCGCGCGCACACACACACACAGAGGGATGGCAATTTCTTGTGAGGGCCCGAGTACCGGGTGACCCCCTCTGCCCCCACCCCCACCCTCCCCCTCCATATCCTCGCACTCGCTCCTGACCCTCAAAGAGTTCAGGCAAAGAACGACAACAACCAGATATCCTTTGTCGGGTCAGGTCTCAGGCAGTGAGAGTTCTCGCCGCGGACATAAAACCTGCAAATCTGGGCTGCGCTTATATTAGCTTTAATGGCGTGATGATAGGAACGCGTGGCGGCGCCGCCTGCACCGGCTCCCCTGAAGATGGCGTTGCACAGGCTCGCCATTTTGCCCGGGCGATACCGACACAGACCAACGGATTGATTTGCTTACTTAATTACACACACCTTCCGGATGTTGTCGGCGATCTTCCCACGCCCGACTGGCGCATGAAATGGTTTGGTAAACGAAAACAAATTTCAACGATCTTTCAGCCCCGTAACAGTTGAAAAAAGTATACTATGTGTTGTAGTAGATCGAAAGGCGGAAGATATAATTATGGTGGGTTGGAAGGTGGCTTTAGCTTGATTGATCTTCTGGTCTTTTACGTGTATTTATGGAGGGTCCTTTGTATGAACGGATTGCATTCATCAGTCTGTGTATTTGATCCCGGGTGCTTGTGCGCAACGGTTTGACCGAGCGGCTGTATGTCAGGCTAGTGTCAGTGTACGTCGTCTTCTGCAGGTCACGATGTAGGAGAACGTGCATGCGTTCACCGTTGAGCGTTTTATTTGTTTATCAGTTTTTATCGTTTTTATTGTTTATCAGCCAGTTTATTCAACTATTTATTTATCATAATTTGTTTTCATGCGCGCGCGAGTGTGTGTATGTGTGTGTGTGTGTGTACTCTGGAAAAAAAAATCGTCTAAACTGCCAAACCCCACAGATATATCCACATGCCCACAAACATGCGCTGACTGATGCCGTGTTGGTGTTGATGCGCAGGCATATAGCAAGTGCGCAGTTGCACACATACGATATTCATTTCAGAGCATGCTCATGGATATGCACGTCACATGCACACACACACATACACACGTGTACATCTTGCCATGTACAAGCACATACACGCACATATACATTCACAACGACGGTAACGGCGTATAGACACTGCTATCAAAGCGCTCGCTTCAGCAGCGCTTTGGGTTAATTCATTGGCTAGGTCTGGTACATGAACCGCCGTTTGAAAAACTCTTTCCTAGATATTCACAGACATGGCGTATTCATGCACACAGCTCTAACCCCTATGCACTGTGGTCTTACAGCTCAGCAGATGTGGGGTAGCGTACAGGGACAGGCCTGCACGCGGTGACACCTTGCTGAAGCTGAGACTCGGAAAGAAAAGGGTCAATGGTAGGCCTGCAAGACAGAAATGAGGGACAGGACTAGGAGGGGGGGAGGGGGTCCTGTGTGTCCGGACTCCCCCTTTTCCTTCTCTTCCTGGAGTTTGGTGTGTGTGTGTGTGTGTGTGTGTGTGTGTGTGTGTGTTCAGAAATAGGGACATATTCACTAGTGAACAGTCATCTTATCTTCCAGGAGAGGTCTCAAATGCTCGTAACAAAAAAAATCACATTACTTTTAGCGTCTAGAGGTTTCACCCTATGTGTCCCCGTGAACCCTGCCCGTAGTTCAGAATCCAACTCCTCCATCATACTTGATTCGCTGCTGTT
Organism: Conus ventricosus; assembly: GCA_018398815.1. Classification (NCBI taxonomy): domain Eukaryota; kingdom Metazoa; phylum Mollusca; class Gastropoda; order Neogastropoda; family Conidae; genus Conus; species Conus ventricosus. The sequence continues at coordinate 22,607,867 of CM031604.1, forward strand.
GTGAAAGAGCCTGTCGGGATCATTCTGTTTCCTTCTTTCTGCAGCACAATGCAGCCCCCTTCTTCTCTCCCCTTCTTCCCCGTGATCGCTGACGTCCTTGTTTATTTTCATAGCCTGGCTTCGGTGGCATGCAAGCTTCAGTCTCTTGGCCTCCATTTTAGCACAGATCAGCATGCACAGTGTTTATGTGTGTTGGCACCGATGGAGGAAATGGGGAAAGACGGACAGAAAGAATAACGAGGTAAACAAAAATACAGCGGGTATCGATTGTCTGGTCTGGCTCTTAATTCGTTGTCTATCTGGGAAGATGAAAACCAGATTTGCCAGCCACGTCAAGAATGGTGTCATGAGGGAACGTCGCAATACAACGTAGTCAAGATACGGATGGAGGCGGCGTGGGCATGTGGTATCCTAGAACCGATCTCGTGTCACCAGGACCCGCAAGACCGTGTCAGTGGTGGGACTAGATCAGACTGCGTCAGGGCAGGTCGAGAGAGGTCAAGGCAGCCACACAGAGCACCAGCACCTCAGTGTCAGAAATGGACCAGCGTAGATCTCCTCTCTCAGAGTTCTTGCGGCTTATTGTCACGAGCTGTCGGAAATTCCAAACGCACAAATAAGGCGGATGCGCGCAGCCACATGCGTATCAAATTGTGTCTAAAGATCTAAAGACTGTTGGTTAGGGAGCGGTCATTCAGTTTTGTTGCTCCCATCATCAAACGCTTTCCTTTCCACCGAAAATTGATGGTGATGGAGCTTCCATTCAGTTTTGATGTCCCTATCATTCACTTGTAATGCTTCGATCATCTGGAACTCCTTTCCCACTAAACATTGTTAGTGAGGGAGCATTCAGTTTCATTGCTTCCATCATCTGAAATTCCCGGGCAATTTGAAAAAATGTTCCCTCCCATTCTGAGAGATTCTGAATTTCAGCCTATCAATACCTTCTTCAGAAGAGCGTTTCTCCTGAAAATTAAAAGTGCCCCATTCTATTATACCCGGCTACTTTGATGTCTGGGCAGCAAGCGTGCATATGTGCGCCCGTGTTAAAATCATGGAAATTCGAAATGTGGATGGGATGGGATGGGGTGGGGTGGGGTGGGGGTGGCTGTATGTATGCGTAAAGTTCACTAGTGTGGAAATCAGGGAAATTTGGAAGAGTGCGGAGAGGGTGGGGTGTGGGGTGGCAACATGCATTCACGTGTGCACTTTTGCTGAAACCAAGAAAATCTGGAGGAGTGGGGATGGGAGGGAGGTGGGGGAAAGGGAAAAACCTCAGGCGATGGAGCGGGTGTTTGCAGCACAATGGTTGGTTTGAAAGAAGAAAATAAGCACCGTATAAACTGTTCAGCGTTGTTTACTACAAGGGGATACACATCGGTAGAAGAATTTTTTTTTTCTTTTTTTTTTGTTGTTGTTGTAAATCGATGGGAGCTTTCGTGTGACGTTGGGAAGCAAGCAGGTGGGAGGTAGTGACTGTAAGAGGGAGGATGTTCATGAGATGTAAAGGAGCTGTTTAGAGGGTAATCCAATATGGTGTATATATATATATTTATATATATATATATATATATAATATATATAAAATGTGTGTGTGTGTGTGTGTGTGTGTGTGCACACACACCTGCTTGTGCTCATGCACCCTTTGGGGGATGGGGCATCTCTGTATAAGATCGAATGGGACCCTGTTTTTAGTTATTTGAGCTGTTGTCCTCAGTCGTTACCTGTTACCTTCCAGAAAATCAGTCAAAACAGTCATCTGTGAGAACTGCAGATGCAACAGCTTTCCTCAAGATCACGACTGTTTTCCCCTCGGATATCAGCCATTTTGTTTGGGATAAAAATATTGATATTTCCCTCAGGAATACATTTGTTTTTCTCAGGAGAATGACTAATCCCAGTTTTGTCGAGGAAAATAAGTGATGAGGGAGATTGCTGTTTTCGCTGGCAAGCACATGGGCACCGACATCATTGACAGTACTACGCCTGCTGCCGGGGTGAATAAAGAAAACAATCGTCATCCTAAGGACGATAACCGTTTTCCTGCAGAAAGAGAGGAGTACGGCCGTGAAGGGAGAACAATGGAAACGTTTTGCTCTGCAGAACAGTTGTGATATTTTGGGGAAAATAATCATTATACCAGGGGAAACAAAGGATTATAACAAAAAACCAAAAACCAAAAACGTTTTCCTGGGAAAATATTTATGATCTTCAGGCACTACAGTTACTGTCCTAAGGAAAACAGTTGCGATCTTCAGGAATAGCAGCGTTAACACCGTTTCTGTGAAGTGTTAACAACTGTTTTCATCAGTAAACCAGGAACGAGAATTATTACGCTTGTGCTTTGATGACATGATCCCATAGTTACTGTTCGATGCTCCATAGTTAGGATGTTACATGATGCTCCCATAGTTAGGGCATGTGTTACATATGCCCCATTAGTGTTAAAGCCCATGATGTTACATGATGCTCCCATAGTTAGGGCATGTGTTACATGATGCACCCATAGTTAGGGCATGTGTTACATGATGCTCCCATAGTTAGGGCATGTGTTACATGATGCTCCCATAGTTAGGGCATGTGTTACATAATGCTCCCATAGTTACAGCACGTGTTACATGATGCTCCCATAGTTAGGGCACGTGTTACATGATGCTCCCATAGTTAGGGCATGTGTTACATGATGCACCCATAGTTAGGGCATGTGTCACATGACGCTCCCATAGTTAGGGCATGTGTCACATGACGCTCCCATAGTTAGGGAATGTGTCACGTGACGCTCCCAATAGTTAGGGCATGTGTTACATGATGCTCCCATAGTTAGGGCATGTGTTACATGATGCACCCATGACTGTCTGCGGATGAAGAGACATGCATCAAGAAAAAAAGAGGGGTGGGGGTGGGGGGAAGAAGAGGCTAATCTCTAACGGAAAAGACGCAGAGAACCAAACAGAAATTGAAACGACGTGTGTGCACGCGTTTGTGTCCTCTTCTGTTTGCACGTTGCGTAATGATACGGATAAAAAGGCGTGACTATAAGGCACAGCGGGCGCAGAAACCGAGGACGCGAAAAAAAAAGAAGAGAAGCAGACAGAATTAAAACTATGTGTATATGTGTTGGGCAAAGAGAGAGAAGGCGACAGAGACAGTCAGACAGACGGTTACGCACAATGCATGGCATCCTAGCCCCCCCCCCCCCCCCCCCCCTTTTTTTTTTTTTTCCCGATGCTGCCGATAAGGCTGAGCCCCGCTGCCTGTCTGTGTTTCATCAGGCCTGTTGTTTAGGCTGGATGCCTGCACCGCTAATGACGCAGCCTCCAGCACGCGGCTTCACTTTGATGTTGCGTTCCCATCACGCCTGCCTCCGGTGGTACTTGCGTAACGGCACGAAGCGTAACGCAAGAAGGTAGGCTGTTAGGGGAATGTCCCTCACTGGGCCAACTCTGAACGCTGGCTGGGTGGGAACTAGGAACCGAGAAGAAAGGAAAGGAAGAGAGAAGGAGGAGGAGGAGGAGGAGGAGGAGAGAGAGAGAGAGAGAGAGAGAGAGAGAGAGAGAGAGAGAGAGAGAGAGAGGGGGGGGGGAACAGGGAGATCATGTTCATTGCCAACAGAGAAACATACAAGGAACAGATAGATGAATGGAAAGACAGCAAAGAGAGGAGGAATAAGGAGATGGGGAAAGTGGGGAAGGTGAAAACGCTAGAGTGGGGGATAGAGAAGAGAGAGAGAGAGAGAGAGAGAGAGAGAGAGAGAGAGAGAGAGAGAGAGAGAGAGAGAGAACCCGGGAGTGGGACAGGAAAGAGGAAAAGCAATGGCGACATGAGAAACAAAGTGCGACAGAGGTACACTGACCGAGAGAAAGAGAGACAGACCGAGAGGAGGAGGGGGTGGCAAAACATGGGAGGGTGAGAGAGAGGAGTGAGGATGTTGGGGTTACCCCGGTTGAGAACAGAGAAGTGGAAAGGATAAGAAAAAGAAAAAGGGGAAACGTAGAGACGACCTCCAAGTTACATACGACCTAATGGATGTATCTGTAAACTTGAGGGGAAGAAGTCAATCTTGTGTTTGTGCACAAAACAACCCACCTCCTTCCAGAAATGCGATCGTGCGCGTAAGTGTTTGTCGGTGCACTTCAAACGAACGTGTGCTTGTGTGTGTGTGTGCAAATGTGTGTGTGTGTGTGTGTGTGTGTAAGAGAGGATAATATGTGATAAACACAGCACATTGTTGCCATTCAGTTCTTGCCCCAAATAGGTTTACAGTGAAAAATAACACACAGAATAAATTAATAGAGTGTGCAGACAGACAGAAAGAGGGTGAGGGATATTGTCACATCAGAGGGTGCAGTACGGAGGTTTAAAGAGTGTTTCGGACACTGTCGGCCTAATGGATGTGACAGATACCACTGTGGAATGCAAGGAAGATGAATGTGCAACATATTTAACTATACTAGTGGAGAGGAGGGGAGTAATGCCCCTCCTCTAGTATAGTTAAGTATGTATTGAATTAGCAACAAATAAGGTATATACAGTTATCAAAATATGGAGTATGAGCACAAAACAGAGAGAGAGAGAGAGAGAGAGAGGGAGGGAAAGAGTGGGACAGAGAGAACAGTGTATTGTAACTTCTTAAATGCTTATAGTATTGTATAACAACCATTTAAATGTAACCTGCAGGGTCCAGCGAAACACTGACAAGGCTTTTGACCACTGGTTATCCTTCTGCGTTGCATGATATTGCCTTACATTGTGTTGCACTCCAATGCATTGCGTTGTCCTGTATTGGATTCCACTGTTTTGTACAAGAATTGAACAAGAAAGACAGAGACACAGGATATGAGTGACAGAGTGCCAAGATCATCCTCTGGGATCAATAGCAATCTGCCACATCTACCCTCTGCAGCAATTTCCCACAGTACTCAGAAGTCACAAATGGTGGCATTTTTAATTTGAATCTCCATGCAGTCCATCACACCTTTTGCCAATCACATTCTTTATCAGTCCAAACAAGCACTATCCATCACACCTTTGCCAATCACATACGTTATCAGTCCAAAGAAGCACTCTCTCTGCAGTTGAGCCATTTCACTTGTAAACAACATCACAAATCACATTCCAGGCATCAATTACATGAATGCTAAAGGGCATAAATGGTATGTACATGTATGGTGCTTGTCTCCAATGGTTAAACTCTCACTCTTTAAAAGACATACTAACACATACAAACGCATGCAGAAACCCTCTCCATTCACACAAACATACCAAACCCACATTTGTGTAATAAACATTAAGTTGCAAACACAAAAACACTTCTACGATGGCAATAGCTTTAACAGCACCCAATAGAAAGGTAATTGAGGTATCAATTCATACTTGGTTTATGAACAGAATGATATTTTCACACTTTCACACACACACACCACATACACTCTATCTGGTCCATCTAAATCATTCCCCACACGAATGAAAAGACAGTGAAGATGTGTCTCTACGCCTCGTAACCATGAGAGAGTAGGAGCAAAAACCTAAAAGAATATTTAACTCTAAATTCTACCGACTCATGCATGAAGCATTCTACTTTGACTGGAATCAGACACGCAAAAACAAGGAAATGTAAATACCACAGTTTACTGTTTTACCTGAATCAGTAGAACAAATCGTTTATTATCATATAATCACTGCTTTGCACAATTTATATTTCAGCTGAATTAAATGCAAACTATTTAATTCAGAATTTATGACAAAAATGTTGCTTACTATTCATATCATTTTGCTATAAAAGATACAGAATCATGTAAAAATCGTTGGAAAAATCACAAATCACAACTGCAGTAGAGTTTGTAATAATTCATTCAGTTTTGAATTGGTCTTAAAACATATATTATTCATCAACGCATATGCCTTAGAAAATCCAATCAGAAAAGAAATATCAAGAAATAAGCTTTGGATGGTACAGGCAAGTTACAGAGAGAGAAAACCCACAATAAATCATCAGCAAGCCTGTAAATCCTCGATGTTTTCATTGAAACAAAAGTAAAGGTAGGTAAAATTTCTACAATCCTTGTCTGACAGAGGACAAAATGAATTCTAATATACAAATTATAACAAAAAATACCTGTGGTAAAGGGGAGAAACACCATGGAGCAACAGCTTGTACTGTTTCCATACAACAGCGTTAGATACTCATGACCTGTGTAAGTTCTGAAGGGAAAAAATGTCCCAAACACCAAAGCCAGGCTAACTATTTTCAACCAAAGTGCGCTAAGTCTTCGCCAAACCATGGGTTCGAATCCTGCTCTTGAAAAGATATAAATTCTAATACAACCAGAAACTGCAATTTGCTTTAAGTAGAAATTACGACTTGGCTTCCAAAGATGATGGATAGTAAAGGAACTGAAGAACAGGATGACTGAGTGCTAGCACCTATTTAACTATCTTTTTCTTTTTAATCAGATTTCTTTTAAGCAAAAAGCAACAACAAACCCTTCTGTTTTCAACACTCCAGAGTCGACAATATTTGCATCCTACTGCAATAAGCAGCAATGGTTATTGTCTTTTTATTCTGTGGGAATATTTCACAGTATAGATTTTATTACCATTCAGAGCATTTATGAGCTAACAGCTGGAAAACTTATGAAGGGGAGAGGGGCAAAGGAGGGGAGGGGGGGGGGGGGGGGCAGCAGTGAAGAGACAAGAGAACTAGGTGACTGCAAGTTAGTTAGAATCAAGATAACTGGGTGACTGCTTGATTAAGATAGAGTAGTGGAAGGGTTGTGCGCTAGGGTTGTCTGTGCGCTAGATGCTCGATTTAGAAACAATGAACTAGAGGTGCAGTCACATGTTGGCTTCACTGACGTCACCTGCCATTGCTGTCTCATCAATGATCGTTCCTGGTCACTCCGACTTGTTTTCAAGATTACACACAGGTAAGTTGTTTTCATGCTTGCTCACTGCATGTTCCGATAGTGGATCCGCCCGCGGTTGAAAGCTACTGTAACGTTGAATGACGACCCATGCATTCGTAGTATGAACACAACACAACGTAGGGATGGCGCCAGCATTGCTGAACAAAGCAAAGCACGCCTCGCGTGCCTGACCCAGTTTCTGAGGGGTAGCGCATGCACAGCCTGAAAAATAGAAGGTCATGTCTCCGCGCTAGGGAGGTGGCGCGCTACCAGCCCGTCTAGAAGTAAAGTCATGTAAGCGCGCTACTGTGACGGCATAGTTTTCTTGACACGTTTTCTCAAGCAGTACTGTGTGAATGGCGTGGTGTGTGTGTGTGTGTGTGCATCACTAGAAGCAGAATGGTTATGAATGATTGCATTTTACATATATAAGATTGTTTTATTGTACTGCAAATGAAAGTTGTTGTATTATTATGTGAAAGATACCCAAAATAACTGACGTGTTTGAAAGCATTGTCTAGTGTCTGTTTGTAAATAGTAAGTCATAATCTGTTTATTTTCAGAATTTCTGAGATGGCAATGCCACAGAAGCCACAGAAGCCGAAGGCCTATACACAGGAGACACTTGAAGAGGCCATTGAACTGGTCAAGAACAACAAGATGTCCCTGAATGGCGCCTCCAAGGCCTATGGAATTCCATATGCTACCTTGGTGACAAGGTTAGAGGACGGAGGCCTGTCATAGCTCCACCCAGAACCGTCTTGTCTCCTGAGGATGAAAAGAAGCTGGTGAACTGGCTGCTGAATCTGGCGCAAAGGGGTTTTGGCAGAACTAGAGAGGACTTGAAGGACATAGTGAAGCAGATCCTCGACGAGAGAAAGGCCAAAACCATCTTTAAGGACAACAGGCCAGGGAAAGTGTGGGTGCAGGCCTTCTTTGCTCGGCATCCTGAACTATCTGTGAGGACATCCCAGCCTTTGGGGAGGGAGAGGTCCATGGTGTCCAGGACAGCCTGCAGGCCTGGTACAGGGACATGAAGGCCTACGTGGACAGCATCGACCCTACACTCATGATCTCACCTCAACGCATATTCAATGCAGATGAGTCGGGGTTCTCTGTGTGCCCGAAGACAGAGAAGGTGATCAGCCAGACAGGGGCAAAGCACATTTATGCTGTGACGAGTGGGTCGCGACAGCAAGTTACAGTCTTGGCCTGCATCTCGGCCAACGGCCGATACTTGAAGCCCCTCCTCATCTTTCCCTACAAGAGAGATCCCACATACAACGCCCTAGAGGGATTTGAGGAGGCTTATTTTAACAAGTCCGTCAACGGCTGGATAACGGAGGCTGTGTTTTTGAGCTTTCTGAGGGATATTTTCATCCCTCATCTAGAACAGGAAGGCACAAAGAGGCCCGTCATCCTCTTTGTTGACGGCCACTCGAGCCATCTCAGCCTGCAGGTCTGCGATTTGTGCAGGAAAGAGGATGTGGTCCTGTACTGCCTGAAAGCCCACAGCAGCCACCTCACCCAGCCCCTGGATCAGGCCTTCTTCGGGGCCATCAAGCCAGCATGGACTGAGCAGGTGAGGACATTCCAATATCAAAACACGGAATCTGTCACTCTGAGGAGTTTTGCTGGCGTCCTCAAGAAGGCCTGGGACACAGCCGCCCGTCCGGAGACCGCCATAAAGGGCTTCAGCAAGTCAGGGCTCTTCCCGTACAACCCCGACACTGTCCTTCAAAGTGACAAGCTGAAGCCAAGCTGCACATTTGTGTCAGGACCTCCCTCTACCTCTGACAACCCCATTCCATCCACCTCTTCCTCATCAATTGACAACCCCCTACCCTCCACATCTTCAGCCTCTTTGGACGATCCCCTTCCCTCCACATATCAGCCTCATTTGATGACCCCCTTCCCTCCATCTCCACCTCATCATCAGTCAACCCCCAACCATCCACTTCAAAGTCTGCCCCCATCCCTGCATCCTCTCGGTCTAAGCTGGAAAGCCTGAAAGAGTTGTTCAGCTTGAATTTCGCTTTGGGGGAGGACAAGACGCGATTGTACCTCAAGAGGTATGAGGAGGGATACGACCCCAAGAAAGACGATGACTACAACACATGGTCGACTCTCACGGGCCATGTCATCAACCTATCTCTTCAGCCTCTTCCTCCACCCCACCACCACCAGCAGAGCCAAGACCATCCACTAGCTCGTCTCTCATGGGCCATGTCATCAACCCATCTCTGCAGCCTCTTCCTCCACCCCCACCACCACCAGCAGAGCCACGACCATCCACTAGCAGGTCCATCGACGACCTCCTCACCATGCCCTCCTGCCCCAAGAAGAAAGGCGTCAAGAGGTCTCAACCACCACTACCTTACTCCATCACCGGCCATGAGTACCGCGAGATGCTGCTGGAGAAAAGGAGAAAGGCAGATGAAGAACAGCGACTGAAGGAAGAGAGGAAGCGAGAAAGGGAGGAGAAAAAAAAGGAAAGACTTGCCCAAGGTGAACAAAAAAAGATCAGACAAGAAGAGAAGAAGAAGGAAAGAGAACTTGCCAAGGCAAAGAAAGAAGAAATGAAAAAGAAGAAACAGGAGGAGAAAGTGTTTAAAGCCCTCCTAGCAGGCTCCCAGACGCTGAAGAAAGACAGCGAGGAGTCGTCTGACAGTGACTTGGAGCCTGTCTACGACGACAATTCCGACGATGAAGTGGAGGACATCACGGACAACTGTCACCAGTGCGGCCTCACCACCAGGCAGGAAGTGCGCATCCATGTGCACTGTTTGTGACAAATGGTGGCATGCCAACTGCGTCACTGGAATGGACCTCACAAACAAGTCACAAGAGGACTTGGATGCAATGAACATTCCATTTGTGTGCACCTGTATCAATCACCTGGAATCGGTGTAAAATTTCTGGTGCCTTTTTCCACATTTTGTTTATTCTTTTCTACGTGTAAGATAAACATTGGGTCTCTTCTCATCTCGTCTCTTGTTTGTTTGCTTTTGTTGTTGTTGTTTTTTAATGATCATAAGTAACCCTTCACACATGAGTCATGCTCTCTCCCCCCCCCCCCCCCCACCTCCCCCCACCCACCACACATGCGTGAACACACACACATTCGTGAACACACACACATGCGTGAGCACACACATGCACGCAGGCACGCATGCGCGTGCACACACACACACACACACACACACACACAGCAGCCCCTATCCCTGTTTAAAAAAAAACAAATTTAAATTACTATTGATTATAGGTACGGTCTTATTTTATTTTATTTCTTTCTTAAGTCTAATATCACCATTGTTGTGAACAGACTTTAAATTAAATCATTCAAATCAAATCATCTCGTCTCTGTGTATAATGTAAGATAAATGCTGTCTGTACATATAGAATGTAATTGTTTTCTCGTGCAAGTAAATAGATAGCAGTTATTGAGACATAGCGCAAGACCTGCCACAGCGCGCAACCCTTCCCCTAGCGCAACACCTTCCAGTGGGTAGCGTGCTGACCTGCCGATAGGCGCAAGCACCTGCCGTCAACTCGCCACACTAAAGTCACTGCTGAGGTGTAATCGAAAAGGGGAAGGGTAGCGCGCTGTGATGCACAAAAGCAGATGGATTTCTATACACGCCAGTCACTGAGAGGTGATTGTCACCCTTATTCACGGCTGTCTAACGGCCTCATGAGTACTTAGGGTAGCGCGAAGCGGTGCCACTACTCTAATCAAGATAACTGGGTGTCCATAAGAATCAAAATATCTTGGGTGACTGCAAGTTGGTAACTGTAACAATCAAGATAACTGGGTGACTGCAAGTTGGTAACAAACTGGGCGAAGTTGGTAAGAATCAAAACAACTGGGTGACTGCAAGATGGTGGTAAGAATCAAGGTAAACTGGGTGACTGCAAAATGGTGGGAAGAATCAAGGTAAATAGATGAATGCAAGATGGTAAGAATCAAAATAATTGGGTGACTGAAAGTTGGTAAGAATCAATATAACTGGGTGACCGCAAGTTGGCTTAGAATCAGGACATCTGGATGACTGCAAGAACTTGTCCCTAAAAGCTTTTGCTGTGAGGATGTAAAACTCGACTATTCATCAATCAAGAGAACTGAGTGACTGCAAGACTGTTGTAATCAAGATCAACTTAGGCGACTGCAAAATGGGAAGCATCAAATGAATGATGATCACCACAAAAATACTGGATCCCTGGACCTCCAACCCCAGAAAGACCTCAGTTCTTGCAGATGGAGAGATCACTGGGTTTCTCCCTTTTGAACAATACTTGTATGTATCTTACTGTTCATCCTGATAATTTTGCAACAAATTTTCAGATGCCCTTTTGGAGTCGGACACCCTGCACTTGTTTCTCTCAAAACAGGTATTTAATTACAATGAAGACATGAAAATGAAACAATGCAAAACTTATGATCACACTCAGCAAACAACACATGACAAAAGAGTTCAAGTTCCTAACACAGCTGGATAACAATGATGACAAAAATCAACATCAATACCCTGTAAAACACCAAAACAATTCAAAACAGGCAGTCTAAAATGCACGTCTGCAAACCTTTGTAAACACAATCCAAAATAGGCAGTCCCAAATACTCCTTGTCTTATCAAGTTTCACAGTATTCAGGTGGTCAAAATCCCATTCTGTCTCTAATGCTGAAAGCCAAAATCAGCAACTTTGCCCATTACCTACCCTGTCCTGCCTATGAAATGCAAACTGCACTTGAAAATCATCAACTTTGCACACCATCTTCTTTATCCTGTCAATGAAACACAAACCTCACATGTTCAATGTCCTAGGGATGCAAACACTTTTACATCTGAAAAGTGAAAACCCATGACAAGTGCAGCCCCAAAACAGGTGTTGGTGATACTGATAGGCACAATTAAAAATGGAGATCTTGAAACATGCTGATTTCTGCCTGCAGAACAATTATTTTGAATATTTACATGGACAGGAAACTGGAAAGTGTGTTTAAAACATCAGATCTGCTAAATTAGTTCAGGAATGATGTTTCAGTATTCATTTTGGTCACTGGCTTTTAGAGACGCAACAGCTGTTTGCAAAAAAAACAACAACAACTTCATTCATTCAATTAAAATACTAATTTTCATTTGAAGATCTAGAACTAGCCTCAGTCTCATACTTTTTGAGGACTGTGAAGAATGTGAATTCAGGATCAGAGACAGACTTTCTTTTTTTTTCTTTTTGTTTGCTGTCCCATCTTCTGTACCACCTCAGTGGCAGTGTACCCATGCTGCTCATTCCGACACCCCGTTCACAGCCACAGCCCGGCCCGCTGCAGCCCTGGCACCAGCAATCAACAGGGAGCAGTCAATGTCAAGAGGCAACCCACCCAAGGAGACACTGCACTGCTGCCGAGTCACTTCGATGGTGTTCAGTGGCACCTGTTCTGTACCAATATACACAGGACACCACCTACTAAGCCCCCTTCCTAGCGTGAGTGAGCTCACCATCCAGAGGGCGCCACCACATCCATCCAACGACAGCCCCCATGGACTTGCAGATACCGGTGACCCCGAGGAATCAAACCAAGGCTACACATATAGAGAGGACATTGAAACCAAGGTCACCATGAGAGCAGGCATGAAAGGCCACAGAATTTGAGACTTTCTTTTTATGCTGATCGATGAGAATGAGGATGATGAAGATCATGATGCTATGGATTTCCATTCTGGTCTGAGACTGCATGACAGGACTGTACACTTACTTTCATTATACATCCCAGCATCAACAGGCCCAAGAGATACAGACACCTGCAGTGTTGGTCAGGAAATGTGAGCAACATTCTCACAGACGCATCCATTAAGTGGATGAAACTCGACTGTGTGGTCCCACTCTTCCCAGCTGAACATGTAGCAAACTCAACTCTGGGTAGGAGCCAGTTGGAGCAGAAAAATCCCACATGGCTCTTATGGGAGTTGAACCCACTATCTCCCAGCTGGGAGTCTGTGATGCTAACCACTCTACCATGGCAGCTGGTGAGACAGACGTACTGATAAACATGTCTAAATTATCTAACGTGCCTAAATCATTTTTCCCTATTAAGTATAGACAGTATATGTTCTTTGCACCGATTCATTACTATGACTGATCATTCGACAAACCATGCATGTTCTATTACAGATGAGAACTGCTTTGTCTTCTTTCACTCAACATTTCTTCTTGAACTGGGAATTGGAAATCAACATATCACTGACAGGAAGTGGCATCCATCTACATTCCTAGTGACCTCAAACAATGGATGTTACAGTCAAAACTGAGCTCGGAGCATTCATATCATGTTTACTGTGCTTTGTTTACATTTAAAGATTCTTGCTTTAAAAAAAAAACAGAAAAAAAAAAAAAAAAAGGCAGGTTCAAAACTGAGGAATTTGCTATGTCTTCACCGAATCTGGACTTATCTTAAAGACTGAATACCGTGAAAGCCATGCATGTCTTACAGCCATATTTTGTTATTATTTCCTCCAAGGACCATGTTTTCACTCGCGCCTGGTTTGGTTGTACGTTAGCAAGAACTATTGGACTGACTTTAATGAAACTTGATGGAACTATGGAAGTTGGTGGTACCATGACATGTGGCCCAGGGAAAGACAGCCCTGATATGGCCCCTGTGACTGGTTAGGCTAAATCAAACTGAAGTGCCCTGAACAAACCCATTCAAGCTTGATGTGGAACCAAATCAAAACACAGACTCTGGCTTCGCTGCCACAACTTGAACTGCCATGCACTACAGTTCTGTAAAGTTCTGCAGAGGCTATTCTAGTACAGCTGCCAAATCTAGTTGTAAATTGTCGAGTTCATAGCAACACAGGCAAAACTGTTTACTGTTTTCATGACTGACACAACACACAACTGCAGAACTGTCAACAAGCACATGTAGAGAAGCGAGTCTTGAGAGAATCCAGCTACATTCTGTAGGCTAAGGAGATCTAAAACACAGTGTATTCTGAACATCGTACTGTGTTGGTATAGATCCAGACTGGAACCATATTTGTGCAGTGATATGCAAATTCATAGTGATTAACCAATACACAAAGGAAAAATATTCATTTTACTTTACGCATAGGGTAACATCATTTGTCATTTTGTTTTCTTTCACTTTGCCATCACATGAAAACAAAACACAATTATAGATCTTGATCTAATGCAACTTCTGTTAATCACTTGTAAACTACATAGGCAGACTATGGAGAGTGTCACTGTAATGTCTTTGGGTACACATTGCAACTCAGATTAACATCCTAATTTAACTGCAGAGGTCTCTTTGTCACAGAAGACAAGAGTTTCACTGGAAATCTTGTCAGTCAATGAACTGCCATGCCGTACCTGCATGTAACACAATTCCAGCTGAGTTCCCGACATATAATTCTCCAACCTTCATGTTTTTAATTCCCTGACATACTTCTTTGATTCCCTGACATACGTCTTAATTTCCCTGACATATATCATATGTCTTTCATTCCCTAACATTAATGTCTTTAATTTCCTGATATACATGTCTTTCATTCCCCAACATTAATAAACAAGTATCTAAAATTTCCTGACAAAACATGTCTTTAATTCCCCAACACACATGTCTTCAGTTTAATACCCTATCTTGAATTCCCCGAAAAACATGTTTCTAATTCCCTGACATACACGTCTTTAACTCTCTTTAATTCCCTGACATACACGTCTTTAATTCCCTGATATACATGTCTTTAATTCCCTGACATACACGTCTTTAACTCTCTTTAATTCCCTGACACACACGTCTTTAATTCTCTGACATACACGTCTTTAATTCCCTGACATACACGTCTTTAATTCCCCAACATACATGTCTTTAATTCCATGACATACACGTCTTTAATTCCCGAACATACATGTCTTTAATTCCATGACATACACGTCTTTGACTCTCTTTAATTCCCTGACATAAATGTCTTTAATTCTCTGACATACACGTCTTTAATTCTATGACACACACGTCTTTAATTCCCTGACATACACGTCTTTAATTCCCCAACACACATGTCTTCAGTTTAATACCCTATCTTGAATTCCCCGAAAAACATTGTTTCTAATTCCCTGACATACATGTCTTTAATTCCCTGACATACACATCTTTAATTCCCTGACATACACGTCTTTAACTCTCTTTAATTCCCTGACATACACGTCTTTAATTCCCTGACATACACGTCTTTAATTCCCTGACATACATGTCTTTAATTCCCTGACATACACGTCTTTAACTCTCTTTAATTCCCTGACATACACATCTTTAATTCTCTGACATACACGTCTTTAATTCCCTGACATACACGTCTTCAATTCCCCAACATACATGTCTTCAGTTTAATACCCTATCTTGAATTCCCCGAAAAACATGTTTCTAATCCACTGACATACATGTCTTTAATTCTCTTTAATTTCCTGACATACACGTCTTTAATTCCCTGACATACACGTCTTTAATTCCCTGACATACATGTCTCTAATTCCCTGACATACATGTCTCTAATTCCTGACATACATGTCTCTAATTCTCTTTAATTCCCTGACATACACGTCTCTAATTCCCTGACATGCATGTCTTTCATTCAAAAGAGACATGACTTACACACAAGTCATGACGATACATACACATTGCTGAAAATGAGTTGGTCACAGGAACAATCATAAAGAGTCAATAAATAGTTGGGAATAAAAACCAAACCAAACCCCTAAGACAAGACACCAAAGATGGTTCAAAAGCAGTCGGTACCATTCCTCCAACAATACAGTTTGGTTTGACAAACAAGTTCTCACTAGACTCTTTCCTACTATTCAAAATGTGACATTCGCATTGAATGCTACTGCTGACAAAATTAGGAGTATTAGGAACCCAGCCAGTGCTGGTTGCCATTATCCCAGTGACACCAACGAGTTAAAGGAGCAAGGGCAAAGAGTTGTGAAAGTGGGGAGTCGTGTATCATCATCATCTCCATGACATTTAATCCTCAAATTATCATCACAAATTTTTGCCATTTGAAGATCAGATCTGTTACTGGCAGTAACATTTTATGATGAAAAGACAAAAAAAGAAGAAAAAAAGAGAGAAATGCTGCCTGTTGCCATAATTTAAATAGGGCATGGGTGTGGGTAGGAGAGGGGAAGTGGTAATTCCAGCATAACTATGAGGGAGGGAGCACTTCACTGGAATGATGATGCTGTGCACAAGATAAGATAATGTTGCTTATAGCCCAGCCGACCGCAAAGGGCCACATCAGGGCTGTTGCTGTGCACAAGGTTTGGGCGTCAATCTAAAACAAAAAGAAGGAAAAATAACAGCTGCTACCACCCAACTATGCTGAAGAATAGAAGAGAGAGAGAGAGAGAGAGAGAGAGAGAGAGAGAGAGAGAGAGAAGAGAGAGAGAGAGCGAGCTAGTAGGAGGGGAAGAGAAAAAACAGAGAGAAGAGAGAGAGAGAGAGAGAGAGAGAGAGAGAGAGAGAGAGAGAGAGAGAGAGAGAGAGAGAGAGACAGCTAGTAGGAGGGGAAGAGAAAAAACAGAGAGAAGAGGAATGCATGCTACATACACATACAAGAGAGAGAGAGAGAGAGAGAGAGAGAGAGAGAGAGAGAGAGAGAGAGAGAAGACAGTTGATGGAGACAGAAACAGCATAGAGACAGATCAATCATCAGTGCTATACCCTGTTTAAAAAACTCAACAAGATTAACAAATAATACTTTAATCTTTAACACCCCCCCCCCCCCCCCCCCCCCCCCCCCCCCCCTTGCATTTCTTCCTTGCTGTCCTTGTGTATGTGAAGCATGTGGACTTTGACGACTCTTGCTTGTTTATACATTTAAAACAGTACAAAACTGAACGCACTATTTGCGTACAAAGTAATAATACATGACTAGCTTTGTGCTCACTGACCATACATGTGTACACACACAGACATTCTTCTTTGCAAACACTCTGAGGGACTTACACACACAGCACAAGACACCGATATACAAATGTCCAGTTTTCTTGAAAAAAAAAAAATTCTTATTCAATTAGAATCGCTCAAACTGATTTCCCTTGGCAGTGTCGACAGTAACAAGTTCATGTGATCACTGAGACAGTCAATTTTCCATGACTGTAATCAGCTCACCTCAATCACCTTCTCACTCTCCTACCTTTTCAGTCTCTCCCAGTGAACTAAATCTCTGTCTCCCAATGAACTTGGCTCTCCCCTTTCTCATTCGCTGCCTGTGAAGTCTCTCTCTTTCTCATCAATCCTGGTTTCTGGACATGAGTGGGGAGGGGGAACATTTTCTGGGGAATAGTAAACCCCTGTCCTTGTCATGGTGATAGTGTAGCGACACACCACCTTTTCATTTTTCTTTTTGAAGGGAAAAAGTCTGCTGAATGTTTTAGAGAGAATACCATGGCCAGATGACTACATGACTGGTGACATAGTGTGCGTAGGCTTGGAACAATGTTTAGAGAGAATACCATGCCAGATGACTACATGACTGTGACATAGTGTGCGTAGGCTTGGAGACAATGTTTAGAGAGAATACCATGCCAGATGACTACATGACTGGTGGCATAGTGTGCGTAGCTTGGAGACAATGTTTAGAGAGAATACCATGGCCAGATGACTACATGACTGGTGGCATAGTGTGCGTAGGCTTGGGAGACAATGTGTGTGTGGGAATGAGGGGTAAGGGGCTGTCCATTCTCACTCTTTTTCCCAGCAAAATCAGTGAACATTTAAGAAAATAGATTTGTTTGTTTCTTACAGATCGTTTTACATAAGTAAAACTTCTAAACAATTAGTTTATGACTGACAGCTATCTCTTGCCCTCAGGTCTGTGAACATTAGGAAGAACTATTTTGATTGTTTTCATCAAACATCATCAAAACTGAACCAATTCCAACGTCAGCTTGACACTTTCCAGCAGACATGCTCACACTGACATGTCCTGACAATAGCTGTGCTGAAGTAAGCCAGGTTCTCCAGTCATCACTGTTCCTAGTCAGCAACAGGATTTGGCTACAGGGAGCACCATCATAAAGGAGAAACAGTATGTCTTTCATCATACACTGTTTGTATTTACAACTTTTAAAGAGAAAAATTTGAAATCTACCTTACTAGATGTAACAACTTGAGAGTTGATAGAAGATTACAGGTTAAAAACAACACAACAAAACCTCTTCATCTAAGTACGCAAGACAGGTACAATGCTCTGGAAACGAAAACAAAACTGATCATGATAAAAACTGCAGAATCTGATTCATTTACACAGCTCTCTCTATGGACCACAACCTGAACGTTCACTGGCTCCTTCATGGACTGACCAAAGTGCACTCACTGCCTGATGAGAAATGTAGCAGAATGAGGAGACGTCTGAAGGAGTGTGGCACGGAAGATGGGACAGAAGAAAAAAAAAGTGTACTGTTTTGATGAGAAATGGATCAGAATAAGGAGACGTCTGAGGGAGTGAGGAGTAGGGAGGAAGAAGACTGACTTGTCAATACACAGAAACTACACGTGGATCACAACGAAACGTTTCAGCTGTTCACAAACATTGGGCAGCGCTGCGTTGGCAGTTTTTCTGGCGTCAGTGACACATTTCAACTGGAACATGGAATGATGGCGTGTCGCTTCACACAGCCACAATAACACAATCATGGCAAGTTATCTGGTGACTGGCCAAGGACTGAGCTGTCTTTGAAGATATAAAAAAAAAAAGATTTAAAAAAAAAGACCCAAACCACTCACATGACCAACTAACAACCACAGGAGTGGCCACTTCTCCAAAGAACAGGCTGACCTCTGGTACGGGAGACTTCCTTTCACAGGCAGAGATTAGCTTACTTCAATACATCACATTCCGGCTAAAGTAACCTCTGAAGCAAAAGTCTCACATAGGTCACCTTCTTTCCTGTATGTGATTTTCTATCTCAGGGAAGTATAATGTCCCAAAGGACATGAATGTTGTCCAAAAAGTGAACTTTTCTGGACTTTTTTTTCCCTCCATATAGTGGGATCTCCCTCAATTGGCTCTTTTCTCATCAGTGTTCTCGCGAGGAGAGAGATGATCTTTAATGCAGATGAACATCTCTTCTCTCTTTTTCTCTCCACTGATGCAGAAAATACATGTGTGTTTTAGCTTTCAATAGGTCTTTTCATCCTGCAGAAGACAGCAGAAAATACATGTGTGTTCTAGCTATAAATAGGTCTTTTTATCCTGCAGAAGACAGCAGAAAATACATGTGTGTTCTAGCTTTAAATAGGTCTTTTTATCCTGCAGAAGACAGCAGAAAATACATGTGTGTTCTAGCTTTAAATAGGTCTTTTCATCCTGCAGAAGACAGCAGAAAATAGATGTATGTTCTAGCTTTCAATAGGTCTTTTCATCCTGCAGAAGACAGCAGAAAATAGATGTGTGTTCTAGCTTTCAATAGGTCTTTTCATCCTGCAGAAGACAGGTCCTGGAAGAGGAAGCTCCAGCAGGACCTTTCCATGAAGAACTATGTCCCTGAAGGCCAGTGAATGCTGCTTCCTGATGCTGCTTCCTGATGACCACTACCTTTACCGAGGAACACTGACATTCTTCCTAAAAGAAGGAAATGGTTTTCTACAGAATGCACGTATTCTCCAATGGAGTGGAAGTGTGCCTTGGCAAAGGACTCTTCTCTGATCTTGGGCATCTTGATTAGCAGAACGAGATTCTGGCAAGGAGATTGCTCAAGGACCGTTTTCAAGGCATGGCAAGACATCCTCAATACAGGGGACAGACAAGCTGCCTTGAAGAAAAGGGAACGCTAATTTGGAGGAGCACTTTACCCCCACAGAAGGCAGACATGCACTCCTTACCGAAGATAATCCAACTTCAAGCGAAGTCAAGCGTTCTGGTCAGAACATGAATAGAATGCCCTGTAAGTGGACATTCTCTCCTGAAGAGACCGGTCTGTTTCTGTAAAAGCAGGCGCTCTTTCCGGAGATGGCAACCTTACTTTCCCAAGAACTAGTTTTCCCTTTCTTGCTTTCTGGCGGAGAAAGCAGGTATTTTTATGAACCGTGACCGACAGGGAAAGGCAGCTCAGTCCTCCGAGCTGGAGTCACCAGAAAGGGGATTGGGGTCCCCGTTGACCTTGCAGCGGTGGATGATGGCCTTCTCGTAGGCCTTCTGCACCGCCTTGCGCACATTGGGCTTCTTGTTCTCCATCAGCTTAGCCTTGTCCAGGTCTGACTTCACCCCAGAGGTTCCAGCTTGTGTCGAGGTAACCACTGCCTGCAACAGTCCACCCACATCCACTCTGTCAGATCTTATGGTGAAAATCGTGTCACTTGGGGTTTCTATACACAAAATCCAAAAAATATATATTTGGTTAAGAAAGCATGTCTTGTAACTACAGAGCCAGCATGCTGGTCACTGAATACATAATCCAGAGATCGGACGAAGGCTATATCAGGAACTGTCTATGTAACAGACATGATGATATATTATAAACTTTCCTGAGCAACTGGAGCTCAGTAATCCTGTATCCTACTCACCTTGTGGCCTAGAAATACAAGAGAGGTATCTTCTAGCATGGAAATGTTCAAGAATACATGGAGGAATAAAAGCAGAGAACAGAAAAACAGATTCTGATCTTTAAAGTGATTCTCTTACAATGTTGTAGGACTGGACACACTTGCAGAAAAAAATGAGCAGTGAATCGTAAATAGAATAATGCTGATGGTACAAAATTATCAAAATGGCTGATAACAGAGCCTATCGATGAGACAGCAAAATTACGATTGTCTTTAGCCTGTTTTCTTCTACTTTTTCATCATAAATAGAATAATGCTGATGGTACAAAATTATCAAAATGGCTGATAACAGAGCCTATCGATGAGACGGCAAAATTACAATTGTCTTTAGCCTGTTTTCTTCTACTTTTTCATCGTAAATAGAATAATGCTGATGGTACAAAATTATCAAAATGGCTGATAACAGAGCCTATCGATGAGACGGCAAAATTACAATTGTCTTTAGCCTGTTTTCTTCTACTTTTTCATCGTAAATAGAATAATGCTGATGGTACAAAATTATCAAAATGGCTGATAACAGAGCCTATCGATGAGACGGCAAAATTACAATTGTCTTTAGCCTGTTTTCTTCTACTTTTTCATCCTCTCCTTGCTGAGCTTCGTCTTCCTCTTTTTGTGTGTGGAAAAAACAAGTTTACAATCTGGAGATCTTTGCTCTCTCTGTTCCGACTATTAAGTCCATGATGCCTGTTTTTTTATTTAACATTTTTTCTTTTTTGGCGTAGTGTTTGGTCACAAACTGTAGCATTGTCTATGAAATTGTAGCAAGCTTTGCAAAAACAGCACTTGGCAGCTCCGATTGTTGGAGAGAAGCACAAGACTAAATAGATGACTTTTTTTTCTTCTTCACTTTTGCAAACTTTTAGGTCTCAAGAGACTTCAAAAAGGATCTATCTTACAAGTGAGAGAAATAAATCACAGTTGAGAGGAATATTGGACACCAAATCCCAGAGCAAACATTTCTTTTGCAAATATATGCACACTAATGTTCCTTCATTTGGGGACTTGTTCTTCTGCATGTGTGTGTGGTGTGTGTGTGTGTGTGTGTGTGTGTGTGTGTTGTGTGTGTGTGTGTGTGTGTGTGTGTGTGTGTGTGTGTGTGTTTTGGCTGCATATGCAGACTTGTTTACCCTTGTTCCTCATATTTTAACAAAACACATACAAAATATGGCAGAATTTTACAGGTAAACAGGACTGAATGTCTTTCAAACTAAAAACATTAAATTCTCTGTTCTTTGTGCGTACAAGTATTATCCAAAAACTCAAGGGATACACTTCTAACGAGATGCTGGAGGTGCTGTTTTGCATCTTCCTCAGTTATTCATGTTACAGTTCAAAACAATGAATTACCAAGATAAGAAAAAAGTGGAATAATGTTTGTAGCTGCAGGGCTCAAAGTTAGAGACTTTGGAATAAAGAGAAAATGATGACAACAAACACTGAGCGAGTGAGAGACAAGAGAGCAGAGTTGAACTCAATTATGAAAATCACTGCCGTAGTCCACATTACTCATGGCTATGCTGTAGCCAGCCCATCTGAAAGTTGACAAATTTGTCTGCATTCCGACCTTCAAAAGCACGCTTACAACAGAAATTGGCAATGGTGTTACAAAAATTTAGCAATTCCAATCAAGGTTGCACAAAGTTTGTGCGATATTGAGACCACCTCCGACAAATCCAGTGTTATTTGGAAACAAGAAAGCAAACAATGCATCAAACATGGTATATGCATAGCTGCCCACCCCCCTCCATAACTTCCAGGGACAACCTTGCCCAAAACCAGTATTCTGAAAAAATTCCAGGGACACTTATTTTACACGGACGTTTACACACACACATCACAATAACGACTGTACAACACAAACTTTGGTACATGCATGTACTCACCATAAGCGTTTCATGATGCGGCACATATATATTCTGCTACAGTTTCCCTTTCTTTGCATGAGGCTGTGATCCTGAACAGCACTAAAGTAATCCACCTACAAGTGCATCGCACACAGTCACTTTCTGGTTGAAAATAGCAATCTTTACTGAACATTTTCAGTCTCTGTCTGTTTGAAAGTATTATAATATTAAAGTCTTTGCTGTACGTGAACACTGGAATTTCTTGGCTATTTCAGAGTCCGGAAACATCACCTTAACAGCCTTGTTGAGCTTTTCCAGGCTATTCATGGACAGGTTAAGTTCAACTGCTAGGTCAAGCATCATTATTTCAGCCCGAATCACAGCTAAATCGAACTTTTCTGAAGATTCAGAATTCGTAAAAAACGATGTCATCTTCAAATTAGCCTTCTCATTGTCTCGTATCTTACTGTTCTTCTTGTGTTTGTCCGTAGCCACATGTCGTTTTATATCATCTCCGCCTCCTGAACCTATCGCTACATCACAAGAGCAGATACCACAGAAAGCGAACGTGTCGAGTTTACCTTGACTCATGAACGGCCATGTCTCCTTATATTTGGGGATAAAAAGTTGCTGTCTCTTCCCTTTTTTGGGTTTAGAAGGCCCAGGTAGCGATTCCGCGGCACGTTTCGACGCCATTTTGCAACCAGGAAGGAACAGGTTACGACTTCGCGCATGCGTAGTGCCGGAGTTTGTCGAAGCCAAGATGTTGTCTGCTACTGTTATGTTCGTTCGTCTTTCGTGTTTTACTCGGTGTATTGTTGGCTATAAAGTCTGTTTTAGAGAAATGGATGGAAAAATAGTGGTTTTGGTCTTCACAGCAAAGATGCTTTGAATGTTTTCAGCGCAAAAAGGCATGATCGATGCCAAAATTTGATTTCCCGGGACACACTATCAAAAACAGTATTCCCGGGACAGGTGCCGACTTTTACCAAAACCCGGACGAAATACGGGTACTCCGGGACAGTGGGCAGCTATGTATATGCTGACTGCACAAGAGAAGGGTACTTTTCCATGTATTCAGATCACAAGTTCTTCAGCTTTTATTGTTTGTTTGTTGTTTTCTTCCAGCTTCAGGTGACACATGAGTTTTCCACTTTGAGTTCACTGTCATGGCTGCTTCAACTGAAGCAAATTTCTTACTGGCCGTCAAATTTCAGTCATTGAATACAGACAGCAGATTTGCAAATGAGCCAGAATCAACATCACATTTAAAATGGGCAAAGAAATCCCTTCAGTAGAATTATTTTTTTTTGGTAAGCAGAATAGAAAAACCAAGGTTAAATTCTGCCCGAACCTGAAAGGTTGGCAAATCTGCTGTCATGAGGGCAATCCAAACCAAACAAACAAAAAAAAAAACCAAAAAAAAACTGTGAAAGGGAATGGTAAAGAGAAAACGTCAACCTCCTCAACCACAGTGCATTCGATTTTCTCCACAACTCACCCAGATCTGTATCCCATCTTTGAAGGGAACACCTGTTCCTCTTCATTTTCCTGTCCACTGACCTCAAGAGCAGACCAGCTGAACACTCACCATGTGCGCTTAGTGTCGAAGAACAGCACCAGGTAGGTCTCATCTTGACGCCGCGGGAGCTCCAGCACGTCGTCGGGTGGTACTGGAATGGGCACTCCGTTGTGGAAATAGCCTGTCTTGGGCATCTTGGGATTGATGATCTGCTGGTCGACACCCCCAACAAGATCAACATATTAACCATCTGTATGGGATTAGGCAAGCCATGCATGT
Organism: Conus ventricosus; assembly: GCA_018398815.1. Taxonomy (NCBI): domain Eukaryota; kingdom Metazoa; phylum Mollusca; class Gastropoda; order Neogastropoda; family Conidae; genus Conus; species Conus ventricosus. The sequence continues at coordinate 22,632,032 of CM031604.1, forward strand.
AGGGAATCTGTGTTGTGCACAGAAACAAGTCTGGTATTTAAAAAAAAAAAAGACAATAAAGCAAAACAAAACAAACAAATTAACCAAAGAAGACAAAATGGCTATCCCTGTATCTGACTGGATTCTATTCAGCTTTCGCAATGGATCCAAGAATATGGCTTATTCTGGATTGGGGCTAAGAAGTGCAAGAAATGGAATAGATGTAAGGAAAAAGAAGGGACACTTGTGAGTGAAGAAAGGAGTAGGAGGGGAGGGGCAGACGTACAATCTCCCAATCCACCCCCTACCCCCATTAATCCTTTCCCACACAAACAAAATCATCCCAATTTACAAGTATTCTTTAACAAGCATGGTGATGCTAGCATCAGTTATTTCATTCAATACTACACAGGAGATGGGACATGTCTTAAAGAGCAATGATGATGAGAAAACAGTAGCTACACATTCTGAAGACCTGCTACCTTATAAGTAGACAGTTATGGACCCACTGATCCTAGTATCACAAGTAGTTCTACAGTGAAGCCAAGTTTCAGGTGTACATGACACTACATTCTACTTCTTACTCCTACGCTATTGGTGCTCATACTGTAAAGATGGCAGGTGCTCATACTGTAAAGATGGCAGCAGTGTGCAAGGTCAGAGGGGCAAGAGTAGGCAGGAGAGGAAAGGAGGCAAGAAAGAGTGGGAGAGGAGGAAGGAGAACAAAGAAACCTGATGCTGAACATAAATTACATTGTTCATCAGGGCTGCGTAATAGCTTTCGCTGTTAGTTTCACTATTTGGTTTTACAGAAATAGACAAGACAAACAGAGCATGTGCATCAGAAGCAAGCACACGCGCGCGCACACACACACACACACACACACACACTAGCATCACCATCAGAGTGCAATGTATGTGACTGAGCAGGTATGATTCCAACAGATAAGCCATGAGGACACCCTATCCTACAGTCAATGACCAGACAGAGCTCACAGAAATAGCACAAACTATTTGCAGCTGTAGAATCTCCAACTCTGCTTACCCTACTTTTCTCCAGGGCACTCACTTCTTGTGTGTGTGTGTGTGTGTGTGTGTGTGTGTGTGTGTGGTGTGTGTGTGTGTGTGTGTGTGTGCACTCGGTGTGCATGCTCTAGTAGGCCTGTATAGGTAGGTGTTTGTCAATGTACGTGTATACATAAGAGTGTGCACCTTTTTTGTTCTTTTTTTTAATCTGCGTTCATTTTCTTATGTAAAACTCAAATAATTAATTTGTATACTTGTATGCATCTAAGCTCCGAGCCCATGCAAAACAAGCCAATCAAAATATCCCCATTTTATATAAATATCACTTTTTCATCATCAAATCTACCCATCCATGACCATAATTCACATGGACCACTGAAATGTTACACACACAAAGAACAAAGGAAGATCATAGTGCAGTCCACCAGGGTTTGTTGGTATACAATACAATGATGGCAATGATGGTGCTCAATGAGTATTTGCCAGCTCTAGGCAATGTATTCTTTACAAATCATCAGAAGGTATATTAAACTGCATGACCTTACAGGCTGAGAAAGACAATGTGATCAATCTGAATGATACTATACAGTGCTGTCTGGTTGAGAAAGACAATGGGATCAATATGAATGATACAGTGCTGTCTGGTTGAGAAAAATCATCAGAAGGTATATTGAACTGCATGACCTTTCAGGCTGAGAAAGACAATGTGATCAATCTGAATGATACTATACAGTGCTGTCTGGTTGAGAAAGACAATGGGATCAATCTGAATGCTACACTGCTGTCTGGTTGAGAAAGACAATGGATCAATCCGAATGATACAATGCTGTCTGGTTGAGAAAGACAATGGGATCAATCTGAATGATACAGTGCTGTCTGGTTGAGAAGACAATGTGATCAATCTGAATGATACAGTGCTGTCTGGTTGAGAAAGACAATGGGATCAATCTGAACGATACAGTGCTGTCTGGTTGAGAAAGACAATGTGATCAATCTGAATGATACTATACAGTGCTGTCTGGTTGAGAAAGACAATGGGATCAATGTGAATGATAAAGTGCTGTCTGGCTGAGAAAGACAATGGGATCAATGTGAATGATACAGTGCTGTCTGGTTGAGAAAGACAATGGGATCAATCTGAATGATACAATGCTGTCTGGTTGAGAGACAATGTGACCAATCTAAATGATACAGTGCTGTCTGGTTGAGAAAGACAATGGGACCAATGTAAATGATACAGTGCTATCTGGTTGAGAAAGACAATGTGATCAATGTGAATGATACAGTGCTGTCTGGTTGAGAAAGACAATGTGATCAATCTGAATGATACAGTGCTGTCTGGTTGAGAAAGACAATGGGATCAATCTGAATGATACAGTGCTGTCTGGTTGAGAAAGACAATAGGATCAATCTGAATGACACAGTGCTGTCTGGTTAAGAAAGACAATGGGATCAATGTGAATGATACAGTGCCGTCTGGTTGAGAAAGCCAATGGGATAAATGTGAATGATACAGTGCTGTCTGGTTGAGAAAGACAATGGGATCAATCTGAATGACACAGTGCTGTCTGGTTGAGAAAGACAATGGGATCAATCTGAATGATACAGTGCTGTCTGGTTGAGAAAGACAATGGGATCAATCTGAATGACACAGTGCTGTCTGGTTGAGAAAGACAATGGGATCAATCTGAATGATACTATACAGTGCTGTCTGGTTGAGAAAGACAATGGGATCAATATGAATGATACAGTGCTGTCTGGTTGAGAAAGACAATGGGATCAATGTGAATGATACAGTGCTGTCTGGTTGAGAAAGACAATGGGATCAATCTGAACGATACAGTGCTGTCTGGTTAAGAAAGACAATGGGACCAATCTAAATGATACAGTGCTGTCTGGTTGAGAAAGACAATGGGATCAATCTGAATGATACAGTGCTGTCTGGTTGAGAAAGACAAAGTCAATGTGATCAATCTGAATGATACAGTGCTGTCTGGTTGAGAAAGACAGTGGGATCAATCTGAATGATACAGTGCTGTCTGGTTGAGAAAGACAAAGACAATGATCAATCTGAATGATACAGTGCTGTCTGGTTGAGAAAGACAATGGGATCAATCTGAACGATACAGTGCTGTCTGGTTAGAAAGACAATGGGACCAATCTAAATGATACAGTGCTGTCTGGCTGAGAAAGACAATGCGATCAATGTGAATGATACAGTGCTGTCTGGTTGAGAAAGACAATGGGATCAATCTGAATGATACAGTGCTGTCTGGTTGAGAAAGACAATGCGACCAATCTAAATGATACAGTGCTGTCTGGTTGAGAAAGACAATGGGACCAATGTAAATGATACAGTGTTATCTGGTTGAGAAAGACAATGTGATCAATGTGAATGATACAGTGCTGTCTGGTTGAGAAAGACAATGTGATCAATCTGAATGATACAGTGCTGTCTGGTTGAGAAAGACAATGGGATCAATCTGAATGATACAGTGCTGTCTGGTTGAGAAAGACAATAGGATCAATCTGAATGACACAGTGCTGTCTGGTTAAGAAAGACAATGGATCAATGTGAATGATACAGTGCCGTCTGGTTGAGAAAGCCAATGGGATAAATGTGAATGATACAGTGCTGTCTAGTTGAGAAAGACAATGGGATCAATCTGAATGACACAGTGCTGTCTGGTTGAGAAAGACAATGGGATCAATCTGAATGATAGAGTGCTGTCTGGTTGAGAAAGACAATGGGATCAATCTGAATGACACAGTGCTGTCTGGTTGAGAAAGACAATGGGATCAATCTGAATGATACTATACAGCACGTGCTGTCTGGTTGAGAAAGACAATGGGATCAATCTGAACGATACAGTGCTGTCTGGTTAAGAAAGACAATGGGATCAATGTGAATGATACAGTGCTGTCTGGTTGAGAAAGACAATGGGATCAATCTGAACGATACAGTGCTGTCTGGTTAAGAAAGACAATGGGACCAATCTAAATGATACAGTGCTGTCTGGTTGAGAAAGTACAATGGGATCAATCTGAATGATACAGTGCTGTCTGGTTGAGAAAGACAAAGTCAATGTGATCAATCTGAATGATACAGTGCTGTCTGGTTGAGAAAGACAATGGGATCAATCTGAATGATACAGTGCTGTCTGGTTGAGAAAGACAAAGACAATGATCAATCTGAATGATACAGTGCTGTCTGGTTGAGAAAGACAATGGGATCAATCTGAATGATACAGTGCTGTCTGGTTGAGAAAGACAATGGGATCAATCTGAATGATACAGTGCTGTCTGGTTGAGAAAGACAATAGGATCAATCTGAATGACACAGTGCTGTCCGGTTGAGAAAGACAATGGGATCAATCTGAATGATACAATGCTGTCTGGGTGAGAAAGACAAAAGGATCAATCTGAATGACACAGTGCTGTCCGGTTGAGAAAGACAATGTGATCAATCGGAATGATACTATACAGTGCTGTCTGGTTGAGAAAGACAATGATCAATCTGAATGATACAGTGCTGTCTGGTTGAGAAAGACAATGGGATCAATGCGAATGAGACAGTGCTGTCTGGTTGAGAAAGACAATAGGATCAATGTGAATGATACAGTGCTGTCTGGTTGAGAAAGACACTGGGTTCAATGTGAATGATACTGTGCTGTCTGGTTGAGAGAGACAATGGGATCAATCTGAATGATACAGTGCTGTCTGGTTGAGAAAGACAATGGGATCAGTCTGAATGATACAATGCTGTCTGGTTGAGAAAGACAATGGGATCAGTCTGAATGATACAATGCTGTCTGGTTGAGAAAGACAATGGGATCAATTTTAATGATACAGTGCTGTCTGGTTGAGGAGGACAATGGGATCAATGCGAATGATACAGTACTGTCTGGTTAAGAAAGACACTGGGTTCAATGTGATTGATACAGTGCTGTCTGGTTGAGAAAGACAATGGGATGAATGTGAATGATACAGTGCTGTCTGGTTGAGAAAGACAATGGGATCAATCTGAATGATACAATGTTGTCTTGTTGAGAAAGACAGTGGGACCAATCTAAATGATACAGTGCTGTCTGGTTGAGAAAGACAATGGGATGAATGTGAATGATACAGTGCTGTCTGGTTGAGAAAGACAATGGGATGAATGTGAATGATACAATGCTGTCTGGTTGAGAAAGACAATGGGATGAATGTGAATGATAAAGTGCTGTCTGGTTGAGAAAGACAATGGGATCAATGTGAATGATAAAGTGCTGTCTGGTTGAGAAAGACAATGGGATCGATGCGAATGATACAGTGCCGTCTGGTTGATAAAGACAGTGGGATCACTGTGAATTATTAATACTAATAGTGTTCTGTCTGCCTGAGATAGACAATGGACCAATGTGAATGATACAGTGCTGTCTGGTTAAGAAAGACAATGTGATCAATCTGAATGATACAGTGCTGTCTGGTTGAGAAAGACAATGGGATCAATGCGAATGATACAGTGCTGTCTGGTTGAGAAAGACAATGGGTTCAATGCGAATAATACAGTGCTGTCTGGTTGAGAAAGACAATGGGATCAATGTTAACGATACAGTGCTGTCTGGTTGAGAAAGACAACGGTATCAATGTGAATGATACAGTGCTGTCTGGTTGAGAAAGACAATGGGATCAACGTGAATGATACAGTGCTGCCTGGTTGAGAAAGACACTGGGTTCAATGTGAATGATACAGTGCTGTCTAGTTGAGAAAGACAATGGTACCGATCTAAATTATACAGTGCTGTATGGTTGAGAAAGATAATGGGACCAATCTAAATGAAACAGTGCTGTCTGGTTAATGAAGACAATGAGAATGATACAGTGCTGTCTGGTTGAGAAAGACAATGGGATCAATGTGAATGATACAGTGCTGTCTGGCTAAGAAAGACAATGGGATCAATTTGAATGATACAGTGCCGTCTGGTTGAGAAAGACAATGGGATGAATGTGAATGATACAGTGCTATCTGGTTGAGAAAGACAATGGGATCAATGTGAATGATACAGTGCCGTCTGGTTGAGAAAGACAATGGGATGAATGTGAATGATACAATGCTGTCTGGTTAAGAAAGACAATGGGATCAATGCGAATGATACAGTGCTGTCTGGTTGATAAAGACAGTGGGATCAATCTGAATGATACAGTGCTGTCTGGTTGAGAAAGACAATTGGATCAGTCTGAATGATACAATGCTGTCTGGTTGAGAAAGACAATGGGATCAATCTGAATGATACAGTGCTGTCTGGTTGAGGAGGACAATGGGATCAATGCGAATGATACAGTACTGTCTGGTTGAGAAAGACACTGGGTTCAATGTGATTGATGATACGGTGCTGTCTGGTTGAGAAAGACAATGGGATGAATGTGAATGATACAGTGCTGTCTGGTTGAGAAAGACAATGGGATGAATGTGAATGATACAATGCTGTCTGGTTGATAAAGACAATGGGACCAATCTAAATGATACAGTGCTGTCTGGTTGAGAAAGACAATGGGATGAATGTGAATGATACAGTGCTGTCTGGTTGAGAAAGACATGGTTGAGAAAGACAATGGGATGAATGTGAATGATACAGTTCTGTCTGGTTGAGAAAGACAACGGTATCAATGTGAATGATACAGAGCTGTCTGGTTGAGAAAGACAATGGTACCAATCTAAATTTTACAGTGCTGTATGGTTGAGAAAGATAATGGGACCAATCTAAATGAAACAGTGCTGTCTGGTTGAGAAAGACACTGGGATCAATGTGAATGATACAGTGCTGTCTGGTTGTTAAAGACAATGGGATCAATGTGAATGATACAGTGCCATCTGGTTGATAAAGACAGTGGGATCAATGTAAATTATTAATACTAATAGTGTTCTGTCTGCCTGAGAAAGACAATGGACCAATGTGAATGATACAGTCCTGTCTGGTTAAGACAGACAATGTGATCAATCTGAATGATACAGTGCTGTGTGGTTGAGAAAGGCAATGGGATCAATGTGAATGATACAGTGCTGTCTGATTGAGAAAGACAATGGGATCAATGTGAATGATACAGTGCTGTCTAGTTGAGAAAGACAATGGGATCAATCTGAATGATACAATTCTGTCTCGTTGAGAAAGACAGTGTGATCAAACTGAACGAAACAATGCTGTCTCATAGCTCCTCGAAAATTAACTACCCGTACACTCAATATATGTTCTCTTTTTATACGTTGTGCTACTTTAAGGAAGTGATTTATAAAATCTAGTTGAATGTGTTCAATTACACTAAAACGGCAATGGTGGGCAACCCTGCTTCATTCACACTCCACTATTCCACACTGGTGCAGTTGTCTGTTCACACTGCACATTTTAAAGACTACCATCAATATTCAAGTAGCCGGTCCTTCCTTTACTGATAAATAATTTGCCACAGATCATTCCGATTTCTTATAAAATGAATCTTTTTAAATTTGGAATATTCACAGGTTATTTTCTACACATATCCACTCAGCAATTCTGAATACAAAACTTGCACTATCTGTACAAAAAAAATATAACATATTGTACTTTTCAACTTAAAACCAGAAACCAAAACAAATAGGAAAGAACAATGGGAAATCTATACAGTACAACCTGGTCAATACAAATCAGTATCTAAGTAAATGTAACTATTCACTTCATTGACAATTAAAACACACTCACACACACAGTGAAAGACCCTAACTTAAACTAGAATGAAACGACCATGAATGCGGAACACAGAGAAGAAAGTTAATGAACACAGGAAAACTTAAAAGAGTAGGGCTAATAAAAACAGCACCAAAATAACTAAAACAACACACAGTAGAAAAAAAAATCACAGGTAAATATTCATGAAACAGAAAGCAGACCACTATGAAGAAACCATGAAAAAAGAACGAAAGACAAAGGGTAGAGGGGAGAAAACGGGGAGGGGAAAAGAAAACAGCACTGTACCACCAACCATGCGTGTCAAGTCTGGAAAAATAAGGATGGGGGTTCTTGCAGGTGAGAACAGACCTGATTCCATACTTCTCCTAGGACTGTTTCCAGACTCAAAAACTTCTCTTCCCAACAAGTTAACCACCTTTAACAAGAAGTACACAGTAGTGCTCATATGTGAAAAGTTACCTACATCCCTTCTGCAAGTGCAGAATACAGCAGATTCAAACACCAACAATGTTGATACCTGTCCTATCAACAATTCCTTTGCTTTGGAAACCTAGAAACAGCAATTTACTGGATGGCAAGCTGTTGGGAGTATTGATATTATTTTCAATTTGCTGTTGACAAAGATACGTATTCAGTGATATCTTAGACACAGACAGTAGCAATATTGATGTTTTTCTTAATGAATAACATTAAAGGAGACAGATAAAAGACTGAATGATATGCCTCTATTTTTCTAATGTACTCACATTGTCTTATTCATTGGCAGAGAGCTCCTGCTCCACATTAGTTTTAATGACAATGATGTAAAAGTGTCAAATGGGAAAGATTTCACGATTTTCACTTCAATGAAACATCTCCATTAAGTGGAGAGACGTAAAATTTGCTAACAATACTGACTTCTTAAGTTATCCTTCTCTCAATTTGAATCCCAAACACCAACTGTAAAGTTTACCAAGAAGCTGTTCTTCATACCCACACACGAACACAAAGAGAGAGAGAGAGAGAGAGAGAGAGAGAGAGAGAGAGAGAGAGAGAGAGAGAGAGAGGAGAGAGAGAGAGAGAGAGAGACGGAGAGGGAGAGAGAGAAGGAAAGAGCTGCAAAGTACTGATACATACTTACTTATTATGAAAATCTAAGAGACCACACTCAATGTTTCAAAATCAAAGCTGTTTTAAAAATCTTGGCAATAATGCTTTCACGTGTTATGTTTAGTAAATTGACGATTCAAAGAAAAACAAATCAGAAAAGGTGTCAACATTTAGAGAGAAAAAAAGTGAAAATTTGCTTCCGTTAGATGAGAATGTTTATTTGACACTGTATTATACATGAATTTGTAGTGAAGTTAAAACACAAACAGTAAACAACAGCACTTCTCCCTCCAATGCAATTCAACACAGGAAAATTCCAATTTGCTCTAAGGGGAAAAGATATTTTTCTATAATTTAAACAAACAACACAAAGACAGCTAAAGGGATAAAAACAAAGGGCAAACAACAAACAAATTGATAGACTTGCCCAATCACTGATCTGCATTATCTTCCTTCACACTTTAAAATCTTATTTAAAAAGAAGAAAAAAAAAAGGTTGACCACAATTTTCGACTTCCCACTTTCAAACCATGAAACTAGCACTGGATGTTTGAAAGTTAAACCAGAGGTCAGGGGAACAAAAACATGTTCAAAAAGAAAAAACAGAATTTAACAAAAATCTGTATTACAAATTGCAGAACATAATGAGAAACAAAGCCTAGAGCGGGGGTCAGGGCGAAGAGAAAGAGAGTTGGTGGACTGGGAGTGGGAATGGGGGTGTCAGCCCCGGGTTACTTACCAAGGCAGGGTACCAGGGGTATCCCCGGCACTTGGCCCAGACAAGATCCAGAGGCTCCAGAGAGATGAGATCTTCATAGTCCACGCTAGGGCTACGGCGTGTACGACCTAAAAGGCAACACACTGAATCACAGCTAAATCACCAGCTGCTGGGGAGGCAGGAGGGAGAACACCCTCTCTCTCCCCATCACCACCACATGTTTCCGTAACGTGTTGGATGACCTGACCCACTCTCAGAGGGCAGCACCTCACCCTAATGTCCTTCATCTACAATCGGAGGCTAATGATACTCAACTGAAGAGACCAACAAAAGTCTGTCACCACCAGAAGCTGGTTGAATATATATGCAGTGAATGGGACTACCCATACTAATAAACACAAAACTGTGTTGGTGATGACTAATAGTTCTTCTTTATAAAGTCTGAAAACAACTGAAATCTTTTTCTTTCCGTATAATACATCTTCATCTTAGTGTGAAATGTTTTCAATTCAAGAGCCATACATACTATTTGCCGGAAAAGGGGGAAGGGCATGGACTCATAAAAATAATTCACATTAGTGTGAGTTGATTTATGTGCTGAAGCTGCTGATGTTAGCTGACTTTACAATGTACACTTCAACACAGGACCAAACACAGAAAGCCTGGAAGTAAGCCTTACAAACAATGTTTGCAGTTGAAATCATTCTGTGCATAGCATCGTTTTACATCAAATATTGCAGTTTCTTGCCAAGACAGCTGCGACAGGAATCTAACACTAAAATGTAGAAATGTCTGGTCATACACAAAAAGCCATGCGGAATACACTTCAGAACCAAGGATGCAGACAGTGCACTGGTTTATTGGACTCGGTGCAGCCACTTCCTGACTCTTTTTCATTTTACATCTAGAAGCCAGAACAGGATGGCAATTCCCAGAGCACAACGCTATTAGACCTCTGTCTCTTTAGGGAAAAAAAGAAAAAAAAAGGAGAGGCAACAGAAGAAGAAAGAAAAAAGCTGCAAAAAGTGTGGGAGGGAATCAACAAGAAGCTGACAGCGTAAAACAAAAACCAGCCACGGACGGTCAATGAGTGGATACATACATCACAGATTAGGAAGCGAATGGTTCCAAAGTCAGTGTGCACAAAGCCAACCAAAGCAGCTACAAAGAGAACACTAAGCAGGTGGAATGCGACATATTCTGACCACTTCTCAGCTGGGACAGACCCCTGGCTCAGGTACTCCCTATCTGTCTGATCCTGACAGGGACATCTCATCAAGTCTACCTGGCACCGACACCAAGGCCTTTATGATGGACAGGACAGTGGATAGAGTGGGCAAGGAAGAGGGCGGGGGATCAGAAGACCACCACTATCTTACGGGATTTTAGGGGCAGCCACTATTCAAACAGTTAATACTCCACAACAGGCAGAAAGACAAAACACCAAATGGTCACAGGGCAGGACAAAGAAACCAACCTAAGTGAGTAAGTCACTGCAGAAGTGAGAGAATATCAACACCAAGTGAAGACAGAAGAAAACATCTAACATGAAGAGACAACTAGATGGGGAATGAAGGACAAACACACCAATATTTCAGTGATCATGCTGTAGAATAACAGTGCAGTCCCTTGTTACTGTATCATTTTTTCTTGACATTAAGTGATAAACAGCTTTAAATTACTGGTGTAATTAGAAATAAAATATTTTCCCAAACTAGACAATGTTAAGCAAAAAAATATTCAAACAAACGGACAGCTATTGACACAACTAATTCCAACATTGTTAGTGTAAAATAGATATTGAAATGTGGAAGCACATGAAAGTGATCTACCATTTGTGTCAGTACCAGAAACACAAAAACTAGCCATCTACGAACAAAGGGCGTATGAGACTGAGAGTCAGAAAAATAGCAAGTTACTTTCCAAGCTATCATCTAGTTCTATATTAAAACAGCTGAAACAACTACTTAAGCAAACCCAAATCCTCTAACTGATGGAGTTGATGTCAACAGGAATTTTAGTATAAATATATAATAATGATTTTCTTCTCTCATACAGCAACTTTTCCCCATCATCACCATCAAAATACAAAACGCATTACAACTACAAACCCTTAACAATGCAACACATTAAAGAGCCTTAACAATTCAATTGTGAAAGTGAAGCAAGGGAAAAAAAAACTATCATTCTTTTCATGCTCAAATAAGCTTAATTATAATTAAGTTTTGTATGATGCGACAAGATGATTTGCAAAAATGTGTATAATTATTCCAGTCAGGTAGGTCTATGTTGACATTTGATCAAGCCTTCTGCCTTGCCCTGTGAGGGAATCAAGGTTTAGCTCAGTATTTGGCGATGAGCAATGTAAAAAAGTTTGTTTAGAATCTCTTAACACTTCTGGTTCAAATTTGAATACATTTAGTTGTAAATTACTAATTTCTATGTGACAAAGATGAGTTAAACACCTACATCTTCTTCAACGCAGGTAATATGCATGCATTGTGAAAGACCTGTGTATTGTTTATAGACATGAAACAAGCAGAAATTCGGTTCATAAAAAGCAACTGTGCTTATGCTGTACATGTACTTTCAATGGATCAACCCTGCTAGCAGCTACTAGTACTAGTTTCCATTTTACGTTCACATTTTTTGACAGATCATGCATAACACTTAACAGTGTGCATGCAAACAACCATGGTCTGGGATCATGAACTCTTTTAAGTGCTGCATATCTTTGTAAGCAAGTATTTCCACATAGAAGCATATGTTTCTGGGCGTTAAACAGTTAAGTCTGTTGAACACACTGTTCTCAAAAAAAAGAAGAAAAAGAAAAGAAAAGAAAATATTAATTAAAAAAAGACACCCACAGTGAGAAGTACATGCCAGTTCAAACACAAATGAAATGCTACCATGAAGGAGCATCCTAACACACTCATTTCCTCTTTTTTAACTATCATCCCAAACAGAACCAATCCCAAACAATTCCTTCAAAATGCAAAAGTCAAAGACCACACAGGAAACAAAATGTAAAGAGAAATAAAATGCGTTATGAAACCATTGCTAAAAATTATTTTTGTGCAAAAATGAATGTTCAAAAATTCACAGAAATGAAAAAAAACATGCAACACTTGTCAATCAAAAAAGGATCCAGCTCATGCACTTACATGTATACCCATCTCCCCAGTACACATTCACTTACACAGCCAACAAGCAAAACAAAAAAAGAAGTATAAAAAAAAAGAAAAATAGGGAGAAAAAATCCATCCTCGGTGAACAGGCTTTGGGACTGTAACTTGAGTTAAGGGTTGTGGGAAACGGGTGGGAGTGATACAAATCACCTCAGGCGGACACAACATCCAAAGTCCTCTCCATCGCCTTTATCCCAAAGACAGCCAACACAGAGTGACCAGACACTGCAGGCTAGAAGCCAGTTCCACTGAGGTAAGAGAGAGAGTGAGAGAAAGAAATCCACAGGTTAGAGAATCCCACTTCCACAACAACACACACACACAGGGGGCAGGGAAAAGGCGGGGAGGGTGGGAGAGGGGCAGGGCTCACCTGGTGATTTGTTAGGTGAGAGAGTCGAAGCTGAAGCAGGGGAGCTGACACCTGGGGAACTGCTGGGAGGCAACTCTAACATCTCCTGGTTCATTTCTTTAGGGCCGAAAAGCCACATCGTCTCGGGCTCTGAGCAAGCATCTACACGCCAGGGCGGGTGCACAGACGTACGTACGGGCGGGCGGGCAGGGGCAGCAAGCAGAGCGTAACGACACAATCACATGAGCACGACCACGAGGTGGGGGCACAAAACACTCACACATATTCAAATCAAACCATAGACTTTCAGGCCAGATACGATGACTCATGACATAGATATATCCGAATACACTGCTGTATGGACCAAACACAAGATACAAAAATAAACTATCTGAAATAAGAATCTACGATGCATAACTACAACCACAAACTAGTGCAACAGTAAGTTTGAAATGAACAGGAATGAAAACACACTATACTAATTACAAATGGTACCAACAGAAAATAACACAGGTAAATTATCTGAGCAAGATAGCAAAACTGAAACAAAAAAGTTAACATTGCAAACTGAAGTGCATGCACGCATGAAGCGTGTGAATTGGTACACATACACACGCACACATGCGCACACACTCACACAGTCTGGATAAGAAATGTGTGAATGATGACGGTATCCTTTTTTCTTTCTTTTTTTAAATACTAATGACCAGATTAGAACATGAGGACAGAGGGAATGGCTTCACTTGACTGTTGGAGGACAGGAAACAAAAATGGAGAGAACTCATGTTTGTGCATGTGTTGAAGGAGCATGTACATGTTTACAATGCGCATGTGTGCTATCAAACATGAACATACAATTATGACATATACCTTGGAGATTTGAGGTAAGATAAGATAATGTTGCTTATAGCCCAGCCGACCGCAAAGGGCCACATCAGGGCTGTCACCACGTTAAAATCAACTCACCAGTCATTTAAAAAAAAACAAAAAAACCCAACCTTTCACACATCTCTTTAAATGACATTGTCTAGAAACATACCAGAAACTTCGTTAAAAATCTTTCTTCCGTAAAATCTTAAATCAGCTGAAAAATGTTAATCTCTCTCAAAAACTCAAGGATCACGTCAGGCGGACATCCCTTAACAGGATCTTCATGGACTCCGCTGTAAAATGTTTGTGTCTCACATCGTGCAAGTCCCAACACTCTAAAAGAACATGTTTCACTGTGAGTGGCGCATGACATGGAATGCACCACGGAGCTTCTTGGAGATTTGAGGAAAGAAATGTCTAGATGCCACCAGTGCTAAATACATGTGCATTCATTCTTATTGTATCAATTCTGTGTGTTCTACTATCATGTTTAGAACACATGAAAATAAGTTCAGTATTCCTGGATAATATATTCATAGAGACAGAGAAAGAGAGAACATAGTAACCCCAACAAAGTTACAGCTTCTAGTTTCAACCACCTACAGCAGGTAAACTTTCTCTTGCATACAGTATATATTATGCGTCTGAATGAGCGAAACTGATCTTGTAAATTATGAGCACACTCTAGTCTATAGTAACCTAAATGGATAATGGCACTGATGAAACATGCTATTGGTGTTAACCCAGGCACTTTTACAGACGTAAAACCAAAGCCACGCAATACCAGCAGCAAATTTGTGAAAGCAGAGGGCTGGACAACAGCACCAAACCTGGTGTTCTATACCTTCTTGCTGGACTATTCAGCCACAAGTTATCTGTTTCCAGACTTTGTCAGAGCACATATTTTCTTTTGAGCAGATCCTTTTCAATTTCGACTCATAGCACCAAAAGAATCCCCGTATTTTCCACCTAAAGTGGAGGAATTTCTCATCTGTTTTGAATTATTGCCCATCTCTGCATCAGTATGAGGGCTGTGGAGATTTCCGTCACCTGACACGGGGGAAACAAAACATCTGACTTAGACAAACTTTCTTGTCTCATCTTTGTTAGCAAGTCACAGTAAAACTTCTCAGGATTGTTCACTGATCCTTGTTGTAGGTCCTAAGAAAATCCAAAAAATATGCAGAGACTGGCTACCATCTTGTGTAAAATTGCGTCACAAGGTGTTTTAGGAAAGAGTAAAAGACCATGTTCTACAAGTGATTGCTTGCAGCTGGCCAGATGTCTTTTAAGTTTTGACTCCCCAATGGCAAGTAACTGAATAATAGTGACTAGCAGTAGCACTGTAATGGGCTAAATGCAAGGAACCTGATCACATTCACCACCAAAACACACACAGCGACACACAGGATCACCAACAATGACACACACACAGAAAACGGAACACACACGGAAGTCAAGAGAGATAAACAGAAGACCAAGCGTACCCCAAAAAGACGCAATTTTCACTTCCGTTACACACAATAACAAAAATGCACACAAAGACGCACAACAAAAACACATACAAAGACGCACTAACACACAGTAACATATTTGCACCTGATATAGGAATGAAAAAAAAAAGGTGCTGAACACTATGTAGGCTAACCTAAATCAGTCTTGCTGAAGCATCACAGTGCATAGCCCTTACATTATTTGTACAGCCACAAAGTGCAGCAAACCACAAGTGTTACACAATATGAATTATTCAGTACAATCTGGATACTTTTGAAGCTTTATCACAATGCCAGATGTTGCATGCCAAGATGAAGCTTCAGTTAGGAAATCAGCCTCCCACCACACACTGTAATTTTTCTGGTGTATGTGTGTGCATGGGTCCTATCTCTCCATCCCCATCCCTCCTAAACCACCAGACTGAAGAGAAAACCTCTAACGGCTCTGTGTATTAGTCTTAAACTAAACACCTCCAATGGCTCTATGTATTAGTCTTAAACTTAACTAGTCAGAATTCTGATTCTCGGTTTAACTGATTAGCCTGAAACTAGTGAAAGTGTATTGATCACCCACCCCCCACCCTTCTGCTACATGTAATGCTATACTCTTACATGTATTAATTAAAGTCATAGCCCATTCATACACAGACTGACTGACTATACTCATGTATTTAAGCCATAGCCTGTTCTACACAGACGCACATGCATCTGTTTCATCAGGAATACCTAGTCACAAGCAAAAAGTAATCCATTTCACCATGTTTTCAACTCACTTGATGAGAGAGAGAGGGGAGCAGTAGGGAGGGGAGGGACAGGGGGAAAGGTGAGAATGAACGGAAAGGGAAGAAAGGGGTATGGACAGGAAAAGCAACGCAGGCCAGACAAAGAACGGTTCATATTTGCAAGCTAGTGACCAGAATGTTTACATCTATGATCTACCAAAAATTATCTACCTCACTGTAACCAACGTGAAACTGACATCGTAAGTCACAATGACTAGTTGTTTTTCTCTTGTTTTGTTTTTGTTTGTTTTTTAAGAACTGATAATGACAGCCCAGGAGTGTGTTCTGTATGCACAGTCTGCGAAACACCACAGCTGTTGCAATGTCCACCAGTAGAAACAAATCAAAAAAGAAAAAAAACATTATGCCATGCACACTGTGTTCACTCCTGTTTCACAAATCACATCACTTTTCTCCACACATATTAATCTGACTCAAGTGCAAAGATATACCATCAAAGTGCCAAACCAGCTTTGCCCAAAGCGACAGAAGCAAGCAGATAAAAAAAAGGGACCACATTGGATTTGTACGTCATGTGGCAAAGGAGGGACTAATGCAGGACATGTGCTTCAACAACAAAAACAGTATGTGCAGTTGGGAAAAAAAGCATTTCTCCACAATCTCTAAAAATTCACAAGATTCTACCACGGCATGGCAAACAAAGCAAATGGCTGATACACGATTTGTACAGAATATGATTGATCATTGTGAAGTCAATGGAAGGGAACAAAATCTGTGAGAAAACAACCCAATGAACATTCAGTGGAACGGTGAAGAACCTTCATATACACATCAAAAGGTCTAACTGGAATACTTCAGTGTTCCCATGACTTAGGATCTCCTAAAAGTGTCACTGATGTTGAAGTCTACTACAGTCAAAGGTTAAAAAAAAAGTGGCTTACTTAGAGTTATCTTTGGAACATACACTATGATACAGCGCTGAACTTTTATGTTTTAACCCCCTCCAAAAGCTATAAGGTCAGACGCGCCAACAAGTAAAGACAACCCATTCATCCTAATCACCTAAACATTCTGATGTTAGGTCACTAATACTGATAGAAAGGAATAATATGATCCTATAGTACAACATCAATTGCTATCAAATGTTTATTGCTGTGTCTGAAGTTAAAAATAGAAAGTATAATAAAGTTTTCATTGATGCTGCACTGAAGCGACGATGCTCAAGAGTGGTCTGGTGTGGCAATCATATCACTTTATATTTTCAATAGAATGCTGAACAATTAAAAGTAGTGGGGAAAACAAGTGCAGGATAACAATTCTTCCGTCATTATAGTAATGACTTGGCAAAGATTTGAACTTTGAAAAAAAGAAAAAGGGGGAGGGGGGATGAGGAAAGCAGGAACATAAACTTAAGATTATTTTCAAGTTCCTATCTAGCTGGTTTAACTTTTGTTTCCAAGATTTCAAATAATCACAAAATTGCACAGCTGTTGCGCACATTCCACTAGCTCCTGTGACTACGATATATTCAGGAAGACATGCCCCCCCCCCCCCCCCCCCCCCCCCAATTCACACACAGCCTTATCTCTGTATCCCCGTCATGCTGACTTTGTAGAATCAGCTCAGATAAACACAGTCAACATTATTAATCCATGACAGATTATAACTATGACCAAAGATTCATTGATAACACCTCTGGTTGCAGAGAGGGCTGGCTGATCTTAGTGATAGAGAAGTCTAAAACTCACTTCATTTTGTATCATCAAAAGGCCAAGAAATTAAAAAAAAATCATTTACATTAATCACCTCATCACTAACTGGCTAGCTGAGCAATACAGAGAAAACAACTTTAACCTTTCCACCACCAACTTAAAGAGCACAGGAAAAAAAAAAAAAAAAACCTTCACTTTGACCCTTTCAACCCCAATGTGGCAATCATAAAAGTTAAAAGAAAAATTCATCTTAACCCCTTCATCACCAATGAGTACCCACCACATAATTTTGCCCCAACCAGGCAGAAAGCAGTTGTCATGTGAAATTCATGTTTAGACAAACAGAGAGAGAGAGAGAGAGAGAGAGAGAGAGAGAGAGAGAGAGAGAGAGAGAGAGAGAGAGAGAAGAGAGAGATTGATTGATTGATTATGGCCAGTCTTAAGCGACCGAACACTAACAGAACTCTTACCAAACTCTGAAATGATAGGTAAAATATTGAAGACAACGCCCAATTGATTGTTAACATTCTATACTTTGAGAATTCTTGTTTTATTTCACCTTTAGATAATGTCAGTGGACGTTTTTTGCTCAAATTCGACAGCAGAGTATTTGAATGTGGAGCACTAACAACTCAACACCACTACTTTGATCATGGTAGAATTGGAATCATTACACGAAAATTACGAAAGATCAAACCGAGTAAATAATCCAACTACTTCAGTGATTAGTATATGACTAGACTTGTCTATTGCCTCTGCTTTGTACTAACTTGGAAAAATGTGCTCATGCAATGCGTAAGAGTCATGCAAGTTTCAAAATGTCCATCAATGTACAGGGCAATTTCCACGCCGTTTTTTACTGGACCATTTCAAATTTTTCTAGCGGCAATGCATTTTTAACTTACGACTAAGTTTATTACTGTGAACTATATCAGATTTCAATATTAATTTGTACAATCTAGAAACTTTTAACCACTAATATTACAATGTCAACCAGATTATCAGTACAGGATTTTCAGATTTCAGTCATACTTCTGTGCATCTCCCTAATAGTTCATCCTTTGACCTTAGTTCCATAAATGTATCCAAATGTTCCTTTTCACACTCCCCCTTCTCTGCCTCACCTCTGGCAAATCCAGCAACAGAAAATGCACTAAAGTAGATACCAAAATGCAATGCATATAATTTTTTTTTTATAAACAGCCAAATTTTATACACACACGCACAAATTAAAACAAAACAAAAACCTCTTTCTTTCCTAAAATCTGAAACCATCTCCATTTGATAGCAAAAATAGGTTTTACAAAATTGGTACAGTATTCACTAAAATCTGAGAGCGTCCACACTTATACAGTAAGAGCTTTCTATTTCTTTTTAAAACTTAAGTTTGTAGGAAACATCTGAAGCAGGAGAAACACCAGATCAAACGTAAAACAACCTTAACATAGGAAAGGCGACAGATGGGACAAATATTCTCTAAAAGAGGGACAGATTATGACCATGGTTGAGATTTCAAACCTGAAAAGGGTAATGGGGGGAAAAGACAGGGGTGGAGTTGGGGGGTGGGGTGGGGGGGGGGGGGGGGGGGGGGGGGGGGGGGGGGGGGGGGGGGGGGGGTGGGGGGGGGGGGGGGGGGGATAAGCCACAATGAATAATAAAACAGACTGCTAACTGATAGACATCCTGATATACTCCATGGTATGGCTGATGTGGTCAAACAATGAAGAAGATAATACATAATCGAAACAACACACACTGTGAAATGGACCACACACACATGTACTGCATTTCATCATGCATATGAGTACTATAATGTTTCAACATTTAGCTTCATTCAGGGCTATGTGCTGCTTTTTTTTAGTCCAGCTGGCAACCATTCTAGGTTTCTGAAAGTGGACATAAATCCAGTGTACTTTGCTGCAATACTGAAACTAGATCAACCAAATTCCAGAGAAACAAAACAGAAATATTACACCAGCTCTAACTGCCAAGACATCAAGGACGGGTCTTATTAATGCAAGGCTAAGTGATGCTTTTACCAAACAATTTTCAGGTTTATATTCACCAAGTTTTTAAGCCACACAATGAGAAACGGAATCAATGCCTTGCTCACTGCACACAGACAGACAAATGGACAGAACTGTTCACGCACCAAACACAGCCTGTGGACTACAAGCCTTCAAGCTGACCATCACACTCTGCACTTACCAGAAGGGCTTTGATTGCTGGAGCTGCAGGTCGATGTATCTGACTCGTCCCCAGAACTCAGCTCTGATGTGGTGTCCGACTCAGATGACGAACGGATGTTGCGACTGCGATAAGTCTTGAAGCTGTCCCGCTGGGCCAAATCTGGTCCCTCAGGACCGTCCCCAATGGAATCCAGGTTGGTTTCGGAACTCAACGTCGCCCGCTTGGGGGTTGGGGATTTCATCTCAGAGTCTGAAGTCTGCCCCATGCTGCCCGAACGTTTCCGACCAGCAGAGAATGGTCCTAAGGGGCTGGTGGGACCCCTGGAATGACTGGACTCGGGGGACTTGGGTTCACTGGTGTCCACATGAATGGGCTCTTGAACTTGTTGCTGGACTTTGTTCTTGGGCGGACGGCCCGGTTTACGCACTGGAGGTGGCGAGCTGGGGGTCTGATCACTGGAGGAAGGAGGAGGGGACTTTGAGGGGGTAGGTGGGGAGGATTCCGTGGTGGCTTCTTTTTCTTGGAGAAGAGGACAGCGTTGCGGCGATTGACACCAGCAGGGGAAGGGGTGTGAGCGGCTTTGAGTTCTGGGGGCTGGTCAGTGGATAGCCTCTGCTTGTTGACAGGGCCCGCCTTGTCATCTGCACATATCACCAGGAATGCACCGACATGGGACGGCACTAACAGACCCGATCCACTTCTTTCCTTTATAGTTCAGGGTCATACATTTACTGACTGTCAACATGCCAGAATAGCTTAGGATGAAGGACTACATATTATGTCCTCTATCATGGTCTTTTTAGACTGCTGATGGATATTTCTATCACACAAAATATCATTTTGACAATTTACATATTGAATCTAGGGAAACAAACAAAAACCATCATCATGTTGTGTTCTCCCTCATCTCTTCTTTCCTCATCTTGACCTGTGAGGCTGACCATGGAGAGAGTTTTGCCTGTTTGACTTTTTTCAATTCTATCACCAAGGAGCCCACATTCCATCATCAGGGATGGTGTCAAAATATGACGCCAATGAACATGTGTTTTCATTTTTGTGTTGACCATCCTATCTGCAGTGGCCTACTCTTCTATGGCAGATGGAACAGGATAAATCCTGCCTGCTAGACAACATTTATGCACAGGATCTCCGAGTCTGCACAGGAAAGGAGCTTGAGCGGAAAAGAGTGACGCTTTAAACCATTGGCCATTCAGGTTGGTTTCATTTTGGGAGTGAGACTCCCCAAATTATGATTTATAAACAAAATAAAAACTATTCACAATCTTGCTAACCCATCTATCAATTATTTTTCACTAACTAACGCTATAGGTAACCACTGACCATCTCATCCCGTTCCCTGGATACAATATGTGGCTGTTCTCCGTGGTGGTTATGACCATGATTTAAACAAAACATACATGTCTGAGTTTCTATGTGTCACTTACTTGGCTGTAGTTTAGGAGGTTCATCCATGTCCTGACGACTGCGACTGTGTCCTCCCCTTCCTCTGCCCCTCCCCTTCCTCGACCACGCCCACCTCCCTGGATGGAGTCTTGGAGTGTGGTGGGTGGTGCGAGGGAACTGGGAGGGGAGGCTGCAGGTGGTGGGGAGGGGGTCCTAGGAGCAGTTGGTGATGGAGCTTCTGCTTGGGCTTTCCACGTCTGATCCGAAGAGGCTGCAGAAAAGAGCCGGACGGTGGTACTAGTCATCACCAATAATACAACTCTGTAGGGCACTGTACTTGCGAACAGCAACAAGTTAACAAGGACAACAGAATCATAAACACAAGAGAGAACACTGACTTGCATGGAAAAAAAAGGAATACAAATAATCTGCAACCATTCTTGTTTTCATGAAGTAACCAGTGCTGAGATTTAAAAGTCATCAACCTGCCAATTTACCTAAGTACTACCTGGGACAAATCCAGCCAGAGTAAATAATTGTTAAGACAAAGACTGAAATGGGAAAAAATGGAATACATGCTGAACATAAAAAAGTGAAAATAGTTCCATTTCAGGTCACCATTGCTGTCAGCCATAGGGAAGCTGAATCAGTACTCCTGTTGGGGAAGGAGTCTGGAAATGGTGGTGAGGATGGAGGAGGGGGAGGGAGAGAGAGTGCTTCCTTCTTCAGACAGTTCCTATGACTCATTCTTTACCTCCTCAAAACATATGATGTGAAAAAAGTACACAGTGCACATGTCATAGCCAAAACTTTTACCCTTGTAGTTCACATGATTTCTGTGTGTTCAGTGTTGTAACATGTTTAAGCCAGTTTTTTCTACCAAATACTGGTTCCTTCCCTCAAATGTTTGTGTCTGTTGCTCCAATTGTATCAAAAGGTGGTTATTATCAAACTAGAAGATTGTACCCGAGTGTCCAGCGCAGGCGCCAGCTTTGTATGGATAAAATTCATCAATGGGTGGAAGAAAATGCTCCTAAGACATGGTGCATTCACTTCCATAATTTTCGACAGTTCTTTGCTGATCCTGAAATCCAAATAGGGAAATCTCCCATTCCAGCTGTAAAGAGGCCAGATTTCTAGGAGTCATTTTCTATCAAAAGCTCAACTTTCTTGGTCACATTAAAAACTTACAAACCTCTTGCCAGAAAGCTGTGAACGTTCCGCGGGTCGTAGCACACACTGACTGGGGCACTGATAAGAAAACTTTGCTGCACCTCTAGAGCCTTGGTCTATTCTAACTGGACTACGACTGTGCTGTGTATGGCTCTGCAAGACCCTCTTATCTGGAACTCTTGGATCCTATTCACCATCAAGGGCTTCGTCTCTGTCTTGGAGCATTCCACACCACCCCCATGTACAGCCAGTACGCAGAGGCAGGTGAACCCTTGTCATCCAACCACAGGCTGAAACTATCCTTGAACTACTATCTCTGTTCTCTGAACCAGAAAACCTTTCCTATGACTGCGTTATTACTGCCTTGGCTTAAGGCTGTGTCAGGCTAATTGACATAGGCTAGAACACCAAGGCTACATCAAAATGTTGTTATGCTCTGCATAGTTATGCGGGGATTGTCTTCAGTTGTGACAAGCTCCTAGCATAACATTATCAGTCTCTAAAATCCCCCGAAGTCGGAGTGTGGCTGCCCATGTGGCGGGGTAATCAAAAACGGTCACACACGTAATGTTCTCATCCCCAGCTGATGCATTTGTACCATAGTGTTCAAGTACTTCGGCTGTTTGGATGATCCCTGGAGTCTTTTAGCCAGGGTACGACAACAACAACAACAACTGCGTTATTAACCCTCATTTTCAAAGTAAATTTGAATAAATTTAGCAAGACATGACAAAATATTCAAAAGTCTAAGAAGAGGAACTGTTTATTTGGATAAATTTAGCACACACAAAAAATCATATTCCCAAAACATGTCTTTACGGTGAGGGGGAGGGAGAGGAAGGGGTCTTCATCTGGAGGTAAATCAAGCAGGGGCAAATACCAACCGTTTCAGCATAAAAAGTCTTAATCAAGATGGGTTCTGCTGGATTTTCACTGCCCTTTATTTTAGAAAGCCCTTTTCCTTTCTTTGTGCGTTTTCTTTTTGTCTGTCTTTTTTACAGCTCGCAAGCAGTCTCACCTGAATCCTCAGCCTTGGCGTCAGCAGGCTCTGATTTGCGTTTCAGCATGGAGAGTTTACGGCGTACAGTCATCAGCTGCTTGCGGACAGTCTTGGCCAGCTTGGCACGGCGCCCTGTACACTCCTTGAAGTTAGCCCGGGTTACAGACAGGGGACAAGTGTGGGGAATGGGGCCAAAACATCTCCCACACTACTGGGTGAGTTCTAGGCATGTGATTTTTACCTGTTCTCTTTCTGATTTTATGTGTGTCTGTGTATGAGCGAGTTAATTCTGTCAGTTCAAGTTGTTTTTTTGTGTAGCGCAAAAAGGTTATACAAATTCATTCTTCTGATACAAAGTATACAGCTACCAGATCATTTCCCTGAAGCCCATGCTCATGATTTTTACACAGTGCAAGTTTTCAGGTTCATTCCCAGTCTGAGAAGTCTTTCTGATATATGTATCATTTTGATGATTAAGCACAGCTCTGCATTCCAGAATGAACATACAGGAAAACCCCAAGCACTAAATCATCCTATGGATCTGCCCACATGTTTCTTGAGGCTGCACAATCCAAATTGAACAACAGAATGTAGCATGCGTGTCTCCAGCACGGTAGTACTACTTCATGCCCCTTTTTTTTTTTCATTCCTGGTTGTTGACTTTTTATTTCTGTTTATTGGCATGTTTTCAGCTTTTGGTAGCTGTCCAGCTGTCTGTCCATGGTTGTCACTTAATGTTGTCCACATGCTGCTTTATCTTCAATACATCAAGCTTTATTTATCACAGAACAGCTAACCAAACTCAACTCAGATCCAAAGCAAGATGGAACACACTGTCAAATCAATTACTCTGTACACTTGCAGTGAAAACGGACAGAACAAAGCAAAATCTGCAATTGTCTTTATTATTCAAACAATCAAGAAACAAGTTAATTCTTATAAAGCACATACATCTGGCAATGAAAACATTAATAAATAATAATAAATATATACACAAACAGTCAAAAACAGGAGGGATTCAAAGTCAACATTCTTCACACTATAACAATGATAAAACAAAATATGCACAAACACAACAGAAAATACCAAACAATACCAACATAATTCAATACAACAACAAAATATCAACTACTTAAAGTATGATTTTCTAGTAACAACACTTTAAAAAATTTCAGTGGTATTCTGGAAGTTTTCTGGAAACACAATTACCAAAATTATGCCTACATCAAAAACAAAGAGAAAGAGGAAAAAGATAACTGGAGTATGTCCACAGGTACAGGGACATTCCAACATAATCCATGTGTTAATAACAGAGAACCATGAGACAAAGTCTGTCCATTCACTGTGGTGACATTCAAACATAATTCACTTTAACCCTTTGACTTCCACAACTATTTGTAATTTTTGGGGAAAAAAAAAACACCAACATTACAAAAACAATCACAAAAATTCAAGTATTGCTCTAAAGTATACAAAAGTATACGTTTTATTCAAGGAAAATGAATGGAGAATATAATTATTATATGTTTCATGTTGACAGGATGAGATAACTCACAATCATGAACTGCGGCTATATCCGCAGCCGGGAGCGAAAGGCTTAATAGACCTTATACTAATCCTTCTGTACAGAGCTGCACTTCCATTCACAGATGTTTGTTCATTCATTCATTGAGGTTGACAGCCCCTGACTGTACACAGCCCTACTTCCATTCACAGATAATGTCTGCTCATTCATTCATTGTGGTCTACAGCCCCTATGACTGTGCACAGCCCCACCATTTACAGCTTATGTCTTCATTCATTCACTGTGGTCTACAGCCCCTGTGACTGTGCACAGCCCCACTTCCATTTACAGCTAATGTCTTCATTCATTCACTGTGTCTACAGCCCCTGTGACTACACAGCCCTACTTCCATTTACAGCTAATGTCTTCATTCATTCACCGTGGTCTACAGCCCCTGTGACTGTGCACAGCCCCACTTCCATTTACAGCTGTCTTCATTCATTCACTGTGGTCTACAGCCCCTGTGACTACACAGCCCCACTTCCAATCACATTATTGATGTGTCCATTCATTCATTGAGGTTTACAGCCCTGCTAACTGTACAGGGCCCCACTTCCATTCCCAGATAATGTCTGTTCATTCATTCATTGTGGTTAACAGCCCTGCTAACTATACAGGGCCCCACTTCCATTCCCAGATAATGTCTGTTCATTCATTGTGGTCTACAGCCCCTCTGACTGTATACAGCCCCACTTCCATTCACAGATAATGTCTGTTCATTCATTGTGGTCTACAGCCCTGCTAACTGTACACAGCCCCACTTCCATTCACAGATAATGTCTGTTCATTCATTCATTGTGGTCTACAGCCCTGCTAACTGTACAGGGCCCCACTTCCATTCACAGATAATGTCTGTTCATTCATTCATTGTGGTCTACAGCCCTGCTAACTGTGCAGGGCACCACTTCCATTCACAGATAATGTCTGTTCATTCATTCATTGTGGTCTACAGCCCTGCTAACTGTGCAGGGCCCCACTTCCATTCACAGATAATGTCTGTTCATTCATTCATTGTGGTCTACAGCCCTGCTAACTGTACAGGGCCCCACTTCCATTCACAGATAATGTCTGTTCATTCATTCATTGTGGTCTACAGCCCTGCTAACTGTACAGGGCCCCACTTCCATTCACAGATAATGTCTGTTCATTCATTCATTGTGGTCTACAGCCCTGCTAACTGTACAGGCACCACTTCCACTCACAGATAATGTCTGTTCATTTATTCATTGTGGTTAACAGCCCTGCTAACTGTACAGGGCCCCACTTCCATTCACAGAAAACACGCAGAAAGCAGTGTCATTGCTGTTCTATCATAACAATATGACAACAATAGAGATGGCACTGCTAAATTCTGCAGACAAGCTATTTCCATCGGCACTGTTTCAACAGTACCCATAGCCATAGGAGGGGATGATGACACTGTGAGGTGGACAGGGCTGTGAAATACCTGAACGGATATAACATACATGCAAGAATAAAACAATTCCAGAACACAATACACTTCATACAATACAGCACAGCAGACTTTCCTAATTGCGGACGTCGAGCATTTTCAATCAAATGTGACCTGTTCTCACTTGCAGGTTGACTTTTTTTTCTTTTCTTTCATTTCATTGTTTTCATCACTTTTGTACGACCTCAAACAGGAAGAACCGTGTGACCACTTCAGTTTCAGAAGAAACAAGTGGTTGATTCAAGTGTGAAACTGGAAAGTAAATGACTGCAAACGCTTCTAGGTTTTTTTTTGTGTTTTTTTTTTTTACTCCTCTTAAACTAGTAACGCATAACTAGTGTCTCATAAACAGAAGGAACTCAAGCTAACTAGTAACGCATAACTAGTGTCTCATAAACAGAAGGAACTCAAGCTAAGGACCTTTGTATTAGCATTTTGAGTGTATGGCAAGCATAAATCCAAAGTACTGCAAAATAATAACATTAAGGTATGCAGTCTCCAACCAACCTCAACCAAAAACTGAATGTTTTCCCAATTATTTCAGGTTTGGTTCTTTCTGCCTTGCACTTTGATGATGGTTTTTAAACATAAGTAGCTCTGTTTTGTTGCATAATGACAAAACACAAAAGCTTGTGCAGACTTTTCAGAGTCCAGTACCAACATTCCAGGAGGTTAATGAAAAGGTACTAACAGATCAATATTATGAAGTTCAAAGCTAGAAATGTAAATGCAAAAAACAATATTCAGTCTATTAAATAAAATAGAAAGGTATGCAATGAAAAAGTGCATAATATATTACAATCCAAAAGTAGACAAATGTTTACAAAAATATTCAGTAATAAGTGACAACAGTAACAATTTTATAAGATCTTACACTCTTCTTGTCTTTGGTGAGTTTATGTACAACAGCATATAATTACCTTGCGCCAAGTTAGATATTTGCAGATTTTCAACCTACTCATTAGACAGCCCCCCCCCCCCCCCCCCCCCCCCCCCCCCTCCCCAATAAGTTTCAATTTTTGAATAACTGCACCTCATTTCATTGAGTACGCATCGCAAACAGCATAACTTTTAAAGACTTACAAGAAAACTAAAATGGCAACTTCTGAACGTGAACCAGAAAGATGTATGGTTACCCAACAAAGTCACCCAGACAAAGAAAACCTGCTGCGCTCATCAAGAAATGTAAGAATTCTCAACGGCATAAACCAAAATTCAACTTTGTGAGTATAGATTTTTCTGTCTTCAAACATATTGCCTTAAGGGTTAGTTCGAGAGAACAGGTCACGTATGATTTGCTCAGCACGACATAGAGTGGCTTTGCTTGGGTGAGAGACAGCAGCAAGGAGAGAGGCACCTCCAGTCATGTGGTTGTTGATCTGGGTCAACCGATCCTGCAGCGCAGTCAGCTGCTCCTCCAAGGGGAGGTCTTTGGAGATCTCCTGTCCTACACTGGACCCTGAAACATCACCACCCCCTCACTGTTGCTCTATACTTCAACATACCTTTCTAAATACAGTCTGTTGGGGAGATCACCACCCCCTCACTGTTGCTCTACACTTCAACATCCCTTTCTAAATACACTCTGTTGGGGAGCTTAAGGAAAGCATACACAAGCACAAATGCAAAGTGTGAGTGTGTAATCAAGTGCTAGTAATCTTTTTCATCTTCTCCATTCTTAATGTCAAAACAGAAAACTACCATCCAAGAACATTCAGTCCGACACTTCTAGAGGGATGACCTTCACGCAGATGGGTAGCCTGACCAACTAACATCAATTGTATGCTAGGTTTATCCAGTTTTCTGATCCACGATGAAATCAGAACACATACACATACACACACATATACACACGCACTCGCGTGCACACACACACACACCATCATCATCATCAAGCAAGTTGTCTCTTACCCCCAATACTCAAAACAAAGCAACCTCCAACAAAGAGCTTTCCAATTCAGACTCCCTCCTTTATAAGTTCATGTTCTGGAGCATCTTTCATGGTCAATCCACAGAAACTGCCAATATAAAAAAAAAAACAACCTCCGCTGACAGGTTACCACTGAGGAAAATTAATAAAAATCCTTGAAATTTTACTAGGTCCCAGTGGCATGCAACCATCAACATTCCATGTTGGGGAAAATGTTGACAACTGCACTCTACATGGTGCAGTCTGATGCAAGTCAACGCACATTTATACGAAAGGGAAGAGAACAAAGTGTGCTTCCAACTTGCAACACCAAGCAGCAAGTGGTGTATTGCCTACATTCCAGAGCAACCACAACCTGAACTCTTTGTTGAAGCAGCTTTGCAGCATCTTGCAGATGTTTGAAGTCATAACATGACATTCTTTGGCCTTCAGGGGAGCTGGCAAATTGTCACTATCCAATCTCCTCCAGAAGTTTCCATCTGATCTCAAGACGTATTGTCTGCTAGTAAACCTAAACTACGATTAGCCCTCCACAAATTTCACAGGCACTTTCTCACCTTCCCCTACCCCCCTCATCCTGCCAAGTTTTGTTTGTTCAGGGTTTTTTTTTTCCCCTAGTCTTTCCTCTTCACACTTCTAGAAATCCACCAATTCACTGCTAAGTGGGAGACTGGCTTTTCATACCTATTTGTTAAGCATATCTGCATGACCTTCGATGGAAATTGCAGTGCAATAACACTTTACCCTCTTCCATTCCCTCTGGAGACTGGGAGTTGGAGATCAGAGGGAGGTGAAGGCCTGTGTCCATGTCATAGCCAACCTGTTCCACCTGCTTGCGGGCTGCCTCAATGATCACCCCACCCTGCACAGTCACATTGCATTCCATGCATAAACAAAGGTTTGGCAATTAAGCAGAGAATAACTTTTGTCAAGGCAGTTTGACAAAATGTTAAAAGCATAACAGTTTGTCATATTCAGACAGTGGATTACAGCATGAAACCTGAACATTTTCAACTCAATCTGTGAAAGTTAGATTACAAAATGGTAGGAACGATTTCAGCACAATCTCTTGTAACTCGATCCAGATGATTACAGATTACAACACGACAGGACTATTTTATTCACAATATGTGAATCAACCCCAGAGAGTTCAGATGTAAATAAGATGGAAATGGTAAACAGTTTGCTCAACAAAAGTGTAATCAATCTGAAGGAGTTCTTAGGACAATATGATGGAAATAGTTTCACCACAATCTGCAAAGTGACTTGTGAGAGCCATACACATATCGTCAGACTGCTCCTATGCAAGTTGTCTCCGCCTCAGACACAAAACATTTTCCTGTTTTATGTTGATTTATGCAGAACAGATTGTTTTCATCTTTTCCCATAACCCAAGTACTGTCAATCCCTCTTCTCTTTGCTCTCAGGACCCCTCTCCTTTAAATTCTTCTTGGCCCCCGCGGCACCCTCCTCTTCGTACCTCCATTTTCAATTTGACAGCAGCCTCATAGTAGACGGTATCATCCTCGTTATAGTCCATACAGTTGCGGACCATGAGGTCAAAGTCTTTGGTGAACTGGTCAAAGGAGCGGTAGCTGTGGTTCTCCACTTTGCTCTTCATGGTGGAGAAGTCCATGGGGTGCTGGACCACCTCGCGATAGTCAGGGACCTGCCACAGCCAGTTCAGCTTTCGCATCATGTATATAGGTCAGCCAACATGAACAAGAAAAGTCACACAATTCTATCAATAGAACACACACACACACAGCCAACATGTACAAGAAAAGTCACACAAGTCTATCAATAGAACACACACACACACACACACACACACACACACACACACACACACACACACACACACTCACATACACACATAGAGTGTCGTTAAAAGACACATACGCATACTGAACAGAGTTTCAAGAAGCTAAAAAATGATCTATAGTCAAAGGGCAGCAAAATAAATCTATGTGTTCTTTCCTAACTCTATAATTATGTAACAGACCCATAGATCTACACGGTGGAAAAACCTGAGCAGAGGTGAATGAGCTCTTTACACCCTTGTCAGGAATTTTGATTTCATACTGCATTTTCATATGTGTTCGTGCACCCACCAATCTACCCATCCATCCACCCACTCATACATAAACAAAACATGAGACAGACACATACACACAATGGTAACAACTTCCCTAGAGACAAGTTCAGTCAAGATATCATGGGTTATCAATCTCCTGTCACTGAAGCACACTGTTTCTCTCTCTACATGCGCACGTGCGTGCGAGCGCACGCGCACCACACACACACACGTATACACCAACCTCCTCTAGTGATACAGGTTGGGCAAAGATATCGTCAGTGTCGAACTCCTGTAGCTGCTGCAGGATGCTGCGCAGAAACACCACAAAGGGCTGCAGCTCATACTCAAAGCACAGCATGCGCACATTCACCTGCAAACAGTAACAGAACCAAACATGAAACCATGGCTGGCTCACAACAATGACTTAGTGAACACACAGAATGCTTGGTCACTGTCAACGTCAAACTAAAAACAACTGGACATTCACCTGACTCATTTTTCAAAGTATACTGACACAATGCATTGCACATGTGCAGTAAATGTTATCAGCAAAAATAAACAGCAATCATGTAAATAAAAAAATAATAGTACCTGCCAATTCACAAGCTAAATATTTTATCATATTGTTTTGAAATCAAGCAAAACTCACATGTAACACAATGACAAATATACATGCTTTCTGCTTGAATATCAAACTGACTCATAAATATGATTGAAGCACTGTGCATCTAGCAGTCTTTTTATTCCTTCGTCCCAATGCTGTTGATTCTGCTGAATTTTACAATCAAGAAAATCTTATCTGTTAACTACAACACAAAGCAGGCATATTGCATTTCACATTTTCAGTATAGGAAAAAGGCAAAACTAAAAACCACCAAAGACAAACCCTTTATCAACACTAATTCAGTTTAAAGGTCTACTTTAGAGATTTTCGATAATTTGTTAAAAACAGGTCTACATGGCATATAACTACAGTATGGTATTCATTTTCAAAAAAAAATCACCGAAGAATTTAATAGATAAAAAACGAGTTTTGCACACCTGTTCAAACCCCGCGCGGTAGACCGAAAACCGTGACGTCACTTGGACTGGCCGTCAGCCGTGACCTACACAACAAGCCAACGCCAAGTGAAATCAACACGAGTTGCGATCCCCCACAGCCTAAAAAGTCACGAAGGGGTGGCAGATATTGTGCTGTAGGCGAATGCAGCAGCTCAGCAGGAGACGGATATTCTTTACACACATTTCCATCTGATCCAGATACTCGAAAGAAGTGGATTCGGTTCGTGCAACCATGCCGGGCCACTAAGTCCTTTTTAACACGTCAGTTCCAGCAGGACCGCGGAAACGAGCTATTCCAACTATTGCCGAGCCCGTTCGAGTGGATCAAAAACTTCGTCTGCATTGTGCGCGTATACTTTGAAGGCGGGTGGTAAGCTCGTACAGACGAGCACGATAGTCGCACGTTTATTCTGTTCTTACCTATGGACAGATCACACTTGTTAAATTGAATGAACACGTACATTAAGGCTTGAGGAAGGAGAATCTCCGCTCGCCGTCCACGCGTGATCGCATCTAGAAGTAAGTCGGTAGCCTCCCTCGAGACTTCGGTAAAGTCCGTACGCCTTCGAAATGATGTGTTCGGGCGTCCAGCTGGAACTGAATAGCTCGTTTCCGTGGTCCAGCTGGAACTGACGTGGTAAAAAGAACTTAGCGTTCAAACTGATAAGGTAAAGGCCTTGCAGAAACATCCCCAGAGTCGCACTTGGCTGTCGCAATCATGGTCACTGCTTTTACATGATAAATTAAATACCGATCGAGATGTGCAAGAACCATCAGAATCGCTTTCTGTCGCCGTTGGCTTGTTGTGTAGGTCGCGGCTGACGGCCAGTCCATCATGTGATGTCACATCCAAGAGTAGTCAGGCATGGGAATTGACTTGAAAGGGAAAACTCTGAAATCTAGGGGGGTCCGGGATGGCACCCCCCCCCCCCGGAAATTTTTTTTTTTCAAGATCAAAATCTGTGCAATCTGGGCTATCCTGACTTCATTTTTATGGATTTAAGAACGTAAAAAAAAAATGAAGTAAATTAGCATTAAAACAATAAACAAAAACAATTTTCACACAAAATGTTTTTATTCAGTTCTATGAGTTTATCTCCAGCTGACTACCTCCACAACTACAAATATCCACTCCCATTTCCATTTATTTGGGCACTTGTCTTCGAACGGATCGCCGAAGTTTACCACACGACCAAGGCACGCCATGTTGAAAATTCGCCTGTTCAAAGTTTGCGCATGCGCAGAAAGTCACGACATTCACAAATTTGGGCTGCCCGCGAGAGTTAATAGCTGCTGTTGCTGGCGATTCGGGTAACTGAGGCAGGCGTTCGCAGCACGCAAACACAGTACCTCACGTTCCGCAATAGTCTCGATCGTCCATACCCAAACTTCCGCGAGAAGGAACGAGTTAACGCTCGCGTTAGATAACTTGGTCTAGGCCAGCCGAGACTAGTTCAGCAACAGCTAAAACCGTGCTTTATATTTTTTTACCCCAATTTTTTTTTTTCGCGGACGCAATTTCGTTTTCCGCGGAAAGCAAATTTTACTGCCGCGGAAAGGTTTGCGACAATTCCGTTGTCGCTGACAAATCCATGGCGGTTAGTTAATCCATCCCAGTTTAGTTGATTACCTCCCGTTTTTCTTGTAAGCGTGTAACCAATTGAAATGCCAACTTTCCGGTATCAATTTCGTTGTTGTCTGCAATATCGGAGTTTGTTTATCCATACATCCTAACATTACATTTATCCTCCCAAACACCAATTATCGAAACCTCGTAAAAGGTGACCCTTTAAGCGTTAATAAATGCGTAAACAGAATTTGTCCACATCCCCTAAGACTCTTGGAAATGTATCTTTTCTTCAAAATGGACAAGTTTGGATACAGGTTTTTTGGACACACTCCACCACAACAACCTGTATTTTTCCGGTAATATTCTTTCATGACTAATTCCACTGATCTCTGAAATCTGTGTCTTTATGGACGAACGGATGTTACTTTACCAATTATAAAACATAATTCTGGAAAGAGACCAGCAGTTTGAACCTATGGAAGTGTGTTAACTTATTTAGGTCAATTGTATTTTCACCGAGATCAGTTGAAGAGTGAATATTATCTTGGCTCTTAAAATTTGATATTTATATTGTGACGAACCTCCAGCCACAGACAACCTGTATTTTTCCAGGGGGGAGATTTCGTGGATGACTAAGTTACCACTGATCTCTGAACCGTGCTTAATTGAGATCAAGACATGGTCCCTTTAATCAAAAGTAAAAAAGCTGGAGAAAGAGAAGCACAGTTTGCTGCATCATGGATTGTTGTGGTATCTTATTTAGGTCATTTGTGTTTTCTTCGAGATCAGTGAAGGACAGAGTGAATATAGTCTGGCCTGTGAAAATTCTATATATATGGTGGGAACCATCAGGGCTTCAGACGCTGTTGATTATGAAGGGGGGGGGGGGGGGGGGGGGGGGGGGGGGGGGGGGGGGGGGGGGGGGGGGGGGGGGGGGGGGGTGGGGGGAGACAGAAGGGGGATACTTAGTGAGGATTCATCTTCCTTGCACATGACAAAATGCAATACAGGTAGATTGGTTGAAGCCTACAAAACCACCAAGGAAAGCATACATGTATATATATATATGCTTTATCTTAACACTCTCTATAAGTCAACATAGCAACTATTAATGTAAGCACGTTGTGGAAGCGTGTTTTGAAGGAGATGTATACATGCTTGTTTGTTTGTTTTTTAAAAGAAAGACACAACCGATGCCTTACAGTACAATTTTCACATCTCTGACAACGGAAGTGGATGAATGCAATTTAGCAATCACAGATCAAGGTCCAAAGCACATGAAGCAACAACCTACCCATTCTCGCTTGAACCTTCTCTCTCTTCCTGACCAGTTCGGTCAGCAGGCGTGCCTTCTCCAAGTTTTTGGCGGATAGTTGCCAGTACTGCAACTGCTCCTGGCGCATCGCTGGACTGCTTGTCATTCTTCTGCTGGTGGCAGGGGAAAAAACCGACACTTGCCACAAGTGTTCACAAGTCAGAGACCAGATTAACACAAGGCAACAACAAAAGCACAAGTTTTTCTAAAGCAAAAAAGAACTTAGGCACAAATTAGTTGAACTAAGATCAGTGTGATTAAAAAAAAAAAGGGAAATAAAGGAACAACAAAACAAAGAAAAGGAAAAATCATACGAAAGGAAGCTTTTAAAAGTCATAACCCAACATAAAACATAACCCAAGTCTAAAATCTAAGTTCTTTACTTCATAATGTCCAAGAATTCTGACCTAACAAGTGTAGTATGGAAATGTTAATTTTTTTTTACTGAAAATAATACTGTATGATAATGATTACTGTATGATGATTCTTATCAAGAAGTTGTTTATATTGTATAATGATGATAATAATCAAAGTGAAATATTCAAATTGGGAAAAAAGGCATCATTCACACAACTGATAAATTAATCATAAAGGGCAGATATGACAGCACACAGTGTAGTATGCATGTGTGGACAAGTTATGGAAGGGGGGGGGGGGGGGGGGGGGGGGGGGGGGGGGGGGGGGGGGGGGGGGGAGGCAAAATGTGTTTCGGATCATATGATCAAACTTATTTTGTATCATACACGTCATCTATCTGGGTGCCTCGCGAGGTTTAATAGGCTGCTGTTGCTGGCGTATTCGGGTAAACTGAGGAGGAGTTCGCCAGCACGCCAAACACACGGACGCTTCACGTTTCGCATTTTGTCTCGTGCGTCCATACCATACTTCCGCGAAGAACGAGTTAAAGCTCGCGTTAGTATAACTTGGTTAGGCCAGCCGAGTCCTAGTTCAGCAACAGCTACAACGGTGCTTTATATTTTTTGTTAACCCAGTTTTTTTTTTTCGCGGGACGCAATTTCGTTTTCGCGTGATAAGACAAATTTTACTGCCGCGGTTATCGCGGTGTTTTTCGCTGACAATTCCTTGGCCTGGTAGTTTAAGCATGCAAGATTTAGTTGATTACCACCCGTTTTCTTGTTACAGGTGATGGAAAATGCCCTCTTTCGTGGGGATCCAATTTCGGGTGATTCGGTGTCGAATCGGATGTTATGTTTACCAAATTATCATACATTTCATTTTTCTGATAGCTGACCAATTATCGAAAACCTCTAAAAGGTAGGACCTTTAAGGCTGATTATGCTGTTGAAACGGATTTGTCCACAACATCTTTTAAGACTTCTTGTGGAATATGTTATCTTTCTCTTTTCCAAATATGAACAAGTTTGTTATAAGTTTTTATTTGTGACACACTCATCCTCAGGACATACCTGTATTTTTCCAGGTCAATATTTCTTTCATGGACTAATGTTACCACTGATCTCGGAAAACTGTGTCTTTATGAGATCAGACAGGGGTCTTTAATCAAAAGTAAAAAAATGGCTGGAGAAAGAGGTAGCAGCAGTTTGCTGCATCATGGATGTTGTGGTATCTTATTTTAGTTCATTTGTGTTTTTCTTCGAGATCCAGTGAGGACAGAGTGAATTTTAGTCTGGCCTGTGAAAATTCTTATTTATTGGTGGGGTACCTTCAGGGATTCTGTAGCTGTTGTTTTTGGTAAAGGGGGGGGGGGGGTGGGGGGGGGGGGGGGGGGGGAAGGGGGGGCGGGGGGGTTTGGGGGGGGGGGGGGGGGTGGGGGGGGGTGGGGTGGGGGGGGGGGGGGGGGTGGGGGGGGGGGGGGGAGGGGGGGATACCCAGGGAAGACGCGCCGCCGGGGAGGGGGGGGGGGTGGGGGGGGGGGGGGGGGGGGGGGGGGGGGGGGGGGGGGGGGGGGGGACGGGGGTGGGGGGGGGGGGGGCGGGGGGGTGTGTAGTATGGAAAGGGGGAGATCGAGTGGGTGAAGAAGGGGGTTTCTTTTCGATTGTGTCGCTGGTTGTGGGTGGGGGGAGTTGTGTGTTGTGGTGTGGATACTGAGTGGGTTTGGTTTGGGTGGTTTGTTCTTTTATCAGTGGAGTGTTAGGGTCGGTTTAGAGGGTTGATAGGGGGGACGTTTTTGTGGAGGTTTTCATTCGGTTTGGTTTAAGATGTCGTTGTTGTGTGGTTGCTGATTCCGGGGCTCTTGTCTTAATGCATACAAGTCGGGTGAGAGTGGGTGAATAGGTTTTGCCTTCTTTACCAGCCTTGGAATTTTGGCTGTTACTTTTAAAGGGTGTGTGTGTGGTGTGCGGGTGAGGTTATAGCAGCTTGTTGGAGTAATGTAGCAACTATTAATGTAAGCCCGTTGTGTGGAAAGGTTTTTTGTGGTTTGTGTTTTGTGTTTATTGTTCTTTGTTTTGTATTAGGAGAGGATGGATGTTTGTTTTGAAGAGAGGAGGAGATGTATAGGTGTATACATGCTGGTTTTTTGTTTTGTTTTTTAAAAAAGAAAAGACAAAGTATTTAATGCTATTCTCTCCTTTTATCAGTACTTATTTTCACATCTCTGTCAACGGAAGTTGGATGAGCAATTTTAGCCAATCCTAGATCATGGGTCCAAAGCACTGACATGCAAGAGCCAAACAACCTACCCAATTCTCGCTTCTTAGATCCTTCTCTTCTTCCATGGAACCTGTTCGGTCAGCTGACAGGCGTTGCCCTTCCTTCTCCATGTTCAGGTTGTGGCGTATATGTTGCCTGTTACTGGCAACTGCTCATGGCGCGCGCTGGAATCCTGCTTGTCTTGCTTGTCTGCTAGGCGGGGGGCAGCCAGGGGGTAAAAAAAAAAAATAATATATAATTTTTAAAAAAAATAAAATAAATAAAAAAAATGATAAAAAAGAAAAAAAAATAAAAAATAAAAAAAAAAAAAAGTATAAATATAAATATATATAAAAAATATAAAAAATAAGAATATATAAAAATAAAAAAAAAAATTAAAAAATAAAAATTAAAAAAAAAAAAATAAAAATACCTAAAAAATTTAAAAACAAATTTAAAAAAATAAAATAAATTAATATTATATAAAAAAATAATATAAAAATAAAAATACCGACTCTTGCCACTTGTTAGTTCCATGGCAGTCAGAGAGAGACCTGATTAACACAATGGCAACAACCTAAAATAGCACAAGTTTTCATAATGCAAAAAGAACTCTTAGGCCCACAAA
Source organism: Conus ventricosus (assembly GCA_018398815.1). Taxonomy (NCBI): domain Eukaryota; kingdom Metazoa; phylum Mollusca; class Gastropoda; order Neogastropoda; family Conidae; genus Conus; species Conus ventricosus. Next base: position 22,669,885 of record CM031604.1, read on the forward strand.
TTTTTGTTTGAAAATAGAGATCAGTGTGATTTAAAAAAAAAAAAAATAAAAAAAAAGGGATAAAAAAAGGGAAATAAAATAAGGACAACACACAAAACAAAGAAAAGGAAAAATAAAAAATTTTATTAAAAAAAAAAAAAAAATAAAATAATCAATTACAGATTGATAAGGAATGCTTTTTTTTTTTTATGTAATATCCCCCTACATTTAAAATCATAACCCAAGTCTTATAATCTGAGTTCTGTTACTTCATAATGTCACCTAAGAAATTTGACCTTCCCCGCCCTTCCTAACCATGTTGATATTGTGTAGTTTGTTGTTTAGTATGGAATAATGTTTTAATTTTTTTTTTTTTTTTTTACTGAGACATAATACGGTATGATAATGATTACTGTATGATGATTCTTAATCTAGAAGTTTTGTTTTCTTATTTGTTATAATGATGATAATAATTCAAAGTGAAATATTCACATTGGGGGGAGAAGGGAAAAATAATAAAAAAAAAAAAAAAAGGACAAAGAAAGAAAGAAAAAAAAAAAGGCACCCTTCGATATCTTTCACACAACTGATAAATTATATCATAAAAGGATTAGGAAGTTTGTTGACAGAACACAAGTAGTGGTGTTGAATTTATGCATTCATCTGTGTGTGGGTACAAGTTATATGGAAGGGGGGGGGGGGAGGGGGGGGGGGGGGGGGGGGGGGGGGGGGGGGGGGGGGGGGGGGGGGGGGGGGGGGGGGGGCGGGGGGGTGGGGGGGCGGGGGGGAGGGGGGGGGGGTGGGGGGGGGGGGGGGAGGAATGGAAGAAGGGGGGCGGGGCGGGGGGGTGGGGGGGGGGCGGGGGGGGGGGGGGGGGGGGGGTGGGCGGGGGGGGGGGTGGGGGGGGGGGGGGGGAGGGGGGGGGGGGGGGGGGGGGGGGGGGGGGGGGGGGGGGGGGGGGGGGGGGGGGGGGGGGGGGAGGGGGGAGGGGGAGGCATCAATACACAACAACAGGGGAGAGGGGGGGGGGGGGGAGGAGGGGGAGTGGGAGGCCCCAACACAGGCCACACAAACAAAAATGTGTTTGGAATCATATGATCAAAATTATTTTTTGTATCATTACTCGTCAACTATCCCATTTCCCATCCAATATTCATTTCATCCATCATAAATCTTAAATTTCCATCGTATACCAGAACCAGAGGAGCAAAGAGATCAATATCAATCACAGAGAAGGATCCCTAGATTCAGTGGAATTCGATATCACATATCCTTCACCCCTCACCTTTTTTTTTTTTTCCTCCCCTCCTCCCCTCCCTCCCCCCCCCCCCCCCCACCACCCCCCCCCCCCCCCCCCCCCCCCCCTCACACCCCCCCCCACCTCCCACCCCCCCCCCCACCCCCCCCCCCCCCCCCCCCCCCCCCCCCCCCCCCCCACCCCCCCCCCCCCCCCCCCCCCCCCCCCCCCCCCTTAAATTTAACAAACAGTTAAACGAAAACAACCTCAAAACACCAAAACTTCCTCAATCAGGTCCTTTTGCTGCAAGCCTAAAAATCTACTGATTTTCAGTTTAGGAAGTTCTGGTATAAAAAAAAAGAAAAATAATACGTGGTCCTAAAATACTTCAACTGCTTTCATCTTGTTGTGTTTTAAGTACGTTTTTATAACTTTGTACTTGTATTGTTTTTGTTGTTGCTTATTATCACTCTTCAAAGCATAATGGAGATGATCTCAAGTTAATTTGGTTGGTATTTATTATAATAGATACTTATGTGACAAATTACAGTAAAAAAAGCTCTCTCTCTTCTCTTCCAGTGAAACATACACACAAAACACAGGCTCTGTAGAGAACATTGACAACAATTACATTCTTTGTAAGTTGACACATGGCAAAATAAAAACTATCAACACTTATTTTCTAAGACTAAACATGCTATTGTCACACATTCACATCAGAATTGAATCAGAGTGAGTCTTGTTGTAACATTTTCATGTGTCTGACTTTCCAATATCAGTAACACTGCCAATACAAAAAAGAAGTGAAAAACTGGTTAAAGAAAAAACAAGATGAATGCATGATAAACGTACTCCCAGTTTATCTTGAATATGCGTTTGTGGGGATATTCCATAAAGGAGGAAAAACGTTGTGGGACGTTATAAAGCCATTTGTATAACGGTTATTTTTTTTTTTTCTGGGAATAAAATGGGCATCATCCGTGACCAATACGAACCTGATCTTACAAATTTTCAGGTAAGTTCGGCTCAAGTACTTTCTGAGATTTTCTCAGAGAAGAAAAAAAACGTTATGGGCCCTTTATAGCCTTTTGCAACGGAGATAGCGGGTTTAAAAATTTAAATAAACATTGAAAATAATCTTGTGACTCCATAAAGAAACTTACCTGTACAATTTTTTCAGATTGATCGGGCCAAGTTGCTTTCTGAGGTATTCCAAAATTAAAAACAAAAAACGTTACGGCCAGACTTTTAGACATTAGTAACGGATACAATGGTAATCAAATAAAACATGGGGCATCATCAGAGGGACCCATACCGTTGACCATATTGAACATATCCACAAATCTTTCAGAGAGATCGGCCTAAGTACTTTCTGGAGATAATCTATATAGAAGAAAAACCTTATGGGCCGTTATAGCCGTTAGTATTGGTTATAACGCGTTAAAATAAAACATCGGCATCATCCATGTACCCATAATGACATATCCACAATTTTCAGAAAGATCGCGCCAAGTACTTTCCGAGATAATCTGTAAAGAAGAAAACAGGTATGGGCCGTTATAGCTGTTAGTAAGGATATAATGGTAAAATAATATTTATCGGGAATCAGCCTTGACCCATAATGATTCTACAGGTACAAAATTTTCAGGAAAGATCGGTCCAGTAGTTTTGTCTGGGAGCGAGTGGAACACAATTTTGAACACGGACGGACGGACACACAGACAGCATTTCGTCGTTCCCAAAAAATACAAAAAAGAAAAGAAACAGACAAAATCTCTCTTGACAGATTGCTGTAAACTCTGCAGCATTAGCATAAAGAAAGAGGACAGATCCTATCCCTCTTAGTTAAAAAACTCCCTTGTAAACAGTATACACATCAACCAATTTTCTTGTTTCTATTCATGTGATTGGACTGTAGTCGTTTCAGCAACGGGCACACCACATCATGAGTTACTGTCTTTTCAAAGTCCAGTAAACTCTGCAAGCACTTGAGGAACTGTCCTTTTTGGGTTTATATACCATGTGGCTATTTTTACTCAATCTGGAAAAAACCAAACCAATACATTCAATTAATTAGACAACACTGCATGTGTTTTAACGTTTCACTGCATGTGCAATGAAGATTACAAATCGATACTGACAGAACCTGAGACTGAGAGAGAGAAAGAGACCTGAAGTGAAATAAAGGGCTTGTGATTCGACATTTTTTTCTTCACTTTGCTTCTTCTCACTTTCACTCGAGTTTCAATCTTGGGAATTAAAAAAAAGTAATGACATATCAGCTGTAGAGCGATTGTGACAGTTTCTAAACCATTGACAGGGACATTTATTTAAGACATCTACTCACAGCTTGAGGAAACAAATCTAACGCTAAATTGATTTTCTCTAAATACAGTACATCTGAGCACACTAGCTGTATCTCTGCACATTTACAGTATCTCTGCACATTTACAGTATCTTGAATTTTACGTATCTCTGTAAATTGTATCTCTGCAATTTACAGTATCTTGCAATTTACAGTATCTCTGCACATCTACAGTATCTCTGCACATTTACAGAGCTTCTGAGTGTTGGTAGCCCATGCCGTTTCTACCAAAAAATAAAATGTCGCAAATTTTTTTTTTTGTCACAGATGTGCCTATCGATCAGCAACATCAACAAATGAAGTATGTTGCTTCAGTGTCACATTTTATACAGTCATTGGTTGTAGCTCGGAACAGCTTTTGAGTAAAGTAACTCCATCGCTGTTTCAGTTTGATGTCCTCTAGGACAAAAAGAAGAAAATTCACTTAAAATGAACAACACGCTTTCCAACCCTCAACTGAAACTTTTCTCCTTTTTCTTTTTTTCCTTTTTAAGAGCAAACTACTAAATTAAATCCAACAACCAGGTTTGATGAAATCGCATTTTTTTTCAAGTGAAGTAGCCAGCCAGACTCGCACAAAACCTGATCTAAATCTTTGTAGCCCAAAACTCCTTTAAAATACTGAGTTCATCGGATCACACACACACACACACACACACAACCACACACACGTACACACACACACACACTCAACTCACAAAAATTTATTACAATCACTCACACACACACACGCACGCACGCACACACACACTTTCTCCCTTCCTTCCCACAAAGCTCTGTGAGAGACCATGGATTAACTCAACGACAGAAATTATGCAAATTAAACATGAACAAAAAATTCTAAAAAGACTTACCAGCAAGAAAAAGAATAATTCAATTCATTAAGAAAGAAAAAGAGATTACTTATAAAATGTTTTCTTTGCCCTAGACCTGTGAAACAATAGTGCACAAAATGTCAGTTCCTGTGACTAGGAACTGAGCTGGATTCAGCCCAGAGTGGAATGTTCACATCGGTGTTGTCCTGTACCTGCACAAGGTACTGATCATAAACTAAGTCAGGCTTGCCCACTGCCTGGCATTTTCTCCTCAACCCCCTCTTCTCCATCTTTCTCCACAGGACTTTTTTTGGGGCAGAAAGGGGGTGACGGAAGGGAGAATTTCATCCTTTCAGATGTAGAGTAGTCTGAAAAATGGCCTTCCGACAATAAACCAGTCTTCTGCCTTAAAATCAGTTTTGAAAAGCTCACATGTAATGTCTTTTTCTCTGTCAACCATGCCCATTTTAGTCCATGATCATCTATCTTCCAAGATCCTTTAAGTGACTTCAAATGACTGATTTTTTTTTTCTTTTCAAACAAGATAGCTTATGGTTTTTTTTCATTAATGCCAGGTCACTTGTGTTTTTGGCAGTGGTAGGCCACCTAAACTCAACAAGAATCTCTTTATGTTTTGGAAAATTAAGCCAGCACAGGACTTCCCCTGTCTGTTAAAATTCTTGGTGAAGAACAAATTCTGCAGTGGAGACTTGTACTAAGAGCCAAGTTTCCTTCATATTGTTTGCTGGGAGAGGATAGTACAGGTGGGTGAGTAGGAGAGACCAACACAGGGATTCCGTAAACAGAAAATTGTCCCTCTTTTAACGGATAAAAGATCAGTTTGACAGAAAAATTCTAAGGCTGTCTGTTCTGGTGAGCAGTGATGCACTGAGGATGAGAAAGAGATAGGACAAACTGTCATGAACCAGAAAAATCAATGGGTCCTGATGTCCTGGCTCTTAAAACCTCAAGACAGTGATTATATGATTCATAAATAATATCAAATCCTGCTAAGCCTTCGGTGAGTATACAACAGATCAATACAGTATGCACTTAATCTCTTTTTTTGAAGAGCTTTCTGCCTGTGCATGTGTCTGTAAGTAGCCTACATGCTACCTAGTGATCAAAGCAAGCACACACACACACACACACACACACACACACACACACACACACACACACACACACACACGCACGCACGCACGCACACACAAACAGTGACACACATCAAATAAACTGAACACATCTAGCCATTGTCAAAAACATACTTTCACAAAGTTCTGTAATGTTGTACTCATCTGTGATTTTTAAAAAAATGAAGGTATAAAATAAACAATAGATGACTAGAACACTGTGAAACTGAAAGTTTAATCTTGACCAAAAGCATTCAATGGATCATTCACTGAACTGAGTAAATTGTATTAAGACCAAAGCAACCAGCCCAAAGCTGAAGTCAAATTAGTGCATGTAACACTAAGTAACAGGCAGACTTTTAGCTATGGCTGTGTACACCTTTCCAGGCCCACATCTCTCATCAACTTTTAATGCTTTCTGTGTGCGAGTGTGTGTGTGTGTGCGCGTGTCTGTTTCTCTCTCTCATGTGCTTGTTTTTCTCTCCTGCAGTAATAGCTAATTCTTTCTTCAAGATTGCTTGTTTGCTTTTCTTTCACCTGCATTTTAGTAAGATCAAAACTTGATCAAAGCAACTCCATCAGTGTTCCAGGGAATTTCACGAGAGGCATGTCTTCTTCGATAAGCCAGTACATGGCTCAGACAGCATATCACATGGTTTTTTTTCCTTTTTGTGGTGACAAGTGCATAGATCTGTTCTTGCTTTGTTGCCTTGGAGTCCTGAACTGCCAAAGCAGTGACTGAGATGATCAGCAGATTTCATGTGATCATCTGATGCATTTCAATTTCCAAACAAAAGGTTCTGAAACATCACTGGCCTTCGTCAGGATACATTTTTAGGTGTCATCAATTTTCCATTGCTGACCAACTTTAAACGAGCAAAATAAAAGGTAATGTTAAGCAAACAGACTTCTTCTCCTTGTACAATAAAGTGGGGGGGGGGGGGGGGGGGGGGGGGGGGAGAGGAGGGGAGGGGGGGGGAGAGAAAGGAGGAACGACAGTTTTGAGCAAAGCTAGAAAATCAAACCACTTTGTAATTTATCACACAAATACTGCAATGGCTGTTTTGCAGAAACTGATTCGATGTACCTGTAAATCATACGAAGTTCTGTCTACAAGACACACATCAATAGATCACTTGTCAGCCAGGGGGCAACACAACTGGACTTTTTTAAGACTGAATCACACTAGGACCAGAGACTGAAGGAGTGACACATTGGTGCAAAGCTGGATGTGAGATATTTTGTACTCAAGAGTGAAGGAGTCAGAGAGGGTAGGGGCAAGCGTGTGAATGATTACGAAGATCAAGCGCCAAGCGCTGAAATGATGTGCTAAAAGTCAGAACTGTGATTTGATGATGATCATGTGCAGCTAGACTGGCATCTGATAGTGATACTGAAGTCTGTGATAGTGACAAGAATCTCATTCTCAAGGAATGTAACCGATGTAAAGAAGGCTTATGCTACATTCCAAATGGTGAATCAGGAGGATTAACGTTCCCACAAATAACATTTCAGTTATTCAGTGAGTTTGCCAATTCATAGCAAAAGAAAAGCGGAAACATGTCACAATCATTTTGTTAACGTCCATGGCGACACAGTGTGTGAAGAGTTCTCCACAATCACAGTACCGCAAAAAGCATCAAGCCAATAATAGCTCAAAGTCTGCCATTACAAATTTTCAACGCCGTCCATTTTGTTCTCCGATCAAACTAAATACCTAACAGAACTAGAATCCCTGTCAACAGCAATCTATGTAGAGCCAAGGTTGAGGAGAAAAAAAAGGCAACCTCATGGAAAATCTTAGCCTAAGATTTTCCAGAGGTTGCCTTTTTTTTCTCTCAACCTTGGCAAGTTAGCCCAAGCGACTACCATCTTTTTCATCATCCCTGAACAACCTACACAGAAATCTATTATTTTACTTGTGACTTAAAAAAACAATAGAGGTGCAAGTTCAACAACCAGAACAAATTTAACTAGTTCAACAACCAGGACTGCCCCAATAAGCATTTGTGCCTATCATGAAACAACACAAACAATACAGAGAGACAGACAGACAGGGGGGGGGGGGGGGGGGGGGGGGGGGACATCAGATAGAAAGAATACAGACATTAATTCAGAAAGGAATACACTTCCCACTGATATATTGAAAAAGCTGTCTTTTTTTGTATTGTTGGTGTTGTCCTCTTTGTTTTACTTTTAACGTGGTGACAGCCCTGATGTGGCCCTTTGTGGTCGGCTGGGCTACAAGCAACATTATCTTATCTTATCTTATCTTTGTTTTACTTGTCCTGCTTAACCAATTAATAATAGTATTAGTCATTTAACTTAGTCTAGCAGGTCAAAATGTAATCACGGGCATTGTGTCATTTGTTAGTTTCATTCTTCTCCTGGTCTACAAACTTTACTTTTGCTCAGTTCCTTCAGTTATTATTGGTCAATTTACTTTTGAAAATAACAACGTACATTGGTACACTAACAATGAACCTTTAAATCCCTTTGTTGTCACCTTACCTTTGAATTTGTGCTCAACTTAGATGATTTAAGTTAGGAAATGCAAAGTTTCCCGTTTCAGGGGTGAAATATATCCTAATTAACTTTTTTCATAGGCCTGCCATCATTCTCCCACGGCATTGTGACTGAATGGGCCAAAGTCCATCCCTGTGTTGAAGCAGCAAAACTGAAGTAAAAATGTCAAAAACCCCGCTTTTTTTTTTGCACTGTTGTGAGCACTCGGTTTCCTGAAAATGAATTCCATCCCCTCCCTCCTTCCCTCCCACCCCCCTAATTTTGACAGAAATTTGGAAGACATTAAGATGACCCCTTCCCCTTTTTACTGAAATTTGAAAGGCACAAGACAAATCTGTCTCTCCCCCCCACCCACCCCCTCCCCAAACTCCACCACCCTTTTTATCCACTTTCATAAAATAGAAACCCCACATGCCTTATATTCCCGACGCTTCGCCTGTAACATCAGGTAAATGATCCATTGATTTTTTTAAATGCTTTCACCTAAATCTCCAGAATGAACCCTACAACAATACAGAATTTTCGATCTGCTGTGAATGCTCCCTCTGTCTGTCTGTTTTAACTTGATGCGGCAATAACCAGGAACACACCAACAGGATCAATATTTTTTTATGGATTGTTCAAGATAAACATTTTCCCTTTAGTACTACGTATACTTTTCCCATGTCAATTATCCAAGAGAGAGCATGCAGCATGGCAGAGGGAAAGAGATCACCCCGATGTTTTGACAAGAGATGTGGGGGTAAGACAAACTGAAAAGTGTAAGGCTCAAAATTTAACTCCTTACCTGTTTTCAGTATAGTTGGAATAGAAATCACTGGGAAATTTCGCCTTTCTCCTGCTCTCCAGAATTTTCCTGGCTCGTCTACATTTTCTTGCGTCTCTGTGCTTTGGCATCCCCCGGAGACAAGCTTGTTTCTGATCAGGACTGTCACTGTTCACCCTCATGGGAGTCCACTCGCTGTCTGGGTGACATGGCACATCACACAGCGCGTCTTCTTCACCCCCGCAGGATACTGTCAGGCTCAATCTTCATGTACAACCCCGCTTGTTGGGCACAAGTGACGTGGAATGCTGTGTAACAGTTAGGTCTGTGGCACTGGATACATGCTCCAGACCCTCTCTGTTTGCATACATAGCAAGTCAACTTTTTACGTGCAGGAGGTATCCGCTCCAGACAGTCTATGGGTTCCAGAAAGACAGTGTTCGCAAAACCCACTTCCGGAACCCACAGGGCACACACAACATGGGCCCAGCGCCCATCATCTGTCTGCTTGAAAGCACCCCCTTTGTTAGGACACAACACACAGTCGACAGCTCGAGATGGGGACTGCAGGCAGCGCCGACACAACCACTGTCCTTCAGGGATGTAGGGGACACCATAACACTCTTGATGCACAGCCAGATTGCACATATCACAGAAGAGAATGACATTGGTGTTTTGACATTCACCATCCATACAGATAGAACATACGGCATCCTCATCAATGGATGGACCCTGATCTTTGCCAGCTGACTGACTCTGAAAGAAAGCTTCCTTTTCAAAGCGATCCATCAGGGTCTCAAAGGCTTTTGGGAAAACAGCGGCTGTGCTGTTATTTGTCCTTGTTTCATTCATCATGTCCAACCATACGTGGTCTGTAAAAATTACCTTTTGAAAATTAATATCTTGACAACAACACTAAAAACACTGATCTTATCTTCATTTTAGAAGAAATGAATTTTAATTATCCACACACACATCCTGAAATGCGCATCTTGATGAGACGTTGACACAGTAAACAGTATTTGTTATAAATAAACAAAACTCAATAATTCAATATCAATAATAAAGAAACAAAGTTCAAATCAATAAAAAAAAAATTATCAACATTATTCTGCGTATTCCTAAACCTGCTTCTGTCTTTAACTTTTAAATTACACAGAGTTTAGACCCAATCTCTTTCCCCGTAAAAAACAGCACATCTGTTAAAATATGACTCATTACACTTTCAGATAATTTAAAAAAGGAAAAGGGTTGAAATTTAAATGTATTCATTGTAAAGTTTTTTCCCCAACAAAATGATTTTGGTGTGAGATTATTTTCAATAGTTATCTGTTTTAAAATCTGAGTAAAAAAAGCAGTAATCAATCATAAACATAAAACGTCTTTCACAAAAAAAGTGCACATGTGTAAAACCCAAAAATGTACTTTAGTTTTTGTGAAAGGACCAAACTGCCTCTATATGTCTACTCGATTCTTATCCAGCTCTTCAGCGTTTTTCGTATGACGATTTTTGCGTGATGGGGTTGGAGGCACTTTGGCCTAATAAGTCTCCAGTACTTTCCCCTTCACCTAAGGCAATTTTGGCGGGGGTGGGCACTGCAGCCGTGGCATTCCCCTTTCGTGTTTTCCCATTTCTTCCCTTTGGCGGTTTTGATCCCCCCCTTTTTCTTTCTTTTTTCCTTTTCTGTATTGTTTTGGTTGTCTATCCACCGGGGAAATAAATTTAGGGTGATAAAGTCCCCCAAGAATGTCGCCCTCCCGGCTGATTTCAAACCATTTTGTGATCCTTATCGACAGTTTTTTCCCGGGGTGTGAGGCGGGTTTGGGGATGCGCCCGGGGGGAGGGGATCCTGTATCTGCATGGTGATGTTTGTTATGCCCTCCTTTTTTTTTTGGGGGTTTGTTTCCCAGATTTGGGGGTCGGCCGGGCGGGTTTCCCGGGGTTATCTACAAAATGGTAAAGTGGTGTGTATTCCTGAATAGCTTTTAAAAACTTTTTCACATTTCCCCATAGGGCATTGTGGGGGGTTTTTGGTAGCTCTCGGTTTTAAAAGAATGCTTTGACATCCCCTTAAAACCATTTTGTCCTGTCACATTGGCTACGTATGGGGGAAAACCCTGAAACAAAAAAACATCAAAGCAGTCATATTCAATGAGTTGTATTTCTAAAACCCCTTTTTAAACTTCGGTTTGTTTTAAAAAGCTTAAAATTAACAGAAGAGCCTGGTTTTGATGCATTTTCGGGTTTTTATTCAAAGATTGAAAATTTTTGGTCCTGTAACCCCAATAGTTTTTTTTCTGCCAACCAAATCTTTTTTTCCCCAAACAATTAATAAAAAAAAGGTTAAAAAAAGAAAAATTGAAGGGGATCAGTAGAAAATGAACTGCTTCAGTGCCTTTTTCTTTTCCTAAAATACGGTTCACTCAAAAAGAGAAGGCACCAGCGCGCATGCTAAAAAGTAAAAAAAATAACGGGTTCGCCCCCTAGGATTTTAAAAACCCCAGTCCCCCCCTCCTACCCGGTTTTTTTAGCGCCTTGAGAAAAACAGCCCCGTGAAAAATTCCGGTGCATTGCAAATTGTTTTTCTCATTTGCATCAACTCCACCCATCGAAATCTTTCAGCATGATTCTCTGAATGTATCATGCTTCTTTTCATTTTTTTGCTAGCTGGGCTGGGGGCCAATCGTGCTGGGGGAGCGTTGGGTACTCACCCCCAAGTCGGGGTCGGCTGAACTGCCAAACTTGGCTTCTTTCCGGCTCCTGTCTAAATCATTTTTCACTTCGTGAAAAAAAATAAAAAAAATTGACTGGGGTTCTTTTCGCCTTTGGTTTCCCATGATCTTCAATAAAAATGGGCGTGAATAAGTACTGGCTCTGCTGCATCCGTTTGAAAATTGTAATGCCGACTTACTTGCATCGCAAGCGACGACCCAGAAACGTTGGGGAAGGCGATAACAGGAGAAAAGCCGTTGTCGCTTGTCTGGAGCTTTTATTATGGGACTTTCGCTATTTTCTCTATACCCTCAGCGGTTATTCCCAGGGTGGGCCCTAAGTGACAATCTCACGTGGCGAGACCCCGGAGGGTGGTGGGGAGAGGGGAGGGCCTGGTTGAAAGAAAAGGCAAGTAAAGGGTAGGAAAGCCGGGGCCACATAATTTTTTGAAGATCAACTTTTTCTTTTTCTTTTTCAGCCTTTTTAATTATTATTTTTTTTTTGCCCCAAAAATCGTAACCAGTCCCAGCAAAAAAAAACAGCCGGGGGGCTGACAGTAAAAAAAAATTCCCGTATTTCCTTTTTAAAACCGTAATTTACTGGTAATGCCAGTTAACGCGAACCCCGAAAAACATAAAAAATGCGACCAGCCTGTTGGCCCCGGGCAAATTTAGCAAAAGGGGTCGCATCAATATTCAAAAGATAAAAGAAGGGGCCAAAAACAGGCCCAGGGAATAGTAAAATAAAGGGAAGTAAAAAAAGAAAACGTCAATTTCCTCAATGAGGCCAAAAATAAAAGTGCAGGGAGGTATTTTTTGTGCCTTCAAGGGTTTAAAATGTTTAAAAAGGTTGAAAACCCCCCAAAAAAAGCTCTTTTGCCTAAAACAAGGGCGGTTACAAAAAAGATTTTGTGTAAAGCAAACTATTTCCTTTCCAAAACGCCTGTACAAACAAACGCTCTAATTCCTTTAAATTTTGAGGTTTGGCTGGGAAAAAATGCAAGTTCTTCCAAATATTCATTTGTTTAAAACCCTTATGACATCCTCAGGCTCAAAAGGGTGAGTGATAAGAGCTGAAAAACAAATCTGCTGAACAAGTGTTAGACTTTTGTCTTGATAGGAAGTGCTTTCATTGAAAAGCAACAAGGCGCATGAGGCCCCCCACCCCTCCCCCCTTCTTTTTTTTAAGCGCACACCCACTTCGGCTCAAAAGCAACCAAAAAAGTTTAGATAAAATTTGTTACGTTTTGTTTTTACCAGCCTGCAAAAACTTTGGATGGGCATCAGATTGTAACTTTTACTCCACGGGAAAAAAAACCCCCGTCTTTTCTATGAAACCCGACTGGTGTACTTCATTGTTTTTTCATTAAAAAAAAAAAAAAAGAAAAAAAAAAACAAGATCACAGCGATTACAAATCTATTGTTTGCGTCCCCCTAAAAAAATAAATTTCCCAAAACTGAATAAGTAAAAGCTTTGTCCTTCGAAGAACCATCAGTGCTTGATCGCAGACGGGGATCGAATTTTTACAAGCACAGCGCGCCCTACTTTAAAATTTATGGCTGCGTGCGCTTTGTTGAGTTTCCGGGTTGGGGCACCCGGTTTTTCAAACTCTTTCTTAATTACGAAAGTGCCTTTTCACGTTCTTACTTGTTGTTTGGTAAAAACTGAGGTGCTTTTTTTAAATTTCAAACTCCCTGTGTTTCATTCAGACTTTCTAAAAAACGAAAATTTGTTTATACACAACGTTGTTTTTGTCGATTTGCCCTCCGTCTAAATTGCTTACGTCTTTGATTTAACGCTCTTTTAAAAATTTATTTTAAGTATGATTCAGATCAGTTTTGACAGGGTTCCCAAAAAATATTTTTAAAAATAAAATGTTTTAAAAACTGTAAACATTTCGAATAATTTGTTTTGTTTGTTGATCGGGTTGTCTGTACCGAATGGTTTAGTAGAAAGAAAAACAGGGGCTTGTATTCACTACATACTCCCTAGTTTTGCAGTTCCCCTTCACCCCTACAGTGGTGTGTGTGTGTGGTGGGGTGTGTCGTGCGTGCGTGCGTGTGTGATTCCTTTTTCAAACGCTTG
>CM031604.1:22691003-22703503 GCA_018398815.1 Conus ventricosus
ACTGATCAGCACGGCACGAAGCGCAGACAGTCACATGCTTGCCTCCTTAACTAAAGGTACAAGACAAACAAAATGGTCTCAAAATTGTGATGCCCGAACATCCGTTTCTTTTAATTTTCAAAACAGACATTTTGTTTTTCTTCTTTTTTCTTCTCCCCCCCCCCCCCCCCCTCCCCCCTTTCTTTGAACATATTGTTCATGCTTGCATACATTCGTTTTTGCTGGTGTCTGTCCCCAGGTGCTGAAAATGTCTTCTTCCCTCTGCCAGCATCGTCACCTCTCCCCTCTGACCCCAGCTACCACACGGCCGTCCCGCGAAGCCATACGACACCTGAAAGTCGTGCGCGGGACAAGGGAGGGGACTCTGATCTGACGTATGACGTCATGGCGCCGGCTCTGTTTGGAAAGAATGGGGGCCGTTACGTCTGCAACTGGTTCCCGCCGTGGATTTTTTAGCTCCCGGGTTCGTGATCCAGAGGGTGAGCGGCAACAGCTCTTGGCTGGAGGAGGTGGGCAACCTCCACTGCTTCTATGGCGGATATGTCATGGACACCGGAAGTCGCTGTGTCGCTCAACCTCTGTGATGGCATGGTGAGTTAAAAAACAAACAAACTTACTGTCCAGTTTCCTGCTCTATATTTGTTGTCATAAGAGAGTTAACATTGCACTGGATTCCTTCTTCCCCTGTCTCCTATACCGTATTTTCACCACCATCGTCGTCGTCGTCGTCGTCATCATCATCATCATCATCATCATCATCATCATCATCATCATCATCATCATCATCATCATCTTCCTTTTCTTCTTCTTCTTCTTCTCCTTTTCCTCCTCCTCCTCCTCCTCCTCCTCCACCTTCTTCTTCTTTTTCTTCTTCTTCTTCTTCTTCTTCTTCTTCTTCTTCTTCCTCTTCTTCTTCTTCTTCTTCTCTCTGTGACATTTCTTGTCCACCATCCTGTTCCTTTCTTTCTTTTTTTTTAATTTTTAAAAAAATTTTTTTCCTCTTCTCCCTCCAACCCTCCCTCCACCACTCTCTACAATTCCCCAACCTCCCTCCACCCTCTCTTTCTCACTCTCTCACAGTGACATTATTTTTTTCTAATTTCTTGGCGTGTTCTTCAGTCACTTTCCTTTCTCTTACCTCTCGTTCTTTCTGTCTCTATGTCCGTCTGTTTGTCTGTCCGTCTGCCTGTCTTTCTGTCAGTCTGTCTGTTTATCTGTCTCTGTGTCTGTCTGTCTGTCTGTCTCTGTCTCTGTCTCTGTCTGTCTGTTCTGTCTGTCTGTCTGTCTGTCTGTCTGTCTGTCTGTCTCGTCTCTCTCTCTCTCTCTCTCTCTCTCTCTCTCTCTCTCTCCCTCTCTCTTTCTTTCTCTCTTTCTCACTCTCAGGACAGCTATTCATGCAGAAATGAAAGAATCAGCAAACAGAATGCGAACACGTGTGACTTAACTTCTCTCTCAGGCCGGTTTACCAAGAGAGAGGAAAGACAGCTGACAGCAATACTCAAACATATGTTTGGGGAGATATTTATAGAACATTTTCAGCTGTCGACTGCACCAGCCTACCATACATATCCTGCAGCACTTGACGAGTCGCCACGCAATAAACACCGATAGTCCGCCGACACCACACGCTGGCGACAAGTTGCAGGAAGACCTCACGGCAAAACTCCATCGTGTAAAAGGTCACCTCTGTGTTAACGTTTGCTTACGTAACTTCCCCTTTATGACGTTCGGTACGTTTCGCTAAGCCGAAAGCTCCCAAAGTGTTATGACGTGCGTTGCGTGGGATCCTTGTTTGCGAAAAACTAAAATCGTGTGACGTGATGTAAAATCGCCTGAGGCTGTGGCGTGGTTTGTGCATCTTGCAGTGCGAAGCCGTTCTCGAGGGAGGCTGGGAAAAACGTTTGTAGCCCAGTTCCATCAACTGTTCTCAGAGCTTGTTTTTAATTTGTTTGTATTTTTGTTTGTTGCTTCTTTTTTTTTTCAGCCTGTGGTTTTTATAACTCAGCTTCTTTCCAAGTTCATGCACACGAGACTTTGGGGGAAACATGTACTCCTAGCTCGTGGGTTCTACGTAAAAACAAAGTTTTCAGAGGTTTTTATTTTTGACCTGCTATTTTCATCCACGTGAAGAAGTTTGTGCCTTACACCCGCCTCTGGTTTCCTTTTCAGTCGTGTGTGTGTGTGTGTGTGTGTGTGTGTGTGTGTGTGTGTGTGTGTGTGTGTGTGTGTGTGTGTGGCGTGCGTGCGTGCGTGCGTGCGTGCGTGCGTGCGTGCGTGTGTGTGTGTGTGTGTGTGTGTGTGTGTGTGTGTGTGTGTGTGTGTGTGTGTGTGTGTGTTGGTAAGCAAGATCTAGCTAAAACAGGAAAGAACCTACTAAAGCGACTTCAATGGAACGTAGGAAAATCGAATGTGGCTCGGCAGCGAATTCGTCAAATGTTGCTGTAGATCCGTGGTGAGGATCCGGATCCAAAGACAGATGCAGACCAACTGCCGTAGTGCGGTGGTTAGCGTTTGAAGTTGAGTTTTTGATGGGTTCAGTTAGGAAGACTAGAACTACACTGTCAAGTTTCGTCCTCTTTATGGATGCGTCTCTGGGAATGTTGCTCAAATTTCCTGACCAACACTTGAGGTGTCTGTATCTCTCGGGCTTGGTTCACGCCGGGATAAATTATGAAGGTAAGCGTAGAGTACAGCCCTGTCATGCAGTCTCAGTCAGAAATGGAAACTACTGAGCATCATCTTCGCCATCCTCATCTTCATCGATCAGCTTGAAAAAGAAGTCGCAAATTCTGTGGCCCTTCAAGGGTTGCTTTCATGAAGTCCTCAGTCCTGTCCACGTCTGTGCTCTTGGAGAATTCGTGTGGAGATCGCCGGTATCAGCAAGTTCAGGCCAACCCCAGCGGACCCTCACACCTGCTGGCCCGCGACTAAGCAGTGGTTGTCGTCAGTTTATCAAGGCAAGTGTGCACGTGTGCACATAATTTGAGTGAGCGGAAGGCCTGGTTAGGCACGTCGCCTTGAGGTTCTGTGGACGTCGTACCAAAGATGACATAGGACAGACAGAGAGACCGCTTTGGCACCCGAAAAGCTTTTCCGAAGGTTGCGAGTTCGAACCTACATAACTGCCCAATGTAAAAAAAAAGAAAAGAAAAATGTCATTTTCGCTGCGCATTTGACCATTTTTGTCGTTCCATTGCTCTGGGCCTAAGACGATAGCGCCAGTCTTTACACTGCTTTGCAGTTTATGGGCCAAGATCATTGTGCACTCGTCATTTGGTAAACAAACGTCTAATCAAACCCGAGACACGTAAATCTGAATCAATGGATAGTTATGTTACAAAGTGAAGTGGACATTCTTTGTGACATAGAATCTGCATTACAGGCCCGTCGTATCACACCCATGTTTTGGCATTCTCTGCCTCTGACTGAATTGTTACGCTGACTGATGGGGCGAAAAGAGACATGTATATTCATGGGGGAAAAAAATCAGGGAAAAATAACGCTTTTCTCTTCACCGCAGAGTTACCTTTTCTCAGTTCATGGGCCAAGCAAACAGATGTAAAGAGTCAAGCATTTGATTTGAAGCGCACGTCAGGATAACGATCGGGATATCGACTACCTGCCTTAGGCTGCAGGTGCCCCGTTTCACACCCATGGTTTGGCATTTTCTCTCTCTCAGATTGAACTGTTCAACTGACTGATGGGGCGTTGCTTTGCTCATGCCCGCCAGTGCCATTTGTCCCATGAACACGGCGGGATCACTCTCGCTGAACGCGGGCTCTGACACAGAGTTCCTCCTCCCAGCAGATTTCCCAGCACCGTCTGTTGAAAACAGATAACTTCTCTCAAGGAATGCGGCAAAGGTGGGTACGGGAAGGAAGGAGGGGGCGGGGAACCAGAGTCATTATCTTCCTTGCTGATACATGGGGAGCCGAGCTCGAGGAGTTCAATTCAGCAAGCTCCGTGTTCCTATCGTGTGTCGTGATCTGGTTTTGAGTGCTACTGTTGTTGTGAATCTTGTTTAGGGGTTCTCTTCAGCAGGGTCTGTCCTGAGAGAGAGAGAGAGAGAGAGAGAGAGAGAGAGAGAGAGAGAGAGAGAGAGAGAGAGACAAGACAAGACAAGACAAGACAAAATTCTTTATTTTCGAGGATAATAGATAAGCACTAACGTGCTTTTTTACATCCAGTCCTCGCCCTGAGTAGGGACTACAACATGCAGTGAAATCAATTAATGTAAGAAATCAAAGAAGCAAGCAAAGCGGTCATGTAATCATAGAGGAACATCAAATGAAAATAGAAGATAAATGAAAACAAAACAAAAAATAAGAATAACAATAGACAAAACAACAACTAAAAAATGATAATAACAAAAAAATAAAATGAAATAAAAAAGAGAATAATAATAATGAAGAGGAAGGTGAGAGCGGGTGTAGGGAGTGAGGTGGGCTGGGGAAACATAGGTAAGTGTACTACAACGTACACGATTGGCATGTATGAAAACAGACAGTGAAGTGAATTTGACATATTTTGAACACACAAATACACGCACGTTTGCACGCATAGAGAGAGAGAGAGAGGAGAGAGAGAGAGAGAGAGAGAGAGAGAGAGAGGAGAGAGAGAGAGGAGAGAGAGAAGGAGAGAGAGGAGAGGGAGGGAGAGAGAGAGAGAGAGAGAGAGAGAGAGAGAGGAGAGAGAGATGAGAGAGAGAGAGAGAGAGAGAGGAGAGGCTAGGCACCACATGCATTCATTTTTCGCAAGGCATGAAAATACGTCGAACGTATTAAGCAAAGTGAGATGACATTGGGGGGGGGGGGGGGGGGGGGGGGGAGGAGAAAAAAAAAAAGAGAGAGAGAGAGAGAGAGAGAGAGGAGAGAGAGAGAGAGGATGGGAAGGGAGAGGGGGAACAGCATGAGATGTAATGATTTGAAATGGAACTGTACTAAAACGCACAATAATTAGCCTGTATAAAATCAGACAGTAAAATGAACATGACAAAATATATACGAAATTCGGAGCATACACACGCACACATGCACAGACAGAGAGAGAGAGAGAGAGAGGAGAGAGAGAGAGAGAGAGAGAGAGAGAGAGAGAGAGAGAGAATGAGAGAGGAATGAGAGGAGAAGAGAGAGAGAGAGAGAGAGAGAGAGAGATGAGCGGGAGAGAGGAGAGAGAGAGAGAGAGAGAGAGAGAGAGAGAGAGAGAGGAGAGTGAAAAAGGGGACAACATATAATCATTTTTCATAAGATTATATCCCTATGCACACATATACACCACAACAACACACACACCACACACCACACACACACACACACACACACACACACACACACACACACATATATATATATATATATATATATATATCAAGATACTTGATACATGAAAAAAGAGAGAAGAAAAAAAAAAGTTAGAAAAGACAAATTGGTTAAGTACATGAAAAAGGGATGATTTATGCTTTTGAGATTACTTGGTATTACTTATGGTTTTTTTATTTTATTTTTATTTATGGTTTTTTAAAATTTTTTTTACCGCAGAAGATGGGTAAGGTAAGTGTTTTTGAAAGTTGTGGTACAATGGATTTGTTTGATGTATTCTGGAAGGGAGTTCCACAAAGAGGTTCCCGAGTACGTTAGACTTGATTTAAATAGGTCAATTCTGGGGATTGGGATATGGAGTTTGTGGGAGTTTCTCGACGAGACTTTTGAGAATCGTCTCATTAAAGTTGTTGGAGCATTCCCGGTCAGAATCTTGTGCATCATTAGCCCTTTGTTGTATTTGAGTCTCTGGCTGAATGGAAGAATGTGAAGATGTTTATAATCAGAGCTTTCGAGGCTAGTTTTCTTCAGAAGGATTAGTTTGAGCGCTCTCTCTCTCTCTCTCTCTCAGAGAGAGAGAGAGAGAGAGGAGAGAGAGAGAGAGAGAGAGAGCATAGGACGACGCAGCTGATTACAACAGAAACCTGGTGCTCAGTGGAGACTGTTTTCCCTTCGCTACATTTCTGTACCACACGTCTACTCCATACTGAGCGGACAGACCATGAGATCTCCTTCCCTTTTCTTTCTTTCTGCTCATGAGATTCCCATCCTTGTTCTCTTCTGCCTTCCATGAGATTGCCATCCTGTTCTCTTCTGCCTTCCATGAGATTCCCATCCTTGTTCTCTTCTGCCTTCATGAGATTCCATCCTTGTTCTCTTCTGCCTTCCATGAGATTCCCATCCTTGTTCTCTTCTGCCTTCCATGAGATTGCCATCCTTGTTCTCTTCTGCCTTCCATGAGATTCCATCCTTGTTCTCTTCTGCCTTCCATGAGATTGCCATCCTTGTTCTCTTCTGCCTTCCATTAGATTCCATCCTTGTTCTCTTCTTCTGCCTTCCATGAGATTGCATCCCTGTTTCTTTCTGCCTTCCATGAGATTCCCATCCTTGTTCTCTTCTGCCTTCCATGAGATTGCCATCCCTGTTCTCTTCTGCCTTCCATGAGATTGCCATCCCTGTTCTCTTCTTCTGCCTTCCATGAGATTCCATCCTTGTTCTCTTCTGCTTCCATGAGATTGCCATCCTTGTTCTCTTTTGCCTTCCATGAGATTCCCATCCTTGTTCTCTTCTTCTGCCTTCCATGAGATTGCCATCCCTGTTCTCTTCTGCCTTCCATGAGATTCCCATCCTTGTTCTCTTCTGCCTTCCATGAGATTGCCATCCCTGTTCTCTTCTGCCTTCCATGAGATTGCCATCCCTGTTCTCTTCTGCCTTCCATGAGATTGCCATCCCTGTTCTCTTCTTCTGCTTCCATGAGATTCCCATCCCTGTTCTCTTCTGCCTTCCATGAGATTCCCATCCCTGTTCTCTTCTGCCTTTCATGAGATTCCCATCCTTGTTCTCTTCTGCCTTCCATGAGATTCCCATCCCTGTTCTCTTCTGCCTTTCATGAGATTGCCATCCCTGTTTCTTCTGCCTTCCATGAGATTGCCATCCCTGTTCTCTTCTGCCTTTCATGAGATTCCCATCCTTGTTCTCTTCTGCCTTCCATGAGATTCCCATCCCTGTTCTCTTCTGCCTTTCATGAGATTGCCATCCTTGTTCTCTTCTGCCTTCCATGAGATTGCCATCCTTGTTCTCTTCTGCCTTCCATGAGATTGCCATCCTTGTTCTCTTCTGCCTTCAATGAGATTGCCATCCTGTGCTCTTTTCTGCCTTCCATGAGATTCCCATCCTTGTTCTCTTCTGCCTTCCATGAGATTGCCATCCCCTTTCTCTTCTGCCTTCCATGAGATTCCCATCCTTGTTCTCTTCTGCCTTCCATGAGATTCCCATCCTTGTTCTCTTCTGCCTTCCATGAGATTGCCATCCCTGTTCTCTTCTGCCTTCCATGAGATTCCCATCCTTGTTCTCTTCTGCCTTCCATGAGATTCCCATCCTTGTTCTCTTCTGCCTTCCATGAGATTGCCATCCTTGTTCTCTTCTGCCTTCCATGAGATTGCCATCCCTGTTCTCTTCTGCCTTCCATGAGATTGCATCCCTGTTCTCTTCTTCTGCCTTCCATGAGATTGCCATCCCTGTTCTCTTCTGCCTTCCATGAGATTCTCATCCTGTTCTCTTCTGCCTTCCATGAGATTCTCATCCTTGTTCTCTTCTGCCTTTCATGAGATTGCCATCCCTGTTCCCTTCTGCCTTCCATGACATTGCCATCCCTGTTCTCTTCTTCTGACTTCCATGAGATTGCCATCCTTGTTCTCTTCTGCCTTCCATGAGATTCCCATCCTTGTTCACTTCTGCCTTCCGTGAGATTGCCATCCTTGTTCACTTCTGCCTTCCATGAGATTCCCATCCCTGTTCTCTTCTGCCTTCCATGAGATTCCCATCCTTGTTCTCTTCTTCTGCCTTCCATGAGATTCCCATCCTTGTTCTCTTCTGCTTCCATGAGAATTCCCATCCTTGTTCTCTTCTGCCTTCCATGAGATTGCCATCCTTGTTCTCTTCTGCCTTCCATGAGATTCCCATCCTTGTTCTCTTCTGGCTTCCATGAGATTCCCATCCTGTTCTCTTCTGCCTTTCATGAGATTGCCATCCCTGTTCCCTTCTGCCTTCCATAAGATTGCCATCCTTGTTCTCTTCTTCTGCCTTCCATGAGATTCCATCCTTGTTCTTTCTGCCTTCCATGAGATTGCCATCCTTGTTCTCTTCTTCTGCCTTCCATGAGATTCCATCCTTGTTCTCTTCTGCCTTCCATGAGATTGCCATCCTTGTTCTCTTCTGCCTTCCATGAGATTCCCATCCCTGTTCTCTTCTTCTGCCTTCCATGAGATTGCCATCCTTGTTCTCTTCTGCCTTCCATGAGATTCCCATCCTTGTTCTCTTCTGCCTTTCATGAGATTGCCATTCCTGTTCTCTTCTTTGCCTTCCATGAGATTGCCATTCCTGTTCTCTTCTTCTGCCTTCCATGAGATTGCCATCCCTGTTCTCTTCTGCCTTCCATGAGATTTCCATCCTGTTCTCTTCTGCCTTCCATGAGATTGCCATCCCTGTTCTCTTCTGCCTTCCATGAGATTCCCATCCTGTTCTCTTCTGTCTTCCATGAGATTGCCATCCTGTTCTCTCTTCTGCCTTCCATGAGATTCCCATCCTGTTCTCTTCTGCCTTCCATGAGATTCCCATCCTTGTTCTCTTCTGCCTTCATGAGATTCCCATCCTGTTCTCTTCTGCCTTCCGTGAGATTCCCATCCTTGTTCTCTTCTGCCTTCCATGAGATTCCCATCCTTGTTCTCTTCTGCCTTCCATGAAATTCCCATCCTTGTTCTCTTTTCTGCCTTCCGTGAGATTCCCATCCTTGTTCTCTTCTGCCTTCCATGAGATTGCCATCCTTGTTCTCTTCTGCCTTCCATGAGATTGCCATCCCTGTTCTCTTCTGCTTCCATGAGATTGCCATCCCTGTTCTCTTCTGCCTTCCATGAGATTGCCATCCCTGTTCTCTTCTGCCTTCCATGAGATTGCCATCCTTGTTCTCTTCTGCTTCCTTTGACTTGCGAGAATCCCTGATCTCTTCGTCTGCCTTCCATGAAATCCTCATTCCTGCACCATTCTTCTGCCTTCCATAAAATCCTCATTCCTGCACCATTCTTCGCCTTCTGTGAGGTTCCCAACTCTATTCTTTACTTAAGTCTTCTTCGAGATCCCAACCATGTTCTCTTCTTGTCTTTCATGAGAAAGATGTGGAAGAGAGAGAATACGAATGAGAATGTTTAAGTGAGGGTAAATCGATACGCGGAAAGATTGTTTTCATTTTGTTCTCACACGCAGAAAAAAAGGGAAATAGCACATATTGAATCTGTTCATTATTAACGAGAGGACTGACTGTTACATGATTGATCTGAAGAGAGAGAGAGAGAGAGAGAGAGAGAGAGAGAGTAGAGAGAGAGAGAGGGGGGGGGGGGAAGGGGCAGTTTAGTAACAGACTGAGAGTTCCTTCACCCATTTTTCACTTCCATTTCTTTCCTGCTTTTGCGTCTGTCTCACTGTTTCCTGTGCATCTTTCACATGTTTCTATCCCGCCACCGCATCCTCCTCTATTCTCCCTCCCCCCCTGCCCTCACTCCCCCCCCTTTTTTTAAGAATATGGAGGAGATTAGGTCAGGATCTCCTTTAGACCCCCACAGTCAAGACTGGAAATATGAAGATAAAAATATGGAGATGAAAATCAAAACTGTTCCCATGCTTGTACACGAAAGAAAAGTAAAACAGTGGGAGTTGGCTTTACCTAATTCCAAACACACGACATCGGCTACAATCCGAGAGACAGTCAACAATACCCCTCTGACTCCAAAAGTGGTAAACTCAACCATTCCGTCGTCCACATATTGATTTTCTCTTTCACCAAAACGCGTGACTATGACTCGCAATCGTTTGAGATCCGATTCGGGCGATTCTTCCACACGGATGTGGCAAACGGTGTGTCGTGGCCCTTGGGTTGTCATTCTGAGATTGTTCCTATTCTAGAGGGGTTCTAACCGCGTGTCTGACTGTCCGAGGTGGGCGTTGACACCAAACAAAAACAAACCAACCGAGATCCCGAACTGAAAACGGATTTCCGAAGTGGGTGACGACAGGAGAAAACAAAACGAAACAAACAAAGGCACACGATTCACCATCTAAAACCAGCTATGTAAACACCGCGTGACAGACCACTGACCCTTCTGTCAAGGATCCGTCTCCTTGTGTGAGATATACCTTAGCGCTACAGTGAGCCGTCATCTCCTTGTGTGAGACATACCTTAGCGCTACAGTGAGCCGTCATCTCCTTGTGTGAGACATACCTTAGCGCCACAGTGAGCCGTCATCTCCTTGTGTGAGACATACCTTAGCGCCACAGTGAGCCGTCATCTCCTTGTGTGAGACATACCTTAGCGCTACAGTGAGCCGTCATCTCCTTGTGTGAGACATACCTTAGCGCCCATTTGAGCCGTCATCCCCTTTGGTGTGAGACATACCTTTAGCGCCACAGTGAGCCGCCCATCTCCTTGTGTGAGACATCCCTTTAGCGCCACAGTGAGCCGTCACCCTCCTTGTGTAGACATACCTTAGCGCCACAGTGAGCCGTCATCTCCTTGTGTGAGACATCCCTTTTAGCGCACGTGAGCCGTCATCTCCTTGTGTGAGAATTACCTTAGCCCCACAGTGAGCCGTCACCTCCTTGTGTGAGACATCCCTTTAAAGCGCCACAGTGAGCCGTCATCTCCTTGTGTGAGAATACCTTAGCGCCCAGTGAGCCTCATCTCCTTGTGTGAGACATACCTTAGCGCCACAGTGAGCCGTCATCTTCCTTGTGTGAGACATACCTTAGCGCCACAGTGAGCCGTCTCTCCTTGTGTGAGACATACCTTAGCGCTCAGTGAGCCGTCATCTCCTTGTTGAGACATACCTTAGCGCCACAGTGAGCCGTCATCTCCTTGTGTGAGACATACCTTAGCGCCACAGTGAGCCGTCATCTCCTTGTGTGAGACATACCTTAAGCGCCACAGTGAGCCGTCACTCCTTGTGTGAGACATACCTTAGCGCCACAGTGAGCCGTCATCTCCTTGTGTGAGACATACCTTAGCGCCACAGTGAGCCGTCATCTCCTTGTGTGAGACATACCTTAGCGCCACAGTGAGCCGTCATCTCCTTGTGTGAGACATACCTTAGCGCCACAGTGAGCCGTCATCTCCTTGTGTGAGACATACCTTAGCGCCACAGTGAGCCGTCATCCCTTGTTGTGAGACATCCTTAGCGCCACAGTGAGCCGCCATCTCCTTGTGTGAGACATACCTTAGCGCCACAGTGACTGTCATCTCCTTGTGTGAGACATACCTTAGCGCCACAGTGAGCCGTCATCTCCTTGTGTGAGACATACCTTAGCGCCACAGTGAGCCGTCATCTCCTTGTGTGAGACATACCTTAGCGCCACAGTGAGCCGTCATCTCCTTGTGTGAGACATACCTTAGCGCCACAGTGACCCGTCATCCCCTTGTGTGAGACATACCTTAGCGCCACAGTGAGCCGTCATCTCCTTGTGTGAGACAAAACCTTAGCGCTACAGTGACCGCCCATCTCCTTGTGTGAGACATACCTTAGCGCCACAGTGAGCCGTCATCTCCTTGTGTGAACATACCTTAGCGCCACAGTGACCGTTATCTCCTTGTGGAGACATACCTTAGCGCCACAGTGAGCCGTCATCTCCTTGTGTGAGACATACCTTAGCGCCACAGTGAGCCGTCATCTCCTTGTGTGAGACATACCTTAGCGCCACAGTGAGCCGTCATCCCCTTGTGTGAGACATACCTTAGCGCCACAGTGAGCCTCATCTCCTTGTGTGAGACATACCTTAGCGCCACAGTGAGCCGTCATCTCCTTGTGTGAGACATCCCTTTTAGCGCCACAGTGAGCCGTCATCTCCTTGGTGAGACTACCTTAGCGCCACAGTGAGCCGTCATCTCCTTGGGGTGAGACATACCTTAGCGCCACAGTGGAGCCCCATCTCCTTTGGGGAGACATACCTTAGCGCCACAGTGAGCCGTCATCTCCTTGTGTGAGACATACTTAGCGCCACAGTGAGCCGTCATCTCCTTGTGTGAACATACCTAGCGCCACAGGAGCCCGTCATCTCCTTGTGTGAGACCATACCTTAATTAGCGCCACAGTGGGGCCGTCATCTCCTTGTGTGAGACAAAACCTTAGCGTCACAGTGAGCCGCCCACTCCTTGTGTGAGACATACCTTAGCGCCACAGTGAGCCGTCATCTCCTTGTGGAGACATGCCTTAGGGGCTACAGTGAGCCGTCATCTCCTTGTGTGAGACATACCTTAGCGCCACAGTGAGCCGTCATCTCCTTGTGTGAGACATACCTTAGCCTACAGTGAGACGTCATCTCCTTGTGTGGACATACCTTAGGCCCAAACAGTGAGCCGTCATTTTCCTTTGTGGGGGACATACCTTAGCGCCACAGTGAGCCGTCATCTCCTTGTTGAA
>CM031604.1:22708503-22711003 GCA_018398815.1 Conus ventricosus
TGAGGGCGAGAGGGACGGGAAGGGAGGTGGAGGGTCGGTGGAGGTGCGACGTGAATGTTTTTAGTGCATGGGGGTTGGGGTGGGGGGATGGGAGGAGGGGTAACGGGAGGTACAGTGCTTTCGAGGTCTGTGCCGTGTGATAACGGCGTTGGTTACATTGTTGAGAGTGTCCATGGGTTTCATTTTTCAGAGTGCATGTTACATTGTTGAGAGTTTTCATTGTTACATTGTTCAGTGTCATGGTTATAATTGTTTTAGTGTCATGGTTGCATTGTTCAGAGTGTCATAGTTACATTGTTCAGAATGTCATGGTTACATTTTTCAAGTGTCATTAGTTCCCTTCGTTCATGGCGGGATTGTTTTTATTGTCGTGTTCAACGTTTTCCCCCCTTATCTCTTTTATTTTAAAAATTTTTTTATCTGTGTTTTTTCTTAGCATCATCATCTTTCATCGCATCATCAAGATAATCTTTTTCTCTAGTTTCTTGTCAGTCGTTATGATGATGATGATGATGATAATGATGATAATGATCATCATCAATCATCATCATCTCATCATCATCATCATCATCATCATCATCATCATCATCAAACCCTCATGATGAGACTTCATTAAATAAAAAGAAATTCACCTTTATCCTTACTTTTCTTCCTCCAGTCTTCTTTTGCTTTTAGTTGTTTTCCCCTTCATCTTTCTTCCATCAGACTTGCTTATCATCATTTCTTCGTATCTTCTCTTTCTTTCTTCTCTTTTTTTTTTTTTCTTGTTTATTTTTTTTCGTTTTTTTAACACTTCCTTCTTAATTTGATTTGATAGTGGCGAGCATGGAATCTGGGGCCATCTGTGCTGCGCAGGCGTTACAAGTCTGTGGACGACATGCATTAGAACCAAACTGTCCACTGTTCTCTCTCCCTTCTCTCCCCCCCCCCATCCTCCCTCCTCCACCCCTACACCCGCCCATCCTTTCCTCCTCCACCTCCCGTACTCTCTCCTAACTCTGACCCCCCCCCCCCTTCCCCTCATTGTCTCTCTCTCCCCACTCATTCACTCGCTGAAGCGCAGATTATTCACACGGATCCCGCTCACACCTACGTGCATCATACGCTCGCAAGAGCGCTCGCACAAAAACCGTCAAGGGCTCGCTTTGACTTTCCCCACTGCCTGAGTATATTCATCTCAGTTTTTTTTCTCCGTCTGTCTCTCCCCCCCCCCCCCCCCCCCCCCGTCTTCCTCTTCTCCCTTTTGACCCATCTGAAACGAAAGATTACAAACACATCCACCACGCACGCAAGTATCATATGCTTTCACGCAACGCAAACGCGAGTGGAGCGCGCGCGCGCGCACGCACGCACGCACACACACACACACACACACACACACACACACACACACACACCACACCACACACACACACACACACACACCACTCACACGCACGCACGCACGCATACACACACCCCCCACACACACACACACACACCACACACACACACACCCACCCACACACACACATTCACTCGCACGCCGCACGCACACGCACACACACACACACACACACACCACACACACACACACACACACCACAAAACACACACACCACCACACACACACACCACACACACACACACCATCTCCCAATACGCAATAACACACCACACCACACACCACACACACACACACACACACACACACACCACCACACACAAAAACGCAATCACACACCACACACACACACACACACCCCACACACACACACACACCACACACACACACACTGCATAATTTATTATGGTTCCCCTCTCAGCCGGGTGGTCTGACGGTGAAATCAGCGTCAAGGGCTGTGCACCGGGTTCAGTGCAGTCCAAACTTTCATGATTCACCATCGTTAAATCGGGATTACCCAATGGGATAAACTGCAACACAATCGGCCAAGAGGAGAGAGGGGGGGGAAAAAGGGGAGGAAGAGAGAGAGGGGAAGCGGGGCAGAAAAAAGAAAAGTGACAGAGAGAGAGAGATGTGAGAAGAGGGAAAGAGAGAGAGAGAGAGAGAGAGAGAGAGGAAGAGAGAGAGAGAGAGGAGAGAGATGTGAGAAGATGGAGAGAGAGAGAGAGAGGGGAAGAGGGGAGAGAGAGGGGAAGAGAGAGAGAGAGAGAGAGATGTGAGAAGATGGAGAGAGAGAGAGAGAGAGATGTGAGAAAATGGAGAGAGAGGAGAGAGAGAGAGAGAGAGAGAGAGGGGAAGGGGGAGAGAGAGAGAGAGAGAGAGAGAGAGAGAGAGGTGGTGAAGTGGGGAAAGAAAAAGCCGAGGAGTTGGCAGGAGCCGGGATGACGCTTTTAAACTAGAACGGATGGGAGATGTCGAGCAGGGGTTTGACCGATCTGCCCCCCCCCCCCCCCCCACCAGTCCATGACGTCACCAAAGGGGATAGG
The DNA here is from genome assembly GCA_018398815.1 of Conus ventricosus. Taxonomy (NCBI): domain Eukaryota; kingdom Metazoa; phylum Mollusca; class Gastropoda; order Neogastropoda; family Conidae; genus Conus; species Conus ventricosus. The sequence continues at coordinate 22,710,934 of CM031604.1, forward strand.
GCAAAGAAGTGACGCTCGAGAGAGTAGTAAAACCGATCTGCCAAATCCCCCAGTCCATGACGTCACCAAA
>CM031604.1:22716003-22718503 GCA_018398815.1 Conus ventricosus
CGGTGCAAACACAGTTTGTTGATGAAGGTGTTTTTCTTTCTTTCTGTCCTTCTTTCTTTTTACCGCTTTTTCTTCTTCTTCTTCTTCTTCTTCTTCTTCTTCTTCTTCTTTCTTCTCTTCTTCTTCTTCTTCTTCTTCTTCTCCTCCTTCTTCTTCTATTGAACACGGTTTTGTACAGTTTTGGTGCTCAGGGTGAGTGCCAGGTCAGGTTAGGGTCGGGCTTTGGATTAGGATGTGGCCAGCATTAGGTATGGAATGGCGCATCGCGGAATGACAGTCTTCCGGCGTTGTGACCACACAACAGTTGGGGGTCTGCCACCGCGGAGCACGCTGCTCACCAGCATCAGACCGGTTCCAGTGGCTCTGGACCACAGCCCTTTCCCTTGGCCGTCCCCAAACAGTCCCCCTACCTCCTGCCCCCCCCCCCCCTCCCCCCTTCCATTGCGCCTGACTGATTCCGCCTGTATGGGTTCCGCCTCAGTGAGTGTTGCAAAGCAGTGGGCCGTGTTGCCGGGGTGGGGGACCCGGGTCCAGAGACTGACGGGGTGGAGGGAGAGGCTGTGGGTGGGGGTTCCTACTCTGTAACCTGCTCGTCGTGGTGGTGGTTTGAGATTTAGAGGGGGTTTTGTGTGTGTGTGTGTGTGTGTGTGTGTGTGTGTATGTGAGCCTGGTGGTGTCAAACTTGAACTTTTGTGAGCTGTCTGTTGAATCACCGAAGCTAAACAGTCAGATAGTGAGACTTTCACTCATTCGTCGACTTCAAATGTTTAATCTCTGTTATCAGAATGAATGATTTAAGCACGTGAATTCAGTTGTCAAACTAAATCTGTTTAATCGACGTTAATCAATGGTCGAATTGAAATTTCACAAATCAGATTGAAACATTCAACGGATTCTCATCCAGTGTTCACATTTAGATGAATCGAAATCAGTCGTCGAATTGAAACTTCAAACAATTTTTAATGCATTAGTCATTTTGGAACATTCAAACAGTTCTAATTCAGTTATGAAAGTGAGGATTTAAGCAATCATAATTTTTAGTATATGGGGAAAAACTGTAATGACATGTCTGTCTCTCTGTGTGTCTCTTTCTGTCTCTCAGTCTCTCTCTGTCTCTCTCTTACTGTCTTTCTCTGTGCCTCTATTTCTCTGTCCCTCTGTCTCTGTCTGTCAGTCTGTCTGTCTCTGTCTCTGTCTCTGTCTGTCAGTCTGTCTGTCTGTCTGTCTGCCTGCCTGTCTGTCTGTCTGACTGCGACTTTCTCTATCATGGCGCGCGCGTGTGCGCTTGCACATGTTGTGTGTGTGTGTGTGTGTGTGTGTGTGTGTGTGTGTGTGTGTGTGTTATCTATTCAAGAAATCGAAGTTCGTCGCTCTCATCCCTCAGTCCCCAGGAAGAAGCTACTTCACGAAACTCTTTCCGCTGTTTTGACTCCCTAGTGTGCCGTAGGCGACAGTGTGTCTGGAAATGTTGATGTTTTTTCACACCGTCTTTTTGACGTCGTGCTGTTCCGACTGCCTCCTTTTATATGGCGCCCTGCTCGGCTCAGTCTGCGCTTTGTGCTCGCCACGCCGAGTAGTTTTGTAGTGGGTGTACGGGACTCTGAAAAGGGGTAGCGGGTGGGAGAAAACCTTGGATAGACAGAGAGAATGGGATGGCGGAGGTGGGTAGGTTGGGATGGGGCGGGGGAGGGACTGGTGATGAAGGGTGGTGGAGGGGAGGGAGGGACCAGGGGTTGGGGGGAGGATAAAGGGTTTTGTCTCTGTTTCCCTGACACTGTTTAGTTAACTCCGTCAAGGGGGTTACCATAGTGTTGGTTTGTCTGTCTGTCTGTCAGACAGATTAGGCAAAACTACTGAAGCGATTTCAACACAGCCTGGAGGAAAGGTGGGCTGTGGCTCAAGGACGAATTCATTTCATGGTGTTGCGAGTCCCGGATCAAATAACGACGGATCCAGCTTTTTTCTTTTTCTTCGTTTTTTTTTTTTGTTTTGTTTGTTTGCTTGTGTGTTTGTTTTTCTTAATTTTCTGATTGTTAGATTAGGCAACTTTCGACATTTTTGTACTCTAGAGGAAACGCATGGATCTCAATGGAAAAAAAATCAGGCTTACTAGATGTATTGAGATCTATGAACTTGAAACTTCGGTGCAGATACATATCAGCCCCCGAGCACAATAACGGTCGGAAGAGGGTGGGGCACACGTGTCTATTCGGTCACTGCACGGCAGCAAACTGAGTGAGACACCTGCAGACACTTCCAGAGTGTAGCTGAGTCAACAAGGAGTCGATACGGTCTAATAGGTTCCGCGTCTCTGAGACCAGTTGTTGTTGAAACACACGGTGGATTCCAATGGATAGTCGATGCGGTCTAATAGTTCCGTGTCTCTGAGACCAGTTTGTCGTTGAAACACACGGGGATTCCAATGGGGTAGTCGATACGGTCTAATAGGTTCCGTGTCTCTGAGACCAGTTGTTGAAACACACGGTGGATTCCAATGGGG
>CM031604.1:22728503-22743503 GCA_018398815.1 Conus ventricosus
TGCAGCTGTACTTATGTGCAGACACGTGCAAGATGTGAATACAGTGGTGAAAGAGAAACAGCGTGAACATTACTGCTGTTGTTATTATGTGCTTTGTGGCCGCTGTTTTTTTTTTATTCCTTGCGTAACGCGTAGACACAGACACGTAGGCACACAAACACAGACACAGATACAGACATAGACAGACCGAGACGTATGTATGTATGTATGTATGTGTACACACACACAGACACACACACACACACACACACACACACACACACACACACACACACACACACACACACACACACACACACACACGCACGCACACACACACACACACACACACACACACACACACACACACACACACACACACACACACACACACACACACACACACACAAACACGTTACATCCACCAAGACGTGGCGGGTCCCCAGCAGGCTCAGGCAAGGGAAGACTTGTGACAACACTGTCTGCCTAAACAGGTGTCCCTAAATCAACCCAGATCCTCTGGAAAGAAAGCACATCACACTGACAGTGGGCCAAAACCAAGAGCCACCCATCCCCCCTCCCGCCCCTCCTTTCCCTCACACTACCCCAAGCAGGTGAGGAGAAGAGAGAGCCCCTCCCCCCCCCTTCCTCCTTCTCACTTTATCCCTGACACTGTCAACATCAGACGCTTTCCATTGAGAAGGCCAGCAATATACAGCATCTGGGTTTGCAGTAGCGTCATCGAGACATTACGCAACGTACCAGCTATTGTCTGCGTCACGAAGATTTGGAGAGCAAACTCAAGGAGATGAACGGGGGGAGGTAGGACAGCGGGAGGATCAGCCTACTTCACTGACAGGTAGTTTAAACAGCAAAGTACACTAATACTATGAAGAGCAAGCAAGCCACTACATTCTTCCTATCAAGTGCAGTGGAAAAGTTTCGGCCCTTTGTATGCTGGAACAGCCCATGTTACGAACAGCATGCTTGATCTGTCTTTACAAAAGCTGAAACCGCAGTGAACTCTGGGAGGGATTCCAGCTGAAAGTTAGGAAAAACCTGACGACTTATTCTACATCTGCACAGTTTGATACACGCGCTGATATGTGTTGATAATTTGATATGCAAGGCTCCGCTTAGAAATCACGCTGTCAATCAGTCTTTTTTTTTTTTCATGGTCACATTGTTTTGTTAGGTGAAGCTCTGGTCCCACTCTAGCATGAACCTGACAGACAGCTGCTGCCATGGTCGACGCCGCCATCTTATCAAAAAGATATGCCAAAATGCTAGAACTTAGTCTGAAAATAGACACGATGCTGACGGCAGACGTTCGTTCTGTGTTTGATGGAGAAAAAGAGAGGACGGCTCCTCTGCCCCACACTGTAGCGTGAGTTAAGGAAAGGACAGGGTTAGGGTAGGTCAGGAACAGGTTACAAATTTGGGTTAGAGTCAAGTTCGGGTTGGGGTCGCGCACTGATTCTGGAGTTAGAGAGTCTTCTGGTTCTCTTCTCTTACCTCCAGTGCCTCAACACACTGCCGATGCTGGAAGTAAACGTGCAGGGTGTCCCAAGACCGGGAGGGGGACCTGGCTTCCACAGCAAAGACACGATTCGACAACCAAACTTGCGACATGATTTCTCTGTTTTGGCGGTCCCATGTCTGTACTCGTTCTGTGGCTTGATTCCCACGCCGCTGATCCCAGATCCCCCGCACACAGCCACACCTAGGTCGTACTGTCAACAGTCCCAGGCCCGAGAGAAAGGACACTTGCAGTGTCGGGTCAGTGGGTTGAGCATTCCTCTCAGCGAGCGTCTGATAAGTGGATGAGACTCGAACGCTGGGTCCCACATTTTGCCCACTGAGTCCACAGCTGACGCAGATGATCATGATTGTTGCTAGTCTTGCAAGCTGGAATGGAAGAGAGAAACAAAACAAAACAGAAAACAAACACACACAAAAACAAACCCATTCATCCTCCACCATTTCCTCTGTAAACGGTCAGACTTGAGAGTCGGCTTCCCCCCAAGGAGTTGAGCCCTGAGTTTGTGTTTTCCTGACCAAAAGAGCTCACGTTTCCTCCCCTTCCCCTCCCCACCTCCACCCCTCCCCCACACAATGACACACAGACATACACAGAGTCCTCCCCCTTTGTCTGTCCTGATCAGGTCAGGGAATTTCCCGCCGGCAGAAGTGGGTCAAGAGCGTGGCGTATGTAGGTAAGGGTGCCGCGGACGGCCTGAAAGAAGATAGGGGGCAGTGTTGTGCCGGCGGTGTTCAGCTGGCCTTCGGACTACTGAGCTGGGCCAGGGCAGTCAGAAGTGCCTCATTCCTGCCTCTTGTCGTTTGTTGTTGTTATGTTGTTGTCTCTATTATTTTTGTGTTCGTTGTGGTCTGTTCAGTTTGTGCTCTGCTTCTCTGCCTGCTTTCTTTTGTTCGTTTTCTATTCTTTGTTCACCTCTCCCCCCTCTTCTCCATTCTCTGTTTTTCTTCTCCTCTGCTTGTTTCTCTTCCTTTCTTTTGTTCACTCTCCCTCTCTCCTCCTCTTCCTTCTCTCCCCACCTCCCTCCTCTTTTTCTCTCTCTCTTGCCTTTCCCTTCTCTTTCTTTGTTTCACTCTTCCCTCTCTCTCTTGTTTCACTCTTCCCTTCTCTCTCTTGTTTCACTCTTCCCTTCTCTCTCTTGTTTCACTCTTCCCTTCTCTCTCTTGTTTCACTCTTCCCTTCTCTCTCTTGTTTCACTCTTCCCTTCTCTCTCTTGTTTCACTCTTCCCTTCTCTCTCTTGTTTCACTCTTCCCTTCTCTCTCTTGTTTCACTCTTCCTTCTCTTCTTGTTCACTCTTCCTTCTCTCTCTGTTTCACTCTTCCCTTCTCTCTCTTGTTTCACTCTTCCCTCTCTCTCTCTGTTTCACTCTTCCCTTCTCTCTCTTGTTTCACTCTTCCCTTCTCTCTTGTTTCACTCTTCCCTTCTCTCTCTTGTTTCACTCTTCCCTTCTCTCTCTTGTTTCACTCTTCTTCTCTCCTCTTGTTTCACTCTTCTCTCTCTCTTTTTCCTCTTCCCTTCTCTCTCTTTTTCCCTCTTCTTCTTTCTCTTTCTTTCCCTCTTGCTTTCTCTCTCTTTCTTTTCCCCTCTTCCCTTCTCTCTTTCCCCCCTCTTTCTTTCTCTCTCATCCCTTTTTCCGTATCTTTCTGCCCACTCCCCGAGCTTTTTTGGTCCCATCCTCACTCCGATGGGTATTCACTCAATGATTTGTAACTCCAGGCTCCCTGTCTTAAGGACGTGAAAAAGACATCGCCAGTCAAATGTCATTCGAACATGTTTTTTTCATTTCCCCCCTTTTTAAAAAATTCAACCTGAGGAATGTTAGAATTTCTCGATAAAACCGTGGGAATTTTTGGTTATAAGATCATGTTTGTATGATGGTGAATGTTTAGGAACCTCGTTTCTTTTATAGCTGTCATTACCAATAACAACAAACTCATAATTTGGCTGTAGTATTTCACCCTAAAGAGATAAGTTTGTGATTCTGTTTTGCGTAGATTTACAGCGCTCCTCCCATCCTTTTCCTCTCCTCGGTTAATTGACTAAGGATTAGTTTATCGATGTCCTGATTGACCTGATCTGTTGGATTGTTAAAGCGAGACCAGACTCCGCTTAGCCAAAGGAGACAGTGTTCAGATTCGGACAGAGTGAGGTGATTGCTGACAGGAACAACAAGGGAGGAAAAGAAAGCGGTGAAATGTTTTCATCGTCGCCATTGTTTTCCGTTTCTTGCCCATATTTTTTTCTTTGCCTATTCGTCTTGTTTTATTTTTCCTCTTTCCCCGGCACCGAGTGTGTTCTGGACGACGTTATCAGTGTCATTCTTTGGATAAGGAAAAAACAAACAGCAGCTTTTTCCAACAATGCCCTGATGAGGTACATGGCAACGGCGTGTGGGAACAGGAGAGAAGCCGGTTAATAGCTTTGCTTTGATTGTAACCCGGAAAGACGACGCCTGTCCCTGGCAGCCTCTCCGCCAGGGGGAGCTCTGATGTCGCCGGTGCATTCTGGGAGAGCACCGAGAACGCGTCTGAAGCAATACCTGTTTCTCTCCCTTTCTGACGGAGAAATCTGTTTCCACTGTGAACACCCGTTCGCGCGTTGGCAAGGTTCAGAGTGCAACTTCAAAAAGAAATGATAAGGGGAGATGGCGGCAGTGTCCCATCCCTGTATCCTCTCAGTGACTTTCCTCCAACGCCGCTCATCCCGGTTCCCCTTTACAAAGCCACACCCAAGTTCGTCCTGTCACCCACCTGGCACGGGCAGCCACGCAGGAAGGAGTCAACATCAGTCACCATGGGTAACCTGTCAGAGGGGGCCCTGCACTGTTCCTTGGTCACTCCGGTGGTTTTGGTATTGCCTGTTCTTACCCAATCCATGCAAGACCCCAAATGCCAAGCCTTGTGTTGATAACAATGATTGCTGGTAACGCGAGAGTGGGCGTCCTTATCGAAGGGGGGGGGGGGGGGGGGGGGGGGGCACACACTGTCCATCCAGCGACAGTGTCCATGACCTTGCTGATACCAACACCTGCAATACAAACCAAAGACGTACGCCTACGGACGTAGGCGAATATCTGACAAAGTCACCACGGGTACGACTGAAAGAAAATCGGAGCAGGTCCCAACGACAACGTAGTTGATTGGTCCACAGACACGGAGTTCTACGAGATCAACGAGGATGAGAATAGTGAGTACAAGGTGGCAGTACTGGCAGCTACATGACAGGGCTGAACTCTACACTTCCTTTCATATGTATGAACCAGGCCTGGGAGATGCAGACACGTGCAGTGGTTATCTGGACATTAGACTAACATTCTTAGCGTCACGTTCATATATTGGATGAAACTTGACTGTAACCGTTTTTTGTTTGTTTTGTTTTTGTTTTAATTAAAAGCACATTTTTGATTCCAGTGATGGCGGTTTGAATGAAGTAAACAAAACGTGTTAAAGACGGCGATGAAAGGAAGGATTACACAGAACTAGATGAACAGAACATTCGGACGTGTGGAGAAGATTTTGGTATGGAGTTCGAGTGTGTGAAAAGAGGCGTTTGGTCCACGGAAATCCAAGGCGCTGTAGGATGCAAATATAGACGCTTGTATTTAATGGATTCAACCTCTGAAGGAGGAAGAAGTGGATAATTATGACGAGGATTTCTATCTAATGGGTCTTTATCATCATCACTATCTAATGGTCTTTATCATCATCAGATTCTTTCTTTCTTCTTCTTATCTTCTTCATTATCGTTTACTTCTTCTTTTCCTTCAACTACTTTCTCGTCTTCATCGTCTTGTCCTCCTCCTTCTGCTCCTCTTCCTCTTCTTTTCTCTCTTCCTCCTCCTTCTCTTTTTCCTTCTCCTTCCTCCTCCTCCTCTTCCTCCTCTTCTTCATTTACAACTACTTCCTCCACCTTCTCCTCCTCCTTCTCCTCCTCCTCCTCCTCCTCCTCCTCCTCCGCCTTCTTCTTCTTAATTATCACAGCTGGAGACTGGTTCCCATAATGAAACGAATAGTCCTCAAAGCCTATGAAGACTCGTACAGCTTGTCCTGTGGAATGATAGCTGTCGGCCATGTCTCCTCTCTCAACCCCCAGAGGGCCCCACAGTGTCGTAGAATGATGGGTATCGGCCATGTCTCCTCTCTCAACCCCCAGAGGGCCCCACAGTGTCGTAGAATGATGGGTTCGGCCATGTCTCCTCTCTCAACCCCCAGAGGGCCCCACAGTGTCGTAGAAGATGGTATCGGCCATGTCTCCTCTCTCAACCCCCAGGCCCAAGTGTCGTAGAATGTGGTGTCGGCCATGTCTCCTCTCTCAGCCCCAGAGGGCCCCACAGTGTCGTAGAATGATGGGTGTCGGCCATGTCTCCTCTCTCAGCCCCAGAGGGCCCCACAGTGTCGTAGAATGATGGGTATCGGCCACCGTTTCTTTTCTCAATCCTCTGAGGGCCCGACTGTCTGGGAGATTTACTCCATGGTGTGGATCGCTCTTCCAGAGGAACACAGAGCAGCTACGCTTTTTACAGATTTATTCACATGTAGTCAGGTGGTTCTTGAGATACCAGGAGCCAACGAAGAGAACAGAATCGGACTCCAAGAAGCACACGTTAAAGAAAGAAACTTTAAGGCGCATCCGACAACAATGCTTTTCGAAGGGGAAAAACAGTAACACCAGCTAGTACAGAGACAGGCGGACAGGAGAAATGGAAACAAACAAAAATATAAATATATTTGGGGTGGAAGGGCCAGAGTAAGGTGATGACAACGTCGCATGCAATTCAAACAGAAAGCAGACAACCACAAAAGACTCCAGACTGCCTCTCTCTTGAACAGAAAAATAAAATTGAATTGATCAAAAAGATCTTGTGTTGTTATACTTTAAGAAGAAAAAACAAACTAGTACAATTTAGTCCTCTCCCTCCCCTCGTTCCACTTCCACCCCTCCCCTCTCCCTTCCCCATCCCATGGTATGATGACAACAGGTTCTTGGCTGTGTTTTGAGGGAGGTTGAAAAACTAGAGCAGAGAACACAACACGCACTGACAGTTGACAGGGGTCACAAGATGGATCCACACTGCTGTACTTTGGAACTCACGCCCAGGGAGGGAATGGTAAGGAGATTGCAGGGAGTGGAGGGCGGAGAAGAGTAGGGGAGGAAGGGAGGGAGGGAGGGAGGAGTGCAAAAAGTGTTCACTTGTACCTAGATCATGTAGCAGAAGTACAGCCAGGGAGTTATTTCAGGCCCGTTTTGCAGCAACAGCCGCCTCTCCGCGGAGACACAGACCTACAGGTGGGAGACGTGGATGATTTTGTTTTCCGACCTAGACCTCCCCACTCCCTACCCGCCACCCCCCCCCCCCTCCCACCAACCTCTTTTGTCATCAACCCCTCTCTTTCACACACACACACACACACCCTCCACCGTCTCTCCTGCTCAGGTTTCTGCATTATTGCAAAACCGACTCCTTGACAGCAGTTTTCGCAGATCAGAGACTGCGGTAAGAATTAAAAAAAAAAAAAACACAGGAAAACAATGGGCAAGTTTGTCGACACGTGCTGGGATATGGAAGACAAGCAGTAACAGTAAAAACAACCGTGGAGAAACCTAGAAGCTCAAAATTCCGTTGAACGTGTTTATTCAGTGATTTCATGTGCCAAGCAGAAAAATCTTGAAATACTTCGAGAGAAGAAATGTGCGTTGATCGTGTACTATTTCAGATTTAGACAGAATCCATACAAACACATACCGACCCACACGCAAACATACATAGCGCATACAAACAGAACACACACACACACACACACACCACACACACACACACACACACACACACACACACACACGCACGCACGCACGCACGCACGCACGCACGCACGCACGACGCACACACACACACACACATACCCAATCACAGGCAAACACACAGAACACACAAACACACATGCAGAGAGAGAGAGAGAGAGAGAGAGAGAGAGAGAGAGAAGAGAGAGAGAGAGAGAGAGAGAGAGAAGAGGAACACACACATAATCGCACACACACACGCACACGCACACACTCACACACGCACGCACGCACGTTCGGACCCCCCCCCCCCCCCCCACACACACACACACACACCACCACGCACGCACGCACCCACCTGAAGTTTGAGAGGAGCAACAATTCGAAGTCTAAAGCTGAAAATGGGAGAGGAATATATAATGTGAAAGAGACAGTGACCCGAAGTGCAGCGCTGAAAGTGGGAGCGGACAGCAACCCGAAGACCAAAGCTGAAAACGAGACTCAGGGGAACAACAACCCAAAGCTGAAAGCTTACAGTGTTGGAAAAACGAAAATAATCCAATGCTTAAAGAGGGAGAGGAACGACCTGGAGTCCAATGCTTAAAGAGGGAGAGGAAAGTCCTGGAGTCCAATGTTTAAAGAGACAGAGGAACGACCTGGAGTCCAATGCTTAAAGAGGGAGAGGAACGACCTGGAGTCCAATGCTTAAAGAGGGAGAGGAAAGACCTGGAGTCCAATGCTTAAAGAGGGAGAGGAACGACCTGGAGTCCATTCCTTAAAGAGGGAGAGGAACGACCTGGAGTCCAATGCTTAAAGAGACAGAGGAACGACCTGGAGTCCAATGCTTAAAGAGACAGAGGAACAACCTGGAGTCCATTCCTTAAAGAGGGAGAGGAACGACCTGGAGTCCAATGCTTAAAGAGGGAGAGGAACGACCTGGAGTCCAATGATTAAAGAGACAGAGGAACGACCTGGAGTCCAATGCTTAAAGGGACAGAGGAACGACCTGGAGTCCATTGCTTAAAAAGGGAGAGGAATGACCTGGAGTCCAATGCTTAAAGAGACAGAGGAACGACCTGGAGTCCAATGCTTAGAGAGACAGAGGAACGACCTGGAGTCCAATGCTTAAAGAGGGAGAGGAACGACCTGGAGTCGAATGCTTAAAGAGACAGAGGAACGACCTGGAGTACAATGCTTAAAGAGACAAGGAACGACCTGGAGTCCAATGCTTAAAGAGGGAGAGGAACGACCTGGAGTCCATTCCTTAAAGAGGGAGAGGAACGACCTGGAGTCCAATGCTTAAAGAGGAGAGGAACGACCTGGAGTCCATTCCTTAAAGAGGGAGAGGAACGACCTGGAGTCCAATGCTTAAAGAGTGAGAGGAACGACCTGGAGTCCATTCCTTAAAGAGGAGAGGAACGACCTGGTGTCCAATGCTTAAAGAGGAGAGGAACGACCTGGAGTCCAGAGCTTAAAGAGGGAGAGGAACGACCCAAAGTCCGAAGCTGAAAGAGCGAGAGGAACGACCCAAAGTCCGAAGCTGAAAGAGGAGAGGAACGACCAAAAGTCAGGTGCTGAAAGAGGGAGAGGAACGACCCAAAGTCCGAAGCTGAAAGAGGGAGAGGAACGACCCAAAGTCCAGTGCAGAAAGAGGGAGAGGAACGACCCAAAGTCCGAAGCTGAAAGAGGAGAGGAACGACCCAAAGTCCAGTGCTGAAAGAGGGAGAGGAACGACCCAAAGTCCAGTGCTGAAAGAGGAAGAGGAACGACCAAAAGTCAGGTGCTGAAAGAGGGAGAGGAACAACCCAAAGCCCAGTGCAGAAAGAGGGAGAGGAACGACCCAAAGACCAGTGCAGAAAGAGGGAGAGGAACGACCCAAAGACCAAAGCTGAAAGAGGGAGAGGAACGACCCAGAGTCCAAAGCTTAAAGAGGGAGAGGAACGACCCAAAGTTCAAAGCTGAAAGAGGGAGAGGAACGACCCAAAGTCCAAAGCTTAAAGAGGGAGAGGAACGACCCAAAGTTCAAAGCTGAAAGAGGGAGAGGAACGACCTAAAGTCCAAAGCTTAAAGAGGAGAGGAACGACCCAAAGTCCGCAGCTTAAAGAAGGAGAGGAACGACCCAAAGTCCAAAGCTTAAAGAGGGAGAGGAACGACCCAAAGTCCGAAGCTTAAAGAGGGAGAGGAACGACCCAAAGTCCAAAGCTTAAAGAGGGAGAGGAACGACCCAAAGTCCGAAGCTTAAAGAGGGAGAGGAACGACCCAAAGTCCAAAGCTGAAAGAGGGAGAGGAACGACCCAAAGCCCAAGATGAAAATATTGGTGAACAACGAATCCGAAGTCCAAGCTGAAAGTATGAACAACAACGAATCAGAATTCCAAGATGAAAGTATGAACGAACAACGAATCAGAAGTCCAAGATGAAAGTATGAACGAACAATGAATCAGAAGTCCAAGAGAAGTACGACAACGAGAAAATAGAACGAACAACGAATCAGAAGTCCAAGATGAAATATGAACGAACAACGAATCAGACGTCCAAAGTGAAATACGAACGAACAACGAATCAGACGTCCAAAGCTGAAATACGAACGAACAACGAATCAGACGTCCAAAGCTGAAATACGAACGAACAACGAATCAGACGTCCAAAGCTGAAATACGAACGAACAACGTGATCAGACGTCCAACTGAATACAACTGAACAACGTTCGGACGTCAAGTGTAAATAGAACGAACAACAGATTCAGACGTCCAAAGCTGAAAAGTAACGAACAACGATTCAGACGTCCAAGCTGAAAGTACTGACTGAACAAATTTGAAGGTCAACGTTGAAGTATAACTGAACAACAGTTCGGAGGTCAGAGGTTAAAACGTATGACTGAACAACAGTTCGAAGGTCTAAGTAAAAGTATGATGAACAACAGTTCGAAGTCCAACGTTGAAAGCACGATGAACAACATTTCGGAGGTCAAGTTAAAAGTATGTCTGAAAACATTCGGAGATAGAGTTAAACGTATGACTGAACAACGATCGAGTCAACGCCCAAAGACGATTGAACAACATGGTAGAGTTAAAAGTAGCGAACAAATTTCGAGGCCAAGTTTAAAAGTTGTCGAAGAGACATCGAGACCAACGTAAAAGAAGATGAACAACGACCAGACACGCCCAAATAGCGAAAAAGGAGAGCATTAGCACAACATGAAAGGTGGAGAGAAAGAGAAGAGAGAGAGACGACCCAGAGCCAAACTAGCGATTTTCAAGCGGCAGCAACAGAGGACGTAAACAAAACCTGAAAAGGGAAAAGAAACCGCTCGCATCTCATGCAACACGTGACAGCAGGCGTGCAGTCAATCCATTAGTGGATTGGTAACAAGCTGGTTTGTGAATCATGTGGTGGCCTGCACATATCAAGTTCGTCTCCCAGTCACTTCCAGCAGGGTGGGGTGGGGGATGATGGTGGAAAGAAGAGAGAAATGGGACTTTTTGTTTTGCACCAGTGATGTACAGTGTAGATAGTTAGGTTAGTTTCAATCTCATTTTGCAGGACATTTGGTGCCTTGTGGAGTTCACAAGGGTCGTCACTGTATAGACTGAACAACAGTCTGTATATGTCACTGTATAGACTGAACAACAGTCTGTATATGTCACTGTATAGACTGAACAACAGTCTGTATATGTCACTGTATAGACTGTATGTGGCAGACGGTGTCGTAGCGTCTGTGTTTCCGTTTGCCAAGTTTAAAATCGGCTTAACATTTCCAGATCCAGCTGTCAGGAAATGAGTATTGACTATAGGGGTGGTTTTACGCTGTCTTGGAGGGACAAGATAGCTGTCCTCTCTCTCTCTCTCCTCTCTCGCGGGGCGCGCCGCGCGCGCGCGCTAAGAGAGAGAGAGAGAAAGGGGAGAGAGGAGAGAGAGAGAGAGAGAGAGAGTGTGTGTGTGTGTGTGTGTGTGTTTTGGTGTGTGGTGTGTGTGTTTGTGTGTGTGTGTGTGTGTGTGTGTGAAGTGGCCAAAACCGTTGTCGAGCGCGAAAAGATTGGGGGCAAGGGGGCGGACAGTAGGTGTGTTTTATTATACTTTAAATGTAACGCAAGGACACACACACCTACATGCAGTAGTCACATACACGTTCAGAAACAGACATAGACAAAGACAGATACGCGCGCGTGCGCGCGCGCGCGCGCGCACACACCCCACACACACACACACCACCACACACACACACACACACACACACACACACACACACCACACACACACACAACACACAGATTATGATTGTGTAAAGACTAAAGAAGATGGCCACTCGACTAACTACTACTGCTACTGTTACTACTACTACAAACAGTATGAATGGCAGGGACGATCACATCACCAAAAGGTAGTACAGGACCTCTGTGAATAGTGTGTCCTATAGGTTGTACAAAACCATATGCTGCATGTCCTACCCACACCTGCCCCTATCTCGCCCCCCGTCTCCCCGTCCTCGCCAACATAATATGTTTCCTTTCATACAGGTCGTAGCTCATGGCCCTTCATTCAACCACCCCCCACCTCCCACATTGCTTCCCCTCACTCACATTACCCCCCCTTTTCCCATCCCCACCCCTATCCCCTCTCTCTGTTTTCTGCTTCAGTCTCTGTCTGTCCGTCAGACTGTATGTCAGTTTGTCTGTCTGCCTTCCATCCCCCATCCCCCTTCCCTCACTCTCCCTTTCTGCCTCTGTACTGCTGTCTTCTACTTCCCTCCCTCCTTCTCTCCCTTTCTTCTCCCCGATTGCCCCACCCCCTAGCCCTGTCTGTCTGCCTGCCTGCCTGACTCTCTCTCTCTCTCTCTCTCTCTCTCTCTCCTCTCCTCTCTCTCTCTTACTCTCTCTCTCTCTCTCTCTCTCCTCTCTCTCTCTCTCTCTGTTTGCTATGTGCATTTCGCGCGCGTATTTATGTGTGTGTGTGTGGTGTGTGTGTGTGGTGTGTGGGTGTGTGTGTGTGTGTGTGTGTGTGTGTGTGTGATATGGGGTGTGTGTGTGTGTGTGTGTGAGTATGTGTGTGTGTGTGTGTGTGTTGTGTTGTGTGTGTGTGTGTGTGTGTGCGTGTGCGCGCGCGCGCGGGTGTGTTTCGTGCGTGCGAGCGGTGTGTGTGTGTGTGGTGTGTGTGTGTGTGTGTGTGTGTGTGTGGTGTGATGTGTATATACTTTTCTGGGATTGCATTCTTCTTAAAACTGAAAAAAGGCAGAGGAGTCAAATTACCAGTTTTCCGCGGTCACTGAGGAGAAACAACCAAGTTTCGAATATCGGTATATGACCAGGAGTTATATGTTAGTGAGTTTCCCTCCCTGTTGGAGGATGTCTCCCCCTGGAGAATAAAGCTTGCTGAAGGCTCATATTGAGAAGCATTTTTTCCCCCCCATTCACCCACTCAAGCACATATGTTAGTTAGGCAGAATCACTACCACTGCAGATATGAATGCGTATCTAGATAAGATAAGATAAATAATTTTGCTTATAGCCCAGCCGACGAATTGCGTATCTCCCCCTATTTCTTCAATCTAAGACATAAGAGCAAGCTTTGTTTATAATTCAATATTTCTGCAGTCATTGCAACACCAAGCTGCTCTGTAAGTTGCTGGAACGGTGCTCGGACTTATCCTTGGAATTTATTAGTTTCTTGTATTTTAGTCCCTTGTGGATTCATTCCAAGAACTGGCCCTCAGCACTTGTGTCTTTTGAGGATATCTTTTTATATTTTCTACTTTTCACAAGAAAATGTAGCTTGTTTTGCTCTTTCATGATTTTCTTTTGCTTCTTAGATGGCACCTTTGGTTGGTTTTTTTGAAAAACTCAACAAACATACTACGGTATTGCACACCAGCCTTTTCTGGGATTGCATTCTTCTTAAAACTGAAAAGGCAGAGAAGTCAACTTACCACTTTCCGCGGTCACTGAGGAGAAACAACCAAGTTTCGAAATATCGGTATAAAGACCAGGGGTTTATGTTAGTGATTTCCCTTCCGTTGGGGGATGTCTCCCCTTGGAGAAAATAAGCTTGCTGAAGGCTCATATTGAGAAGCATTTTTTCCCCCCACTCAAGCACATACTGTTAGTTAGGCAGAATCATCTAACCCCCTGCAGATATGAATGCGTATCCCCCCTATTTTCTTCAATCTAAGACATAAGAGCAAGCTTGTTGGGGATAATTCATTTTTTGCAGTCATTGCAAAACCCAAGCTGCTCTGTAAGTTGCTGGAACGGTGCTCGGTACTTATCCTTGAATTTATTAGTTTCTTGTATTTTAGTCCCTTGTGGATTCATTTCCCAAAAACTGGCCCTCAGCACTTGTGTCTTTGAGGATTCTTTTTATATTTTCTACTTTTCACAAGAAATGTAGCTTGTTTTGCTCTTTCATGATTTTTTTTTGCTTCTTAGATGGCACCTTTGGTTGGTTTTTTGAAAACTCAACAAACATACTACGGTAAATTTCACACCAACCTTTTTTTGGATTGCATTCTTTCTTAAAACTGAAAAGGCAGGGGAAATCAACTTACCACTTTTCCGCGGTCACTGAGGAGAACAAACCAAGTTTTGAAATATCGGTATATGACCAGAGTTATATGTTAGGAGTTTCCCTTCCTGTTGGAGGATCTCCCCCTTGGAGAATATAAGCTTTCTGAAGCTCATATTGAGAAGCATTTTTTTTTTCCCCCCCCTCAAGCACATACTGTTAGTTAGGCAGAATCATCTACCACTGCAGTATGAATGCGTATCTCCCCCTATTTCTTCAATCTAAGACATAAGAGCAAGCTTTGTTTATAATTCAATATTTCTTGCAGTCATTGCAACACCAAGCTGCTCTGTAAGTTGCTGGAACGGTGCTCGGTACTTATCCTTGAATTTATTAGTTTCTTGTATATATAATATATATATATATATATATATACATGTGTGTGCGTGAGTGTGTGTGTGGTGTGCTTTATCGAGCTCGAAGAGGATGTAGGGCCGGAGGCGAGAATAACGATATGTATGTACATAGATGTGTACAACACTCACGTAATTACTCACTCATGCATAGTGAAGTCGGAACACACACACATTCACGTACGCACGCACACACCACACACACACACACACACACCACAACCGCACCACCATCACCAGCACTACCACCATCATCCCCACCACAACCAAAACATACAGAGAGAGAGCTACCATTGTGTGAGAGCTACAAGTTTTACTGCTGCTGCCACTACTACTACAACCACTAGTACTACTACTACCACCACCACAACCACCGCCATCACCTCTACCAATATTACTACCACTGCTTTTGCTGTTATTCTTACTGCCACTACTGCTTCTACAACTACTCCTACTTCTACACTAGCTATAACTATACTAAGATGGCAATGGCGCCATCACCACGAATAGTGCAGGTCAGTCCTCTTTGAACAGTGTGTTATACAGAGTAATACAAAGCCATATCTGCACGCACTACACCCCTCCCCCCGTCCTCAACATGTGTTGTGAGTTTTTTTTTTCATGCAGATCATACCTTAGTGATCCTTTCCCTTACGTGTATCACCTCCCCTTTCCTCTCAAGTCACACCGCCTCTATACCTACCTACCCCCTGTCTCTGCCTCTGTCTCTGCCTCTGTCTCTGCCTCCTCTCTCTCTCTCTGTTCTGTATATAATAATTGATATTGACTTG
>CM031604.1:22748503-22761003 GCA_018398815.1 Conus ventricosus
CACTGTAGTTTCTCGTCTCGAAAACTTCCCATCGAGTCATTTAGTTTACATCAATAGTCATTGCAGTTTACGCAAATCACCACTACATAAGTTTACACCCAAGTTCAATCGCATGATTTAAAAAACAAAAACAAAAACAAATTTAAGTTATCTCACGACAATTATCAGGTTGGCTATGTCCCCTAGCTTCCCTCCGCCTCTCTTCTCTCCTCCCCCCCCCCCCCCCCCCCCCCCTCGCCCTACCCACTATTAACTTTCCTCAGTTTCTTATGACATACGTCATAATGCTAATTACCTTCACATCCGGCCTCTGACGACAGGAGTGCAGGCTGGAGCGCAGGTCAGAGTGATGTCCCCCTGTGCAGGAGGTGGCAGTGCATTGCGGTGCCTACGTTCTTTCCGTTTCCTGTTTCCTGTGAAGGCGCTCCTGCTTAGTCGCTGTTCCTGTGAGGGCGGCCAGTCTTCCCCGTGAACGGTGGCTGTATTGTGCTGACTGGGCGGAAATCCCCGAACACGCTCCCTGCCTGTTTCGTTGAAGAGCAGTTCTTGAGCTTTGAATTGCACTGGCTGGATGCACTATCTGTCCGCACCGGAGGCTCTGTCTATCTGTTGTTTGTCTGTCTGTCTGTCCTCTTTGTCTCTCTCTTTGTCTCTGTCTGTCTGTCTGTCTGCCTGTCTCTCTCTCTTTCGCTCTGTGTGTGTGTGTGTGTGTGTGTGTGTGTGTGTGTGTGTGTGTGTGTGTGTGTGTGTGTGGTGTGCGTGCGTGCGTGCGTGCGAGCGTGCGTGCGTGCGTGCGTGTGTGTGCGCGTGTGTGTCTTTTTCTCTCTCGCACTGTCTCTCTCTCTCTCTCTCTCTCTCTCTCTCTCTCTCTCTCTCTCTCACTCTCTCATCTCTCTCTCTCTCATCCCTTCTCCTCTTCTCTGTCTGTCTGCATCTCCGTCCTTCCTTCTCCCTCCCTCCCTCTCACTCTCCCTTCCTCCTCCCCCTCTCTTCTCTCTTTCTCATTCACTCTGTTCCCCCTCTCTCTATGTACGAGCCAATGGTCTTACAATTAAATACTTGAGTTCCAGAGTTACCTCTGTCTGTGTGTGCGTGCGCACACGCGCTTGCGCGCGCGCGCAAGCGTGTTGTGTGTGTGTGTATGTGTGTGTGTGTGGTGTGTGTGTGTGTGTGTGTGTGTGTGTGTGTTGTGTGTGTGTGTGCGTGCGGACGCGTGTGTGCGTGTGTGCGCGTTTGTCAGCGTGCGCCCGCTTACTTGTGTGTGTAGATAGAAAGAGAGAAAGAGGGGGGGGGGGGGGGGGGGGTTGGAGTTATAAAGCACCCGATCCACCAGGGACGTCTCGGAATGACAGACGGATGCAAACCGTTGCCAAACTATTACGGGTGGATGAGTTTTCCTGGTGCCAGATCTCTTTTCCCCGGGGGCACAGTTTCCACTGCCGCGACCTACAAGCCAACACGCTCCACAATCAGCAATTGGCGCAGAGAATGGGGGGGGGGTGGGGGGAGCGGGGGTGATTGGCAGGGAGAGGAATGTAGAAGGTGGGTGTGCGTGGTGGGAGGAGGCTGTCTATCTGTGGGTTTCTCCAACAACGTCCGTGTTTATGGTTGATGTTTACGATTGGCAGAATTTATTTATTATGAGTGGTGCTTAGGGCTGTCAGGATTGGAATCTTTGCACCGCTTCAGTCCTGGGATGGTCTTTTGGGGGGGGGGGGGGGGGGGTGGGTGATGGTGGGTGTTCGGTCAGTCTAGCTTGAAGTAAACATATACATGATTGTATTAATTCTATCGAAGTCATCTCATTTTAGATTGGATTAGGGGTCCCCGAACTTTAGATGTAGTCATCGTCTGCGTTCATTTACTTGTCTGCCTCTTTCAGTCTGCTTTTCTGTGTCTTTTTTCCTGTGTTCTCTTCCGTCTGTCCGTCCGTCAGTCTCCTTACCCCTTCACTCATTCATCTGTTTGTCTGCCTCTGTTTCTGCCTCTGTCGCTGTCTCTGTCTGTCTGCCTGTCTGTCTGTATGTCTCTCTCTGCCACACACACACACACACACACACACACACACACACACACACACACACACACACACACACACACACACACACACATGCACTTGTGTACACACACACACACACACACACACACACACACACACACACACACACCACACACACACAATGTGCTATCCATCCATTACCTAGTTGTGTATGTCTTATCTGCTCTTCAGTATATTTAGCCTATTTCTCAGTCTACCACCGTTTTTTGCCCCCCCCCCCCCCCCCCCTTTATCTTCTTGTTCTTTTTTTCCCTCTTTGTTCTGCTTTCTTCTTTACATTACAAAAATCTTGTTCTTCCAAGGGGTACAAAGACGACTAAATGAGGTGGGGGGGGGGGGGGGGGGGGGGGGGGGGGGGGGGAGATTAATGAGGCTTTTCACCCCGACTGGTGTTTGCGTTTTAAGTCAGATTTCCCTCACACGGCAAGTGTGTGAGAATGATAGGCCTACCCCTAATCTGTTGCACAGTCCCGGGGAGAAGTGAACCAGATCACAGTGAGAAAAAACAAAACAACTGTTCCCAGACAGCGACATTGCCAGTGGCTTCAGCCTCTTGTGTTTACTTCCAGGCTTTCCCCTTTTCTACGCTGTGACTGGGAAGGTCGGGTAGGGTATGAACGGAAGGTCGGGTAGGGTTGAACGGAAGGGAGGTCGGGTAGGGTATGAACGGAAGGTCGGGTAGGGTATGAACGGAAGGTCGTGTTACGGGTAGGGTATGAACGGAAGGTCGGGTAGGGTGTGAACGGAAGGTCGGGTGGTAGGGTATGAACGGAAGGTCGGGTAGGGTGTGAACGGAAGGTCGGGTAGGGTGTGAACGGAAGGTCGGGTAGGGTATGAACGGCGCGCAGACTGACTACGTTATCAAACAACGTTACTATCTACAGTGTACTACGCTGTGACTGGGAAGGTCGGGTAGGGTATGAACGGCGCGCAGACTGACTACGTTATCAAACAACGTTACTATCTACAGTGTACCACGCTGTGACTGGGAAGGTCGGGTAGGGTATGAACGGCGCGCAGACTGACTACGTTATCAAACAACGTTACTATCTACAGTGTACTACGCTGTGACTGGGAAGGTCGGGTAGGGTATGAACGGCGCGCAGACTGACTACGTTATCAAACAACGTTACTATCTACAGTGTACTACGCTGTAACTGGGAAGGTCGGGTAGTATAGGGTATGAACGGCGCGCAGACTGACTACGTTATCAAACAACGTTACTATCTACAGTGTACTACGCTGTAACTGGGAAGGTCGGGTAGGGTGTGAACGGCGCGCAGACTGACTACGTTATCAAACAACGTTACTATCTACAGTGTACTTCGCTGTGACTGGGAAGGTCGGGTAGGGTATGAACGGCGCGCAGACTGACTACGTTATCAAACAACGTTACTATCTACAGTGTACGGCAAAACAAAGATGGCGGTACATTGCTGGAAAAGACTTGCTTTGCTGACTCCTAGCCCCTTGAAGACATTTATCTTGTTCTCGTCTGTGATGAAGTGGACTGTCAACGAACAGACGCTGAATGGGAGAGTAGCGTGTTTCCACTTTCTCTTTGATTTGTCTTCCCCGTTCTTCGCCACTGCTACTAATCACCGGTTGTCGCTGCAGATCAGAAAAAAGAAGAAAGTAAAGCTCGCCGATTTATGGACCGTAAGAAAGTTGGTAGATGCATAACCATGTAACGACGTTTAATTCAGTTGATGCCATTGCACCACTGACTTCCAGTGTGTAAGAGATGAAATAGATATTGTCACTTTTAGGTGTCATGATGCATGTACAAGTAGTGAACAATTGTTAGATATAGGAAAAGGCGATACTGGCTGAACGCTGCATAGAGTCAAAATGACAAAACAGGAGAAGCACTACTGACGCGAGAAGTAATAAAACAGAGAGAAAACAGCGCTGGGTGAACGCTTTATGCGGCCAGAAGTAGAAACAAAAAGAAGAAAAAAAGCACCGCTGGCTGAACGCTGCTTGTAGTCAAAATTAACAAATCACAGAAAAAACAATGGCTGGCTGAACTGTGCGTGCAGTCAGAAGTAGTCCAACGTAGGAAGAAGTATGGGTGGCTCTGACTCTTTATATAGTCAGAAGTATTAAACATTGAAAAAAAAGTATGGGTGGCTGAACTCTGCATACTGTCAGAAGTAAAAAAAAAAAAACAAAAAAAAAAAACAAAGGAAAGGTAACGCTACTTGAACGTGCTAACTGGACCACACGGTACTAACATCAGCTTGAGTCCAAGCGGGAACAGCCACAGGGCGTGCAGTATCAAAAGTAGCAGAGCTGGCGCGCCCCAGACAGGAGGTGTTGGGGTTTTCAGGACAACATAAATAGAATAGGAAGTGAACCACGAACACTGCCCTTCACTTTGGGTTTGAAATACAACACCAGCCAGAGGATCATTACAGGAAGTCTGAGAGAAGAGAGAGAGAGAGAGAGAGAGAGGAGAGAGAGAGGAGGAGAGGAGAGAGAGAGAGAGAGAGAGAGAGAGAGAGAGAGAGAGACGGAAGTAGGGTTGCTGAGAGGAACACAGTGAATGGTGTCACCGGATATTACGTGACTATCTTCAGGCGCGGTCCCTGAGGCTGTTGCCAATCAAATTACAGCTTGATACACCGTCTGGCACATTATCTATGACGTTGAATGGACGAGGTCTTGGCGCTTCTCCCCTTATGGGTCTTCTTCGCAGTGTTGGGGCATTTATGAGTTCTCTGTAGCAACGGCGAAAAACATGATAGTTGTACATTGTGAAAGTGGATGGAATCGAATGAAGCGATAACTGTGCTGGTAATGATGGGGGAGGGATGGGGGTGGAGCGAATATAGTCCGGCTGGCTATGGAGGATGTATCAGGACTAGCTTACAGCAATAGTAACAGGTATACTCATAGTACGATAAGTAGTATAGATACTGAAGTCATGATAGCAGCAGAAGTAACAACTAGACCTGGTGGGGTGAATATAAAACATGTTGCATGAGACCTGGTGGGGTTGCGAGGGGACTCTTTTGTAGACATCCCCACCCTCTGAAATTATTTCATTCGAGACGGGGATCTATCGAGATGTACCCGTAAGGTCTTTTAACCATACATACAGTGATAACACCGGACAGTCAAGTGATGTTCTGGCATGTTTGTGTTCAAGCTGGACGTGATGATGAATCCAGTACAATGCCAGCAGACTCTCGTTCAACCGACACTGCCGACTTTCATGTTGACCAACTGGGGCGCAAGCAGAGAGTGGCGGTGACACTATGGAAATACTCACTGTCTGCTGAGGGGAAGGTGTCATGGTTTTATATTCTGTTGTCTCTCCCAACAGGTGTCCCCCTCAAGGTTGTCCATAGAGAAGCTGGGGAATGGTATGTCCACTGGTGGATGTTGTCAGGTGTTGCTCCTTGTGACTTGTCTGCTCTTCTTGAGGACAGTCGTGAGACATGTCTCGTCCTGCGTGGTCAACGAGGAGAAAAACAACGCTACAGTATTGACAACGATCGCTGTAGGTCTAGTTTAAAGGTCTACTTTAGAGGTTTTCGATAATTGGTCAGCTTATGCAGAAATATGAAATGTTTGATAAATTGGTAAATAAACATCCGATTCGCTCCGATCACAGAAATCGATCCGCGAAAGTGGGCATTTTCACCTGTAATCAAGAAAACGGGAGGTAATCAACTAAATCTTGGCATGGCTTAACTGCTCTTGGATGTGACGTCACATGATGGACAGCGACGGCGACAGAAAGCGATTCTGATGGTTCTTGCGCATCTCGCTCGGTATTTAATTTATCATTGTAAAAGCAGTGACTATGATTGCGACAGCAATGTGACTCTGGGGATGTTTCTGCAAGGCCTGTACCTTATCAGTTTGAACGCTAAGTTTCTTTTTACCACGTCAGTTCAGTTCCAGCTGGACGCCCCGAACACAGCATTCCGAAGGCGTACGGACTTTACCGAAGTCTCGAAGGAGGCTACCGACTGACTTCTTGATGCGATCACGCGTGGACGGCGAGCGGAAATTCTCCTTCCTCAAGCCTTAACGTGTTCATTCAATTTAACAAGTGTGATCTGTCCATAGATAAGAACAGAATAAACGTGCGACTATCGTACTCATCTGTACGAGCTTACCACTCCGCCTTCAAAGTATACGCGCACAATGCAGACGAAGTTTTTAATCCACTCGAACGCGCTCGGCAATTGTCGAAATAGCTCGTTTCCGCGGTCCAGCTGGAACTGACGTGGTAGAAAGAACTTTAGCTGCCCGGCATGGTTGCACGAACCGAATCCACTTCTTTCGAGTATCTGGATCAGATGGAAATGTGTGCAAAGAATATCCGTCTCCTGCTGAGCAGCTGCACTCGCCTACAGCACAATATCTGCCACCCCTCGTGACTTTTTAGGCTGTAGGGTTCGCAACTCGTGTTGATTTCACTTGGCGTTGGCTTGTTGTGTAGGTCGCGGCTGACGGCCAGTCCATCAAGTGACGTCACGGTTTTCGGTCTACCGCGCGGGGTTTGAACAGGTGTGCAAAAGTCGTTTTTTATCTATTAAATTCTTTCGGCGATTTTATTTAAAAAATGAATACCATACCG
Source organism: Conus ventricosus (assembly GCA_018398815.1). NCBI lineage: Eukaryota > Metazoa > Mollusca > Gastropoda > Neogastropoda > Conidae > Conus > Conus ventricosus. The sequence goes on from CM031604.1 coordinate 22,755,160, forward strand.
TAGTTATATGACATGTGGACCTGTTTTTAACAAATTATCAAAAATCTCTAAAGTAGACCTTTAAATCTGGGTAGGTTAAGTATCAGAGGAGAGAGAGAGAGAGAGAGAGAGAGAGAGAGAGAGAGGTTGTATGTTCAGGTTCACCTAAAAAGAGTGGGAATTTTTTCCCAATTGCTATAATGATGACACATTTCATGTTGAAGGCAAACTAGAAGTTTAGACTGGGAGCTTTCCTGCAACAGCATACAGAGGTGGCCTGGACAGGAAACCAAAGAAACAACACGAAAACTGGAGGATGTGGTGGCCACTGTTCTTTCTTTATTTTTTAAAGATTTACCCCCCCTTCTTCCTCTCTGTCTTTCTGTCTGTCTGTATATGTTTCTTTCTTTTCGTCTTCCATTCCTTTCATTCTTTCTATATTTGTGTGTGTCTTTTTTTCTGTCTTTCTCTGTGTTCTTTTCTTTTTCTTTTCCTCTTTCTTTCTTTCTGTGTGTCATTCCTATTTCTTTTCTTTCTGCCTGTCTGTCTATCCTTCTTTTTTTCCCCCTTTCTTTTATTACTTTGTTTCCCTTCCCCTCCCATTCATTTATTTATTCATTCATTCATGTATTCATTCATTCATTCTTATTGTTGTAAGTTGAATGTGTGCGTACTTGCAAACATAGTGCATGCGTACATGTGGTGCTTGCACGCGCGCGCGCGTGTGTGTTAATGCGTGCGTGAGTGCGTGCGTGCGTGCGTGTGTGTGTGTGTGTGTGTGTGTGTGTGTGTGTATGTGTGTGTGTGTGTGTGTGTGTGTTGTCGGTCGGAGCAAAGATAGTACGCACTACGGAGTAACGTGGAAGGGCAAGGGACGGGGGAGTATGGGGCGGCAGAGGAAAGCAGGAGTGGGGGCGGAAGGGGAGAAGGGGGGTTTACTGACAGCAACCGTCATGGCCTTTCTGCTGGCGCGCGTGCAGTTCATTAATAGTAATGACACGCTCAATTAACGAGCTAGAGAGACTTCCGTGTCGTGAGCACTTGGTCGGTCAGGCGGGAACAGTGCTTCTAGGGGGTGGGGTGGGGGTGGCGGTGGGGGGTGGGGGGTAAGTATTCAGCAAGGCTGAGTCTATCTCTTTGTCTGTCTTTCACTGTCTGTCTGTCTGTCCGTCCGTCTGTCTGTTCATCCGTCCATCTGTCTGTCTATCTGTCTGTCTGTCTGTCTGTCTCTTTCTCTCCCCCATCTCTCTCTTTCTCGTCAGTCTCCCTGTCTGTCTGTCTGTCTGTCCCTCCTTTCTGTGGCTGCTCACCAGGTATAAACAACAGGCCAAGTACCCTGCTCTCAGGGCCAGAAGCCCAAAGCTGTCCATTCTCCCCCTAATCTCCCCTCCCTGTGACTCCCAGCTATCCGGATAATGCCGCACAGCAAACCGAATTAGTGCCTACTATACCGCTAGACACCTCTTCCCCCATCCCACCCTCTCTCTGTCTCTGTCTCTGTCTGTCTCTCTCTGACTTTCTCTCTCCGACTCTCTCTCTCTCTCTCTCTCTCTCTCTCTCTCTCTCTCTTCTCTCTCTCTCTCTCTCTCTCTCTCCGACCCTCTCTCTGTGACTCTTTCTCTCTCTCACTCCCTCCCTCCCTGCCTGCCTCCCACCTTCTCTCTCCCCCTCTCTCTCTTTCTCTCTTTCGATGTTTGTCTGTCTGCTGTCTGTCTGTTTTGGTCTATCTGTCTGGCTCTGGCTCTCCTCTCTCTCCCTTCTCTGTCTGTCGGCCTCTGTCTCAGTCTCCCCCTGTCTCTCCCTATCTTTGTCTGTCTGTCTGTCTCTCTTTCTCTCTCTGTTTGTCCGTCCGTCTGTCTGTCCCTCCCATTCTCTTTCTCTCTCGTGTACAGATATAGTTCTAATACTAACACTTATTTTTGTGAGTGTGTATGTATCTACTCACTGTTCCCCCCTCCCTCCCCCTTCATCTTCCTCTCCCTTTCCCTTCCTTTATTCGCCCTTCCTCCATATCAGTCACCTCCACTGACTTCAGTGGTCACCTCCCAGGGCCACATCAGAGTAGAGGGTGGGTTGCGAGGAGCGGGATGTCAGAGATGGACCCCCAGTCCCTCACCCGGTGGGTCGCTGATGGTAGGTGACCTGCAGTGATAAACAGGTCCCGTAGAGAGCAGAGGCACCTGGAAAAGACACCCATCAGTGCCCGGAGGAGAGAGAGAGAGAGAGAGAGAGAGAGAGAGAGAGAGAGAAGAGAGAGAGGAAGAGAGAGAGAGAGGAGGGGAGAGGAGGGGAAGCAGGAGTGGTTGGAGTGAGGGAACGGAGAGGGATGGAAAGCTTCCAGTGCGTCATTGATGGTAGACCTTGTCTGATAAATAGACCCCTTGGAGAGCAGAGTGGCAGTAAACAAGACTATTCCAGCCCACGAGAGAGAGAGAGAAGAGAGAGAGAGAGAGAGAGAGAGAGAGAGAGAGAGAGAGAGAGAGAGAGAGAGATGTACTAGTTACATGAACGACAGAAAACAACTGAAAGAAAGAAAGAAAAAAAGAAGCAATATTTTAAAAAAATCTACAGTGATAACTTACTTGGTATCATCTCCGAAGACTGTGCCTACCTTCGTGGTGGAAATAAAAACTGCCACATACGCAGATATCTCTCAAATGGAGAACCTCCAAGTTGTTGCCGAGTAACGAAGAAGAAGAAGAAGAAGAAGAAGAAGAAGGAAGGGAAGAAGAAAAAAAGGAGAAACAAGAAGAAGAAGAAGAAGATAATAACAATATTGATGACAATGATTCTTTATTTTACAACGGTAATAGCATTGGCTTGATTTGCCATTTTTCATACTTTCCTTTATTATTCTACTAAATCTGCCCTTAATAATACAACGCTTACATCAAAAGATGAAAGATGGTTACATGTTCATACAGCGATAGAAGAGAAACAAGAAGAACTAGAAGAAGAACAAGAAGAAAGAGGAGAAGAGGAGAGGAGAAGATTATATAAAGTAGTGCTAGAAGAAGTAGCAGGAGGGAGGAGGAGGAGAAAAGAGGACACGACTCTGTTATTCTTGATCATAAAGACCCCGTGTTGTTCCTTTCTACGATCCTCCGCATAGCTGTCGTTTGCTCTGCACCCTTTATCAGGTTTGTCCGAAGAGAGCGGAATGAACTGCACTTCCTGTGTCTGTGGATTCAGCGTGGTGTGGCGGGGGCTGCACCCAAAGCGCTCACCCCTGTTCCCTTCCAACAGTGGAACACCACTTGCACTGGACTGATAACAAAGCGAACGTCTGACTGTACGCGATACTTCATTACACTGTATGGACCTCGGGCACTGGAAGAGCAGTTGGGAGGGCGTCCACCTCCGGCAAGGTGGAACACAAACGTTTTGCTCACAGTGCAGATGGTGAAATCTTTATAAGCACACACGCACGCACGCACGCACGCACGCACACACACACACACACACACCCCACACATAAACTTATCTTTTAAAGGGCAATAATTCAAATTAACGCCGACGTGGTGGTTTCTTTATCTTAATGATTGAGTGTGTGTGTGTGTGTGTGTGTGTGTGTGTGTGTGTGTCGTGTGCGTGTGTGTGTGTGCGCGCGCGCGTATGCGGCATTTCTTTGGCTTTATGAGATGTTGTATTGCTGTGGGACCAAAGTTGGCTAATGGTGAGTTCATTAATTTAAGATTTGGTGTTCAACATTATTTTCAGGAGATGATGATGATTTAACTCAATGTTTATCCAGGCAGAGCAGTGACAGATATGTTATGAGAAAGGGCACACGGAATCCAGGCCCAGCTTACAGACATGACGTGCTGGGTAGAGGTTTAATTCTAGACCTCGTATCAGTGAAGGAAGGAAGCTTTCGTGTTAATAAAATGGACAAATATAACGCACGTACGTGCTTGCCTTCAGATGTTCACTTCATGTCAACAAGGCTTGTGCACGTTATTTTACATGATCAAGATTTTTTACAGAAAATGTCGACGACCTTTTTTCTCAGCAGCGACATCGACAAAAATGTCAAGGTCAGTGACGGAGGGTATCGGGTATCGGTTCAAATGGAACATGAACAATGTCATGGGTAATTTATCTTCCAGTGTTTCTTCTTTCCGTTTCCCAGGTCACCACAAGTCACGGTTGGAGGCGAAACATGGATGCTAGTCCCACTTACATGCCAGTGGTCATGGGTGACCACGTCTGCAAGTTAATTCTGATCACAATCAGTGACTTCTACACGTTATTTGCCGTTGTCTGTAGGCAAATTCAGTGTTCGGAAAAAAAGGCATGCAGTCAAATGGTTAGTGCATTTAGCAGCGGAACTGACGATCATGAGTTTGAATCACCCACAGAGTGGGTTTTTTGTTGTTGTTGTTGTTGTTGTTGTTGTTGTTGTTGTTGTTGTTGTTGTTGTTGTTGTTGACAGATTGAAACTCCTGTCTGTTCACCCAGCAGTAAATGAGTGCTTGATTCAGAAGGTTGGGCTCCACCCTCTGCAATGCCGTGCCCTAGACACGGTAAATGGGGGTGGGGTGGGGGTGGAGGGAAGACTCTAGGTGTGTGTGAATAAGTGTGGGCGGGTCTGTTAAATAATACCAGGATAAGGCTGAACCTCTCTTTGCTTTTATTCCGACCCTCGCATCTACATACACCTGTCAGCCTGACGTCTGTTTGTCTGTCTTCGTCTGCCTGTCTGTCTCACCGAGGGTGGGGGGGATATTTACCCTCACATCTGTGTCATAGTTATCGCCACTGAGCTCATCCCTTAACATGGGGCTTACATTTCAACTACTTCAGCCTCAGTACTGGACGCCAGAAGCTCGAGTCCTTATCACAAGGAAGTTATCTAGTGGGGTTTGGTGTAGTGCTCCTGAAATCCCTAATCTCTTTCAAAGGGCAGTTATCTGGCTGGTGTGAGTCGGGGACTGTAAACGGTGGGATTGCCCTACATCTCTCTCATGGAATCCCGGCAGCACGTCATCAATGGGAGGTTACGGATTGTGAGACTGGTGTGTAGGTGACCGTTTTCGATCAGGGATGACCTCTGTGAACACGACACCGGGGTGCCTGTCCGGTGTGTGTGTGTGTGTGTGTGTGTGTGTGTGTGTGTGTGTGTGTGTGTGTGTGCACGCGCGCAGTGTGGAGTGGGAAAGCGATTTCAATGCAATCCGGTGTCAAGGAGGGACTTGAACCCACGACCCGGAGATTGAAAGAACGGTACCCATTCCACAAGGCCTTGAGGCCCTTTCCGGCAGACCAGACAATGCCGGCCTTTACCAACACAGATGAAAGTGACAACGTCTTTTTTTTTTTCACAATGGGTCAACCCCCCCCCCCCCCCTCCCCCCTTCCTCCCACTTTCCCCCGACAGCTGAGACCGACGAGAAAGGCCGCAGCAGGTGAAAGTGACACCTGGCGGCCCCCCTGTCTGTCAGGGGGCGTGCGGGTCCGTTGGAAGAATGTGACGTAGTAGAGGTGAAACTGACAATGATGGGCAGCTCCCAGCAGCATGCGCAGGGCATGCGGCATGCACACGGTTCAACGAGCTTGTGTGTGTGTGTGTGTGTGTGTGTGTGTGTGTGTGTGTGTGTGTGTATGGGTGGTGGTGGTGGTGGTGGTGGGGGTACTCGAGAAGGAGGTGATGGTGGGGAACGGGTGGAGGAGAGAGGAACAGGGGAGACACGTGCGTGCGCGTAGACCTGACCTTGAAGAACCGCCGAGAGTTTGTTCACAACGTTCGGGTTCATTACAGACAGCTTTCAATAAACTAATCTGAAACACCGCAGGTTGCCCAAGGTGGAAGTGGAGAGAGGAATGAACAAATTAAGCGTGTGAATAATTTTCCACACTTCCCGG
>CM031604.1:22773503-22781003 GCA_018398815.1 Conus ventricosus
CCACCGCCTCCACCCCTTCTTCCTCCCACCCCTCCCCAAACTTCCCTCCTGCCTCAGTTCCAGCAACGCTCTTCAAGAGGCGATTCCAGCATGCGAGTGCGTGGCCCCCACATACAGAACGAACGAACGAACGCATGGCATCCACTGACTCGAGCTGGTGTGCACGCCTGTATGAAAGGTGCCTGCCTCGCTCGGCAGACGCACACGCTCTTGTAGTAATAACAAAGAGCATGAAAAACACGAGCAAGGGTAAAAGCGCCGGGGCCCAGGCGTTTTGCGCCGCCGGTTTTGCGTTCATTGGGTTGCTCCATGATGGGCCTAGTCGGTCTCTCCCGACGGGGAGGCTGGCACGTACGCGTGTGTTAACTGTCATGCATACACGACATGACGTAGGCAAGGACGTATGCACACACGCGTACATGCGCACGAGCTCGTGCACGCACGCCCTTGAGACACCCCTGCTGCGCACTTGGACGCACATCGACGGCAAAACATAAGTGTTTGTACTCTCCCTCCCCTAGTCTGTCTGTCTGTCTATGTCTCTGTCTCCCCTTCCTCCCCATCGCCTTCTCTCCCTCCCGACTCCCTCCCTCCAGCCCCCCCTTTCTCTCTCTCTCTCTCTCTCTCTCTCTCTCTCTCTCTCTCTCTCTGCCCCCCCCCCCTCTCTCTCATTTAGACAAAACTTGACGACCTGCACTCTCTCTTCTCCTTATCTCTCTCTTCCCCTTTGTCTCCTTCTTTTCCTCTTTTTCTCTTTACCACAATGCTCCCCCCCCCTCTCCCTCTCTTTCTCCCTCTCTCTCTCTCTCTCTCTCTCTCTCTCTCACACACACACACACACACACACACACACACACACACACACACACACACACACACACACACACACACACACACACACACACACACACAAAACTTGAGGGCTTGCACTTTCTCTTCCCCTCTATTTCTTTCCTTCCCTCTTTTTCTCTTTACGACGCATACAAACTATCTCCCTTTCTCTCTCTCTCTCTCTCTCTCTCTCTCTCTCTCTCTCTCTCTCTCTCTCTCTCTCTCTCTCTCACACACACACACACACACACACACACACACACACACACACACACACACACACACACACACACACACACACACACACACACACACACACATTCATTTGACGTGTAATTTCTCCCGTAAGCTGGAAATAAACATCTCCTCCTTCCATCTGTTGATACGGTAGGAATATATGATTAACAGAATATTTCCCATACACAGACGTGCTTTGGACAGATAGATGGATGAAGAGGCGTACATACATCAATCATTATCTGGTTGGCGTAGGACGGGGAAAGCAGTTGAGAGAGAAAACATCTGTTGGGAAGATTAAGGAATATATCTGGAATAACAGATACATGAAAAGTTTACTGAAAATGGATGGAGGAAGAATGCCAGTCTTTGATAGACGGAACAAGTCTTTTGAAAAAGACGAATTGCTTTCAAGGCAGTGGGGGGAACAAGGCCTTTAACGTAGAGACTTGTTACGGGTCAAACTGACAATGAAATCAACATGGAGAAATGCAGATCAGTGTGCATAACTGATCAATTTGGGACAAAAATAAAGATTACTGTGCTTTAAACTCCAAGTAATCTTGAAGTTGCGTGCTCTTGAAGTAGTCCATCGGATGGGGACTATAAGCGAGTCGGACCCTGGCAAAATTGACGTAGATTGAAGATAGCCGCCTGGTATTTCTTACCAAGCCACAAAAATTGTCACTTACTGTTATCGTGTGCCATCGTGTACCGGTGGAAATGGAGGACACGTATAAACATCGCATGCATCCTATGTGAGAAACTGGAGGAATAAGTGAGATAAATGAAAATGAGTGACTGATATTTGAATGGCACGGGAAACGACTAAATGAACGCCAGTATGCTGCTCTTCGGCCGGCTCTACCTGGGTAGGCAGCCCGTTGAGTAAGTGAGGTAGTGTGTTTATTGTAAAGCGCTTAGAGCTTGGTGTGTGACCGAGGATTGGCGCTATATGTTGTTGTTGTTGTTGTTGTCGTACCCTGGCTAAAAGACTCCAGGGATCATCCAAACAGCCGAAGTACTTGAACACTATGGTACAAATGCATCAGCTGGGGATGAGAACATTACGTGTGTGACCGTTTTTGATTACCCCGCCACATGGGCAGCCACACTCCGACTTCGGGGGAAGGCGCTATATAAATACCCAATATAATAATATAATTATAGTTCGTAATTCTTGTGATGATGATGATGATGATGATTATCATCATCATCATCATCATCATCATCATCATCATCATCATCATCATCATCATCATCATCATCTACATCATTGCTTCATCTTTCGTACCGACTCCATGGCGTCACTCTCATGTCCTCATCGAAGCTGCTCCCTGATGGAGCCACACCCATGTCCATCCTGTGGCAGCCTCAACACCGGCATTCCACAGGAAGCAGGTAGTGTGGGTAGTCATGAATGAAGCGAACCATCAGTAGAGACTGCGCTGCTGTTGAGCACTTCGGCCTTGTCAGATGTATCGTGGAAGACGCCCGTCGTTCACAGGTCGAGGAAAGGACCATAAAGCATGTTCAGACATTTTTGCACCATGCGAAGACAGCTGTTCCACAAAACGCCGGTACATTAACGTTAGATACATGTGATAAACATGAAAATAACTGATAATGATTTGGAGATTCTAGACGGGTCAACACTGGCTCGCAAAAGCTACTTTTTGGAAACAGAAGAACACTGAAAAGAAAGAAAGAAAGAAAAGAACGAAGGAAGAAAGAACGGAAAGGGAAGGGAAGAGCATGAGGAAAAAGGAAGGATAGTGAGAAGAAAGAAAGAAAGAGAGAAAGAAAAGGAAATGAAAGGAAACAAAAACAAAAGGAGAAAGGAAAACAGAAGGAAGAAAAAAAGAAAAACCAACTAGGAATGAAAGAAAAAAAAAACGAAAAAAGGAAAGGAAGGGGAAAAAGCAAGCAATAAAGAAAGAAAGACAAACGGAAAGAAAGGAAGCAAGCAATAAAGTAAGAACAAAGAAAGAAAGACAAACGGAAAGAAAGGAAGCAAGCAATAAAGTAAGAACAAAGAAAGAAAGAAAGAAAGAAAGAAGAAGACATGATGGGAACATCAGTCGTGATGCAGTGGCTGATGTCAGGAGCTTCCGCAAGGAAGACGGGGTTCGACCCCTGAGTCTCTCAGCGGGATTTGGAAGGCACTGACCTGCTCCATGCTGGCGCTGCTGAGTGTGTTACCGATTCACACGAGAAGACTGGAACCACACAGTCAAAGCATGATCCCCTTCCCATAGTTCAGACGGTTCATGTGGCTCCGCTGTCCACGCTGGCGCCGCTGATGTCTGTATGTCTCGGGCCTGGCAGACACTGAGAAATATTCGAAAGGAAACGTTAAGTACAGCCCGCAGTGAAGCAGCCTCAAACCCATTTCGATCTCTCATCGTAAAATCGATGTCCTATTCATTCTCCTTGATCATCAGAAAGTAAGGAGAAATGGTCTCAGGTGCTGTGGTGCTTCATTCCTTGCTGCCGTAGTGACTGAAGGTTTGATTCGATCTGTCCCTTGCAACACGTCCACGCTCGTGATCAGTTCCGGAGTCGTTAGTATTGGCAAAGCTGTTGGTGACTATCAGTGGGTGGTAGTGGTGTCACCATTCGAAGTTGGGTGGATGGGAGGGGATACTCACTGGTGAACGCTGGGCTTGGCGACTGAGCGTCGGCAGGGGACTTAATGGGGTGTCCTGCCTGGATCACAACAGGCATCACCATTGAATTGACTGGGCGGCAGTGCAGTGTTGTCTCTGGTGGGTGGCTTGGTGGAAACATGACATTGGAATCACAGGCAAGTGTAGGCATGCATGATCATCATATTTATGCGCGCAATTGACAGGGACCCAAAAGTTATACACCATATATGCACACACACACACACACACACACACACACACACACACACACACACACACACCACCACACGACTGAGTCCGAAAAAAAAAGACACGTAACGAATCTCACAAAAACACTTCTGTTTGCAGCTAATTTCAAACACGGACGATTAAAACCACAAGAAAGCGCCGCCCCACCATACAGGGACGGTCACTCCTCCCGCCTACCCACCCTCCATCCCCTCCTCACCCCCGGGAAGGACCGAGTCCGGAGCTTGGCGGCGAGCAGCGCGGAGAGGACGGCCTCCAAGCAGGAGCCGGGAGGGCGGCGCCGTCCGAAGCGGTCGGCCGTGCTGGGGGTGTCGAGGAAGTACCGCGTGGAGACCCTGGTGGTGGCCGACAACCACATGGTGGACTACCACGGCGACGACGTGGAGCAGTACGTCCTCACCCTCATGTCCGTGGTGAGTCAGGCTTGTCTGAGCTGGATGGCTTGGTCTGTGGGGAGTTGGTTTTGTCTGCGGCGAGTAGCCTCGTTTGTGAAGAATGGGTGTTGTCTGTGGCGTTTTTTTTTTTTGTTTTTTGTTTTCTTCTGTGGTGAGTTGGTTTTGTCTGCGGCGAGTAGGTTCGTTTGTGAAGAATGGGTGTTGTCTGTGGCGTTTTTTTTTTTTTTTTTTTTTTTTTCTCTCACTCTTTTTTTTTTTTCTGTGGTGAGTGGGTTTTGTCTGCACATTTTAATAAAAACAGGGTAAATAGGTAAAAACACAACAACTAAACAACAAATTTGTACCAGTATGCCAAACTATCCATCCCGATATTTATCTTATTCATTGTCAGCTTCGATTTTACCCCCTCCCACCTCCTCCCTTCACATGGTTCGTTTGTGAAGAATGGGTGTTGTCTGTAGCATTTTTGTTTTCCTGTGGTGGGTTGGTTTTTGAATGAAGAGAGGTGATTTGTCTGTGGTGTGCTGGTTTTGTTTGAAGTGAGTAAGTATGTTTAGTTGTGATGAGTTGGATTTGTCTGAAATGAGTAGGTTTGTGTGCAGTATGTTAGTTTTGTCCCAGGTGATGGATTTGTCTAGGGTGAGCTGACTTTGTCTAGGGGGAGTAGGTGTGTCTATGGTGAGCTGGCTTTGTCTTGGGTGAGTAGGTGTGTCTGTGATGAGTAGGTGTGTCTGTGGTGAGTAGGTGTGTCTATGGTGAGTAGGTGTGTTTGTGGTGAGCAAGCTTTGTCTATGGTGAGTACGTGTGTCTATGGTAAGTAGGTGTGTCTGTGGTGAGTAGGTGTGTCTGTGGTGAGTAGGTGTGTCTATGGTGAGTACGTGTGCCTATGGTAAGTAGGTGTGTCTGTTGTGAGTTAGTATGTCTATGGTAAGTAGGTGTGTCTGTGGTGAGTTAGTATGTCTATGGTAAGTAGGTGTGTCTGTGGTGAATAAGTATGTCTATGGTAAGTAAGTGTGTCTGTGGTGAGTTAGTATGCCTATGGTAAGTAGGTGTGTCTGTGGTGAGTTAGTATGTCTATGGTAAGTAGGTGTGTCTGTGGTGAATAAGTATGTCTATGGTAAGTAGGTGTGTCTGTGGTGAACAGGTGTGTCTATGGTAAGTAGGTGTGTCTGTGGTGAGTTAGTATGTCTTTGGTGAGTAGGTGTGTCTGTGGTGAGTAGGTGTGTCTATGGTGAGTAGGTGTGTCTGTGATGAGTAGGTGTGTCTATGGTGAGTAGGTGTGTCTATGGTGAGTAGGTGTGTCTGTGGTAAGTGTGTGTGTCTGTGGTGAGTTAGTGTGTCTGTGGTGAGTAGTTGTGTCTGTGGTGAGTAGGTGTGTCTATGGTGAGCAGATGTGTCTGTTGTGAGCAGGTGTGTCTATGGTAAATAGGTGTGTCTATGGTCAGTAGTGTGTGACTGTGGTGAGTAGGTGTGTCTATGGTGAGTAGGTGTGTCTGTGGTAAGTGTGTGTGTTTATGGTGAGTAGGTGTGTCTATGGTGAGTAGGTGTGTCTATGGTGAGTGGGTGTGTCTATGGTGAGTAGGTGTGTCTGTGGTGAGTAGGTGTGTCTGTGGTGAGTAGGTGTGTCTGTGGTGAGTAGTTGTGTCTATGGTGACTGGTTCTGTTGTCCGTTGAATGTCGGTTTTGTCTATAGTGAGTAGGTTTTGTCTATGGTGAGCGGGTTTTGTCTGCGGTGAATTTGTTTCATTGTGAGAAGGTTTTTGTATTGTTTGTAATTTTGATGCATTGTCTTTTGCAAGAAACTGTTGTGATAACCATCCGCCGTACGTAGTGGTTAGCGTTGCGCATTCCACGCTGAGAGGCCTTAGGTTCGATTCTCATCTGTGTCATTTATACTTGCGGGATTTCTCGGCCAATGACCGGCGCCTACCCGGAGGTGACTTCGCTGTGGGCTTAATTGGAAAGACCGGAACCACACAGTCGAGTTTCATCCATTCATTGGATGCGTCTCAGAGAGTGTTGCTCAAATTTCCTGACCAACGCTGCAGGTATCTGTATTTCTCGGGCCTGGTTGACGCCGGAATATATTTTGAAAGTAACTGTAGGCTACAGACCGTTCATAGAGTCCCAGACTAGAATGGAAGTCCATAGCGTCATCTTAATCCTCTCCATCGATCAGCATAAAGTGGTATGGATTTACGTGTCCCTTGTGCCTTAATCTCATGGTGACCTCAGTTTCGATTTCCTCCCCATATCTATGCCCTGCTAAGATTGTGTCGAGAGGTCGCCAGCATTGGCAATGTCCATGAAGACTGTCGTTGGACAGACGTGGTGGCCCCCTCTCCATGGGGACTCTCACTCAGGCTGCCTCCGCGACAGAGCAAAACTTGTCGTCAGTAGGTGGTGTCCTGCGTATGCTGGATCAGAACAGGCGCCACTGAACACCATCCATGTGTCTCGGCAGCAGCGCGCAGTGTCTCCTCTGTTGGGTTGCCTCATGACGATTTGCCGTTGACTTTCCCTGAGGATGGCCGGGGCCGGGGCGGCGACGGGGAACAAGCCGATGTGTGACTAGACCGGGAGCCAGAATGAGCCATGTGGGGTATGGTCGCTGTCATGGCACACACATTGATACAGAAAAAAGTCGTCTGTGATGAGTAGGTTTGTTTCGCTGTGTGGGAATGGTTTTCGTCAGTTTGTCTGTGGCCACATGGTTTGTGGTGAGAAGGTTGGTCTGTGGGAAGTTCTGTCTCTCTGGGATGAGTTGGCTTATCTGCGGTGAGGCAGTGTTTTAGTCGTAAGTTCGTTCTTCTGTTGTGAGGTGCATTGTCTGTGGCAACTCGGTTTGTCAGTGGTGAAGGAGTTTGTCTGTGAAAGCTTGGTTTGTCTGTGGTGAAGAGGTTCGTCTATGGCAGTATGGTTTTGTCTGTGGTGAAGAGGTTCGTTTGTAACGGTATGGTTTTGTCTGTGGTGAAGAGGTTCGTCTGTGACGGTATGGTTTTGTCTGTGGTGAAGAGGTTCGCCTGTGACGGTATGGTTTTGTCTGTGGTGAAGAGGTTCGCCTGTGACGGTATGGTTTTGTCTGTGGTGAAGAGGTTCGTCTGTGACGGTATGGTTTTGTCTGTGGTGAAGTGATT
>CM031604.1:22783503-22788503 GCA_018398815.1 Conus ventricosus
TCTCTCTTCCGTTGTATTTTCTCTCTTCCATAACATTTTCTCTCTTCTGTCATATTTTCTCTCTTCCGTTGTATTTTCTCTCTTCCATAACATTTTCTGTCTTCTATCATATTTTCTCTCTTCCGTTGTAGTTTCTCTCTTCCACTGCATTTTTCTATTTTCCATTTTGTATTATCCTTCCATTGTATTTTCTTTCTTCTGTTGCATTTTCTCCTCGATTGCGATTCTTCTTTATTTTTTTCTTTATCTTTTCCAGTGAATTTTCTCTAAATTGTATTTCTCTCTTAAACGGCGTTGTCTCTCCTCATTCATTTTTGTATTCCTCTCCTCCGTTGCATTTTTCTCTTCCCTTGTGTCTCACATTTCATCTGTGGTCAGTTTTACACTGACTGCATCGGCGTTTCTACCGCTGCTGTTTGACCGAGTGTTTTGCGGTGATGTGTCACGGTAGTGATGAGGCTGCAGCTCATTGCTGGCAGTGTGGTGTGAAGGTTAGCGGTGCACAGTGAACAGGGGGAAGACGCATCCTGCACGTTGTGTGCATTAGCGCGGCATGACAGCACGGTCCGCAGCAGACAATGGAGGGGGTTGGGAGCGTGGGGATCCACGGTGATGTAACTTCCCCATCATCATTCCTCTGGGTCACTTCCTTCCTTCCGCTCCCCTCCCCCTCCCCCCTCCCACTTGCTCCCCTACCGCCCCCTCCCTGTCCTTGTCTCCCCTTTCCCCCTCCTCTCTTTTCCTCTCCAGCTCGTCTGACTTGTCTCGTGTCTGCCTTTCTTCGTTTTCTGCTTTTTCTGTCCGTCCGTCTCCTTACTTCTCTCCGCAACACACGCATTTCCGCATGTCCCCCCCCCCCCTTACCACCACACTCAAACAAACACACACACACATATACTCACACACACACGTACGTACATACGCACACGCACGCGCGCGCACACACACGTACACACACATACACACGTGAGAGAGCGAGAGAGAGAGCGAGAGAGAGAGCGGAGAGAGAGAGAGGAGAGAGAGAGAGAGAGAGAGAGAGAGAGAGAGAGAGAGAGAGAGAGAGAGAGAGAGAGAGAGAGAGAACACGTGTGTTGTCAGTACTAACGTGTGTGGTATGTAAGGTAAGCACTTAACTGTGATAATGCGGGCAGGTCTTCCCGGTTTATTGTCTGCCCTTTATCCTCTTGTACCCTCTCCCTTCCACCCCATACCACCCCCTTTTCCCGGCCTGCACTTCTTCACTCTACTCCCCCCCCCCCCACCCCCAACCCTCACCCTCATCATTTTCCTGTCACCACCTTCATCATCACCATTTCCGTGTGATTGTATTCCCTGCTGACGTTCCACTGCTGACTTCATCTTTTTTTCTCTTTTGTTTTTCTTTTTTGAAATCTTCTGTCAGCTTGAACTCCTCGTCTGAGGAGAAGAAGAAGAAGAAAAAACGGAAAAGGAAAAAAGGAAAGGGAGGAGGGGGAGGAGGAGGAGGAGGAGGAGCAGAAGAAGAAGAAGAAGAAGAAGAAGAAGAAGAAGAAGAAGAAGAAGATTATAACAGCAACAGCATCAACAACAATAAAATAAAACTTGCAAAATAGTTTCATTGATTTACTATGTTGTCCCAACCTACCAGCACAGAAGCATTTTCAGGCTCTGAATGATAATGTAAAAAAGATGATGACGATCATAGTAATAAACGCAATACAACAGTAAACTGATTTTTTAAATTCTTCCTCCACCTTACATTTTATTTCCCCTGCTCCTCCTTGTCTATGTGTGTATTTACTTCACATTTAGTGTGGTGTCCTTGGCGTTTGAAATTGGTATTTACTGGCACCTGCAGCTGCTGTTGTCGCCACCCCCCACCCCCCTCCACAGCAGCCTTCATTCTGATCCGTTTTGTGGACCTCCCCTACATCCCTCTCCTCTCTTCCATCTTCCCATTCTTCCGCTATACTAAAGTTGTTCGTGTGGCTGACTAAGCACTTTTCCTCAGCCCCCATGCCACGGTGGGAGGGGAGGAAGGAGGAGGAGGAGGAGGGCGGGCGGGGTAAACCGGCGATATCAGAACATCACAGAGAGATGGTGATAGGAGGAGGGGTAGAGAGGAGAAGGAAGGGTAGAGTGGCGGGGTGGGTAGGGATGTGGGGTCAAATTTGCATCCCGCGGCGTTTTGATGGCGGCGCGTGTGGAGCAACAGCCTGCGATAATCCTGGCTCAGGTTTCCTGACGAGGTTGTTTTTTAATTCTAAGAGAGAGAGAGAGAGAGAGAGAGGGAGAGAAAGAGAGAGAGAGGTGTATGCCAAGTTGATGACCTTGGTGGGGGTGATATGAAATCGTATTTCATCTCCATGGCATGTTCAACTGGCCTGATATACTGTGACTCACCTGAAGCCCTTTTTTCACCTGCAAATCTAGGCTGCATACCGGAGAGAGAGGATGGATTGTACTGAAAGCCGCACCATGGTTAGGCCATTACCCCACATGACAGGGGGCAAGTGAAGAAACTGTTATCCAACCTGGCAAAGCCATACAGTGACATTGTCCACCGTACAGCTAGCTTTGAGTATTAAAACATGATAATCGAATGCAGTTTAAAGGTGCAGAAGAGATCAATTGACGAATTTCTGATCGTTTGTTCACGTGTGCCAATAATATCAAAACTGACTCCGTACGTTCTGTGATCTGAAATTATATAAAATAGGACAGTGTATAACAAAATGTACTTCAGTGTGTGTGTGTGTGTGTGTTGTGTGTGTGTGTGTGTGTGTGTGTGTGTGTGTGTGTGTGCGCCTGCGCGTGTGTATGTGGGTGTTTGCTTGCTTGCTTTTTTTTTTTTTTTTTTTGGTTTGTTTTGGCTTGGCTTGGTTTGGTTTGGTTTTGCTTTGCTGGTGGTCACGATATGCAGCAACAAAAGTCAGTCTTGTGTAAAAATAACTTGATAAATATTTGTGTGTATTCACAACAGCCACAACATTTTCTTTACATGTCCATTCTCTGGCCGATAGATATCACCACCTTCCCGCCCCCTTTTCCTGAATCCGGCTATGTTATTTTCTTGTAGGCCTAATTTCCATCGATATTAATCTTATGGTGTAGCGCGGCCGCTGCACATTGAAGACCGTTTATCTGTATTTGTAAGCCATGACGATTTGGGAAAGCTAGGCATCATCATCAACGATAGCAGTAGAAATAACTCCAAATAATCAGACGTAAACGTCGCCCCGTGTCTGCCCAACCTTATCGTCTGTAATGCCAACTCCCAAATAAATAAAGGAAACAAGACAGACTTGCCAGATGCGCACTTGGAGTTCAGTAAGCTCTTCACTCATTTCTTTCTTCTTCTTTTTTCTTTTTAACTGCAGCACGTTTTTGTTTGTTTGTTTGTTTTTTCTTTTTTACAGAAAGGGGGATGATATCTGGGATCTTCACTTGAAAGGCAAATGTCCAAAGATCGTAGAGATGGTTTAAATTGAGTAACGCCATACTTCTTGGAAAGAGATCGAATGAAGCCATGACGTAGGATTGCAATCTTTTGCTGGTGACGTAAAACAAAAAAAAAGAAAGAAAACCCCTTTTCGTTGTTGTTGCCACCGTTGCCGAGAATGGATCTGATGTCAGCTGGCAAAGGACCGACGTCTGAGGAGGCTGACACACATGGGGCGTGCGTTTGGCCCCACAGACATAGAAAAAGATTTTTAACATCCGTGGTTTGGCCCTCACCCCAATACCACGTGAACCGACCCGTCAGGCTGACAGAGTTCGCTGACTTGGTAATGAAAGCTCTCTGTCCCCGTGTGTGTGTGTGTGTGTGTGTGTGTGTGTGTGTGTGTGTGTGTGTGTGTATTAGAATCGCCCCCCCCCCCCCCCTTCCCGTCTCTCAGCTCCTCTTCATTTGTCTGTCTCAAGAAAATGCCTGTCTGTCAGTCTGACTGACTGGTAACAGAATGTCTCTCTCTACAAAATATCTGCTGTCTGATTCACGAGCAGCAATAATCGGAGTAATGGAGGACATCTCCGGCACGCCTTACCGGAAACTTCTTTGTAATGCCGAACACATGTGGCCCAGGTGAAAATAAGGAAAGTAGAGAAATCCATGATCATGGTGGTGGTATTGTCAAGATGGTGATGATGATCATTATCAAATGTACATTGCCGATGCTTTTTCTAGATAAAGGAAGGAACCTCTGTGCATGTCTGTGTCGTCAGGTCTGTGCACGTAAAAACGGCTGACCATTCAGACCTGAGAAATACAGGTAATATTCGGTACTATCTACACACCAACATGTATTACCGCTATATTCCAGACTCCCTCGTATTTCCACAAGAGAACGGTAAAAACGACAGGAACGGGCGACATGCCCAGCCTCCATCACTGCCGTGCTGGCGACCTCCCTGTTGGAACACAAGACACACAGTATTAAGGGGAAAAAAAAAACACCTGCAATACAGTCGCTGGAGGTCCAGTGCAGGCTGTCGGGTGTCGGCGCCGCGTCTTGAGCATGAAGATGGCTACCCGGTAATCCTCAAGATAGCCTTGGATGGAGACCTGGGCGACGGACCTACTAATGGAGGAGACCAAGGGCTTTACCACCGTGCATGGCGGTGACCTTCTTCTGTCAGCCACATAGAAAGAAGACTCATAGATTCCAGTATGGAAACCAACCGCCGTGGACCTACCCCTGTCAGCTCAAGCCCTGACATCGTGCGGACATAACGTCCTGCTAGTCCTCCACTAGATCCTGCGGACTGCGGTCTGGTACAACGTGTCCCTAAGGGCCTCAGGCCGATGTAAAACACTCTCAGCTTCAGACACTTGCCACAAAGCTCCGTGGTCGACAGGTTAGAATGCGCGAATGTTTTGCCGAAGGCCTGTGGTTTGAATCTTAGGAGGTGTTTGTTGTTGATGTTGTTGTTGTTTTTCTTGTTATTGTTTTGATCTTTCCACAGTGAAGGAGGTGGAAAAAGTGCAATCCTTTGATGGCCAGGCGAGATCGTGCCAACGG
>CM031604.1:22803503-22808503 GCA_018398815.1 Conus ventricosus
TAACTAATACAGATGTACAATTATAAAAAGTCGATTATGTAATGTAGAAAGGATAGAGGTTTACGGTCTTTACTCTCTGGTGATAGCTTTACACAGGGGATGGCTGGAAAGGTCTTGTGAAGAGTTAGGAGTTCTGTCAGATATGAGCAAAATTTGTCATGCTAATGCCAGTACTCTGCTGAGAAAACGACAACGTAAAAGTTTACGCCGGGTTCACACTAACAAATGAGCACTTACCCAAGGACAACTGAAAGAGAATGATCATACGTATTAACATAGTTCACACTTTGGAGTCGTGACTGGGTTGTGAATTTTCGACATTTTCAACGCTTTTCGGTCTTGTTGCTCCTGGTCGCTTGCGTTGCGATATATGTGGTTGCTAAGCGACGCCGACGGTTGCTAGGCGGGGTCTGAGGGTCGGTGTGTGGTGGCGTGGTGTGCAGGTTTGGCAGAGCTGGGGACAATCTGTGATCCTCTCCGAAGCTGTTCCATCATCGAGGACAACGGGCTGAGCGCTGCCTTCACCATAGCTCACGAGTTGGGCCACGTGTGGGTATCGGTTGATTGTGTGTGTGTGTGTGCGTGTGTGTGTGGTCTAAAGCGTGATTTATATACAAGTATATGGTGAGACATAGTAATAATAACACTGAGAAAAAGGAGGAGGAGGAGGAGGAGGAGGAGGAGAAGAAGAAGAAGAAGAATTAGAAGACCAACAACAACGACATCAACAATTACAACAACAACGACGACGACGACGACGACGACGACGACAATGTGCATTTCTAATTTACATGTCAGCAGTTGGGTTTATATCTAAGGAAAAACGAGAGAGAGAGAGAGAGAGAGAGAGAGAGAGAGAGAGAGAGAGGAGAGAGAGAGAGGGGAGAGGAGGAATAAGCACACACACACACACACACACACACACACACACACACACACACACACCACACACCACACACACACATATATACACACACGCACGCACGCACGCACACATCTACACACAGAGATGCACACACATTTACACACACAGACACAGACAGACAGACAGACAGACACACACACACACACACACACACACACACACACACACACACACACACACACACACACACTCATACACACACAAAGAGAGAGAGAGAGAGAGAGAGAGAGGAGAGAGAGAGAGAGAGAGAGAGAGAGAGAGAGCGAAATCCTATTCCGTTGCTCATGATGTTCTGCCACCATAATGGCGGGAGTCAGAGAGTGAAGGGGTCGTGCACAGGTTCAACCTGCCGCATGATGATGACGACAACCAGTGCTCGGGGCTGCAGACCCGGGGCCGCAAAGGGAGATCACGCCGGCGGTATCACGTGATGGCCCCCACCCTGGACTCCCACTCCTTCCCTGGGACTGGTCCAACTGTAGCGCTCACCTCATGACCGAGTTCATCGAGTAGGTCCATGAACGTCTGTCCGTGTCTGTGTCCGTGTGTTTGCCTGTCTTTGTCTGTCTGTCTCTTTGTCCGTCTGTCTATCTGTCTTTGTCGTTCTCTCTCTCTCTCTCTCTCTCTCTCTCTTCTCTCTCTCTCTCTCTCTCTCTCTCTCTCTCTCTCTCTCTCTCCCCACCATTTTTCTTAGTTGTCCCCTCTCTCTCACGCCCCATGCCTCATGACAGAATTGATATTACCTTTTTTCTCCTATATGCATTTAAGTCTCTATGTACCGGTTGTCTCAGCGTCTTCACTTGAAAGGAACAAAAATCGCACGCATAGTACACAAACATGCACGCACATACACACCCACCCACCGACCCACCGACACACACACACACACACACACACACACACACACACACACGCACATGCACACCCACATACCACACAAACACAAACACACACGTACACACGTACACACACACACACACACACACACACACACATACACACACACTCAGATGCCTATGCGTATGTGCACACACAAATGCACGAACACACACACACACACACACACACACACACACACACACACACACACACACCGCAGAGAGGGGAGAGAGAGAGAGAGAGAGAGAGAGAGAGAGAGAGAGAGAGAGAGAGAGAGGATACACATGAAGACAAAGAAGAGAGGGTGAAACCTTCGCCAACAAAAGCCTTTCTGGTGGGCCCACCAGTGTTGTCAAAAACGTCAGGAGGGAACGATGGTTCCAGAAATACCACACAGCGCGCTCTCTGTGTCTCCGGTCTTCCCACAACAGATCGGTGCCACTACCGGATGTTGGCCTGCAGGAATGCCAGCCAATCTGACAGACCGTCTCCGGATGTTGCACACCAACCCTCCACGCTTTGTCTGAGGTCATCGAAGCGTGAACATGTTTGACACCTTCGTACCCGTCAGTTTGTGGCTCGTCAACTGTCCGCTTTGAGGTTGTGGAAAGGACGAAGAGGGCGGGGGTAGGGGAGTGGGGAAGGTGGAATGCGGTGGGAGAGGGGGTGGAGGAGAGGGGAGGGAAGGATTAAGGTTAGGGGGCAAATGGTGTTGCTCCATTATATGCCTGATTTGGTTATAGTGTATTCTGCTTCACGTGACTTTTGTTCATGCTCTGATGATCGGATAGTAGGAATTGTTCGCGCAGGAGAAATACCCGTGGCTGGATATCTTTTGTATTCAAGCCTCTTTGTCTGGAATGAGTGAAAATCCCGAAGCCTTTCTTGTTCTTGCACCATTATCTCTCATGCAAGTATCCTCCTCCCAAAACTCTCCTCGGCTTCCGATTGTAACACGTTTTTTAAAAAGTTTTGTTTTGTTTTCATTGTCGGCTAAATACATATTTTGACGTCTTTATCTCTGTTTTTCTTTCTGTTTACCGCTTCCATCTCTGCCCTCCCAGTGTGTGTGTGTGTGTGTGTGTGTGAGTGAGGAGAGAGAGAGAGAGAGAGAGAGAGAGAGAGAGAGAGAGAGAGAGAGAGAGAGAGAGAGAGAGAGAGAGAGAGAGAGAGAGCAAGCGCCGGCGCGCGCATGTATGCCATTGTTTTTGCACGAGTAGACATTCTGGGCCATCGCTCTTGAAGTTTCCTCGATTAAGCACGAGGTGAAGTGTGCGCTGGAAGACTGCCGTTATGACTGCTTGGCTTTGATTGTATTATTAGAGCCATGATCAGTTAGCCATGGGCCGGACATGTCATTTCTGAGGAACTCTGAATGAATCCATTTGTTGCCCACGTGCCTTGGAAGCCAAGATGGCCCAAACAAGACAAGCTCATGGAGAACAGTGCAGACAGAAGTGTAGTGCAACTACAGTTAGATCAATACTGAAACATTTACTGGAGAGAAGTTTGTTCCTTTTTTTTTAATGTATTTATTTATGTATTGTCGCCTTCTAAAGTGTCGGCTGAGGATTCATGTTGCGATATTGCGACGATAAATGACTGAAAGCTGGACAGCTTTCATTCACAACAGGGAGATAAACGAAGGAAGGAATAGTACAATTGAAAGAAGAAAAGAATAGAAGAGGAAAACCTCATGAAAAAGTCCCACGAAGAGCTAAGAGCAAGTGATCCGCTGACTTCAAGTCACTTAGGCAACAGAAAGGTAAGTGCAGTGAATATCAGACTGGTTACCTCGAGGCGCTGAACCCCTCCGGAGAAGGTAAGAAGAGAACTGTGCAGAGCACGTATGACTCCGTGCCCATTACGACAACAGAGCACAGATGGTTGGTGTTCACACTGTGGGTCATTAAACGGGAGCAACGGTCTTTTCTAGCGAAAAATTGAAAATGGATTGTAACCTTTTTAGCGCGATCATAATCACCTATTTTGTAAACAATTACCCTTGTAAGTATCTTATTCTTAAGAGAAGGTAAATGGCCGCTGGCAATCTGAGGCTATGAAGATTCGAAGGAATGAAGGTTAGATATGTAGTCGGAGACTGCAATGGACTAAAGTCTTGTGAAACTGTCACTTTGGTGAAGATGTGTATATTCATGGTGAGTATTTACATAATTATACATATTCAAATGTACTCAAGATTCTGAATACACGTTCATGCCTTGTGTGGTAGACAAATTTAAAAAGGAACAGCTTTGAAAAAGGAGCAGGGATCTGTTTTCGGTAAAAAGGCTGCCAATGTCGTCGCTAAAAAGGTCATGTCTGATCTCAAAAGGGATATTTTTTCAACCAAAAAGACAGTAGACTATTTGAAGGGCAGGCGTAACCTACAGGTATAAACATTATGGTTAGGAGAGGGAATGAATATCTACGCCTCTCAGTAGAATGCTATAACGCACATTGAAGGCATGCACCACTTGCTGTTGATGTGAGGGATTCTGTTTGTCTTCTGTTCACGGGTTGGGTGTTTGCTCGCCACCCTTCGCCGGTGATGATGTCACATAGTCAGATTTGAAGCACACGCACGGTGGGTTCCCGCGTGGGCGAAGGTCACGTGCAGGCGGTGGGCCGTTCTGAAACAACAGCAGACAAGAAGAAGCTGACATACGTGTTGACGTGAGAGGGCACGCCATCCCACTGAATAACTCTTCTACGGTGTCTGTGAAGCTGGAAGTGGTCGGTGACCTTTGCAAGCGAGCGAACGGGACTCCGACAAATGCAAATAGGGAAATGTGAAGCGAGATACTTATCCTCTGTCCTCTTGATCTGTGCTGCAACCCAGTGTCTAAGGAATAGAACAGCATGTAAAAGGTAGACCAGGTGTTGACGTTGTGGCGCCCCTCCCCCTCAGAGAACTGGGAGTGAAGTAGATCTCTCCCGTTTGTCTGCTCCCCCAACGGGGCAGCAGCCTGGTGTCTGTTGAAAGAAGAGGGTGCAGGTGGTAGGTCAAATGTTGACACTGTGGTTCCCTCCACAGGGCCGGTCTGGCGGAGTGTCTGAGGGACGCGGTGAAGGTGACGACCTGGAACAACAAGGTGCAGACCTACACACGCCCCGGCTGGCTCTACAACGCTGACCAGCAGTGTGAATTCGTCTTCGGCGAGGGCTACGGCCTCTGTCCCTACATGGTCAGTGC
>CM031604.1:22813503-22823503 GCA_018398815.1 Conus ventricosus
ATGATGATGTTGATGACGACGACGACGACGACGACGATGATGATGATGATGATGATGATGATGATGATGATGATGATGACGATGATGATGATTATGGTAGTGGTGGTGGTGGTGATGGTTGTGCTGGTGGTGATGATAATGCTGCAACTGCTGATGATGGTGAAGAAGAAGCGGAGGAGGATGGTGATTTGGGATGACGTATGCTGCTGTGTGTGCAGACCAAAGAACGGGGGTCGCTTTTGTTTAGGTCGGAGGATCAAGTATAAATCCTGTAACACTAAGGTGAGCTCTTTCTGTTCACCGTCTGTCTGTCTGTATTCGTCTCTTTCGCTGATTGAAATGGAACATGTACGTGTGTATACATGGATGTTTGTGTATACGTTTCCCTTTGCCTCATCACTGATAATTAGCGCAAGATAAGACGTTATTTTTCATCACTGAGTGCGTGCGTGTGTGCGTGTGTGCGTGCTTAGGTGCATATGTATGTGTGATATGTGATGTGATGTGCGTGTGTGTGTGTGCGTGCGTGCGTGCGTGCGTGTGTGTGTGTGTGTGTGTGTGTGTGTGTGTGTGTGTGTGTGTGTGTGTGTGTGTGTATGTGTGTGTGTGTGTGTGCGTGTGTGTGACACAGAGAGAGAGAGAGAGAGAGGAGAGAGAGAGAGAGAGAGAGAGAGAGAGAGAGAGGGGGGGGGGAAGGGGGAAGAGGATGGTGGAGGGTGTGTGTTACTTCGAGCTTTCTCTAACAAGCAGGATGATTTTTTTTCTCTCCGCTCCTTCTACCCATCTTTCATTGTTTCTCTTTTTTCCTTTCCTTCCATCCTATCTGCGTTTCTGTCTCTCCATCCACTTACCATTCGTTGGTTATATCTGTCCATCTTTCTTCATCCTTCCTTCTTTTTCTCGTTCTCGGTGTTCGATGGTCGCTTAAGTCTATGCTTGGTCATCATTATTCGTTCTTCACACACACACACACACCACACACACACACACACACACACACACATGCACACAGACACACACACAGACACACACACACACACACACACACACACACACACACACACACACACACACACACCACACACACACACAGTGACTCTCTGTTTGCTGTCCACAGCCCTGTCCCGCCAACAGTGGGGATTTCCGGGCGGAGCAGTGTGCCCTCTTCAACGGCAAGGTGGACATCAACGATCTCCCCGCCAACACCAAATGGGTCCCCGCCTTCCCGGGAGGTGAGGGCACCCGCATGACTCTTCTCTCTTTGTTTATCTGTATGCATGTTTGTCTCTATGTCTGTCTGCATGTCTGTCTGTCTGTGAGGTTGAAGTGGAGTGACGGCAGCGGGAGTTTAAGCCAGAGAATACGATATCGTTTGTTACATCATTAACCAAATGGAAGGAACCGGCTTCAGAACTGAAGCAACAGGCTTCTGTCCATAGAGCTTCCACAGACGAGTGTAGTCACGTTACTGTCATCACTTACCTGGCTGTTTTAGTGTTTACTACTTTGTGTCTTTGCATAGGCTATTTCACCGGTCTTTGCATAGGCTATTTCACCGGTCTTTGCATAGGCTATTTCACCGGTCTTTGCATAGGCTATTTCACCGGTCTTTGCACAGGCTATTTCACCGGTCTTTGCATAGGCTATTTCACCGGTCTTTGCACAGGCTATTTCACCGGTCTTTGCACAGGCTATTTCACCGGTCTTTGCACAGGCTATTTCACCGGTCTTTGCACAGGCTATTTCACCGGTCTTTGCACAGGCTATTTCACCGGTCTTTGCACAGGCTATTTCACCGGTTTTCTTTTCTTTTTTTGTTTTGTTTTGTTTTGCTCTCAGTTCTTGGATCGAAGTCCAGGTTTCTGGAAGTGAGAGTTACTGGAATGATCTTTTCTTGTGTCTTCCGTCCGTCTTTGCTATTTTTGTATTCTTTTGTCTGCTTCAAAGCCTTGATGGCGAAACTTCCATTACATGACGTCACTAGGGATGTATTGAGCCTTGATGGCGAAACTTCCATTACATGACGTCACTAGGGATGTATTGAGCCTTGATGGCGAAACTTCCATTACATGACGTCACTAGGGATGTATTGAGCCTTGATGGCGAAACTTCCATTACATGACGAGACTAGGGATGTATTGAGCCTTGATGGCGAAACTTCCATTACATGACGAGACTAGGGATGTATTGAGCCTTGATGGCGAAACTTCCATTACATGACGAGACTAGGGATGTATTGAGTTTCTTGATAAAAGTAGCAGCAGTCATACCTTTGAATGTTTTTTTTATCTGTCCCTGGAAGGTGCGGTTCCTGTATCAGTTATGTCGCTAGAGTTCTTGTATGTGTCCGTTGCAGGAAGCTGTTTATGTTGTATCGGTTCAGGGTTTTTTTTTCAACGTTTGTTCGTCATAGTTGAGATTACGCAGTGAATCAC
Source organism: Conus ventricosus (assembly GCA_018398815.1). Classification (NCBI taxonomy): domain Eukaryota; kingdom Metazoa; phylum Mollusca; class Gastropoda; order Neogastropoda; family Conidae; genus Conus; species Conus ventricosus. The sequence continues at coordinate 22,815,939 of CM031604.1, forward strand.
ATATAGATCACATATTCATATGACTGTCATCAGTAATTCTCATTTAATTCCATGAACCTTTGATGTATAACCAAACAGTCAATGCTGCGACTGTCATGACAAAGCTTTTAACAGTAATGTGTGAATCGTGCGAATTTTAGCTCATAAATATTTCCATAGGTGCCTTGGTCCGTATGATTTCTCTTCACAGTGCTTGAAAGTCCAAACTTTATATTCAAATGGCATATGCAAAATGACCAAAATATTTGATTTCCCCCTTCAAGCTGTCTATTAAGAACATGAAGAAAGTACTTGAATACATCTGAAAAACGGAAGGTCTAATACGTATAGTATAAGCAACGACAAAATGAACATAAATACATATACAATTTTTTAGTTTCTATTTTCCCCATACTCGCATTTACATAAATAGATGTATATGCATATTCATGATACGAAACACAGACCATGATTTCGTAGATTTTGAAGAATCGTAAGTGATAAAGCTTCATCTGTTGTGTGTGTGTGTGTGTGTGTGTGTGTGTGTGTGTGTGTGTGTGGCGCGCGCGCGCGCGCGCGCGCGCGCGCGCGTGTGTGTGTGTGTGTGTGTGTGTGTGTGTGTGTGTGTGTGTGTGTGTGTGTGTATGTGCGTGCGTGCGTGCGTACGTGCGTGCGTACATGCGTGTGCGTGCATGCGTGTGTGTGTATGTATGTGTGTGTGTGTGTGTGTGTGTGTGTGTGTGTGTGTGTGTGTGTGTGTGTGTGTTGCGTGCGTGCGTGCGTGCGTGCGTGCGTGCGTACATGCGTGTGTGTGTATGTGTGTATGTGTGTGTGTGTGTGTGTGTGTGTGTGTGTGTGTGTGTGTGCGCGCGCGTGCGTGCGTGCGCGCGCGCGCGCGTGTATGTGTGTGTGTGTGTGTGTGTGTGTGTGTGTGTGTGTGTGTGTGTGTGTGTCAGCGGACCCCAAGGACCAGTGCAAGCTGTACTGCAGGCCGTCCCACAGCACCAACATTTCCCAGCTGGCGAAAACAGTGACTGACGGCACCAAGTGCCAGCCCTTCTCCGACGACATCTGCGTCAACGGAAAATGCTGGGTATGTCTCACTGCTTCCCTGGGTCCTAGGTTCAGTCCTCTTAAGAAGCGCGGCTACTTCCATGACAAGGTGATCAAGAACGGTCTCGTTCACAGTCATCACGCCCCATGAAATACACTCACTGGCTTTAAACATGAGAGTACATGCACCGTATGACCCCCAAACGGGGGAACGGAAACGAACAAATCACCTTTCAAATCCAGGCAGCTCATGGTATTCTGATCTGCATGCCATATCCAATCATAAAAGGTATTACAGTCTGTCACTGATGATCTGATCTGACTGCCACATTCCATCACAGGGATATCACTGATCCTTTCTAATGATTTGACCTGTCTGCCCCATCCCAACACAAGTGTGTTTCAGGCTGATGACCTGATGTGTCTGCCCCATCCCAACACAAGTGTGTTTCAGGCTGATGAACTGATGTGTCGGCCCCATCCCGACACACGTGTGTTTCAGGCTAATGAACTGATGTGTCTGCCCCATCCCGACACAAGTGTGTTTCAGGCTGATGACCTGATCTGTCTGCCCCATCCCGACACGAGTGTGTTTCAGGCTAATGAACTGATGTGTCTGCCCCATCCCAACACAAGTGTGTTTCAGGCTAATGAACTGATGTATCGGCCCCATCCCGACACAAGTGTGTTTCAGACTGATGACCTGATCTGTCTGCCCCATCCCAACACACGTGTGTTTCAGGCTAATGAACTGATGTGTCTGCCCCATCCCGACACAAGTGTGTTTCAGGCTGATGACCTGATCTGTCTGCCCCATCCCGACACGAGTGTGTTTCAGGCTAATGAACTGATGTGCCGGCCCCATCACAACACAAGTGTGTTTCAGGCTAATGAACTGATGTATCGGCCCCATCCCGGCACAAGTGTGTTTCAGGCTGATGACCTGATGTATCGGCCCCATCCCGACACAAGTGTGTTTCAGGCTGATGACCTGATCTATCTGCTCCATCCCGACACAAGTGTGTTTCAGGCTGATGAACTGATGTGTCTGCCCCATCCCGACACAAGTATGTTTCAGGCTGATGACCTGATCTGTCTGCCCCATCCCAACACAAGTGTGTTTCAAGCTGATGACCTGATGTGTCTGCCCCATCCCAGCACAAGTATGTTTCAGGCTGATGACCTGATGTGTCAGCCCCATCCCAACACAAGTGTGTTTCAGGCTAATGAACTGATGTGTCGGCCCCCATCCCAACCCAAGTGTGTTTCAGGCTGAGAAACTGATGTGTCGGCCCCATCCCAACACAAGTTGTGTTTCAGGCTAATGAACTGATGTGTCGGCCCCCATCCCAACCCAAGTGTGTTTCAGGCTAATGAACTGATGTGTCGGCCCCATCCCAACACAAGTTGTGTTTCAGGCTAATGAACTAATGTGTCGGCCCCATCCCAACACACGTGTGTTTCAGGCTGATGACCTGATGTGTCTGCCCCATCCCAACACACGTGTTTTTCAGGCTGATGACCTGATGTGTCTGCCCCATCCCAACACACGCGTGTTTCAGGCTGATGACCTATGTGTCTGCCCCATCCCAACACACGTGTGTTTCAGGCTGATGACCTGATGTGTCTGCCCCATCCCAACACACGTGTGTTTCAGGCTGATGACCTGATGTGTCTTCCCCATCCCAACACACGTGTGTTTCAGGCTGATGACCTGATGTGTCTGCCCCATCCCAACACACGTGTGTTTCAGGGTGTCTGCCCCATCCCAACACAAGTGTGTTTCAGGCTGATGACCTGATGTATCTGCCCCATCCCAACACAAGTGTGTTTCAGGCTAATGAACTGATGTGTCCGCCCCATCCCAACACAAGTGTGTTTTAGGCTGATGACCTGATGTGTCTGCCCCATCCCAACACAAGTGTGTTTCAGGCTGATGACCTGATGTGTCAGCCCCATCCCAGCACAAGTGTGTTTCAGGCTGATGACCTGATGTGTCGGCCCCATCCCAACACAAGTGTGTTTCAGGCTGATGACCTGATGTGTCGGCCCCATCCCAACACAAGTGTGTTTCAGGCTGATGACCTGATGTGTCTGCCCCATCCCAACGCACGTGTGTTTCAGGCTGATGACCTGATGTGTCGGCCCCATCCCAACACAAGTGTGTTTCAGGCTGATGGCCTGATGTGTCTGCCCCATCCCAACACACGTGTGTTTCAGGCTGATGACCTGATGTGTCGGCCCCATCCCAACACAAGTGTGTTTCAGGCTGATGACCTGATGTGTCTGCCCCATCCCAACACAAGTGTGTTTCAGGCTGATGACCTGATGTGTCTGCCCCATCCCATCATAAGGAAGTTACAGCTCCTCATTGATGACCTGATCTGTCTGCCTCATCTCTCCAGATTGTCATTTTGTTAAAGATATTTTTCCCATTATGTTTCTGCCAATATGGTTCATTCTCCTTACTTTTTGTCTTTACATAGTTTTTGCCACAAGTCATAACATGCCAGAGTAACCAGAAAATGGAACACCAGCAGTCCACTATGCAATTCTGTTTGCGTACATGGCCTTTTCCACAGGTGTTGGTTGTTGCACAGAAATGATTTGGAAGATCTTTTTACCGCTAAAAGATTAATTGCAATAGATTAAACTGGAATGGGTGGGTTTTTATGTCTTAAACTCTCTGTCTCTCTGTCTCTGTCTTTGTCTCTCTCTCTGTCTCTCTCTCTGTCTCTCTCTCTCTCTCTCTCTCTCTCTCTCTCTCTCTCTCTCTCTCTCTCTCTCTCTCTCTCTCTCTCTCACGACAGGAGTGACTTTTGCTTCACGTAATGACAGCCCTGATACGATCGGTAGAGCTATGCCGAAACTCAAACTGACGAAAGTACATAATTGCCTTTCCTCCTTGAACGCCATACCTTAAGTAGACTGTCTCAAATAAAAATTGACAGACAGCCCAGAGTCAAGTTTAGACTGAAATCTGTTGATCACTGGGACCGCCGGAAATGCGCGTTGTGTTCCGACAGAGGGCGGGCTGTGACAACAAGCTGGGGTCGGAGAGGAAGCGAGATCGGTGTGGGGTGTGCGGAGGCGACAACTACTCCTGTCGCTCCGTCCATGGTTCCTTCAACAACGCCATCTACGGTGAGAGGGAGCTGGATGGCTTTGTGCTGTGTTGTAGTGTCATGTGCTGTGTTGCTAAGACCAGAAGCTAGACTCAAAATAACGCCTGTTTAAGACACAATACAACATTTTCAGGCGTCTTCTTCGGACGGCACAAATTACAGACATGAACAAGCACAAGAGGATACTTCCAAGATGGCTGCCCACATTGCCGATGTAACGCCGACATCCCCGTGGGCAATGTTCCGTGACTGATTATGTCTGCTAGTTGTGACAATGATTGAAAACACATTTGTCAGAGTTGAAAATTCAGTTGTGTGTTTGGTGCTGGGTTTTATAAAATAAGTGTAATTTTGCATCGCATTTTTTTTTGTATGTTTGTATAATTCGTTGTGCTTGCACCGTATTGTGTGTGAGTTTGTATTGTGCCTGGCTTTCAGTGATGCTGCTGTCAGTTTCAGTCGTATTGTACGGTGTCATTTCCTGTTGTACTGTACTGTGTTGTATTGTGATCATTGTGGTGTGCACAGAGACGACTCCTCCTGCCTCTCCGTCACTGGATCCTTCATCTATAAAATTGTATTGTATCGTATCGTATCGTATTGTATCGTATCGTATAGTTTTGCAATCATCATGGTGTATCTGGAGACAATTATTCCTGCGGCAACACCACTGATTCATTCAACAATGGCATCTGTCCAAAGATGGTATTGTATTTGTGGTTAAATCGGGTATGGTAGAGCTACACGTTAGTACAACAGATGTCTTTTGTATGAAATTCGGACAGCCGTTCTTGAATTAAACACTGTGTTGAAATGTTGCACCATTACTTCCTTTTACCCGAAATTGTGTTTATTCGTTGGACTTTTGAATGGTTTTCTGTATTCAACAGTCTATCATCACCCTCGTCATCATCGTTGTAGTCATCACATTCCGTCGTTGTTGTTTTCAGCTTACATCTCTGCTGCGACATCAGTAATAATTCCCTGTTGCTTGTTTTAGCACCACTGCGACTTTAGAGACTAAAAACTTCTAGTGTTAGTTGCAGCGTACAACTGTGACCTTCCGTAGAGAGCAAGATGTAATGTTAGCAGTGACGTGGCAGGCATGACAATGTGCGTGATGACGTTGCAGGCTACAACTACGTCACTACCATCCCGTCTGGGGCCACGCAGCTGGACATTCGGCAGTACGGTGAAAACCGCATTCAGTACGACGACAATTATTTAGGTGAGTGACGTCATTCGGCAGCAGATCCCATTCCTCCTCCCAGCCATCACTTCTTTGCCCTAGGTTTTTGTACGGTTTGGCGTTAAAAAAACGTTTTTACCTACATTTGTCTCTTTATGATCAGCGTTTTTTCCCCGTCCGTCTCTCTCTTTATTACTTTGTTTTGCGTCTGATTTCACATTTGCTATGTTTTGCCCAATTTCTATCATTACTAGCCTTCCTCCCTCCCTCTCTATCCCTAACCCACGTGGATTTCGTGTGTTTATTTTCTAGGCTCACTCACACCATTAAAATCATATCAGTAGCTCTTTAAATAACTTTTGCTAACCCTTTGCACTTGTCAAAATTTATGTATCTTTTCATGTGTATTTTTTAACCTTTGTATTCATCAGATTGTACTCTCCCTTCTCCTCCCCTCAGTTCCCCCACTCATACCCACCTCTAACACACCACTCTTCCTCCCCTGTCATATATCCTCCCATTCTTTCGATTTGTCAACAGCTGGGATAAATCCATCTGGAACGAAGTATTCACTGTGGAGACTATTCACGTATTTCATGATATGTGTTGATGACCCCATGTTCATCGTGGGTAACTTAACACGCATTATTCAAGTTCATGACCGTAATATAGGTGGTTTTTTTTTTTCATATTTCGCTTACTGCACGAACTTCCTTCCCTCCTGCTGTGCAGCTCTGAAGAACTGGGAGAGGAAGTTCATCCTGAACGGCGACTTCATCGTGAGGACGGAGCGGTGGAAGGTGAAGGTGAAGGGGGCCATCGTGGAGTATAGCGGCTCTGACCACAGCGTGGAACGCATCAACTCCACCTACATGCTGGGCGAGCCCGTCAGCGTCTTCGTGAGTCACTCTACCCTCCTTGGGCTGGGGGGGGGGGGGGGGGGGGAACAATAGGTAGAACGTCATCCTCACTGTCGGCATCGTGTCTGCTGCAGTCAGTACCATCGGCATCGTCATCCTCATCGTAAAGCTTAGAATGAGATTATGACTAAAGTATCATCATCTAATCACCGTTACCGAAGTGTTGCTTTTCCTCAACATGCTGAACAGGGACAAAATACAAGAAATAATTAGTGCCTGCAACCGTGTGTGTAGCCGGTATACAGCCACAGAAGCAAGGGTGATACGGATTAGGTAGCGGCAGTCGTAGAGTTAGAATGGCAGCAGCACTGATCACATGCGCTTGTAGTAATGGCGTTTGGAAACAGAGTAGCAGCAGCAGCATTAGCTGTTGTAATAGAAACAGCAGCAGCAGCTGGAACAGCGGAGATAGTAGTAGTAGTAGTAGTAGTAGTAGTAGTAGTAGTAGTAGTAGTAGTATAGTAGCAGTAGCAGCAGTAGTACAACTAGTAGTTGTAGCAGCAGCAGCAGCAGCGCAGCAGCAGCAGTAGTAGTAGTGGTAGCTGCACCAGCAACACCAACAGCAGCACTAGCAACAGCAGTAGTTGTCGTAGTAGCAGTAGCAGCAGCCGCGGCAGAACGACACAAGAAGAAGATGTTGATGGTAATAATGATGATGATGAACTGACAGCATCAGCAGTGATGGTAGTAGTTGTTGTAGAAGTAGTAGCACCAGCAGCAGAAGCTGTAGTTGCAATAGTAACAGCAGCAACAGCCGCTATGGTGGTAACAGTCGCAGCTGCAGATATGTTAGCTACTGTAATAGCGGTTTCATGACAGTGACAGTAGCACCAAGTGTGAGAAGTATTAGCGTGAGTTACGCGTCGAGTGTGGGAAGTATTAGTATGTATAAGTTACAGCAGTAGCAACAGTCGTAGAAGAACATCTTGTAAGTAAGATATACTGGTAATGTGATAGCATTTGGTGTGATTGTAAGAGGTAGTAGAATAATAGAAGCAAGCGGCAGACAATGGTCATGATGATGATAGTATTGGCGTGTACCGGGTCTATCGTCGGACACCGTCGACGGCACCCAGCATGTCTATCCTGTTTCGATGTGTGCAGGTGTTGTCAGTGGGGCAGCTGATCCCGCCCAATGTGAGCTACTCCTACATCATCTCGGCTGGAGACAGTGTGCGTTTCTCCTGGAGCAACCAGGGCCCCTGGCAGAGATGTAGTCACGTGTGTCAGGGTAAGGGGTCAGCAGATTCCATTCTCTGTGCTGTCTGTTTTTCTGTGATGTTGGTTTGCTTGTTTACT
>CM031604.1:22826003-22828503 GCA_018398815.1 Conus ventricosus
CAGTCTCTGTCTCTTTCTATCTCTGTGTGTCTGTGTGTCTGTCTGTCTCTCTCTCGCTTTCTTTCTCTTTCACAAACAAAACGTATCTTTTTTTATTTTTCCAATCACTTGAAATACAAAACAACAAGCACGAACAGAGAGAAGTCCGTGAAGACAACACCAACGTCACCAAACAGACGTACATCTGTCCCACTTGCAGTGTTCCGTCAGCTGTGGCGGGGGTATGATGGAACGCCGAGCTCGCTGTGTGGACAAGGCTGGCCAAGAGTTTGCCGACAGCGAGTGTGACGTCAGCAACCGCCTGATCTCCAGACAGTGCCGCACCCAGCCATGTCCAACCGAAGACGGAGAGATCACTGGAGAGTGGATCACAGGAGACTGGGTCGGGGTAAATTGGCTTTTTTTTTGTCCGGGGTGGCCAGTTTGAGGTGGGAGGGGGTGTAAGTGGATCGCCTTCTTTGAATTCGTACTAAAGAGGTATGATTATGGGTGTTCAGTGGCGGGTGGAATGCGTGGAGGTGAAGATGAAGGGGAGATGAGGGGGAGGGAGTAGATAGGGTGGAGATAGGTGGTGGTGGAGGAGATAACCGACTGATGTGATTGACAGTCTTTACAAACATCGACTGCATTTTACTAATCATCTTTGGATGCTGGGGGGAAAATCGAGAGAACTATTTGCTGCTCGGGTCAGTATCTATCTACTGATCTGTGTGATTATCTGTAAATTATCATGCGTGTCCCCTCCCCTTTCGTATTTTTGTCTGTCTATTTGACTTTTTTTTTTTTTTTTTTTTTTTTTTTGCTGTCCCAACCTCTGCGCTACCTCAGAGGCAGTGCACCCACGCCGCTCATTCCGACACCCCGTCCACAGCCATAGCCCGGCTGGCCCCACCGCAGCCCCGGCACCAGCAATCCACAGGGAGCAGTCAATGTCAAGTCGTCATGAGGCAACCCACCGGAGGAGACACTGCACTGCTGCCGAGTCACTTCGGTGGTGTTCAGTGGCGCCTGTTCTGATCTAACATACGCAGGACACCACCTACTAAGCCCCCTACTGACGACAATAATTGCTTAGTCGCGGAGCCGGCGTGAGTGAGCTCTCCCTCCGGAGGGCGCCACCACGTCCGTCCAACGACAGCCCCCATGGACTCGCCGATACCGGTGACCCCGACGGAAGCAAACCAAGGCCACAGACGCGGAGAGGACATCGAAACTGAGGTCACCATGAGAGCAGGGCATGAAGGGCCACAGAATTTGAGACATTTTTTTTAATGCTGATCAATGGGAATGAGGATGATTAAGATGATGCTACGGATTTCCATTTCGGTCTGAGACTACATGACAGGGCTGTACTCTACGCTTCCTTTCATAATATATCCTGGCGTCAACCAGGCCCGAGAGATACAGGCACCTGCAGTGTTGGTCATGAAATTTGAGCAACACTCTCAGAAACGCATCCATTAAGTGGATGAAACTCGACTGTGTGGTCCCAGTCTTCCCAACTGAGTCCGCAGCAAACTCAACTCTGGGTAGGAGCCGGTCGGGGCAGAAAAAACCCACATGACTCTGATGGGATTCGAACCCACGACCTCCCAGCCGGGAGTCCGCGACGCTAACCACTTCGCCACGGCGGCTGGTCTGTCTATTTGACTTGCTGTAGGTTGTTAAGTCCTGTGTGTGTGTGTGTGCGTGTATGTGTGTGTGTGTGTATGTGTGTGTGTGTGTGTGTGTGTGTGTGTGTGTGTGTGTGTGTGTGTGTGTGTGTGTGTGTGTCTCTCGGTTGACTAGATGTACCATACTATGTTATCCCCTCCCCCTACCATCAACCGTTCTGTCTCAGTCGGTTGCTCTGTTTGACTAAGTACAGCGTATTATGTTTACCATCCTTTCTGTCTGTTGAGAGAGAGAGGGGGGAGGGAGGGGAGAGAGAGAGAGAGAGAGAGAGAGAGAGAGAGAGAGAGGAGAGAGAGAGAGAGAGAGAGAGAGATTTATAATGTCTCTTTGTAATGTCTTATGTACTTGTGAAATGATGTGGAGCAGAAGTTCCGATGGACAATAATGTTGATTGAATTGAATTGAATTGAGAGAGAGATCACAAAGAAAGACAAAGATTTGAGCAATCTTGTTTCTTATTCAGCTTCTTTCGGATTAACAGCCCTTTCATCTTGAATACAAACATGACAAATGTTGTCTCCAAAGGCAAAAGGTTGAAAAGGGAGAACTTGTCGTATTATATTCAGCCACTGTGTTCACCCCATGGATAAAAAAATGGTCATACCCAGTGACTGACAGATCCGTTGGAATCGTTTTCGCTCGCTAACCAACCCGGCCATGGCCGTGTCGTGCAGTGTTCGGTGACGTGTGGCGGCGGAAGGAAGCAGCGCAAGGTGTGGTGCATGGTGGGAGAGAAGAAAGTGGACGACGCGCACTGCCACCGGAAGAGCCGCCCCTCCTCCAAGAAAGAGTGCAACACCAAGGAGTGCCCGCGCTGGGTTCCGGG
>CM031604.1:22833503-22843503 GCA_018398815.1 Conus ventricosus
AGGAATCTTACTTGCTTTGATTTTATTCAACTTTTCTCTTGACGGTAAATATACAGTTTAATATCAAGAATGTTTCATTCTAGAACGACTAGCGAATGTCAGGGTCCAGCTGCACAACGTTGAAGAAAGCAGCATTCAAATTAAATCTAGTTGTTTTTTGTGTACGTTGAAATGATGAAAAAGCATTTATAATGAAGTAACCATTGACGTGTGCCTTTGTTTACAGTGTTCAGTGACGTGTGCCTTTGCTTGCAGTGTTCAGTGACGTGTGCCTTTGTTTACAGTGTTCAGTGACGTGTGCCTTTGTTTTGCAGTGTTCAGTGACGTGTGCCTTTGTTTACAGTGTTCAGTGACGTGTGCCTTTGTTTACAGTGTTCATTGACGTGTGCCTTTGTTTACAGTGTTCAGTGACGTGTGCCTTTGTTCACAGTGTTCAGTGACGTGTGCCTTTGTTTACAGTGTTCAGTGACGTGTGCCTTTGTTTACAGTGTTCAGTGACGTGTACCTGTGTTTACAGTGTTCAGTGACGTGTGCCTTTGTTTACAGTGTTCAGTGACGTGTGGCGATGGGTGGCGGCGACGTCACGTGCTGTGTTATGACGAGGTGGGACCCTCCGAGAGTTGCGAACAGTCCATGAAGCCGGATGAGTTCCAGAGCTGTGGCGGGGGCCCCTGTCCGGCATGGGTGGCCGCCGAATGGTCCCAGGTGAGAGGAGCACCTGCACATGGTCGGAGTAGTGGAGGAGAGAGTTGAAATTATACATAGTCAGTTTGGCCGTGAGCTGCCTTGGACGTGACTTCTAAGTAATATCTGATCTCTGTTTTTGTCATGGATTGCTCTGTGTCTGTCTCTGTCTCTCTCTCTTTCTCTCTCTCTCTCTCTGTCTGTCTCTCACTGTCCCCCCACTCTGTCTCCCACTATGTGCGTGTAACGGTGGTGTGTGTGTGTGTGTGTGTGTGTGTGTGTGTGTGTGTGTGTGTGTGTGTGTGTGTGTGTGTGTATCGGTGTGTGTGTGTGTGTGTGTGTGTGTGTGTGTGTGTGTGTGTGTGTGTGTGTGTGTGTGTCTCACTTTCTCTATCCGTCTTTCTGTCTCTGTCTCGGCCTATCTATCTGTCTGTCTGTCTCTGTCTCTGTTTGTGTCTGTCTGTTTGTCTGTCTCTTTCTCTGGCTGTCTGGTTGTCAGGCTGTCTCGCGCTCTCTCCCTCTCTCTGTCTCTCTCAACTTTTCTCTATTCCTCTGAATGTGTGTGTGTGTGTGTGTGTGTGTGTGTGTGTGTGTGTGTGTGTGTGTGTGTGTGTTAGGTCTTCAATTTAACGTCTATACACATTATGTGATATTAGACGAACATAATCTATACGAACAGCAACAGCAAAAAATGGAAAACTAACTATAAAACATCGAAGAATAACCGGTCATAACAAGGACGTTACTGAAACACTAGTTCTTATTTTACAAAACAGAAAAAATAGGACTTTGACGCAATGAAATAGCAATTTTACACATTAGTGATAAATCGGTAACAACTGTATCCAGAGAACAATTCGGTAGAGGTGGTAGATGAGGTTTTAACTGTTTGCAGTGGAAAAGTATGTGGGAATTTGTTATCATTTCACCACAAAGGCATGTTATATTTTTGCAAAACTTCGTCTTAAAAGCGTTTAGTTTGATCTTATATATTAGCGAAATTATGATCCGAGAAAACGGCAAACTACATTGATAACAAGAATGAAGTGTGTCAAAGTTTAATAGCTGGTTTATGCGAGTATCAAGAGAACATCCCGAATTTTGTTGTTTTTTCCTAAAATGTTTCCAGCATGCATTTTCTAGAAGACTGTATCCCTCATGGATAGACAATGGGATACAGATAACCTCCGACTCGCTAGTATTTTTTGCTCCCCGTTTTGCTGCTCTGTCTACTCTCTCATTAAACTGAATCCCACAATGAGAAGGAACCCAACAGAAACTAATTCTTGTACCCCTAATAATCAAGAAATGTATTAGGTGATGAATATCTGTAATCAGATCTTGTCTTACTATAGGGTATGTTTTACTTAGGGCGAATAAAACTGATTTTGAATCGACGCAAAAGAGGACTTGGAATATTGGATTTGAAAAGTCAAGTAGAAAATACAAAGCCATTAGAATGGCAGTTAGTTCTGCTGTAAAAATTGATCTGTTTTTTCCAAGATAATAAGATTTTTCAATTTTCAATGAAGGAATTGTAAATGCTGCACCTGCTTCTTTGGTATCCAAAAGAGACCCATCTGTATAAATTTTAAGATGAAAGGGATACGAATTTTCAATATACTCTTTTACTATTTGGCCTATCAGGTTTTCATTGTCACTTTTTTTCATCGACGTATGGCTAATATCAAATGATGCTTTTTGAAGTTCCCATGGCGGGCTGGGAGATGCGGGAAATTTAGGTCGATTTATATCGCTGAGGTTAACTTTTGATTCACTGAACAGATCTGAAGTGAAAGTTCCAATAGTTGTGAGTGAAGAAATTGATTTTGCCCTTTTTGGGAAGCTAATGTCAGATCTCAAACTGACTTCATTCTCAACGTTGCTGTCACGTGTTGAAATTCGTAAGACATATTTTGCGACAGCTAGCCGTCGATGTTCATCTAATGGTAATACTCCTACTTCGCTATATGTTCCCAAAGATGATGCATGATACGGCACACCAAGAGCCAGTTTGAAAGCTTTGCAATCCAAACTTTGCATCTTATTAAGTAAACTTTTCGGAGCACTGAAAAAGACTTCCTGCCCGTAAGAGAGTCTAGAACGTATCAGTGACAATGCCAGCTGTTTCAGTACATTAGCATCTTGGCCCCAGTTTTGTTTCTGTATAACTTTTAAAAAGTTAAAGCTTTTTCGAGCCTTTGTTAATAAATATTGTATATGATAATTCCACGACAATTTTGAAGTAATGTATACTCCGAGAAATTTCACCATTTGTCTGTATTCTATAGTCTCGCCATTTATTTGAAAAATGGGTAATTCTGGTGGATCTGGCCCACTATTAAAAAGTAGAAGATTTGTTTTTTCCGGTGATAGCATTAATCCATTCTCCTTCATGTAGTTACTTAGTTTATCGAGTTCCAGTTGATATAATTTTTTAGAATAGTTAAGCTGTCTTTTGGGTGTTTTCCTTTTCATAGTAACTTTCATCTACATAACTATGTCATCTGCATATTGTACTAGTACAACATTATTCGATACAGACTGTGGCAAATCATAAAGCAAAATATTAAATAAATAAGGGGCAATAACTGACCCCTGTGGGATTCCCATTTTAGGAAATCGTAGGGTGGAATACTTGTTGCCAACATTTGTCTGCATGCTTCTTTCAGATAAAAAGTTCTTAATATAACCATATATATTTCCAGATAGACCAATACTTTTTAGTTTGTATAGTAATCTATCATGCCACAAGTGGTCGTAGGCTTTCTTTATATCAAAGAATGTGGCCAGTATATTTTTCCTACGAGCAAACTGATGTTTAATCTGCGTAGTCAGTTTAACTAAATGGTCAACTGTACTTCTCCCCTTCCTAAAACCAGCTTGGTTAGTGGGAATAACTTTTCTTTTATCACAGTAATGAATTAATCTGTTTAGAACTATCTTTTCTAGCAGCTTCCCTGTGTGTGATGTTAGAGCGATAGGTCTATAATTGTTTATATCTTTTTTTGACTTTCCTTGTTTAGATACTGGAACTACAATTGAGTGCTTCCATATTTGGGGAATACAGCCTTCATCCCAGCATTTCTGTAATAATTCGTGCAGTAGTATTATCCAGTTATCTGGCAGATGTTTTAACAGAATGATGGATATTGCATCTGCTCCAACAGCTGTTTTCTTTGCGTTTGAAGAAAATAGAGTATCTTTTAGTTCACTTAAAGTAATTGGAGCATTGATATAATTTGCGTTATCTGCTACAGGATCTTTGTACATATCTTTTTGGGCCTCATTTACCCTAAACGTTCTGATTTCACGTGGAAGTTTACTAGGAAGCATTGTATCCGAAAAAGAGTCAGCGAACGACTCAGCCTTTTGTAAGTTTGTAGGAATATCATTGCCTTCAATCCTGATAGGATATAATGGTAGATGTATCCCATTTTTCATATTATTAAATTTTTTCCATATCTTTTGTATGTCTTTATGGCTGTAAACCTCATCTGTGCAAAATGTAGCCCAGTACTGCCGTTTCACTTGTGCTATGGTTTTATTACTGAGTGAATTTGCTTTCCTAAGTGGAATGTGGTTTTCTGGTTTTTTATCCTGTAAGTAGACTTTGAATAAACGTTTCTTTTCATTTACAACTTTCTCACAGGCTTCGTTCCACCAGATGTTTCCCAAATGTTTGTTAGACTTCAAATTAGAATACTTGGGTATAGAACAGTCAGCGGCTTGCAACACTGTGTCCGTGAATTTTGAGCAAAAATTATTGATATCATCATCTCTTATGTCATTAGTATTTTGTGATTTCAAAATATTTTGAAATACGTTCCAGTCAGCACAGTTATAATTATATTTTGCTATGCCATCTTTATCTGTACTATCCTGGGCTAGTTTATCATTTAGCGTAATAATAATGGGTAGATGGTCACTTCCTAAGCTATCTGTAAGCGTGTTCCAGTCACTATTTGGTACGAGAATGGGAGAAATAAGAGTTAGATCAATAGCAGAAGCTCTTTGATTGGGTAAATCAGGGATCCTCGTAACTCTCCCATCATTTAGTAGATAGAGGGAGGCATCAACTATATTTTCAACAAATCTGTTACTAGTCACTTTTATGTTATCATTTCCCCAAAAAGGTGAGTGAGCGTTAAAGTCACCCGCGATAATCCATTTCTCTTTGAATCATGTAATGGACGTAACCATTCGGTATTTTCCTCATTTGGGCCTTTAGGTAAGTATACACTAACAACATTTATTATTAATGTTTCACTGATTTTAACTTTGGCTGCACAGGAGTACAGATTCGATATATTCAATGGTGCTGGCGACGGGCATACGGTGTAATTCATCTTATCATGAATATAGATAGCTGTTTGAACTTTTCCTTCTTGATCCATCTTTTCACAGACTGGAGGATAGTAAAAGTTCGACAGTCTGGGCAATTTAGTTCGAGTGACATTTAACGACTGTAAAATAAGAATCTGATATCTGAAAGAAGCAAGATGTTGAATAAGGTAAGACAGGTTTGTATGTAAAGACCTGCAATTCCATTGCATAATACTTATAGCTTTTGTTTCTCCCATAGCTATTAACAGTTCTTAGGAAAGCTTGGGGGAAAGACAATAACAATACAAAACGTACCGATGAAGTATGCTAATAAATATCAATACGTGACAGAGATACTGAAAAGAGATAGAGAAAGAGAGAGAGAGAGAGAGAGAGAGAGAGAGAGAGAGAGAGGTAGATAGGAAAGAGAAAGGGGGAGGGGTCTAAAAATAGTACCAATACACAAAGAATAAACGCAGCGGATAACTAGTTGCAAAGTCAACAGAACAGTCCTTTGCTGTCCGCAGTTAAAGCAATGTTAATACTGTTGGTCCAGTTTTTAAAACCAGTCTCTCAGTACATCAAAGGGATTCTGCCACGGGTTCCTTTCACCAAAGTAGCCTGAAAAGCTGGGGTTTGGGTAGAAGCGTCTGGGTAGCTGATGACGTGGGCGCCTTAACGTTTTCTTCGGCTGCTCCCAGAACAGCTGTCTCAGGTGTCGCCCCAGGTTTCCCGCAAGGACACTGGCCCCTCTTGCTGTTGGATGAATCCCGTCTTTCTTCAGCCCTCTAGTATGCATGTTGCCATGGTTGACGAAAGAGACTCTTTCCATCCCAAACAGTTCTGTGGAGACCAAAGCATTGAATAGTTCACGTTTGGTTTCCATCTCAGTATCTCGTAGAGGCGCGATTTTGCTGACAACGATTTTCGTTTTAGGATGTCTGGAAGATATGACTCTGATGGAATCGGCGAAGATTTTGCTGCAGATTTGGGCATCAGACTTTTTAATATCATTGACTCCACAGTGGATGACAATGGCTTCTGGCGATTTCTTTGAAGAAAAAACAGAGGACTCTAGCTTCACTAGATCATTCGACGTCGGAGCCTTGAAGGAAAGTGCATCAAAACCATACGAGTATCCTAGTCTGTCCGTGTCAACTCCATTCAGCACTGAATCGTGTAGAAAAAGTGACCATCGGCATGTCTTGTTCTTCGTTCTGGTGCACATGACTTTTGCGTGTTTTCAAACTGACGTCACCAGATTTTACGCTGACGTCATTTTTTTCAGAAACTGTACTTGAGTTCTTTTCTTTAGATTTTTTGGACATTTCATTGCTGATGGTAGATTTTGATTTTGGCCTACTCAATGCCGAGAGTGACTTCGCTGGACTGACTGAAGATCTCTGCGACTTACATGCTTCTGCGTAGGACTTAACGGCAGCGGAATTTGTCTGCGGGCAACTTACGTTGTTGCCGGTCAAGTCCTTCGCGACCAGATCTTTGGTTGCCAGTTCTTCAGTCAGTTTCTTAACACTATTTTCGAGACATAAAACTCGATCACATAAATTTTCAATAACTGATTTTAGATTTAGAATTATACTTGCTGTGTCTTTCGTTTCTGTTTTGGTGTTATCATTGCAGCCGTTGGTGTTAGCTCCAGCCTGATGTTTTTCTTGATGGTCTCGGTCCAACATTTCTTTGCTAAGTGTCGCACCTTCTTCTGTTTTTTCTTCGATGTCTTTCATGTCTTTCGTTCTTGTGCATGTTGCCCGACCTCCGAGGCTTCTCCATCTTGTCATTCTTGTCATGTTGATGTTAGTGCCGACCTCCGAGGCTTCTCCATCTTGTCATTCTTGTCATGTTGATGTTAGTGCCGACCTCCGAGGCTTCTCCATCTTGTCATTCTTGTCATGTTGATGTTAGTATTGCTAAAACTTTGGACAGCTTCTGTTCAGTTGCTGACAGTGTCCGCCATCTTAAAACGGAAGTCAAGTGTGTGTGTGTGTGTGTGTGTGTGTGTTGTGTGTGTGGGTGGGTGTTTCTCTGTGTGTGTGTGTGTGTGTGTGTGTGTGTGTGGTGTGTGTGTGTGTGTGTGTGTGTTTGTGTGTACACGTGCACGCGCATACTCATATATGTGTACACGTGCACGCGCATACTCATATATGTGTATATGTGTGTGTGCATGCGTGCATGTGGATATTAGTGTGAATGTGTGTGCATGCCTGTGAGTTTGCATGTGCTTGTGTGTGTAGGTGAGCTGCACACACACACACACACACACACACCACACACACACACCACACACACACACACACACACACCACGCACCACACACACACACACACACACACACCACACACACACACACACACACACACACACACATGTATATGTATATGTGTGTGTGCGTGTGTGTACAAGCTTCGGTATGTCGAGAAAAGAACAACCAAACAACAGACAAACACGGTATGCTGTTCACTACAACGACAACGTTACACACAGAACCGCGGGCAATGCCGCTAATCCGTGGTGCACTGTCTCTGAGCAGTGCTCGGCCAAGAGGTGCAAGGTGGAGGGCCTTCAGAACCGGCTGGTGCAGTGCCAGAAAGGCCCCGAGGAGATCCTGCACAGCGAGCTCTGTGACCTGAACTCCAGACCCCCGGACACCAGGCAGTGCAGGGCGCCCTGTCGCTCCTCCACCCACCGCTGGAAGGCTGGAGACTGGTCCTCGGTGAGAGATGCAGCATCCACCCCAATCTCCCGTCAGAACACCCTCCTGTCTCCGCTCCCTTTCGTCTTCTGCCTTGTCATTCTGTCCGTGTCATTCTGTCCGTGTCATTCTGTCCGTGCCATCCTGTCCATTTCATTGCACTGGCAACGATCGTGTTATTATTTGTGGTAAAGATTGATTTGACATGACCAGCGCAAATTCTGATGTCCATGCTTTACAAGTTTTCAATTTAATTTTCAGCTAAGAGGTGTCGCAAGATGCGAGCTAATCCATGTACGGTACACCACATCGGCTAAGCCATGAGAGCACAATGCGGGTTTAAACATTTGATTGATTAAAGATTTGGGATGAAAATAGGATCTCATGGACGAGACGTATCAGATACCTGACCTGTCGTTCTGGTCTGTTTCGAATGTCAAGAAATCTGCTTCGTAGAATTACATACTTTATATGCTTCATTTTTATTTGCTTTACCGAAATATTACACTGAACGTGCAACTGTGTAGTAATATCATCTTTCTTTTTCATTGAAAAAAAAAAGCAGAGTGAACTCAAACCATTTTAAATGTCTGAAATACGTAATTTCATTTTGCAGCGTTCAACTTCCCTATAACAAAAAATAAACCTATTTCATTTATGTTCTTTTTTAATTAAATTGTTTTGTTTACGTTTGCTTTTGCCTCCACTCATTTTATCCATACGATGGAAGTATTTGTCGTTATACATTTTGTTACGATACTCCTAGAGACAGATAGTGGAACCGACTTGAACAGTGACCGAAGTTATTATCTTGAATATGTAATTTACTTTGTTTGTTTGTTTGTTATTTTTAAGTCCTACATGATTTACACCTGAACAAATTAAAACGGAAGACTGGATGTCTGAACGATGTTACAGTCCAGTATGATTGTTTACTTACATGGCTGTCTTATCAGCTCATTTGGATTATGCAGGCTCGTAACTTCCTCCTTTATGTAAGTATTTAACCTTATTAACTCTGCCTGTCTGTTTCCGCCTTCCAGTGCTCTGTGACCTGTGGACGGGGTCAGCAGCAAAGGGAGATCATGTGCATGGACAGGGCGGGCAACTCTGTGAGCTACGACCTGTGCAAGGGACGCAAACCTCGGAACACCAAGCGCTGTGCTGCCGGCCAGTGCCCCAAGTGGAAGAAAGGCCGCTGGAGCAGGGTAGGCAGTGGTCACGATTAAAGCGGTGACAGTGATGAGAGTGATGGTGATGGATGTATGGATGATGATGGTAATTACACACAAATAATTCAGCAATATTACCTTACAACTACTACTGCTGCTGCTGCTGCTGCTACTACCTCGCGCTGCTGCTTCTAACTCCTCCTCCTCCTCCTGCTACTACTGCTATTACTGCTACTACACAGTACTACTGCAACTACCAGTACTGCTACTTCACATTAACTCGCTGGCCATAATTAGAGGGGAAAAAATATAAAGAAAACGCTGATGTTTTAACTGACAGATAGAGAAAATAATGCTATGGAATAAAAAACAAAACAAAATGTATTTTAGTCTCACATTAAAATTTTCACAATGCTCTCTGTCTCTGTCTGTCTGTCTGTCTGTCTCTCTCTCTCTCTCTCTCTCTCTCTCTCTCTCCTCTCTCTCTCTCTTCTCTCTCTCTCTCTCTCATGCGCATTGTTGTCACTAAACTGAACACAATGAGTTATCGAAGGTACAGTTTTTCTTCAAATCTACGGTACTTTGTAAATGCCCGTCCTAACTTATTCACAAATTTCATGTTTCAGATTAGTGGGCTTATGTGTGGCAGTTCACAGAAAAAAGTGTATTGTTCTAACAGACGACTATTTTTTTTAAAAAATCCTCAGTGCTCAGCGACGTGCGGGGAAGGGGTGAAAACTCGTGAGGTGGTGTGTCGGAACAGCAAGAAGGAGGTTGTGTCCCCTGCTCTGTGCCCCATTCAGGCCCGGCCCAAGACGGAGCGGCCGTGTCAGCGGAAGGCCTGTGCCCTCTATGTCTGGCATGTGGGACAGTGGTCAGAGGTGAGCAGGTGTGCCCCATCATGTGGTGGCGTCACAAATTGATTAAGACTGCTTAAAAAAATTGTTTGTTAAGAATTATTTCACTAGTACTTTCACACCAAAACGTGCATCTCTTTCTCTCTCTCTCTCTCTCTCTCTCTCTCTCTCTCTCTCTCTCTCTCTCTCTCTCTCTCTCTCTGTCTGTCTGTCTGTCTGTCTCTCTCTCTCTCTCTCTCTCTCTCTCTCTC
>CM031604.1:22848503-22863503 GCA_018398815.1 Conus ventricosus
CTGTAACTTTGTTACGCTGTTTCTTAAACTTTGCATCTTTTCCTGTTGACTGTAACAAGTTTTCACGAATTTTAATAGCAGCATTAATTTCATCATTTAACCACGGTGGTTTTCCATTGGGTTTGACACGTTTGATCTTAGTTGGGACATGTTTGTCGTAATAGGGACAAATATGTTATACCAAGCTTCGAGAGCTTTGTCTGGATCAGTCTCCTGAAAAACACTGTAAAAGTCTGCTGTACATAAATCATGAAGAAAATCGTCAGAATTAAAGGTTTTATAACTACGGAAAGAAATGCATTTGTGGCTACATCTAGGAATTGTTACGCCTTTTTTGGACCAAGTTAAGCATACGGGAAATGATCACTGAGACCATAAACTGGTACGGAAGTTTCTGTAATATTTGTTGGATTGTTTACATATATATGATCAATGAGTGTTTCAGACTGTAGCGTTATTCTTGTTGGCGTGTCTATCAGTTGTGTTAAGTTATATGATTCAAAAATTCGTTTCCATTTATCATGAGGCTTAAGTAAATCAATGTTAAAGTCACCAAGCAATACAACATCTGTTGAATAATCTGAGACATCTTCCATCATTGCTTCGAATCTATCATACCATTCCACGCGTTCATCAGGGTTTCTATATAAAAAGCCTACTAATATCGGTTTAGTCCTTTTAAACGAAACTCTATCCAGATGCATTCAATATTATGTTTATCAAAATGATGGATCAGTTTATAGTTCATTGAGTGATGTACATATCCCAGAAGAAACCCGTTTCTAGCTTAGATGTAGAGTCTCTCCTGATAACATTGTAACCTGGAATCATTACTAAATCGTCTGAGACTAAATTTGATCACCGAGATTCAGAGAACAAAAACAATGAAAACAATTGTTAGCATTAGATAAAATAGAAGGTAAATCACATAATTTGTTTAACACATGACATGCATTTAGATAGCCAATTTTGAATCCTGAGTTTGTTAACCATTCATTACTACTCTCGGTCTTGGGATAATTTGCCATTATTTTACAAAGAAAAAAAAACAAACAAACAAACAAAAAACAAAAAACAAAAAAAACAAAAAACCACTTTACCTTCAATATGTGTACAATGCAAAGCAAAATCAGTTTGCAGGATATCAGGCAATTAGAAAAGTAAATATTACATGTGGAAAAAAAAGAGAGAAAGAAACAAACAAACACACACAAAAATGCACACCTCTGCAACGTGTAATGACACAGAGAAGAAGTTAGGAAAAAAACAATGAGCAATAAGTTCAAACAGGTAACTCAGTACTAAAGAACGGGCACAATCACAAAACACTATGCCTCAAGAAGACGCGAGAATTGTAAATGTTCAAATAATCAACGTCCTTCAACAACAGTACATTTCAAATGTCCCAAGTCCCAGTAATCATACGGCCGAAAAAAAGGGAAGATTATTACAATAATTCAACAGTCACATATCCAATCATATGACGACGTAAATGCTAACATTTTGACTAGAATGAATGGGGAGAAATATACCGACTGAATCAACACACACACACACACACACACACACACACACACACACACACACACACACACACACACCACACACACACTCAATTTCTTTCGCACACAAATAAATACCATAGAAATACAAAACATTATACAATATATCAAAACATCATCACCCATTCTACCAGTTGGCGGCAGTCCTCTGTTGGTCACGTTGCGTCACTAACTGTGATGTCAATGTCATTAACTGCTGCGCACAATAACCCAGAGGGTTAAATGAAGGCCAGTTTCGGGTGTCAGCAGACTCTCCTGTGTCAGAGGATTGACAGGTAGAGTTGTTGAACCCAAGGGAAAATGGGACTGTGTTTGGCCAAAGCCAGATCCTTGAACCCTCTGCATAGAAAACGGACAAGGGGCGGGAAATCTGGGGTAAGGAGCGTCGGGAATCGTGTAACTCGGGCAGAGGAATGGAGGCGGGACATGTGTCGGGATGGTGGGAATACTTGGTGGGGGGACGCGAATTATCACCGTTCAGTGTCTGACTATAAGCCTCAGCACAGGGATTATCCATACGATCTGGCGGTGGAACCTGGGGAGTCAACTCTGGCTGATTCATGACTGGTTTGCGATTGGTTTGGGACATTAATGGAGGGAAGTCACTTGTTGAGGACATGGGGGGAACACCTGAATTTCTGGAGTTCACAAATTGTCGAGAAGCTGTTTGTAGGGCAGGGCCATCATTTCTAGAGCTGTTCCTCTGTACAGTACGGGGCATGGGCCGATCACTGGTGGGGACATGGTGTGGCTTATTGAAGGGGCCTGTGTTGATAGCCGGGTCGTTCAACTGTGAACGCCCGGTCTGAGGGAGAACTGTCTTGAGAGAGAGAGAGAGAGAGAGAGAGAGAGAGAGAGGGGAGAGAGCGGGGGTGGGGTGGGTGGGTGGGATGACTGACAAAGTGCTTGACGATGGTGACCATGTGGTGGTCCATGCCTTCCAGTGTACCTCTAAGTGTGGCCTGGACGTGAACAGCGGCGAGTGACGTGCATGGACCGAGACAACCAACGAGCGAGCACCTCTCGCTGTCTCCGGAGATACAGACCCGCCAGACGGCGCTCCTGCTACAGCGGACCATGTGAGAATGGCGGGATGGGATGGGATGAGGTGGATGAGTTGCTGGACCTTTATTAATAGAGTGGCTTTTTTTTTCTTTTAATTAATCAGTTTATTTTCTTCATTTTCTGTTTGCTTGTTTATTTATGGTAGCGTTTCGATTTATTCATTTATTTTTTTATTTGCTTGATTATTTATGGTAGAGAAGAGTTGCTTCCAGAACACCTGTCTCTTTATGTTCTCGCTCTGTTGTCTGTTGCTGAAATGGCTTACATGCTTTTCGCCATTTTTGTCAGTATGGTCACCTGCGTCAACTATTATTTCATCCTTGAGTCCGTCCTTCTTTTTGGTTTTTCTTTCTTCTCTCTTTCCTCGCTTCCCCGTTTTTTTTCCAGCTTTCTTTCTTTCATCCATCCATTCTCGTTTTCTTTCCTTCTTTTTTTTCTACCCTGATATGTCTCCTCATGGTCAGCTGGGCTCTAAAGAATATTGATTGAAACTTCTTTCCTTTCTTATTTTCTTTCTTTCTGTCTGTCTTTCCCCACGTTTACTGTGTTTTTTCCCCCGACTTTCTTTCTTTCTTTCCTCCGGCTCCGCTTTTGCTTTCTTTCCTTCTGTCTTTCTGTCTTTCTTTCTTGCATCCACTTTTGCTTTACTTCCTTCCTTTTTTTTCTTTCTTTCATCATCCGTTCTTTGTTACCTCCGTTCATCGATTAATGAACTGGTCTAATTGTTCCTTCCTTTCATCCCTCTTTCCTTCCTTCCTTCCTGCCATCAGGTCACGCCCGGTCCTGCAAGGAGCTGAAGGAGCTGACCACGATCCGTAAAGATGGTGACTATCAGATCCAGGTGGACAACCAGCTGGTTTCCGTGAGTACTGCCTTACACCTACCCATCTTCCTTCACAATGACTTTCTGTGTGTGTGTGTGTGTGTGTGTGTGTGAGTGTGTGTGTGTGTGTGTGTGTGTGTGTGTGTGTGTGTGTGTGTGTGTGTGTGAAAGACAGACAGAGAGGCAGTGGAATTTGTCAAAGCTAGGTTAAAAAATCACCAGATAAAACACGTACACATGATCACACCACCGAAAGTGCGAAGGCCATAGTTTTCAGCTTTGGCTGTTTTATATCGCAAGCAT
This sequence comes from Conus ventricosus, assembly GCA_018398815.1. Lineage (NCBI taxonomy): Eukaryota > Metazoa > Mollusca > Gastropoda > Neogastropoda > Conidae > Conus > Conus ventricosus. Next base: position 22,852,257 of record CM031604.1, read on the forward strand.
TTCAAAAACATTTTTGAAAGGTCCAATGACAATTGATCACATAGTTTCCTGACTTTGTTCTTATATTGTGGTATTTTAACCCCCACGGACAAACCCGGATTCGTTTTTTCCGAAAAGTATTTTCTAGTTTAACATTGATAATTCTAATGCTCACGAAAGTGACGTGGCTGTAACGGAGGGGTTAATACCCTCCCACATACTATGACACCCCCTCCACCTCTTTCTCTCCTAATGGCTGTGGTAACAGTAGTGGTGGGGGTTGGATGGTAAAGATAATGGAGGAGGCTGATGGTGTTGATGGTGATGGTGGAAAAAGGTTTAAACAGTAAACATCATAAGAGGATAAGCAGGCTGCTGGGGTAAGTACTGAATTTCTCTCTCATTCTGTCGAGGGCGGAGTGGGGGGGGGGGGGGGGGGGAGATTGTCTGGTCAGCTGGTAGGTTGCCAGGTCGGTTGGTTGGCTGGTTGGTTTGTTTAATCTGAGAGTTTTGATTTGTGTGTGGGTGTGGTCTTTTGTATTGTTGGTTTGGTGTTGTTTTCGTGGGAAAATAGTGTTGTTATATTTTTCCAGTCATTCTTTTCACTTGCTTTTCATCTTTGCCTTCATCACGATAATTATCATGATCATGGTCATCGTCATCAATCGTAATCATCATCAACTTCGTCATCGTCGTTACCTCCTTGCCTTTCGCAAAGTTTTCATGAGCATAATGCTCCGCTTTTATACTTCTCTGCCACTTTACCCGTTCCCCTCGCCTACCATCCACCCTACCCTGCCTTGCCCCTCCTCTCTCCTGCCACCCTACCCTGCCTTGCCCCTCCTCTCTCCTGCCACCCTACCCTGCCTTGCCCTCCTCTCTCCTGCCACCCTACCCTGCCTTGCCCCTCCTCTCTCCTGCCACCCTTCCCTGTGTGCTGTTTTCCTCTTCATGTCAGGACAGTGAAATGCCACGGAGCTTGACTGAAATGTCAGTGGAAGATGAATCAGGTGTTGGCCATTTCCTTCATGGAGGCAACAGGAGCTGGCTGCAGGTCAGACGGCATTGCGAACACTGGGACCTGGAATACAGTTGACTGTTTGACTAGTCCGGAAAGAACGGAGAGAAATGCCGCTGTCTAATTAGGTTGTTTTTCTTCCCAAGACGAAAATAGTTTCGCTATTACCAGAGATGACAGCCCTGAAATGGACTTTTACGTGGGCTTGACTGTAGATGTGCATCAAACTGATGCAAGGACCCGTAAAAAATCCCAACCGTTGATGTTGTTCCCCCCTGTGTCACGCCCTCCACTGACACCAGTGGCACACAGAATGTTACAGAGTAAAAGAATGAACATTAGTTGTGTTACTGTGCTGAACAGTACAGTTTTTAGTCGAGCTGAGTTGACTCTCTTTCCTTTGTAACTGCGTCCGGCAAAGTGCTGCTCGACATGCATGTTGCTGATTCTGTAACAAGTCACTGTATGTATGTGTGTGTGTGTGTGTGTGTGTGTGTGTGTGTGTGTGTAAGAGAGAGAGAGAGAGAGAGAGAGAGAGAGAGAGAGAGAGAGAGAGAGAGAGAGAGAGAGGGGGGGGGGGGGACGCACTGCCTGCGTTTGTGCAAGCCCACACTAATCCACCTCTGCACTTTGATCATGTGCCATCCGTTCACACAAACGCCAACTAAATTGCCATCATCACGATCATTATAACCATTTTCGACGTGACCATCATCATCGTTTCCTTTCTCGTTTGCCTGCCGCCTTGCTCCCTTTTCGGGCCAGTCGGTCACTATTCGCTACTAACAGAACGCATGGGATCAAACGTTGGGTTACACGACCGCCAAACGAAGGGAAAGAACCCACGAGTACACAGACTCCAGGCGTTTCGACCTTGTAGCCTTGTACAGGCAAAAGAGTGACCCAAACTCTAGGCATAATTGCTCTGCTGTGCTCTGCTGTGCTTGCGAGCGTCCTGCTTCAGCGGGAAGACTTGTAACAGTGTGGTCATGGGTTGGTTCCAGTCGTTTGGTGGTGTAGTAACTGTTCTCTGGTTTGATTTTCCGCCTGATGTTCTCTGGCTTCATTTTCCGCCTGCCACCAATCCGCTTTGAAAGCTAACGCCGCACTGACCTGTGTACGTTGTCACTGTCGTTGAGAGTGACGATTGCTGGTGCTTGGTGTTGAAGGTCTACTGCAAGGACATGAGGAAGTCGACCCCGGTGGAGTACCTGACGCTGTCGTCCGGGGAGAGCGAGAACTTCGCCGAGGTGTACAGTGAGAGGTCAGTGGTGGGCAGAGGCAGGGCGCAGCTAGACGGGGGAAGGGTTGGTTCGGCAAACATGAGATGTGTGAAGACTGAGCGTTTCGGTCCTGGGCAATGTTTGGCCTCTGCGTGTATAGGAGCGGGTGCAGGAAGAGGAAGCTTGGGGAAGGGGATGTTCGTGTGTACGCACATGTGCGCGCGCGCGCGCGCGTGTGTGTATGTATGTGTAAGAGAGAGAGAGAGAGAGAGAGAGAGAGAGAGAGAGAGAGAGAGAGAGAGAGAGAATGAGTTCATGTGTGCACGTGCGCAAAGTGTGTGTATGTGTACGTGTGTGTGTGTGTATGTATGTGTGTGTGCGTGTGTGTGTGTGTGTGTGTGTGTGTGTGTGTGTGTTGTGTGTGTGTGTGTGTGTGTGAGAGAGAGAGAGAGAGAGAGAGAGAGAGAGAGAGAGAGAGAGAGAGAGAGAGAGAGAGAGAGAGCGAGCAGTACAATATGAGTGTACTTAATGACTTATTTGTCGTTTAGACATCAATCATTTTACCTCCGCCTTCCCTTTGCCGCCTCTTCAGCTGTAAATCAGTATGAAACATGGAGAAATCCCTCTCAGCACTGTGTTTTTTTTGCAGACTACGAAGACACGCCTCCTGTCCCTACAATGGCACACGGGCCGAGCGCTGCGAGCTGTGTCGTGTGAAGAAATATCGTCAGGCTGGCTACACTACCTACACCAAGGTCCGCATCGACCTCCACACACTGCGACTGTTTGGTAAGACTGCATGCCATGTCATCATCATCATCATCATCATCATCATCATCATCACCATCATCATCACCATCATCATCATCATCATCATCAGCAGTATCATCATCATCATCAGCAGCAGCAGCAGCAGCAGCAGCAGCAGCAGCATCATCATCATCATCATCATCATCATCATCATCATCATCATCATCATCATCATCATCATCATTTTTACACCTATTGTTGTTGTTGTTGTTGTTGTTGTTATTAAAGCTGTTGTTGTTGTTGTTATTGTTGTTGTCGTTGTTGTTACTGCTGCTGCTACGTAGAAATATGATCAGACTTGTAACAGCACATAAACAAAAGTCCGCCAAGATATCTGCACACTGTTTATCATGAAATCGTTATCATCAGCGGACCCCATGATAATCAAACCCAAACATAGATGACATTGAACGGGCCACAGAAATGACTGTTGCTGTCCTCTGAATCAGACTAACGTTTCTGTTCTTTGTTTTCTGGATATGCACAGTAATTAAAAAAAAAAACAACAACAAGAAAACAAAAGCATCCTGGTTTCTTGTAGACTGAGATGCTGAGGCTGTCACAGAACGTTACTGGGTGTAGCTGTGCGAAAAAAACCACAGTGACAGGCGTAGGCGAAAGGTTACTGAGAGATGGCGAAATATGAGTCAGGAGCATTTTGCCCTCAGAGTTAGCATTGGCTCTGACTCCATTTTCCGAAAAGTCCATCGAATGAGACTATAAACCGAGGTTCCATGTGTGAATGCACACATCTTGCACACACGTAAAAGGCCAGTTCGGCCGTTGGTATTGATGGCACGTTACACGTAGCACACAGACTGTGTTAGAAATCAGAAATATGAAGGAAGGAAACAGAGTGACAATATTGACTGAATGACACGGGAAACGACTGAATGTAACGCCAGCAGGCAGCTCTTCAGTCGGCTCTCCCCAGGTAGGCAGCCTGTTGTGTAAACGAGAGCATGAATCCTGGTCTCTAAGCGAGAATAGGCACTATATAAGCAGCAAACAGCAGCAGCAGCAGCAGCAACAGCAGCAGTAGTAGTATGGTTGTAGTATAGTTGGTATGGATGACACGTTACACATAGCTTGCACCCTGTGTGAGAAATGGAAAGAATGAAGGAAGTAAGGAAAACGAGTGATCGATATTGAACGATATTGACTGGATGACACGGGAAACGACTGAATGAAGCGCCAGCTGGCAGCTCTTCAGTCGGCACTACCCAGGTAGGCAGTCCGTTGTGTAAACGAGTGTTGATTGTAAAGCGCTTAGAGCTTGGCCTCTAGCCGAGAATAGGCGCTACATAAGTATTCATTATTATTATATTATAATTAGTAGTAGCACTACTACTACTACTATTGCTGCTGCTGCTGCTGCCAGTGATAATGATAATGATAGCAATCATAAATGAAGGAACAGAGAAAAGATACGCTAATGCCGGCTGTAACATGTTTCTGTAGGGACTAGGGAGGAGCAATTAGAGCCAGAATGAGAATCCTGCTTAACATAGTAATGGCCTCTGGCAACAACAACAGTTGAATTCTGTATGAGGAAGGGGCGACAACTTGATGTTTCCATCATCATGGAAGAACAGTGACATATCATCACACATAGCGTAGAGCACACAATTAGCAGCAGCATGATACCGAATGATGACGCGAACCAGTTCGTTGACATAGAGTGTCTGTATTCCACCCAAGACTTAGATTAAGGTATGCATTCTGTTCTTTCATTTCGTAACAGAAGTTCAGTCGTAGTAGTTGTTTTTTCAAAGATGACATTATAAGTGGGTTTCATTCAGTTTGTGCATGTTACGTAAAACTTTGCAAACGACAGTATGGGGGTTGTCTCTTTGCTGACGTTCATGCAGATCCTTACTTTCAGTCTGGGCATGTGACCTCTATCAAGGAGTTGACGTTTTCACCTGAGTCAGTTGGTTGGCCGGTTTATGTGTCGGACAGATTACAAACAAACAACAAACCATTTTAACCGACTATCCACGAGATAATGCATTTGTATTGAATGTTGGCCGGTTTTTGTGTTTTGTGTCGGAAAGATTACAAACAAACAAACAACAAACCATTCTAACCAACTATCCACGAGACGATGCATTTGTATTGAATGTTGACACTTTTTAACGACACAAACGTTGACAAATTCAGAACCTATTCATGCACGTACACGGGAAGTGACTCTTTCAGTCGTCCATACCCAGTATTACTTCCCCTGGCTGAAAAAAAAAGAACCAGTCTCTGTTAGACTGTATCTGTGATCTTCGCTCTCCCGAGCGGCAGTTTTGTAGTTGTCTGATTGTGAAGGAGGGAGCAAATGTGCTCATTGTTTGTTGTCGTGTGCAGCTAACGACCGGTCGTTCAGTCGGGTGCACAGCGGCAAGTTTGTGCCTTTCGCCACTGCTGGGGACTGTTACAGCTCTCAGGCCTGTCCTCAGGTAGGCTCTCTCTCTCTCTCTGTCTCTCTGTCTGTCTGTCTGTCTGTCTGTCTGTCTCTCTCTCTCTCTCTCTCTGTCTGTCTGTCTGTCTGTCTGTCTCTCTCTCTCTCTCTCTCTCTCTCTCTCTCTCTCTCTCTCTCTGTTTTCTGTCTGTCTTTCTGTCTTTGCCTCTGTCTGTCTGTCTGTCTGTCTGCCTGCCTGCCATGTTTGTCTGTCCGTTTATCTCTCTTTCATTTCTCTCTCCCCTCTTTTTGTGTCTCTATGCCCCCTCTCTCTCCCTGTGTGTGTGTGTGTGTGTGTGTGTGTGTGTGTGTGTGTGTGTGTGTTCGCGCTTTGTGTGTTGCTGTGTATTCGTCAGTCTGTGTCTTTTTTTTTATCACAGTGTTCTTTTCATTTTGGGGGATGAAAAGGCTCTCTGTGTGTGTGTGTCTCTCTCTCTCTCTCTCTCTCTCTCTCTTCTCTCTCTCTCTCTCTCTCTCTCACTTTACACACACACACACACACACACACACACACACACACACACACACACACACATCACTCGACTCATCCACTGCCACTCCCCCCCACAGCCATCCCCTCTCCCTTCCTGCACCACACCCTCTCCCTTACCCCTTCCACCACCCACCCATTTTTTTTATTTCTAACTTTATTCTCCTCCCCCCCCCCCCCCTAAAATGTGCCCCACCCCCCCCTCCCTCCCTGATGTGCAGTTCAATCACAGTTATCGGGGTGACAAATCGTCATCAGCAAGCCGCCTTTGTTTCAGAGCTGGTGGGAAACACGGCGCTTCTCTGTAATGGAATGGCTCCGCCCGTTTGTGTTTGGAGTTCAAGGGTCGGTCCGCCGGGAGGGGGAGAGTGGGGGGGAGGGGGGGGGGAAGGGCTGTAGGGGTGGGACTAAAAGCTTACTCAGTGTCCGAGGCCCGGGGGCGGTGGTAAATGTTGCAGAAGGGAGCCTCTCTCGGCACCGGGGCTGGCTGAATTATGGAGCCGTTTCAATTATCATGCAAGAGAATATGGGTGCTGCTAACCAGGAGAGAGGGCGAGGAGAGGGGAGGTGGGGCTAGACTCGATGAGGAAATGGGGGGGGGGGGGGTGTAGGAGGGGGGGGGGGGGTTGGCGTGAGGGTGTTTCAAAATGCGATATGGGGGGGGGGGGGGAGGGAGGATGATAAGGCTGCAGTGGATGGTTGGGAAGTTGGGGGGTATGAGGAAGGGGGAGGGGGGGGGGAGGGGAGAGTAGAAGTGGTTGATGGACGTTGGTTCATTTTGGTCGGTACGTCTGTTTCTTGGTCTTTCGTTCTTTGACACACACACACACACACACACAAAACACAACACACCACACACACACTTACTCACTCACTCACTCCATTAAAAAAAAAAAAAACCTGCCGGTCGGCCTGTGTATTAGGGGAAGACCACACAAGCATATACAATATATATAAAATATGCTTGTGTATGGGCGTGCCCCAACATACAGGTCTGACGTCAGAGTTTGTTTTTTTTAATGGAGTGTGTGTGTGTGTGTGTGTGTGTGTGTGTGTGTGTGTGTGTGGTGTGTGTTTTGTGTGTGTGTGTGTGTGTGTGTGTGTGTGTGTGTGTGTGTGTGTGTTTGCACATACACCATCATGTTCACGAGAATGTATGTATATGCGCTCTCCCGTGTGCACTAGCTTGTCCATGTAATACACACATTTGTTTGTTTACTTTTTCATGTGTCTGGTGCATATTTCTGTTCAGTATCGTCTCAAAATGAATGTTCTTATTCTTGAATTCTTTTAACTCTGTGTTTTTTGGACAAACATTGCAGTGTGATACTGAGACACAGAAATGGTAAACGTAGGGATCCGTGGCGAGAGGAGTGGGTTTGGTTTGTTGAAGTGACTCATGCTGGTGTGTGTGTGTGTGTTCAGGGCAAGTTCAGTGTCAACCTGGCGGGGACAGGATTCATCGTCTCCACCAACACTACCTGGATGCTGCAAGGCAACGAAGCCACGCAGCAGATCTGGAGACTGAACGTGAGTCCTGTGCTTTGCTCTTTATGGCTTAACGCTGCTGCCACACCGGGAGATCGGATCGGGCGAGCAAAAAAACTCGGTCAAACGATCAGAAATAGTTGTAAATAGTTGTTTCTGTCCTGTGCAGCCCCTACTACGTCGCGCGATCTGTCTCTTTCAAGCGATTAGTGTGTGCGTGTGTGTGGTGTGTGTGTGTGTGTGTGTGTGTGTGTGTGTGTGTGTGTACGTGTGTGCGTGCGTGCGTGCGTGCATGCGTGTGTGCGTGTGTGTGTGTTACACTCTACCTGTGTGTGTTACGCTCTTCGCTTTAGAATGAGCAAGCAAGTTCTTAATGTGTGTGTATGGTTTTCTCTCCCCCCAAAGAATGCTTCATGATTACGCATGTTATGCTAAAATGGAAAAAGACGTTTGTCGTTAAAAGGTCAGATGCTGTCTGTATACGTTTTGTTTGTGTTTTAATTACGCCATATTTCTATGTTTTGAGAGTAAACCGTCAGAGATTGAGCCCCAGTTGATATCTAAATTTGGCAATAGTGTTATTTGTGATGTATGAAGAATCCTCAGAGCTCAAAGCCTCTGTGTGTGTGTGTGTGTGTGTGTGTGTGTGTGTGAAAATAATCTGACATGTGAGCTGATGCTAGGCAATTATCTGACCTGAGAGCTGTAGGGAAACCCTCAGAGTTAGAACCTTGTCTTTGCTGCAAGACTGACGATCACGGTGTTCTCCCTTTGCAGGATGGGCAGATAATCCGCGGCCAGTGTGGCGGGTACTGCGGAGTGTGCTCCCCTGACCACTTGACGGGCCTTCAGCTACACCTGGTCAAGTGATGGGAGACGCCGTGGATCTGTTCACTTTTTGTAGGCATCCGTGTGGCGTATTCGGAGCCGTCATACTACCAATGACAACAGAGGCAGCATACTTTGAGTGGCCATTCTTCCCAATGGGTCGATTAGCTGCCATAGTTTCCAAGGGAAATCTGATGGACAGATGAAGTTTTTATGCTAGGGGGTCTGACGTTTTAATGGAAACGTATGTCGTTTCTATGAGTGGAGCTGGAAGCTAACACACCTGACCCATGGACAGCGTGCTTGGCGAGGACAGAAAGGGGGTTGGCCATCACTTGACAAACGCAGATCTCGTGTTTGGGATGGAACAGTTAGGGACGAACTTTGGTCACTGCCGACCTAAAGGCCCAGACACACGCGTCACCGGTGAAGCCAGAGTCAGTATTGAACCGGTGACCACCGATCCTCTGTCAAGGTGGAAAGAAAACCTTGGGCAAGCTTGTGTCAGCTGTGAAGGCGCAGACCAACTTTCAGCCGGAAGTGTACTCCTTCACCACCCGCAAGGCAGCTTTTCATGGTTTGGTTTTTAAATGGCAGCACGTCAGCTTTGATGATTTGAGCGTGAAGGACAAACACTTCAGTGTTGCGGACAGAGGCGGAGGAGCTGCACCAGAAGGTAACATTAGCGAAGAAGTGGAGCTGTATGATCTGCATCCCCAGCGTCTTCTGAGGAGTAGGCCTCAGGAAGGTTTACATCGGGAGCACGACTGGCGCTCCCCTTGCCACCTGTGTCTTCTTGGGCGAAGCATGGCACACTGTCAGTGACCATGCGTCGAAGGAGTGGTCTTTTCCAGCATTGGATTCGCTAGTAGGCCCTGTGGAAATGTTAATTCCGGACTCCAGTTCATGAGTCTCTGAAGAGCAACGACTGGCTGGATAGTGACAATGCGGATGTTTTGTCTGATTCACTGTGCTGTGACTCAAGGTGGCGTGGTCTGATTTGTTCATTGACAGATTTGGCCTGGGCGATCTTGGTCAAAAGATCGGAGTCAACATGATCCAAAAATCACGGGCGAAGGGGTCATCATGGACAACGTGGAAAAGAAAAGTTGGCAGAACAAGTTATAAACGAAAAAGGTCAAGGACAATCGCAGGCAGGTCAAGGACAAACCAGACCCAATGGACGATACCGACAGGTCCCAGGGTTCATAGACAAACAACGATTTCAAGGACTTAGTACAAGAACTAACAAGGTCAAGTATGTGAAGACAATGACAACCAAGGACACAGGACAAGGTGAGCACAACACGAGGACATGTCCTTGAAGTCCATAGAAAAACAAAAATTGATTTATCTGTGATAATTGGATATATCTGCTCGCTATTTCGTAGAGTTGGACATTTTCTGGTTTGTGGCCTTTAGTTTTAAGTTGTGATTTCAGATGGAGGGGCATTTCACTTCGACATAAACCACAACACTGTGGATTATATTACATTTAAAAATTTCTGCTGGACTGGTGGAACAACTGAAAGATAACAGAGATTGATTTTTGAAGGGAAAACAGTTGTGCATAGAGGGGGACAAAACATTGAAACTCAAAATGATATGTGTTTTAATCAGTTGATGCAGCTTTACAGGGCTTTTGTTGTTCTTGGTCATCCTCTTTTATTCCATCTCGTTCGAGTTATTCTTCTTCTTCCGCCTTCTCTCTGTTTTTCTTCTTCCTCTCGTGCTTCAGCTTTTCCCTCCTCCATCCTCCTCCTCCTCCTCCTCCTCCTCCACCTCCTCGTTCTCCTTCTTCTTCTCTTCTTCTTGAGAGAAGACATTTTCTTGCTTTGTAATGTATTGACATCGAAACCTGTCAAGGCAGATTTGCCATGACAAATTGAGCCTGCGGTTTACTTATTAAAGAGAGAGAGAGGGGGGGGGGGGGGGTATTTTTAAAAAAAATGAAAATATCGCTCGTGTTACGAAGGTAATACAAAGATGGAGCATAATATTGTTAGTATATAAACCGCAGCCTACAGTGTGCATAGTAAGAAAATAGAACTGTATTCTTATTATATATGAATGAGAAGGTGGTTGCATGACTATATAAGAACATTAAGGCATAGTCTCTCTCTCTCTCTCTCTCTCTCTCTCTCTCTCTTCTCTCTCTCTCTCCTCTCTCTCTCTCTCTCACACACACACACACATACACACACACACAAACACACGCACGCACGCACGCTTGCACACACACACACACACACACACACACACACACACACACACACACACACACACACACACACACACTTTTGATGGGATGGCGGGTAGGGGACACTTTGGAAAACTGAACATGGGAAAGCGTAGTCATGTTTAAAAAAGTCATAGAACGAATAGTATGTGTGTGTGTGTGTGTGTGTGTGTGTGTGTGTGGTGTGTGTGCGTGCGCGAGCGTGGCACGGATGTGTATGGTAATACTTTTTGTTTTATACATGATACATGATTTTTTCCATCGAGTTGCATGAATACTTCGGATCAAGTTGCCATATAGATATCATTATTAACGTTAACCCTCGTTTATTATGTCTGAATAGATATTATTAACGTTAACCCTTGTTTATTATGTCTGACAAATGCCTACCATTGTGTAATTTATAAACAGCCTGGATCAGATATGCATGTGCGCCCTTGTGGGTATGAACGTGCGGGAGTGTGTACATGTCTACGGTCTTGTTAATCTGTAGGCGTGTTTGTAATTGTACTAATTGTAATACTGTGTTTTAAACGCGTGTGTGTGTGAGTTCAAACGCACGCGCTGACGTGTGTGTGTGTGTGTGTGTGTGTGTGTGTGTGTGTGTTGTGTTGTGTGTGTCCCCGCTTGTGTGCATAATAGCCGTTTTTTGTTTGTTTATTATTTGTTTGTTTTGAGAGAGGGAGAGAGAGAGAGAGGCAGAGAGAGAAAAGAGAGAGA
>CM031604.1:22871003-22877506 GCA_018398815.1 Conus ventricosus
TACCTTATCACCCATTTATCTTCCATCCCTTCCCTCCCTAACATTACCCACACACCTTCTCAACTACCACGCATAACTACCACTACCTCTTTCATCACCCAACGAAATCATTTATTTTATTCACCCAAACCTTTTTTTTTTTCTTCCCCCCCCCCCCCCCCATTATTATCAATCCACCATTACCACAACCATCACAAAGATATCACACCATCCCAATAAACTAGACACACAACCCTATCATATCACACACACACACCCCCCCCTACGCAACCCCCCCCCCCTCCTTTTTCTTCCCATAATCCCCCATGTCATTTCCGCCTACCGGCCATTCTCCCCTACATGGACAACAACGGATGAGTCATTTTTCGTTCTTTTTTTCGTTTTTCGTTCTTTGTTTGTACTGTCCCAAATGTTAAATGTGATTTATTTTTTCGCCTGAAGAAGACCCAAGTGGTTGAAATGCATCGTGTCTTGTCATGTGCTTTGTTTGTCAATGTCATTGGCGGTAAGAAATAAACTCTATTTCTAAATTTTACTTCGTTCGCCGCCACCAGTCACTCCATTTTGAAATTGTAAAGTTTCAGGTTGTTATCACCACAGCCCAGACTACCATACAGTGCAGTGCCTTTTCAGGGCTGTCAAACTGACACAGGGGAAAAGTCACATCCAGACAGGCCACAGCATCAGAAAAAAAATGATATCCTGAAAAAGAAACAAAGGAGAAAAGCAGTTGATGACTGGTGGCTAAACTGTAGACATCTCATGGAACGTGAACTAGACTGAACTGAGAGGGCCAGGCATTCCTTGTTGTTGCACTCCCACATTGTTCAAAAGAAAAACTTTGAACATATGAAAATACATTTTAAAAAATAATATAGGCCAAAAGACACTGCAGAATGGCGCCTTGGCTTAAGGCTGTGTCAGACCAATTGACATAGGCCAGAACACCAAGGCTACATCAAAATGTTGTTATGCTCTGCATAGTTATGTGGGGATTGTCTTCAGTCGTGACAAGCTCCTAGCATAACATTATCAGTCTCCCAAATCCCCCGAAGTCGGAGTGTGGCTACCCATGTGGCGGGGTAATCAAAAACGGTCACACACGTAATGTTCTCATCCCCAGCTGATGCATTTGTGCTATAGTGTTCAAATGCTTCGGCTGTTCGGATGATCCCTGGAGTCTTTTAGCCAGGGTACGGACAACAACAACAACAACTGCAGAATGGGTTTAATGGTCCAGTCTGTACAGTGTGTACTATTTCCACTGCCTAGTGGCCACATTACAACCACAACAGAAAGCTGGCATGTCATAAATCGCGATCGGGAAAAAAAATGCAAAAGAGTTTCCAGAACAACACCAAGAGAATGATCCTCTAAGGCATCAAATCAGTCGACGACAGTATAGAAAGACAACAGCAACAATTAGTTTGAGAAAAGGCGGAATCAAAGACAGCGACAGAAAAGCGGAAGTGACTAGCGGACAACTTGCAGAAGGCGAGCAAGCTGTTCTGAAAGAATCCCCTGCATACTGACGGGGTCTGATGTTAGGCTGGCGCTTCATTTGTTTCATGATTGTGTTAGGAGTGTTGTCTTTTCTTTTTTTTTCTTTCTTTTTCTTTTTTCAAGAAATGAACTCAAGTATGACGGTGAGCACAGGTTGAAGAAAAAAGCAAGCGCGCAGATCTTTTGCCTGTGCACTGAAGACCATTGTATTCTAACAGTCCCATCTCAGAGGAAAAGTGTAGTCGTAAATTTAAATCAAGAAAAGCGATATGGCCAGACGAAATCATAGGAGAACTCTAAAGAATCCGTCTGCGTAGATAATCCCATTTTCTGAAGTTTTGCAATGTTCTCTTTGATAACGGTGTTTTCCCTGCCGACTGGAGAAGTCTATTATCTGCGCAATGTTTAAGAAGGGAGATACAAAAGATCCTTGACATTGTCGAGGTGTTTCGCTGTGTGACGTTAGACAGAAAATATTTTGTGGAATCATACCAAAAAAAACACACACAAAAAAAACCCTGCAAGCATGGGTATGACAGAAAATGCTCGGCTGGGGAATACCCAGCTAGTTTCAATGAAGGACACCCCACTGTGGATCTCTCACTTCGTCGTTAGTCTGTGTTCACAAACTAGGAAGTCTGAGTTGAAAAGTATACGTCGCCTTCACAGATCTTTAGAAAGCTGTTGACATAGTTTGCATAAAACCTACTCTGGCCTGATCTTATTTGAAAACTGGGGAAAAGGGAAGTACTCTGTTGCAATAAAAGCGCGCACTACAATATCAAAGAAAGTGAAATCTGAACCAAATTATCGTAGTATAGAGTAGTAGTATCGACAATGGTATGCAGGCATTCAGCAGAGAGGTGTTTACACCTCTATGCTTTTTTCTTTATTCATAACTGAATGGACACTTGAAGTAATGATTAAAGGGAAACATAGGTGTCAAGTTTTATAAGCCACTTCTGAACTGTTCATACTTTTATTAATATATGGCTTTTTGTCCCTTCTGAATCGGTTATTGGACTACAAACTCAATCTAGTAATACAGACACAGGCACTCTGTCCTAAATCTACAACTTGATGTGGATAGAACTTATATTCTTCTTCTCAGAAATGGTGGTGTTAAAAGCGTCAGAGGGCAGTTCACTTACAATTGAAATGCATTATCAGTTGTCGATGTATGTATCTCAAGTAGATTTAGTTGGTCCATGACATACGAAAAACTTGTCAGGTCGTACAAAGGGCGACCACTGATAACGCAGAATGCATTATGTATGTGGCATCATAAGCACCCAGGCTTCTTTGAAACTGACACACAGGTACAGCCTGCCATGCGATATTGAGAGATCTGTGAATTATGCAGGGCAATGGAATACTATGAAAAGGCGCATCTACTTGGTTTGGAAAAAGCTTTTAGGTGTAGATATACACCCGTTGTTTCATTTTACTGGGAAATGAACAAACTCAGTCACCTTAATTTCCATTGTAAATTGTAAACTGCATCCGTTGAAAACTGCATCCGTTACTGGACAAAGTGAACGCAGATGGAAGAAGAAAGAACACCACCAACAGCACGTAATCTCTGTAAACTGGATGCCACAGGAAAATCAGCTTAGGAGACAAATGCTAGAAACTGTCATTTTCGGTTTTGAATCTTGTTTATTACCTGTTTAGAGAGCTTTTGATTGATTGTAGATGGCAAGATTTAAACGATTATATGACAAATGATAATGCGTGTAATGCTAAGCAATTCCATGCTCCATTTAGGCACTCCTATTTGCTGAAAGATATGATAGATGGCCAGTTGGCCAGTGTGGCTTGAGAAAGGTTGAAATAAACCGAAATATTGCCATTGTCTCATGGGTGTTATGTGGCTTCTATTTTTCATCTTCCAGATATGATAGATATTTGACATTCATTACAACCATATTTTGTTTGACAGATCACTTACACCCGTTCATTGATATCGAGACATATACTAAGTTTGATTTAATATGTCCATCGTATACAGAATCCGGAGATAATGACGTTTTCTTCTCTTGCACGTTTTAAGAACACATTAGAAACGTGCATGCTGCACCAATATGTAAATCCAGAGTTTGTTTTTAGTTAAGTTTATTGACGTCATCCATAGATATTGAAACTGTTAAAATCTTTGTATTCATTAGTATTCTTCTTCTTCGGCGTACGCAGGCTGATACTCCTGCGGACACTCCCTATATGGACAGGCAAGTATTAATCCCATCTGCCCAACGAAGGGAGTGGAGTTTTGTGTGCGTATTCATTAGTATAAAACATGTAAGGTAATGGAAGGAGATTTGTCATTATCGATGAATGTTGAAAACATAAATGATTTGCATTAAATGGATGTTGGATGGCAAAAATGGATATTGTATGGCAAGTATATTTAGGCATATTCTGTCACGTAGGTTTAAGGCCTTTTGTTGAATGAATCACTCGCATTCGCTTGCTCTGTCTCTGTCCGTCTGTCTGTCTGTCTGTCTCTCTCTCTCTCTTCCCATCCCCTCTTTTCTTTCTTTCTTTCCTTTCCTCTTCTTCTTCGTCATCGTCATCGTCGTCGTCGACGTCTTCCTCCCTACCTTCGCCTCTTCTTACTACGTTTATCTTTTATTCCAATTACGCTCTCTCCCTTTTTCACCTCACCTCTCTCCTTCCATTCTCTCTCTGTCCACTTCTCAACTCTTCCCCCCCCCCCTTCTCTCTCTCTCTCTCTTCAATCTTTGTCTTAACCTTTCTACCTCTCTTTCTATCTCTTTTTTTTTCTACCTCTCCTTACCTCTCTACCCACCCTCTCTCACTTTCTCGTGTTTCTCTTTGCCCCCTCCCCCACCATCTTTACTTCTCTCTCTATCCCCTCCCCTCTACTTCTCTCTCAGTCTCTCCCTCTGCTTCTTATTCTACCACCTCTGTCTCTACTTTTTGTCTCTTTTTCTGTGCTTTTCTACTTCTTTTTTTCTACCACCTTCTCTCTCCACTTCTGTGTCTGCCACATTCCTTCTGTCTGAACTTTTTCTACCACCTTCTCTCTCCACTTCTGTCTCTACCACTTTCTTTCTCTGCTTAACATTCTTACACCGCTATCTTCTTTTCTCTACCACCCTGTCTCTTTACCTCTCCCCCTGAGACCTTCTCTCACTACTTCTCTCTCTACGTACTCTCTCTCTCTCTCTCTCTCTCTGTGTGTGTGTGTGTGTGTGTGTGTGTGTGTGTGTGTGTGTGTGTATGTGTGTGTGTGTGTCCCAGCGTCACTCTCTCTACTACCGTTCACTCTATTTCTCATTACCACCACTACCACCACCACTACCACCACCATCACCACCACGCCTCTCTCTCTGTGTCTGCTTCTTGTTGCTCCCCCGTCTCCACCTCGTCTGCGAAAATAATGTTCTCCCCTCCCCCCCCCCCCCCCCCATCCCCCCTGCCTTTTACCTCTCCATCTAATCCGCCTTCATCCTGTGCCGTTGCCTCGTTCTTCACCTTGTAGTGCTTCTGCGGCTGCTGGTAGCATCGGGTGCTTGCGTCGTTCCTTTTTCCCTCCTTCCTTATTCTCCTTCATGTTTTAGTCATCGTCTTGGGGCTCAGTGACGCGCGCCCGACAAAGACGTGGACAGACTGAAGGAAAAGGGTGCTCATGAATCGTTAATCGCCCGCTGCACCGCCTCTTTCACATGCTAATAACAAGGGAGAGAAAAACTCAATAGCTGCGGTGACCTCACGTGACACCACTCCCGAGTTCATTCCCTTCGCTTCTCCTCGTGTCCTCCTGTCCTACCCCCTCCCCCCTCCTCCTTTTTTCTGCATTGTTTTGGTCTGAGTCGGGTTTATGTGTTTTGTTTTATTTTTTGTTTGAGGTTGTTTTGTTTTTATTTGATCTTATATAAGAATCATTATATTGCTGTTCTTATCGCTTTTTTTAAATCGGTTTTGTTTGATTTCATTCCTTTGGCTTAAAAGAATTCGTGTTTTCAACCCGAAGATGAAAACAGGTATTTCTTTCTTTCTTTCTTTCTCTCAAATGAACAGCAATGTATGGGGACTTCTTCCTCGGAAACAGCTTGTACGCAATCGTATTGCAGCGTTTTAATACTTTCTTAATTATTTAAGCATACCGAGGCAAATTTGTGTAAGCTGCTTTAGATCGGATCCTAGGAAGTTGAGTGATTTCAAGGGGGGGGGGGGGGGGTAGAGAGAGAGTGAGAGAGAGAGGAGAGAGAGAGAGAGAGAGAGAGAGAGAGAGAGAGAGAGAGAGAGAGGAGAGAGAGAGAGAAGAGAGCATACAAACAAACGAAAAATTTAATCAGTATAGGCCATGGCGCCTTCTGATGGGGGTGTAATAGAAGAGAGAGAGAGAGAGAGAGAGAGAGAGAGAGAGAGAGACAGACAGACAGACAGACAGACAGACTGAGATCTTTGCAGTCCTCATCATCCGTTCCTCAATTTTTCACCCTCCCCCCCTCCTCCCCCCCCTCCCCCCCCCCCCCCCCCGGCACCCTTCTTCTCCTCTCATCGTCCACCCTTTCTCTCTACTCTCTTCCCTGACCCGCCCAGATTCATCTGTTCGCCGCTTCCATACCGGCAGTTCACGCTTAGCCATTGATATGGGGTGGCCAGAAGGCAGCCCAGCGGAGACGACTCTGCATTGCTGCAGTGATGTCTGTTCTGATTCAACAGAGAGGACTGTGCGTTGCTGCAGTGATGTCTGTTCTGATTCAGCAGAGAGGACTGTGCGTTGCTGCAGTGATGTCTGTTCTGATTCAGCAGAGAGGACTGTGCATTGCTGCAGTGATGTCTGTTCTGATTCAGCAGAGAGGACTGTGCATTGCTGCAGTGATGTCTGTTCTGATTCAGCAGAGAGGACTGTGCGTTGCTGCAGTGATGTCTGTTCTGATTCAGCGTCGGTAGGGCAGTAGCTACGAAGTCCCCCACAGACAGGAATCGCCTGTCACGGGGTGCAATGTGAATGAGCGTCCTTCTCAATC
>CM031604.1:22887017-22917017 GCA_018398815.1 Conus ventricosus
GTGGTTAGCCACACAGACGCAACGGGAAGTTCAGGTCAGCCCCTACCAAAAACCCACATTGTAGGATTTGTGGGGGGCCCGCCCGGGCCGCTTCCCCCAAACTTGCGGAGTGTGCGCGAGTCCATGAACGACGTGACCTCAAAAGTAGAGAACAATAAAAGGGGCTTCTGGCCACCCGTTCAACCAGTTTCGACCGGGTGACTCCAGAATCCCCCTTTTATTTTTCTCTGACAAGTAAGACTTAAATAACCAAAAATAACGATTTTTTACAAACAAAATATGTGTAGGTTTTACCCTTTTTTTCAATACTTTTTTTCTAAACTTTTGAAATTTTATTTTTGCTTCAATCCTTTGTAAAACTTGGGTGTTTAAATTAAGGATTTGGGGTGACTTGGGGTAACTTGGGTTTAAGAACAAAATGACTTGAGTGTGTGCATGCTGGGGTGGGGGGGGGGTTGGGGTGGGGTGGGGTGTTAGGGGGGGTGGCTATCCCGCCCCCCCCAAATAAAATAGGCCCAAGTGATCACTAGGGTCGTTTGCCCTTTTTTGCCCGCTGGTTTTTGCGGGTCAAACGCCCCAGTGTCACTTACCTATTTTGCTGCTGTCTTTGCGGTCAAGTGATCACAAGGATTTTTTGCCTAGTTTATGCTGGCCCCTCTTTTCTCAACCAGCTTGCAACGGGCTTTGGCAGAGTTACGCATTTTATGCGACCCCCATTTTTTATGGCGGCTCTAAGCCAGTGTTAGACACCCATCATTGATATTTGGAGCATTTAATGGAGAAGTGCTGGCTAACACTCTCCCTCCATACGGGTAAATGTCAAAGGGTCTCCCTCCTATCTAGTTTTTTTTGCCAAACCCCCAAAGCTATTCAGTTGCATAAATTTAATGATAGTTTGACGTTTGCACACAGTTCATTAACTGTTTCCCAGCTTTGAAATTTAGTAATTAAAAAAACAAAGAAATTTTGAAAAGTTTTAGCAACGAATCAGCCATTTTCACCTGCGTTTAAGAAATAAACGCCATGTTAAAAGCGTTTTTGGGTTTTTTCAAACATGCTTTAGCTTCTAAAGCCGGCCCAACAATCAACGGGGTTTGGATTGTTTTGTTGGCCGACTTTCAAAAAATGCGGCCTTTTTTTAGAAAAGGAACCATTCATAAATAGTCAAAATTATTAAAAACCGGTATATCTTTTTTCAGCAATATTTTTTTTAAACGTTTTCTTTTCCTTAAAACCAAAAAACCTTTAAGATAGTCGTGTTTTTCCCAAAAGCAGTCGGTTTTCACTTTTTTCCTTTTCTTTTCCCTTCCCAAAAAAGCAATGCTTCTTTTGGGTTTTGCTGGCAGAGAACGGGCTTTGTTTCTTTTTTTGACAAATACCCAAAAACAGCGTGAAGAAAACCCTTTTGGATTTGAATACCGCGAACCGTTCTTGGGTAAACCTTTTAGCCTTTTTAAAATAACAACCAATAAAACACAGGGGTCACGCCGAGCACAGTCAAAAAAAACCTTCTCATCGGCTCAGTTAAAAGGTGAAATCGGTTTTCTTTTTCAAGAATTTTGCTGTTTAACCTGGTCAGGTGGCCCCGCCAGCCCCGCCTTATGTGGTTACAGTTAGTTAATTACAGGTACATGGGGCCCACCCGGGACCGCCGTATTTGTTTTTTCCCTCCCCAAAAACCCCCGAATTGGGTTGTTTACACAGGTCCCGGCCCAAATTCTTTAATGAGTTCAAAATTTAGGGGGATTCCACTCAGTGTTTGCTGACTGTATGGCGAAAAAAAAAATTTTTAATTAAGTTCTTACTTATGTTCCCTTTTAAGTTTCTACTTAAGTCACCTCAAGTTCTTAAAAATTTTTTGATCAACCCCCCTCAATTCTAACAATCCCCTCTAAGTAAAACCCGTTCTTTTTAAAGTAACAAAATTATTTTTTAAGTTTTTTAAAGTTTTTCCCACTAAAATGGATCAAAATGATCTTTTGTTGTTGGCGGTTTGGCATGCTGTTGTTTTTCAGTTTTTATTTTTGTGGTTGAATTTTTTGGCTGCTTTTGGTTTTTGTTGTCTTGTTTTTATATTTTATAACCGTAATAACCGCCCCCAACAGCAATCGCCAAAAATGAAAATTTGTTTTAAAGAAAATATAAGATTTTGGGGGTGTAGGACCCCTGTTTTTGTAGGCCTCGAATCAACTTGTTCTGGCTTTTTTATCCCGGGGCATTGAAAAAACTGGCTGCGGCTCTGGCATTTTTCTTCTGGATTGTAACTGAATTTTTTGTTTTGTTTCCACTTGCTTTTTTTTTTCCTGCTGCAACGCGTCCAGGATGGGGGGTTTTATTACCATTTTTCACCTGATTCAATTTTTTTTCTGATTCTGTTCTGATGATTTTCTGGTCGGTCTTTTTAAAGGAAATAAAATCTATATGTTAAAAGTAATTAATCCCATGTTTACGGCGATAATAATGTCCAAATCGTAATATAGATCACTCCTAGAACTCTATGACTTTTAAAAACGGGATCCTGTTTTTAAATCATAATAAAATCTTGTTCAGATCAATGGGAGCAAATTACGATGTTAGTGTAAAAACTAAAAAACCTTTTTGCCCACATTTTTTACCATTCTTGATCCTAGTTGCGCTTCATACCTTTTATGATCTTATAATGTCTTTTGTGGGACATCTGTTGAATCGTTTATGCTAAATTTTCATGCCGAGAACTTTTTTTTTTTTTCCGCATGCTGCCAAAAAATACAACCTCCCCTTTTGGGCATAACAGCTTGGTCTAATTTTTCATTTGAAATCCAAAGAGGGATTAGGTCGCTTTTTGGGCTGTAGCAGATCGTCGCTGTTCTGTTTTATTACAAATTTTTATTATTTTTTTTTTAAAAAATGACGCCGAAAAGATGTTACCAATCGATACCATTCTCTTTATTGGACCCCTAAGAAAGGGGATCCCCCCAAATGCTTGGTAAAACCCGTTTTTTAAAACCCGTTTGATTTTGGCAATAGATTTTTGAAGATTAGCAAAGCTGATTCTATCATTGCAGTTTCTTTTCCTATAAAATTTTTCAGAAGCAAGGAATAATTCCAGACAATCAATATGAAAAATTAAAAAAATACATTTATAAAAGGGCTTCTTCGTAATGTGTTAGGCGGTGCAGTAGTAATGCGCTTGCTTTTAGCGGAATAATTACGTTTAGTAAACTGTGGGATGACGGGGAGAGAAAAAGCATAACAAACTATGGGCAATACAGTGCACAAGACGCCTATAAAAAAGCAAAAATTGAGCATTTAGATTTTTTTAACGACAAACTAAAAAAAACGGGGAAATCACTTACACTTTTAAAGACTTGCCAGGCAAAAAAAATTTATCTTGTAACAGGAAACAATCGGGGACATTTGCCCCCCCAAAAATTTAGTACTTTTACACCTCAGAAAAAAAAAAAGAGCAAAAAATCGTTTTATTGTCTTTGGCATGACCGTCGTGTATTTTTTTCGCAAATATGGCTGAATAAAAATAAACAAAATTATTTTCCCAAAAGGATTTTGGGAAGGGAATCACGGCATAAAAAGCAAAACCCCAAGCAGGGGAGTCAGCGAACAAAAGAAAAGGAATGGTTACTAAAAAAGCGATTGGAAAATTTATTACCTCCCTAGCGAATCAGAGCCCAACACTTTGTAAAAAACACCGAACGACACCCCAAAAAGGGTCTTCTATATTTACCCCATGATACGATTAGACGAAAAAGTTTTAAGTACGCACTACAGTCATTGACATAGCTTCAAGTACAAAGAGGGGAAACCCGGGGAACACAAAAGAGTGCTTTGCTGTTGCTGTTGCCATACAACTAAAATTTCCCAGCGAGGCCCGCAAACTTATCCTCGATGATTCAAAGCGATGATGGAAAAAAATTTAAAAAGGTCGAGTGAATAAATTATTGTTAAACATTGGTTACCTTAAAAAGAGGCATCCCGGGAAAGTTCACAGATCACAGTTTTTGGTTGAAAATTTTAAAAACAGTTATCTGAAAGACTTTTTTCCTACCAGTACACAGAAGTGATTGACAATTCCGCAACACAGAAGGGTTTAAAGGACTGCCTCATTTTGCGCGAAATGAAAAAATGAAGAATTAAAGGGGGCTAAAACCATACAAGCAATAAAAAGAAAAAAAATAAATGTTGTTAAAGGGAGACCCCAGTTCACCCGGCAAACAATTCCCGTTTGTTTAAAAGTAAGGTATTTTTATTTACGGGGGGCAGGGGGGAACCCTCGCATCAGGGCAACAGATCCATTTGGGGGTTGACCGTTGAATAAAAAAAAATTTTGGAAAAATGAACCGGTGTATTATTTACGAGAAACTGACACGACAAAACCAACCAGTCCTCAAAGATTTTTTGGAAGGAAAACTGCAGAAATCCCCCCAAAATCAGTTCCCGGGTTGTTTAAATTTTTTTTTAAATTTTACAAAATTTTTTGATTTAAAATGGAAGCTCGAACGAAACAAGCGAAAAAAGAGATAAATAAAGAAACTAGAATAAACGAGAATCTATGATAGTGTTCGCTATTAAGAATTAATACGAGAATCACAGGGGTCGTATTCTGCTGAAAAAGAAACAATTACGAGGTTTCATCGGCACATGGCACTGAAGATCACTTTACACCCCAAAACCCAAATTTTGCTATCAAAAATGGGAAAAAAATATCTTGAAAAAAAATAAAAATTCGAGCCGTCAAGCAAACTGAGAAAAATTGAATGAAGGGAAGAGATATGATTGATTTTCTAGTTTAAATTTCAGGAAAAAAAAGCCCAAATATAAACTCTTCGGTGAAGAAGATTGAAAATTATGCTTTTTCTCCAGTGCCCAATTGCATAAAAAAACTCTGGATAAAAAATCTCGTTAGTGTTTTTTCCCCTTTAATCTCTTTGTTACACAGTTGTGTTGATCTCATGTGATAGATCGCATTTTTTACGTTGTCATGATGAAAAGTATTTTTTGAAAAATGCTTCTTTTGTGTTGTCTGTGAAGTTTGACTGCAAACACTGCGGATATTCCCTTGCTTTCAAGGGTTTTCCGGCCGAAATACGTACTTTTCGCCCTTTAAACAATAAACCCTTAATCCCCCTCCAGAAATTCACCTTCATCTTTCCAAAAACCCTTTTTGTTAACAGTTAAATGAAAAGGGCGAATCTTTGGATAATAATGATCATAACCCGGCACCCCTTTTACTATTTTCCTTCCTGTCTTATAGTGTCTTCATGGGGGATACTATAACAAACTGTCTGTACTGGTAAAGAAAATTGGGACTCTGGTCGGGGGTTTTTAAATGTCTAAAGAAATTTTAACACAAAAGTTTTGAAAATTTTAAAAACATAAACCCAATAAAAACGGTTTGCCCCAATTTGACTTTTTTTTTTTTTTCATCCTTTTGCCAAAAAGGATCATGAAATTTTCTAAAGTCCTAAAAATTTGGTTTTTAAAGTCGCTTAATTCCCTGTTTCTTTGGTGACCAATTGACATTTTTTACGCTTGTGCAGTTTTTCCCATAGTCTTTCCGAAACACTGTTGTTCATCAGTTGAAAAAGCCCTTTTTCGGCATCGGGATTTATTTAAAAAATCAGTGTTCTCTGAGTATGGTTTCATGAACGTTCTTGATCAAAAGCTTATACGGAACGCCGTAAACTTAAAACCCAGTTTAAAAAAAATTTGTAGAAGCTGTAATGACAGACTTTTTTTTTTTTGTCTCGAAGTTTGGGCCAAAATTTGGGCGGCTCTGTTTTTCCCACTTTAGCTTTTTTTGCTAATGGGTAGTCTTTAGCAGGTCTGGAGTTCCTGAGGATTTTCTAAGCAACTTCTAAAATAAAAAACCACGCTGTTGATTGTGTCAAACTTTTTCAACCATTTTAATGCTCTTTGAAATTTTCTTGTCTCTGTGTACATTTAAAGTTGCAAAACGGAAGTGATTGCGCCATTGCCCATCCTACCGATTGTTTTCATCTAAATACATAAGATAGTTAGACCTTTTACTCGCTAGTCCCAAGTATTTTTTGTTTGCTTTACATAATGATGCACGCCTACTAAATTCCTCCCCCAATCCGTTTTTAATCATCGAACATTGGTAATCGACAAAAAAACAACTGTACTCCAGTAAACTTAAGAAAACGTCCCAGCCCTCCCGGGCGAGAAAAAGTAATGCGCGGATCCAGGCTGTAATGTTTCATGCAGCTTTCTATAATTTTTAAAAATACCGCCCAAAAAACAGTACGGCCCAAAAAATGCATCAGTAGTCTCCCCTCGTTTACAATTAACTTGCCAGCTCTGAGCGCGGGACCGAATCACTGTTTCCTTTCCCCCTAAGACTAAAAAGAAAACCCTCTTTAGGCGGGAAATGTATCTTCGCAAACCTTTCCCCAATGTTCAGTCTCATGGGGGAAACGCCCTTTCTAAAGAGAGTTGGGTCCAAAATATTCTTCTGTTATTGGGGAGGACTTTTAAGGGAAAACATGACTCTAATGATCCCTTTGTGCTGTAAAGGGCTAAAAAAACTGTTTTTTAAATTTTAAAAACATGTACTTTTCTGAGACTGTGCAAAGCAGTTTTCCTAAGGGGTTCTACTGCTTTTATTATAAGATGAGAGTCTAACCTCGCAAGATGAAAGAAATGGGCAGTTCCAGCTTAGGATCAAACCAGTTAAGATTGATTTACTGTGCGCGCTCCTCTAAACTTCCCCCTAATGTGACATGGCCCCTTTCTGTCGGGTTTGGGTCCCCGCTGTTTGACTTAGTTCTAAAAACAAAACCAAAAATGTGTGGTGAGGAACTGTTGTTTGGGTTTTAGGGGTCATTATGATTTTAGATAATTTTGTTATTAGAAAGTCATTACGCACTTTCTGCATGCGTTTAAAAAGTATTTTGCGCATCTGGTCCTCTAATTTTAAATTTTTGGGGTTGAAAGAGCCATCCGACCTGACAATAACGAAGCAATGAACAAACTGGTGATTTTTCACTAAGGGTGTTTTTGGAAGTTTTGAGGAGTTTGGCCCCCTTTATAAGAACAAAAAGTGATTCGAATTTGCGTAAACAACAAAAGGACTCGTTTGCATCCGTTTCCAGTTCTTAAAAATAACTTTAATCCGGGTGGGGGGGTATTTTTGTATTCATCAAATGGGCCGATCAATGTTTCTTTTGTTCGCTTTTCGGCTTGAGCAGATGGAATTCTTGTTAAAAAAATTTTCTACAGAATTCTTTTTTCAATGTTTTTTTTTAGTTTGCTAACACCCACCATTGTTTTATTAATGTGTAATGCGGCAGCCCTGCTGGTGGAAAAATCAGTTTAAGTCACATATTTTGCCTGGGTCACCTATTGTTGGCTGTTCTTGGGGCACTTTTTAAAGCAGTAATTTTTTTTCCTCACCCATGTGTATACTTAACTTTTGGGTTTTTTTGTTTTTTCAAACGATCAATGGAATCCAGCTAAAGGAAAGGATATTCCACTAAAATTAAAATCATTTATGTAAAGGGTTTTAGTTAGATACTCTCTCTGTGTTTTTGCGGACGTAATGCAGCTTTTCAAGAACCAACAATAAAATTTGTTGTCCGAATCTTTTTTGTTTGAACTGCTCTTTTTTGCGCTAAGCTGGAGTGTGGGAAAGTAAGCCTTACCAACAATCCGGGGGTACTTAGCCTGTTTTAACTAATCTCAAAATTGCCCCCTGACCAACCAAGGGCCTCTCATTTTGGCTTTTTCACGGCCGCCCTCAAATGTGTAAGCAGTTCGTCTGCCCAACCAGGGTTTTAAGTCATTAGAGAAAGAAAACCTGTTTTTGAGTCGAGACCCAGATTCTAATTTTTTCATTTATTGTTAATAGTCGAATAAAAAAACTAAAATACTTTAACTGGGGGTCTATTGTTAGTTTTCCCGGAACTTGGAAATGCATGAGCAACACTTTTCCTGTACGTTTGTTGATCAAGACTTCTAATCAATACGTTTAAAGCTTTTGACAAACGCCTCCCTTTAAACATTCCTTCAAACAATTCGTCTTGTCCCTTTATAATCTTACCATGTTATTTCCTTTTTTAAATCAAACAATTTTTTTAAATTAAAAAAAATACAACATCGTCTCCAAAGGCGTCTTTAATCGAAACAATATCAACGTTTTTTGTGTTGGACTAAAATAAAGTATAAAAAGCCCTTGTGTTTTTAATGTGAGCTGTTTAAAAGAGTTTAATGTCTCGTTACTTTTTTTTAAAAAATTCCTTTTTTTATCTGTCGGTGTTGGCTGTTGAAAAACTTTCCCCCTTTCCTTTTTTTGAAGATCAAACTTTGTCTTTTATAGTCATCAAAATCGGCCTGTAAACACTAAATTCTTCTCCTGATGTGCGGTGCTATTTTCTTTTTTTATTGTCAGTTTTGGGGAACGAGAGTTTTGTGTTATTTGTTGAACCCTAGCTGTGTGCTTTGGGTTTTGTTTTTATTTTTTGCCCGCCGCACTTACAGCTAATGAACCCAAAGCAAGCTTTAAAAACAAACCCCAGGGGAAAGCGCGGGTGCACCAAAAACCTGTTGCTTAAAAGACCAACACTCGTTCCTGCGGTGAATATGTGATGTTCCGTATTAACTTGTAAAAGCATTAAAGGGGAGCGAATCTTGTTTTGGGTTTTGCTGTATTTTGAAAAGGGCCCCCCTTTTTGTTGCATTTGTGTAATGTTTTTAATCTAAAGTTTTTTTGCGGGGGGGTTTTTTTCTATCCTTTTTTTAAGTGGCTCTGGCGATGTAGGGGTTTTTTATTGTTTAAAAGACATGTTTTTTTTAAAAAAAAAAATTTTAGTAAGTATTCTTTAATCTGTTTATGAAAATTTCCTGGCATATTTTAAAAACAAATGTGCATTAAGCGGTTTTTCGTCATCTTTTTTTTTTGCAAATTTTAATGTTTATTTCGTCTCTAAAAATTCCCCACTTCCATGCAAAAAGATTATCCTCCGTTGACCTTGTCAACCCTAAACCGTTTTTTCGTTGTTAAATTAATCTCGGCTAAACTGGAAGGAAGTCTTAGACACAAGGTCTGTGTTTTAACTTTTATGCCCCCCCCTCCCAAAAAAAATTTTTATTTCACAAAACTGATAAGGTTTAAGCCCGCAGCGTAGATTTTGGTTTGACAACCCTCAAATTGACATTGCCTTTCGTTTTTTAAAAGGTTAAGAAAATTTTTTGTTTGTCTTTTAAATGGGTTTTTCTCTTGCAAAGCAATAAAAAAACCTTTGGGTGATCTTTCTAGACACTAAAACAAAAATTCCCTTTAGTGTCTGCCCGCTTTTAGGGTGTGTAGAAAAGGGAATACTCTTTCTAAAATTTCTAATTTTTCTGATATTTTTGCCAATAACCCTTTCTAAGTGAGGTTGCAAAAAAAAGTCAAACTCTAATGCGATGTCAGAAAAGTGTACTTTTTCGGGTTATGATTGAAACACGTTTTGTATTTATTAAAAAATTGTTCTAGACAATCTTCTTTTAATGACCTTTAAAAGGGGGCATGCGCACTTTCAACTCAAAATCCAAGGGGAGGAAAAGCGATTTTCCATCCAAAATTACAGCTACTACTTTTTACCGTCTTTAGCATCTTCAGGCCCATTCTGTGTTTTTGTGCTTCATTATTTTCGATTCCCTTTAAAAAAGCAAGATCATTCCTTTTATTCTCGGTTACCCTAGACAGAATGGTTAAAAAATATTTAATTGGTAAAGAAAATTTTTCTTGCCCCTCAAGTTTTATAGAAATTTTCTTAACAATTGCCCACCCGTTCTCCAAAGTTTCCTGTTTTTGTCCCGGATAGTTTTTTGAAAGTAAATTTGAGAGGGCCATATTTTCTGTTAGTTGGAAAATTTGGGGTAAGTTTATCTGCAAAATAGGTGGATTATTTTGGAAAAATATTCCGTTTTTCCTTCCGCCGGGCCTTTTGTTTTTATGGGGCAAGAATGGCCAATGGGACTTTTTTTAAAAAACAAAATAAAAAGTTTTTATTTTAAAAAAAATGGGGTTAACAAGAAATTTGTGTTTTTGATGGAGCGGTTAGGAAAGACCCGAAAAGCTCATCCCAAAGATCCATTTCGGTGAATTGAAAATCGGGGGCATTTTAAAAAGTTTGGGTTTCTGAATTATTCCAAAGTTTTTAAAAAATAAAAGTGAGGCCATTTGAATTTTAAAAACGCGGAAACTTGGGTTCGGCTTAAGATAAAGAGAAATTTAAAATTTTAAGGGGGGAAAAAGCGGGGCTTTAATGGGTAAAAAATCGCCTTGGATTTTAACCAAAAAATTGATGGGGGAGTTCTAAATTAAAAAACCTAAAGGAACTTTGGGGGGGGGGCAAAACAAAAAGTTAAAAATTTAAACAAACGGACAAAAAAATAAAGAGAAACGCGTCCAAAAAAAAAATTAGTTGGATGAAAAAATATGGCCCTTTTATTTTTAAGAACCACGAGACGTTAAAAAAGGTCGCTGGGGAAAAACAATGGGGCAATTTAAAAAAAAAAAAAAACCGGGGTAAACCCCAATAAGGGGGAAAAAAGAAAACCCAAAGAAAAAAAACTTTTCAAAATCGCTCAAAATTTTCTAACCCAAAAAATTTGCGGGTGGAAAAAAACCCTTTTTGGGGGGGGGGGGGGGAAAAAAGGGAGCAGGTGTCCTTTAAAGGTTTAAAACGGCCTTAGGGTTTTTCAAAAAAAATTTAAAATGGTGAGGCATAGGGGGTGTGGTGTGGGCGGGGGCCCCGGCCATGCCTTACCCCCCGTAAAACATGGGAAAAAAAAAGTGACATTTGCTTTTAAATTAAAAAAAAGGAAGCGTGGGGCTTTCCGAATTAGGGGGTTGTTAGTGGCTTTTTCTTGCCAAAGAGTTTTGGTTATCGGCATTAGGGGTTTTTGCCCCTAAAGGGGTTTTTTTTATAAAAAAAGACCAAAACCTAAGAAGAAAAAAAAAGGCGTTTTTAATTCAGGGGCCCCTTTTTTTTTTGTCCGGAAAAGGTTTTTGGGCTTTTGGGGCGGGGGTTGGATGTTATTCTGGGGGTATCTTGGTTATGCTTGCATATTACGGTAAATTTTTTCGTTTTCCCGATTTGTTCTTTGCCGAGGATTTATATTAGTTTTTATGTCTAATTTAGTTAGGCGAACAGCAGTATAAAAAACCCAACGCGTCTTTTTCATTTCGGTTTGGGGAAAATTTTTTTTTTCTTGAAGGGGAAATCCGGGGGAAGAATTAATGGGCCCAATTTTTTGTTTGTTTTTGCTCAAAACCGTGAAGGGTCGTTTTCTCGACCTTTGTCTTGCCCTCCCAAATAATTGAAAAATTTTATTGCTATTCCCGTTAGTAGGCCCCTTAAAAGTGCAAGAAAATTTGTCCTGCGTTTTGTTTTTGGCCCCTTTTACCCCAAGGGGAAAAACTTTTAAAAAAAGTTTAAATTCCGTTTGTTTTTTTGTGCCGCCCCAAAAAAGGGGGGGGAAGGGCCCTATTGATCCAATTTTTTTGGTTTTCTTGGCCTAAAAACACATCCCTTTAAAAAGCCTTATGTTATTTCTTTACTAAATGGATTTTAAAGGGTTTCATCGGGTTTTGCTTTGTCCAAAAATTGAAAAGGGGTTTTAAAGAAATTGTAAGAATCCCCAAAAATTGGGGGGTTTTTTGTCAGCAAAAATCCCAACCCTGATAAAACCACGTTTAACTGTTTGTAAATGTCGGAGACTTTAAAACCACACTTTTGGGGGCGGTGTTTTAAAAGGGGGTTAAAAAGTTTCAATAGTCTAATTTTTGAAAGGGAGAACGGGGGCACAAAATCAGGTATAGTTGATTTGTTTTTTTAATTGATGCCCCAGCAAATTTTTTTTGATATTTATTTAAACACATTTTTATTTTGTTTAAAAAATGTTTGTAACAATAACAACCCAAGACCGTCCTTCGTTTTTAGAACATGCTATTGATAACAATTGCGGAGCCAAAATGGTCGCACTTCATGAAATATTTTACAAAGTCATATGGTTTAATATAAGTGAATCCAAGGAGAATAATAAGATTCTAAAACTTGACAAATCAGGGGCCAAAGTTAGCCAGTTAACAATACCTGATGGTTATTACGGGTTTTGCCCACTAAAAGAAGCAATGAGTAACTTCGACATTACTCTCAAACTTAACAATGCAAATCTAAAAGCAATGTTAACATTCAAGCCTGAAGAAGAAGGAGGTTACTATTTGATAAAGAGCTAGCTAAAATGTTAGGCTTTGCAGCTGACAATCATAGATTTAGAGTTACACCAGACAAAACTACTTATGAGGGGGAAAATCCGCTCGATCTTGCATTACATTCATTGCTCTATGTTCATTTGGATGAGCTAAGCACTGATGAAAACTTATATGATGGAAGGCCCTCAACTGTTTTAAGAGCTCTTCCGTCAGGGAAAGCTGCATACTGCGATTATGAAATTATACAATTCCCTAATTTACAGTTTAAAAGATTAGTTTGTGGGAGGGTCGGATCATTTAATATAAAAATCACAGACAAAACGGGGAAAGTTGTGAAATGTAATAACCTACACATTGTTTTAGAAATAAAATAATTAGTTGTTCTAAAAATGTCGCGTGGACCAGAAGAATCAGGAGTTACATTAGCGCCTGTGAGGTGTATAACTTTAGAATTAAAAGACCTTGCAGACGTTGCGGACTTTGAACAAAATGGTGAGATAGGCGTTTTGTATGGTTTTGAGTACACTAAAGATGGTGATTATAAACGCAAAGAGGTTGCCGACAACAAAAAGTTTCCTAAACTAGAACAACTGCGTAATGTAGAAGCAAATAATGCTGGCCAGTATGAATATAAAATAGTTCGAAAACCTGACAGCAAATGGCACTTAGAACCATATTTAGAATGGGACATAAAATTTGAATTCATAAGCCCATTTACATTTTTTAGCCGTCAAAAAAGTTTTAGAAAAGCATTCAACTCTGGCCCTTTACATGTAAGTCTTATGCCAGAGGACAATAGTCGGAAAGAGATTGAAATAAAGCCGTATGGGAATAAACAGTACATCCTCCACAGAAGAGAATCAGTTTTGAAAGATGCTTCTACAAAATTACAGTTCATTCCACAAATGAAATTAGGAGACACGTTCACAATGATATTTGAAATTTCTGTCTTAAAAGATAAGGAGAGGGATGGGGTTGTAGGCGTTAGTGACGTCCTTTTAAAAGGAATTCTAATTAGCTGGCAAAACTTAGACGTTGACAGTCTTAAAGTTACTGTCGTCGTTCTTTATGACGGTGGGGGGATTAAGGTCGTTACAACCAGTGACAAAATCAATATTAATCTAAATAGAAGCAATCTTACAGAACTGAATTGGATTAATCTTACACATTTAGATCTTATAGGATTTTATTATACTGAACAAGTTTTGACAGAGAGCATGATAAAAACAATAACTGGATTAGATTAAATTCTGTTATAAAAACTATGGAGCAGTTAAACTTTATGACAAAAACTCCTCATTGTTCATTGATTTGTGGACAGACTGGTTGTGGAAAAACAATATTTGTCCTAGACTTATTACAAACAGTTTATCGCTATAATTTTGATCATATTGTGATTTTCTGTCCAACACTTAAATGGAACAAAGCATATCATGATAGAAGGTTTATATGGACAGATGATGAAATATATTTAGTTGATCCTAGCAATAAACTGAGTGAGTGTTTAGAACAGTTTTATAGACTGTTTGAAGGAACACAGACACTATTTATTATAGATGACTGTTCGGCAGAAAGAGACATAGTTAAAAAGAGAAACACTTTATCAAAACTAGCTTTTAGTGGAAGACATGCTAGGATAAGTGTGTGGATTTTATGTCAAAAATATAATTCAGTTTTAAAAGACTTTAGAGAACAGTTAAAGACTGTAGTTTTATTTCACATGAAAGACAGAGACTCATTTGATGAATGTTTGCGTGAAAATGATGTTATTGAAAATGATCAGGAAAAACACAGGATTAAGCAAAAACTAAAATCTAAAAAGTTTAGAAAATTAGTATTGAAAACGGATAATCCTACACAGTATGTTTGTTTGTAGGGGCGTTATTTTTTGGTTGTTGAAGTCTTACTTGCCAGAGAACAATAAAAGGGGCATTCTGGAGTCACCCGGTCGAAACTGGTTGAGACCGGGTGAGCCAGAATGCCCCTTTTATTGTTCTCTCAAGTCGAGACCTGACTCATGCCGGGCGTCGACGAGTCTCTGAGAATGAGGCTGGGATTTCCCGATCAACACTTCAAGTGTTCGTACTTCTCGCATATCGTGGACATTTCGGGTGTACGTTCGCAGGAGACATGGAGTGCATCTTCGTCCAGTGGGGTCGGATCAAAATTGAACACTGTTGCCTTATGACGTCAGCATCCTCCTGAGCGTCATGCAAGAAGAGGACAAAATGTCGCGGCCCTTCTGTTGTCAGGAATGATATCTGTCTTGATGTCACCCCCACAGCCATGCCTACGGTGCTCTCCGCCTAACTCTTCTGTGTCGGTAAGTTCGTGCGGACTGTATCGTTGGACTAGAACGGAGGTAGGGTCGGAGGGCGAGGGTATGGAGAAGATGTCTCAACTCCATAGCAGATTGCTCACTCGGTTGTACTCTTACGATGAAGCAGTTATCTTTGATATGGGGTGAAAAGGATGTCTTGAGCTGCATGTTGTAAATCAGAAGGTACGCTACTGACTACGCCGACAAGTCTTAGCAGCAGTGCAGGGTCTACTATTGTAGGCGGCCATAAGGCGAAGTGCTATTTATAGCCCTCAAAGAACAAGTAATGTCAGACTACTCGGATGTGGCTGTGTATTAAAGTGTCTGAATGGGTAGTGTCAGAATAATGCCACAGAGTATGGGGAAGCAGTAAATGAATGAATGAATGAATGAATGAATGAATGAAGGAAGGAATGAATGAATGAATAAAAAAAGAAAGAAAGAAAGGAAGAAAAGAGTGAATAAAGAGAACACCCTCCATTGCTTGCATTCGATCACATTTTGCAAATGCCCGAGTTTGCACTCCGTAATGCATTAACCTGATTACATCTGAGAGTCGAGCAATCTAGTAAAACTCGGTATACTTACAATCCATTTTGTAAAATGGTATCATTAAAAAATACTAAAACAGTAGAAAAGAGGTTTTAAAAAAAAGTGGGGGCAAAAGGTGGAACACACACACACACACACACACACACACACACACACACACACACACACACACAGCGAGTGAGAGACACACACAAAGAAACACACACACACACATACGCACGCGCGCGCGCGCGCACACACACACACACCACACACACACGCACACACACACACACACACACACACGCACACACACACACACACACACACACACACACACACACACGCACACACACACGCACGCACGCACGCACGCACGCACGCATGGGAACGCAGACCGAAAAAAAATTAGGATTTCTCTCAGTGTATTGTCCTGGTTAGGTGGTTATTAATTCATTTTCATGGTATCTAATATATTCACCATTTTGTTCATAGTTATTGTTATGCTCTCTCTCTCTCTCTCTCTCTCTCTCTCTCTCTCTCTCCTCGGGGGGTTCCTGTGGTACACGAAGTTGAGAGGACGCGTTTCGTTGCGCTCTTAATTTTTCATCGTTTTCGCCTGCTTATTCTTTGTGTTCCGCATTGACAGTCAGCAGGGAGTGTTGTGAGGTACCATGCCTTCAGCACCACTGACATTTAGACCTGTGTGTGGAGCGTTTGCTCGGGTATTTATTGTTTTCATGGTGAAACGGGCGAACTTTTCATCCGCCATGAGGATTTCAGTGTTGAAGATGAGGTCACGCATGGACGGTGTTACCTTAGGTCTGCTACTATCCTTATTTTGCTACGGACATTTGCTTCAACGGTGCGGCGATGTTGAGATGAACCCAGGACCTCTACATGCTAGGACAGACAGCAGGCGGCAAACCCGTCTGGAGAGTGCTGGGAATACACGCAGAGACAGTGGACAAGGACTGGGTTCTGCTCCTGCTCCCTCTGCTCTCCCGCCGGAACCTACTCTGCGGGATGTTGTGGCTATGTTGTCTGACTTGAACTGTAAGTCTGATCATGTGAGTGAAGACGTGAAGGACGTGAAGCAGTTGTGTGTGAATTTGCAGAATGAACTGATTGATTTGAAACAGGAAATGTCCACTTTAAAACATGAAAATGACCGGCTAAGAGATGAAAATACTAAACTTACTGGCAGGGTGGAAGCCTTGGACAGAAAGGTGGATGATTTGGAAGGTCGGTCAAAAAGAAACAATATTATAATACATGGCATTCCTCGTAGAGATAATGAGACTTGGCAGAACTGTGAGAATTGGTGACAGATATGCTTACTGACAAAATGGATATTACAGATGATGTTCTTTTTGACCGGGTGCACCGTGTAAACGCGAAGC
Source organism: Conus ventricosus (assembly GCA_018398815.1). Taxonomy (NCBI): domain Eukaryota; kingdom Metazoa; phylum Mollusca; class Gastropoda; order Neogastropoda; family Conidae; genus Conus; species Conus ventricosus. The sequence continues at coordinate 22,903,489 of CM031604.1, forward strand.
CAAACTCACCAATAGTTGCACGTTGCACGTTTTTCAAAGATAAAGAAAAAATTATGAAAGCAAAACAGAAACTGAAGGGCACTGAAATTTTTGTGGCTGAAGACTTTTCTTTCCGAGTCAGGGAGACAAGAAAGAAGCTCATCCACATTTAAAGTCCGCTCGGTCACAGGGCAAAAAAGTCACTATGGTATATGACCACATTGTAATTGACAGTAAGAAGTTCGGTTTAGATGTCAGTGACAACCTGGTAGAGTTAGGATAGGATTCCGGCCGGCCCAATCAGAGGAAAATGCCCTTTGGCAAAGTCAAAGGGAGGCGAAATTCAAGTTGCCACCGCACGAGATGCATATTCCGACTTTACGTGCTGGCACTTTAACTGGGTCAGTGAACGATTCCGCCTTCATGGAGATAGGCTTAAGCGACGAAAATCCCGTGCAGTTTGTCACTGACATGGGTGTTGACGGCAATGTGTTGAATTTAGATGACACACGATCGGATGATGTGTTAACTGTGAAAAGGATGGATTTAAGTGTTGATCACCATGTTTCGTGCGATTTGTATTCTGTTGTACATAATGATGCCATGTTACCTACAGCAAACAGTGGTGTACATCAGGATCATCTGAGTGTTTTAGAGAGAACGTGTGTGGAAGGGCAGGGAGACTGCAGTGGTGAATGTATTCAAACTGATGAAATAAATGAAAGTGTTGTATGTGGAAGTACGGGTGAAAGAAAGAAGGGTGATGGTTTTGCACTTTTGCATGGGACTGGTTGTGTCGATGACTCTGTGAATATTGATAGTAATTGTATTACAGAAAATGAAACTTGTGGACATGGTGGTGACTGTGTGACTAGTCATGGATATGTCACTCAGAATAGTGTTGGCTGCATGGATTACACGTCCACACCTGTGGCCTCCTCTGTAAATAAATACAATAAAACGGAAAATATTTGTCGTCTTCATAAGGATGCTCGCTCATATAGTGATAAAAGTATGAAAAATCATACAGGTCAAAATGTACAATAAACTCGTAAATAATGTGTCACTTCTCCACTGGAATGTTTGTGGTTTAATTCGTAAATTACGTGACAGAGATTTTATTAAGTTTATTTCTTCTTTTGATTTTGTCTGTTTGGTTGAAACCTTTGCTGAATCGTTCGAGATGAACATTTTTCCGGAACATGAGCTGTTTGTAAAACCGGCAGTAAGACTTACGAAACAGGGTCGGTGTTCAGGAGGATTGGTCTGTATGGTACGGAAAAGTCTTCTGCCATATATTAAACAAGTGGATTGTGACTTTCAGTATGCAATGCTATTTATGTTTGATAAAGATTTTTTTGATTTTAGTAAGAATGTTTTGCTCGTATGTGCGTATGTCCCTCCGGAAAATGCACCTTTTTACACCATGTGTGGTTTCGATAATGGTATTGAATTGTTGGAAAATTGTGTTGTCAATAATTTAATGTCTTTTGTTGATGTAGAATTACTATTTTGTGGAGACATGAACGCAAGAACTTCTAATGTTTCTCCAGAATTTGTATGCGAAAGTGAATTATACGTAAACTATGTCAAGGAGGTTAACAGTAAACATGAAAGATGTTCTCAAGACAAAGTATTAAATTGTATGGGAAGAAATTACTTAGCATGTGCACGGTATTGGGACTGACAATTCTAAATGGAGTATGTAATGGCGACCTTGAAGGCCGTTTCACGTACATATCTGATGTAGGGAGCAGTGTAAATGACTACTTTTTAGCATCTGTTCAACTTTTCGAATTATTGTATGAAAGGATTACGCTTAATGTAATGGAAAGATATGATTCTGATCACTTACCACTAGTGCTGTGTATTGGAATGCAGACTGATCAAATACATAACAATTTTGCTCCTAGTTTACAGAATAGTGAGTTCACTGTTCAGTATTGCTGGAATTCAGAATATGGTCAACAGTTTACGTATCTCATGAATTCACCAGGGGTTCTAGAAACATTGAAAGCTGCTGAAAACCTTATTTGTGAAGACGTTAACCAAGCGTTGTCTATATTTAATACAACTGTCAAAGAACAAGCTGAAAGTATGAGGAAAACTAAACAAGTAAACAAGAATTTCGAACAGGGTTGGTTTGATCATGAATGCAGGGTAGCCAAAAGTAAACTACGTAAACTATTCAGAGTTTTTTGAAAACATTGGATAAAGGTGATAGAACAGAGTTCTGTATAGCAAGAAGGGAGTACAAAATTTTAAATAAAAGAAAAGAGAAAAAATACAATGATTCTTTGCTGTGTGATCTTATGTCTTCAGTTGAGAATCAGCAATTATTCTGGAATACTATACACAAGATATCAAGAAAGAAAACACACCTGTAAATAGCATTTCAGTACAAGACTGGTTCTTACATTTTAAAAATGTGTTAGAAAAGGTGGAGCAAGAGTCCACAGTGATCAATGAGGCAATACATTGTGAAGACAATACATATGATAGACCAATTTCCAGAGAAGAAATATTACTAGCGATTAGAAAACTGAAAAATGGTAAAAGTGCTGGACCCGATGGCATTATTGGAGAGTTTTTCAAGAATTCTGGTGAGTTTGTCGTAAACTTTTTATGTAAACTGTTTAACTTTCTGTTTGACACCGGCATTTATCCCGAGGATTGGAAAGAATCCATAATATTGCCCTTGTTTAAAAAGGGTGATGCAAATGATGTAGACAATTATAGAGGTATTTCTTTATGCAATATATGCAGTAAACTTTATAGTTCCGTTGTTAATAAGCGATTACATGAATGGATATCTCAGAATAATATAACAGGAGAACACCAAGCAGGATTCAAGAAAGATTATTCCACAGTTGATCATATGTTTACCCTGTTAGCCGCAGTTCAAAACAATTTGTAAATAATCAGAAGTTATAATGTTGCTTTTGTGGATTTTGAAAAAGCTTTCGATTCAGTTTCACGGAAACTACTATGGCCTGTTCTATTAAAAAATGGAATTAAGGGTAAACTGTATCGTTGTGTGAAGAGTATGTATTGTGAGGTGAAAGCTAAGATCAGATCCGGAGCAAATTTATCAGATTTTGTCAAGTGTACCAGAGGAGTTAAGCAAGGGGACGTCTGTAGTCCAGTTTTGTTTTCTTGTTCATAAATGAATTGGCGTTGGAAATTATTCAAAATGGAAAACATGGTGTAACCTTTGACGTCTTGGAGTTATTTGTGTTGCTTTTGCCGACGATATAGTCTTATTGTCTACAACGGTCGTTGGACTTCAAAGGCAGCTGAAAAGCTTGTATTCTGCTGCAACCGATTAGAATTAAAAGTAAATATGAATAAGACCAATATTATTGTCTTTCGTAAAGATGGTTATTTGGCACGAAATGAGAGGTGGATTTATGACGGTCAGTATATTGCTGTAGTCAATGCATATAAGTATTTAGGATTCTATTTCACAACCAGATTAAGTTTCACTTTTGGATGCCAAGATATTGCAAACAGAGCAAAGAGAGCAGTTACAGTTATACTTCACATTTTATATAAACTGAATTGTAGCGCTTTTACAGTTTTCTCAAAGCTGTTTGACTCTCAGGTGCAGCCAATCCTACAATATGGAGCAGAAATTTGGGCACTTGAGAAAAGCGTCGTAATTGAAAATGTGCATTTGTATGCCATGAAAAAATTTTTGAATGTAGATAATCGAACACCGAATGATTTAGTATATGGTGATCTGGGAAGATATCCGATTTATGTTAATTCGTTTTTGAAATGCATTAAATACTGGTTGAAAATAACAAGAATGGACGAAATTAAAATACCTTTTAAAGCTTATAAGATATTGAGAAATTTGGATTCAAATGGCAAGAAGACATGGGCTACCAATGTTCGTCACTGTTTAAATTCATATGGCTTTGCTTATGTTTGGGATAACCAGGGTGTTGAAAATATCGTAGGGTTCTTGAAATGTTTTAAACAAAGAATTATTGACTGCAGATGGCAGGACTGGCATGATCATATTTATAGCAGTGACAGATTTGCGCAGTACAGACTCTTTAAAACAACTAATGTGATTGAGCCATACATTAAAATGGATATGAATAGATATATTAAGAGTGCGCTAAGTAAGTTTAGATTTGGTGTTTCTGATATAGCTTGTCACCGTTTCAGATACAGTGCTGTGAGTGATAATGAACTGACATGTCGTTTATGTAACCTGGCCAAGGAAGATGAAATCCATTTCCTTTTTTGCTGTCCTGCTTTTCATGACCTCAGGATAAAATTCATAAAGCCAAAGTTTTATTCTGACCCTTGTATTTTCAGAGTTAATTTACTCCTGGCATCAAGAAATGAAGTCATTCTCTTTAACCTTGCTATGTACATTTATGAAGCACAAAAGAGGTTACGTACTGTGTATTCCTAATAACATTGTATGATGCATATGTACTTGCTTTCTCTTGTCATTTTCCTCATTTCAGTAATTGATATTGTGGTATATTGCGGGTACCACCCCTTCAGTATGGGCTATGGCCTTAATCTGAATAAATATTCGCATTCGCATTCTCTCTCTCTCTCTCTCTCTCTCTCTCTCTCTCTCTCTCTCTCTCTCTCTCTCTCTCTCTCTCTCTCCCAGGATGTTTCAACTGTGTGAACAACTCGTGCAGAAGGTCATTAACGAAGAAATATATTTAGAACGCGCTCATAGAGCGGGCAAAGCTATCATCGTCAGATTTTTGTCCTTTAAACAAAAGTCTCTGGTTCTCTCTCAAGCTCAGCGACTGAAGGAGTCAGAACTGTACCATGGCATCTACATCCGAGAAGATTTTTCAGCAACTGTACAAACAAAACGAAGAGCGTTACTCAGCACGAGACAAGATCTAATATCCAAAGGAGAAGTTGCAAGGTTGCGTTTTGACAAGCTTGTCACGAAAAACGTTGTCTATGAATTTGACCCCGTCAGCCAACGAGTGACAAAAAGCCAGACAGGTACCAGCAGGGTAACAGGAACCTCTGCCACAGGCCAGGCCAGACCAGGACAACACAGACAGCAACAACACCGTGCGGACAGATCGGCGGATCTGCTGCTGCCGATGGAAGAGTACCCTCCACTGCCGTCGAGGGGACGTGAAGGGAATCTTCACTCGCTCAGCGACCAGCGACCTCAGACCACCGGTAGCACCCAGTCGACCTTCCAGCGTGGTGCCAGGAAGCAGCCTGAAGTCGGCGGCAGGGGAACGGGGGACAGCAGACAGCAGCAACGAGGAGCGACAAGTCCGGGAAGATCGTCACCCAGGGATCGGCCCCGTGTTAACGACACTAACTCTGCCACTCGCCCCAGCGCCAAGTACAATCTGGGGACAAGAGCGGCACCGAACACGAATGCAGCAGAACCAGGAGCAGGACGAGCGAGGAACGACAGGAGCAAGGCAGGCACCCGCACCGCTGCATGGTCCCGTGGAGACGATGGCCCCACAACTCCCCGAGACTTTGGAAGAGGACAAGGTAGGACCCCGCCATCCCAGACAAGGATAGACTCCATGTTCCGCCTGTCCCACCGTGCTCCTACTCCTGTAGTCGACATGGCCCACCATGGTGTTGACACACACAGGACAGATGACCAGACTGACAACCAGACAGATGACCAGACTGATGACCATACGGACGACCCAACTAACGACCAAACAGACGACCCTGACTTTATAACTGACACCACTGCTGAAGACCAAGCAGATGTCAACAGATAGGTGTCCGCCGGCCCCCAGCAGCACCCAGTGTTTCCTTTTTGTCATACAACATTGGTGGCTTAGCAAGCAAACTGTGCGATACTGACTGGGTAAGTTACATTAATCAATTTGATATTATTACACTAACAGAGACATTTGTGGATGAAAACTTCGATACATCAAATATTTTCTTGGATTTTAAGAAATTACTGTATCCTGCAGTGAAATTATCACAGCAAGGCAGAAGATCAGGTGGCATTTTAGTATTGATAAGAAACTCTCTGAATAGATACGTGCATGAAATTAGAATGGATTCAGAAAACATCATAGTGCTTAGTCTGTCGAGGTCTCTCTTTGGTTGTACTAGGGACGTTATGTATTTAGCTACGTACGTACCTCCAACAGGCAGTCCCTTTTATGGCCAATCCCAAAATAACTGTCTTATTGGTGAGATAGACAGATGTTTACATGACCTGACAGATGAGTATGATAACGTGCATCTGATCTGTACCGGTGATTTTAACGCACGGACTTCTAGCTATCAAATAAATGTAGATCTCCTTCAGGACGACGACGAGGGAAGTAATCCATTGCACAGTGAGCCCTTGTGGCAACTAAGCCGATGATCAAATGACACTCAAATTAATAAGTTTGGAAGAAAACTCCTTGAACTATGCATTTGCTACAGAATGTTAATCATGAATGGTTATGTGACAGGAGACGAAGAAGGAAAACTGACCTGTATGTCTGAACATGGTCACAGTGTTGTAGACTATTTCTTAACTGATGTCGATTTCTTTCAAATGGTCGGCAGCGTAATAGTTGGTGACAGAGTAGAATCTGACCATATGCCTGTAGAGATGTACTGCCAAGGTCGGACTGATAGTGATCAGCACAGATTGAAGGCAAGAAAAAGAAATAAAAAAGAAAAAATTGTGTGGCAGGGTGACAAAGCAGATATTTTCAAAGATAACCTTTCATCACTGACATTTCGAGGGAGAATGAATGATGCGGAAAGCCTAAAAGATATTGATCCAGAAGAGTCCATTAGACTGTTTAATAGATCTCTGTTGGAACCTGCTGACTGTATGAACAAATCCGTAGTTGTTGATAGCAGTGTAAGAGATCGGAATTCAAGATGGTTCGACAAAGAATGCTTGTTGAAGAAAAAAGAGGTAAGGGGGTATTTGAGACATTTTAATCGAACGAAAAGAGAAGAAAAGTATAAAGAATATACCTCAAAGCGAAAAGAATACAAGACTCTAACTGAAACTAAGAAAAGGGACCACAAAAGAGCTTCGGTAACAGCGCTACTTAGTTCTGCAAATGATTCAAGAGTTCTGGAAAGAAATTAAGAAGCACAGGAGAAGTATAACAGTCACTAATAACATCAGTAATGATGAATGGGTCTGACACTTTGAAAAAGTGTTTAACGCAAACATTACCGATAGCGTTGATCAAACGGATATGTCAAGGGAAAATCAAAATTACAATAGCACTCTTGACTGCGAAATACGCGAGGCGGAGATAAGAAAAGCAATTAAACAATTGAAATGTAAGAAAGCAGCAGGGCCGGATGGTGTTCTGGCAGAAATGTTAAAATCCGCTGAACCAGAAATAATAAGATATTTGAAATCTTATTTCAGTAAGCTTTTGGTTAATGGATTATTTCCCGATGAATGGACTAAAGCGATTATTGTACCGTTGCACAAGAAAGGTGACCCAAACAATCCCGATAACTAGAGGGGGATATCATTATTGAGTGTTGTAAGTAAGGTGTTCACCAAAATTATAAATAACAGGCTGTACGTATGGGCTGAGAACAACTCTTTGTTAAACGATGCGCAAGCAGGCTTTCGTAAGGGACGCTCGACAGTGGATCACATTTTTACACTCCATGCTTGTATTGAAAAACATTTCTCCAAGAACCAAAAAATGTATGTTGCTTTCATTGATTTCCGAAAGGCGTACGACACCGTAAGTAGAGAAATTTTACTGTCAGTTCTTATAAAAACAGGCGTGAACGGGAGAATGCTGCGGATAATTCAAGCCATGTATAAATCCGTACAATCCTGTGTGATGAGCAAGGATGGTCTCTCGGAGTTCTTTTCTTGTTTGCAAGGTTTGACACAAGGCTGTATAATGAGTCCGACTCTCTTCTCATTACTAATAAATGAATTAGCTAATGAGCTGACTTGTAAAGGTAGGCATGGCTTGTCTCTCAGTTCAGACACTGATCTTTTTCTGCTACTTTTCGCTGACGATCTTACACTGCTGTCAACAACAGTGATTGGACTACAAAATCAGCTGACCAATCTTCAAGTATCTACACACAGACTAGGATTGACTGTTAATATGGATAAATCTAAGATAATAGTGTTCAGGAATGGTGGGTTTTTAGGACCACGGGAAAAATGGTTTTTAGACGGTAATCAAGTTGAAGTTGTTAATTCATACAAATACTTAGGGCTGACTTTTTCCACCCGTCACAGCTTCACAGCGGCAATGGAAGATACTACAAGTAGAGCTAAAAGAAGTACAATAGACATTTTGAAAACTTTAAACAGAATAGATTGTAACTCATCTGATATATTTTTCAAACTTTTTGACTCTCAGGTTGTTCCAGTTTTGTTGTATGGAGCAGAGGTATGGGGCTTTAAAAGGTTTGAACAGATAGAGCGTGTTCATCTTTATGCGTGTAAACGTTTGCTACATGTTACTGATAAAACCCCAAATGATATGCTCTATGGTGAATTAGGTAGGTATCCTTTATGGATTAATTCTGTTTCAAAATGTCTTAAATACTGGTTCCGTTTATTGAAACAACCAAACCATCTTTTCTCTAAGAAATCCTATGATATGCTTTTAAAAATGCATGAACGTAGAAGTAACACTTGGGTCACAAAAATTCAAACTGTGTTGTGTGAGAATGGGTTTGAGCAAGTGTGGTTGTTTGGTTGTGGACAAGAGAAACTGTTCTTTAAAGAGTTTAAGGAAAGGTTGTATAGTTCCTTTTGTTTCCGATGGTATGACCACTTGGAAAATAGTGGTAGATTTTCTGTGTATAGACAATATAAAACATATTTTGGAAGAGAGAAGTATGTGGATGTCCTGTGGATGAACACATATCGCAATGTACTTGCCCAGTTTAGGTTGGGAGTATCACAGATTAATGTTCACAAATACCGTTATTCAAAAAATACGGAGAACTGGAACTGTCCCTTTTGTAGTGACAAACTTGAAACAGAAATTCACTTTGTTTTTGAATGCCCACTATACAAAGGTTATAGACAAAAGTATATGCAAATATTGTCTATGGCGATTGTGCTGGGAGTAACAGTTTAGCATGTTGTGTACATTAATCGCATGTGAACGCCTGTGGTGTGTGTGTGTGTGTGTGTGTGTGTGTGTGTGTGGTGTGTGTGTGTGTGTGTGTGTGTGTGTGTGTGTAAATGCCGTTGTGGGCGCGCGCGCGCTTACATGTATGTGTGTGAGTGTGTGTGCGTGCGTGTGTGCAATGAATCCAGTAGTCCATGCTATCTCCCCCCATTGAAAGGGGCTATGGCCTATTCAATAAACTTGTGTCAGTGTCAGTGTCTCTCTCTCTCTCTCTCTCTCTCTCTCTCTCTCTTTAAGGCAAGTAACTTCACGTGGATTCTCTGCTTTCCGCTCGGATAATCCCGATCGAGTTGCAGCTCCTGTTATTTTTCTCCAGCTCCGCTCAATGCGATGGACAGAGAAATACCAATGAATTCCTTACCTGGCTACACTCAGCGATGCTTATACCCCAACAGAACAGGTTATCCACAAAATGCTTGCCTATTTACCAAAATGCTTCCGATTACATTTCCCGTCGATGTTGTTTCCTGAACGCTTGACGAGGTCTTCCACTTCTGACGTACGGCTGGGAATTACGGGGGCATGATATTACTGACTCGGCATTGAAACTGCTATTTGGGATCTACAAACTAGTATTGCGGCTAAGACGGACGATGCCAACATGTATGATTTCTTTTTATGAAAAGAATAAAAATTACTTTGCAGCGTCCATGTAAAAACAAGATCGCTGTGTTATTCGTTAAATTCTGTTGTTACAACAACAACAAAAATTATGGCGTTGTTTATATGTTGCTTTTTAGATCGTATATAAAAAAGATACTGTGTTGCTTTTCAGTTAGTATATGAGAAGATACAGTTTACCATACCTCCTTTGTATAAAACAAACAAACTTTTCTGATTCATTCTCTCTCTCTCTCTCTCTCTCTCTCTCTCTCTCTCTCTCTCTCTCTCTCTCTCTCTCTCTCTCTCTCTCTCTCTCCCAGCCCATCTCTTTCTTTCCAATCCTCCATGCCGCTCATTGGCAAATCAATACTGACTTGCATCCTACTGGAAGTGATAGTTGTCAAATGGTGAAACGATCCGGAGAGACCGTCAGTCCACAGCTGCTGTTAGCTCTGTTGATGCAGGTGTTCGGAAGAGAGGAGGATGGGGTTGGGTGGATAGGGGGAGGAGGGGGGAGAGAAAAGGAATAAGAAGAGTGGGCTGAGGAAGGAGAAGGAACAACGGGAGGAGGGGGGTATCTTTCACCTCATGCATATGATGGGGATATGGATTGTGATGTCAGTTCACAGCTGCTGCTGATCCTGCTGCTGGAGATGTTGGAGATCTTTCACCTCATAGAAATGATGGGGGGTATCATGTCAGCTCACAATTGGTTCAGATGTCAAAGGAGATCTTTTATCTGGCTGGTGCTGTGACAATGTTAGTGGCGGTATCAAGAAGCAGGGGTGATGGGGTGGGACCATGTAGCCCATAGAAATGCTGGGCTTTTTGGAGAGATCTTGTACCTCGTGGAAATAGTGGAAGTACGAAGCCTGTTGCGGGGATCTTTTACCTCCAGGAAATGGTGGAAGCGTGATGTCTGTTTGGGAGAGATTTTACTTCATGAAAATGGTGGGAATTTGATGTCTGTATCGGAAATCTTTTACCTCATGGAAATAGTGGGGATCAGAATTGTTTCAGGATCTTTTATTTGATAGAAAGTGTTTGGATGTGAACTTGATTTGGAGATCTTTACCTCACGGAAATTGCAGAGATATGATGTATGTTTGGGAGATCTTTTACTACATGGAAATGGTTTAGATGTAATGTATGTAATGTCTCTTTTGGATATCTTTTACCTCACGGATATGATAAGGATGTTATGACTGTTTCGGAGATAGTTGGTTTTCCCCCACTACTTAATAGTTGGTATACAAATCTGTTTCAGAGATTTTTTTAACCTCATGGATGTAGTAGAGATATGGCGTATATTTTCGAGGTCTCGAACTTCAATGCCCTTGACTACATGGAGCAAACATACCCCAAAGAGTTCTGGACACATGCATATACAGATGGCTCAGCAGAAGAAGCTACCAGAAACGGAGGTGGGGAAATTTTCCTGAAACTAATGGATGGAACTCTGTCCGACAAGCCATCCCGACTGGCAAGTTGTCCACAAACTTCAAGGCTGAGGCAGTTGCACTACATTCAACAGCTAGAACGCTGTAGGAAAATTGAGGGGTAATACATACCAAAGTCGTCATTTTCCCTGATGCTTTATCAGTACTGCAGGCTTTTAAAATCCTCGAAACAAGGAACTCAACTTCCTTGCCTCTACCCTGGCCATTCTGCAGCAGTCCACTGAGAATACTATCATCCAGTGGATACCTTCCCACTGCAATAGATATGGCAATAAAGAAGCTGACCAATTGGTAAAGGAAGGACGACAGCAGCCCCAACTGGAGCAGAAAGCCTCCTTTGAAAAAATCAAAAGTATCGTCAAGGAGAAGCAAAAACGAAGATGACTTGAGCAGCACCCAGACTTCAACAAGAGGGACGTGAGCATTGTGAGACTGAGGACAAGGCACTCCAGACTCAAACATGACATGTTCACAAAATTCCACATTGGCGAGTCATCAAGTTGCCCATGCGGTACAGCCCCAATGACAGTGGAACACTTCCTGCAGGACTGTCCCACTCTTGAAGAGCTAAGGGCAGAGACCTAGCCTGCCAACACACCGATAAGGGAAAAGCTTTATGGATTACTGGAGGGCCTCCGCTGTACAGCAGCCTTCGTCAATGCCTCTGGGGTTTCTGTCTGAGCGAACGAAGAAGAAGAAGAAGTACTTCATGGACACGGTGAGGATATGATGTCTGTTTTAGAGATCTCACACCTCAAAGAAATGGTGGGAATGCAATACCTTTTCTGGAGATCTCTTACTTTATCTGATCCATATGTTTCGGGGGATCTCATACCTCATGGTAATACCGAGATAGCCTTTAGCTCATGACAATGGTAAAAATATGGTAAAAAATGGTGTCCTTTTTGAAGATAGTTGGAATATAATGTCTGTTTCGGAAACCTTTTACGTCATGGCAATGGTGGGGTTATAATGTCTATTTCGGAAATCTGTTACCTCATACAAACAGTAGGATGTGATGTCTGTTCTAGAATTCTTTTTACCTCATAATGATGGGATATGATATCTGTTTCAAAGATCTCTTAACTCATGGAAGTCGTGGAAACATGATGTCAGGTCAAAGAGGATGCCAATTTTTCAGGAGATCCTTTATCTCAAGGAAACAGTGGGATTATGAGTCCTGTTGTTAAAGATCTTTTACCTCATGGGTGACTCTTTCGGACATCTTTTACCACATTGAAATGGCGGAGACATGTCTGTTTTGGATCTCTTACCTCATGGAATGGTTGAGAAATAATGTCTGTTTGGGAGATAAAAATAAAGGGCTTATGATGCCTGTTTTGGAGACCTTTTACCACATCTTTTTCCCCATAAAATCGTTGTGAAATGATGCCACGGTATGGATGTTCAGGTGTGAAATCTGTTTTGGAGATCCTCATGGAAAAGGTAGGGTTATGATGTCTATTCTGGAAATCTTTTACCTTGTGGAAATGATTGGGATATGCTCTTAGTTTTGGAAATTTTTCCTGCTACTGATCCTGCGTATGTAGATTTTCTGTAAGCGAAGGGGTGGGAGAAGAATGGAGGGTGGTGGAGGTGGTGAGTAGGGACTGATACAGGGGCATCTTTCACCTAATCGGAAACGATGGGGATTAACATGTTTGTTCGCCTTCAGTGCGGATATTCGGGGCGATCTTTCACCTGATCAGAGTGATGAGGATGCCATGTCTGCAGCTGGTGCTGACGCTGCTGATGCAAACGTTCAGAGAGACCTTCTACCTCATCGAAATGATGGGCTTCGGCTTCGCTGTCGTCCTGACCACTGTTCTGGCGGGTCTCATCATACTCCGCATCAAGGAGCCGGCTTTGCCACGTCCCATCAAGGTACAAGGAGTTCCGTATGATTCAACGGCGAGATTAATCCCGTACCAGCTTTAGCTCTTGGATAACATTAATTGACACAAATGGATAAACAAAAACAAAAAAGTATTTTGGAATCATGCTGCTGAAATGAACCATTGGCCAACCTTTTACATCAGACAGCCAATAATTCTTCTTGTGGTTCAAGAAATTGCAAAGTCACCATGACTATCTGTTCCATTTCCGAGGGACACGTTAACTGCTATATCATGATGTATGCATGTTGTACTTGCGCCCCAAGTTTAACGAACATTGTGGGTTGAAACATAGTGCAGCTCTTGAAGCCGTAAAAACTTCTTGCCATGTAAAATGGAAATGTGCACCAGCCGCCGTGGCGAGGTGGTTAGCGTCGCGGACTGGGAAGTCGCAGGTTCGATTCCCATCAGAGTCATGTGGGATTTTTCTGCCCTGACCGGCTCCTACCCAGAGCTGAGTT
>CM031604.1:22922446-22929946 GCA_018398815.1 Conus ventricosus
CCATCCCCAATGTAAGAAAGTACCAAAAAAACACAGACCACCACCCCCAATGTAAGAAGTACCACAAACACAGACCACCATCCCCTGAAAAAAGTACCCATAGACACAGATCCCACCCCCCAAGAAGAATCCCCACATAACACAGATCACCACCCCCCAATGTAAGAAATACCAATAGACACAGCCCCCACCCCCCCAATGTAAGAAGTACCCTAGACAAGCCCACCATCCGCAATAAAAAGAAGTACCACATAGACCAGCCAATCCCCAATGAAAAGAATCCCACAAGACCAGACCACCATCCCAATGAAAGAAGTACCACATAACACAGACCACCACACGCAATGTAAGAAGTACAATAGACACAGACCACCCCCCCCCCCCCCCAATGTAAGAAGTCCACATGACCAGACCACCCCCCCCCCCCCCCCCCAAGTAAGAAGTCGAACAGACCCCCACCCGAATGTAAGAAGTACCACTAGACCAGCCACCCCCCCCAAATGTAAAAGTACCACAAACCACCATCCCAATGAAGAAGTCCACACAGACACAGACCCCCCACCTCAATGTAAGAAGTACCCATAGACACAGACCCCACCCCCAATGTAAGAAGTACCCATAGACCGACCACCATCCGCAATATAAAAGTACCAATGACACAACCACCACACCCAATGAAAGAAGTACCACTGGGACACAAACCACCATCCCCAAAGTAAGAATTACCCATAAAAAAACAGACCACCACACGCAATGCAAAAAGTACTACATAGACACAGACCACCATCCCCAATTAAAAAGTACCACATAAAACCCAGACCACCACACGAAATTAAGAAGTCCCACATAGACACAGAACCACCCGAAATGTAAGAATACCATACAGACCCCCCCCCCCCTCCCCCCAATGTAAGAAGTACCACATAGACACAGACCACAACCCCAAAAGTAAGAAGCACCCATAACCAGATCACCATCCCCAATAAAGAATTACACATAGACACAGACCACCAACCCAATGTAAGAATACCACACAGACACGACCACCCCCGAAATGTAAGAATCCCACACAGACAGGACCCCCATCCCAATGAAAGAAGTCCCAAATAGCACAGACCACCATCCCCTGAAAGAATATCACATAGACACAGACCACCCCCCCAATGTAAAAATATCCATAGACACAGACCCCACCCCCAATGTAAGAAGTACGACACAGACCACCACCCGAAATGAAAGAAAACCACATGCACAGCCACCACCCCAATGTAAGAAGTACCACATAGACAAGATCACCCCCCGCAGTAAAAGTACCACATAGACACAATCCCCTCCCCAAATGTAAGAATACCACAGAACCACCACGCAAGTAAAAAGTCCCCTAAAACAGACCACCACTCCAATGAAAAAACCACATAAAAAGCCCCACCCCCAAGTAAGAAGTACCACATAGACACATATCCCACCCGCAATGAAAAGACGTACCACATAGACACTACACCCCCCCGCTGTAAGAAGTCCCACTGACACGGATCACCCACCCCAATGAAAGAAGTACCACTAGACACGACCACCACCTGAAATTAAAAGTACCACATAGACCAGATCACCACCCGCAATTAAAATACCCATAGAACAATCACCACCCAATAAAAAATAACATAGACACTTCACCCCCCGAAAATGTAAGAAGTACCACAATCACAGATCACCCCCCGAATGTAAGAATACCACATAGACACTATCACCCCCGCAATGAAAGAAGTACCACTGACACATATCACCACCCGCAATGTAAAAAGTCCCACATAGACAGGGACCCCCACCCCCAAGTAAGGGGTACCACATAGACCAGACCCCATCCCCCAAGTAAGAATCCCACAAGACACGGACCCCCATCCCCAATGTAAAAGTACCACATAAAAAAGGGACCACCACCCCCAATGAAACGGGGGTACCACTGACACAACCCCCCTCCCCAATGTAAGGGGTCAAATAGAACTGCGCCATCATACAAACGACAATGCCCCCCTCCCCCACAGCCCCCGAATCCCTCCCTCCACCCCCCGCCCCCCCCCCACCCCCTCAGTCCCACCCCCCCACCCTCACCCCGAGCGCTTCAGAAAGTAATAAAATGAAATAAACAGAAAAAAAAGAAAGAGAAAAAAATTTGTGAAAGAAAAAAAAGAAAGACTAAAAAAGTTATTTTCAACCGCCGCTTATGGTAACCATTTTTACGGATAGATAGATAGATAGATAATAGATAGTAGTAGATACTAATACATACATAATACAACATGATAAATAGATAGATATAGATAGATGTAGAAGATAGATAGATAGTAGATAGATGATCTGGATGGAAGAGATGGATGGATGGAGGATGGATGGATAGGTTTGACAGACAGATAGATAAAAGATAGAGATGGATAAATAGACAAAACAAAATTTTTACATAAACACACACACACACACACACAACCACCACACACACACACACACACACACACACACCACACACCAAATGCTTGAGCTCGCTGTTGATTTAGTGGACTTTGCTTACCTTTATCGTTTCTCCAATTGTTGTTTGCAAACCTGGTGTTATTATGATTGACGACTACGAGAAGGAGGAGGAAGAAGAAAAGAAGAAAGAAAGAAGAAGAAGAAAAAAAAGAAGAAGAAAAAAGAAGAAGAAGAAGAAAAAACGAAAAAGAAGAAGAAAGGGAGAAAGAGAAGAGTAAGAAGGAAGAAGGAAGAAAAAGAAGAAGAAGAAGAAAAAAAGAAGAAGAAAAGAAAAAAAAGAAAGAAGAAAGAAGAAGAAGAGAAAAAGAAGAAGAAGAAAAAAGAAAAAAGAAAGAAGAAGAAGTAGAGAAAAGAAGAAGAAGAAAGACGAAGAAGAAAAAAGAAGAAGAAAAAAGACGAAGAAGACGGGAAAGTTGGAGGAGGAGGAAAGAGGAGAAGAAGAAAAAAGAAAAAAAGAAGAAGAAGAAAAAGAAGAAGAGAAGAAGAAGAAGAAGAAGAAGAAGAAGAAGAAGAAAGAAAGAAGAAAACGAAGACAGCAACAACGAAGAAGAAAAAAGAAACACAAAACGACGATGATAAACGAGGGCTACAACGACGACAACGACGCGACGACGACGACGAGGGACGACGAGAAGAAGAAGAAGAAGAAGAGAAGAAGAAAAGAAGAAAGAAGAAGAAGAAAGAAGAGAAGAAGAGGAGGAAGACAAGGACGACAACGACGCCCAACGACAATAAAGGGGGAAGAAGAAGAAGAAGAGAAGAAGAAGAAGAAGAAGAAGAAAAAGGGCAACGAGGACGACGAACGACGAGGGACGACGACGACGACGAAAAAGGGAAGAAAAAAGAAGAAGAAGAAGAAGAAGAAGAAGAAAAATAATTATGGCCTTGAGCTCAAACCTTTAAAAACAAGCTTAGGAAATTTTGTGGAAAGAAATCCAATATAAATGAGATTTTATTTCCTGCAGTTCAGCACAGCCGCGCTGTTGCCTCCATTATTCATGCCTAGAGAGTGACAGGGGAGATAATGCCAATCAATGATTCAGGAGAACTGGGAGACGAAGAGAGAGAGAGAGAGAGAGAGAGAGAGAGAGAGAGAGAGAGAGAGAGAGAGAGAGACAGAGACAGAGACAGAGAGAGACGGACAGACAAATAGACAGAGACAGGATAGAGCAGAAAGAAGAGAGAGAAGAGAGAGAGAGAGAGAGAGATTAGAGAGAGAGAGAGGAGAGAGAGAGTGAGAGAAAGGGAGAGAAGAGAGAGAAGAGAGAGAGAAAGAGAGGAGAGAGAAATGAGATAAAAGGTGGGGAATAGAGACAGAGACAGAGAAGAAGAGAAAGAGAGAGAGAGAGAGAGAGAGAGAGAGAGAGAGAGATGAGAGAGAAGAGAGAGAGAGGAGAGAAAGAGAGAGTTGGGAGTGGGGAGGACGGATGAAGAAGGGAGAGGGGAGGATGAGGGATAACTTTGGTTGCGTCGTATCAAGAAACAGCTAAGCTGAGCATGAATGATTGGGAACATAATGTTGAGATAGGTTTTGTAACATCCTTTTTTTTCTCCTCTAACACCTCTCCTACCTCCCGCATCCTTCTCGTTTCCCCCTCCCCCCCCCCCCCCCCACCCTTCCCTCCACATTTTCTCTTACTACCTGTGTCTGCCGTTGTTTTGTCAGATGTAAGAAACAGGGCCCAGAGGATTAGAATGGCGGACGCTTGTTTACTGTCTTTACTTGGAAAAGGTATGTCTTAAAAAGGACTGTGAGCGTCGGGCTGACGTGGTCTGTCTGTCTCTCTCTGTCTATGAGCACTTCGTTTTTTTTCTCCCTCTTGTTGACGTGTATGTGTGTCTGACTCACCATCGCTCTGTCTGTGTGTCTGTCTGTCTCCGCCTCTCTCTATCCATCACTCCTCTTACTTACTCACTCACTCAATATTCACTCTATCTCTTTCTCTCCATCTCCTCCCTCTCTCTCCCCCCTTTCTCTCTCTCTCTCTCACTCACTCACTCACTCTCCTCACACACGCGCACACACACACACACACACACACACACACACACACACACACACACACACACACACACACACACACACACACACCCACACCACGCACACATTCGCGCGCGCACATACATACACACATACATACATATGCACACACACACGCACGCATACATGTTCGCATATATACACGGTGTGTGTGTGTGGTGTGTGTGTGTGTGTGTGTGTGTGGTGTGTGTGTGTGTGTGTTGTGATGTTGCGGTTGGTAGTGGCATCAGCATGCATATTTGATGACGGTGAGTAAGCTGACGTTATAGTGGAGAGAAGTCGATGAAGCTTGTTCATTATTTAACAACACCCCTCCCCTCACCCCCCTCTCTCTCTTCTCTCTCTCTCTCTCTCTCCTCTCTCTCTGTCTCTCTCTCTCCCTCCTCTTTCTGTGTGTGTCTCTCTGTCTCTTTCTGTGTTCTCTTTCTCTGTCTGTCTGTCGCTCTCTTGGTCTTTCTGTGTCTCTGCATCTCTCTCACTCTGTCTCTGTCTCTCTCTTTCTCTTTTCTTTCTCTCCAGATCTCTCTCTCTCTCTCTCTCTCTCTCTCTCTCTCTCTCTCTCTCTCTCTCTCATCTCTCCATCTCTCTCTCTCTCTCTCTCTCTCTCCCCTCGTCGTGTCTGTTTGCCTGTCTGTCTTTGTCCCTGTTTCTGTCTGTCTGCCTATCTCTGTCTGTTTGTCTAAATGTCTGTCTCCGTTTTCTTTGTCTTCTGTCTGTCAGTCTGGTCTGTCTGTCTGTCTCCGTCTTTCTCTCTCTATATATGTTTGTAAGTGAGTCCGAGCTCTCACACGCGTGTGTTAGTGAAGAGAGAAGAGAGAGAGACAGAGACAGACAGACAGACAGACAGAAGAGAGAGAGAGAGAGGAGAGAGAGAGAGAGAGAAGAGAGAAGAGAGAGAGAGAGCATGAGTGAACGTTATTGCGGATATGAAACATTTAATTATTTATCAAATTTTTTTGCCCCCATTATTTCTATTTTCACCTGATTTTTAAATATATTACACCCATGTTTTTTTGTGAAAGATTATTGTAAACAACTTACATAACATATATTCGTATTCCCCTATTCATGCTCTTTTTATTGATCTGCTACCGTCTTTCTTTTTGGCTCTGCTTTTGGGTTCGTGTTTGTGGTCTGTCGGGTCGTGTGTCTGTCCGTCCTCTCTCTCTCTCTCCCTCTCTCTTCTCTCTCCTTCCTTTTCTCTCTCTCTCCCCCTCATCTTCTCTCCCCTCTCCCTCCCCTCTCTGTCCTCTGGGTGCGTGTTTTTTGTACAGTAATAAAAACCCGAGAGACAGAGAGAGAGAGAAAAGAGAGAGAAGAGAGAGAGAGAGAAAGAGAAGAAGAGAAGGAGAGAGGACACCCCCCCCCCATTCTCCCCCCCCACCCTCTCCTCTTCCTCTCTCTTCTCCCCCCCTTCCCCCTCCTCCTCTCTCTCTCTCTCTCTGCTCCCCAGAAACATAAGCATTCCCCCTGAATATTACATAAACATACCTCAATTTTTACCAAACGATAAAAAGGGGGGTAAAGAAATAACCCTAAATGAATCAAAACA
The DNA here is from genome assembly GCA_018398815.1 of Conus ventricosus. Taxonomy (NCBI): domain Eukaryota; kingdom Metazoa; phylum Mollusca; class Gastropoda; order Neogastropoda; family Conidae; genus Conus; species Conus ventricosus. Next base: position 22,928,563 of record CM031604.1, read on the forward strand.
GATTCAAAAAAAATTACGTAGGGTAACCAAATTTTTATTTAAATTGCCCATTATAAAAAAATATTTATCTAGGGGAAAAAATTTGTAGCTGCCATTTATTTTAAAAAGCTTTTTGCCCTTATAATGGGAAAACAACTGGCAAACATTCCAAAAAATGGTTCAGGGAAAAATGAATAAACGTTAAAGCATTAAAACGTTGTGACGCTAAGTCCGTCTAGGCGGGGTAATACAGAACATTGTCTTTCCCCGGGGTTTAAAACAGGGATAACGAGCCCCTTTTTTTTCCCTTTTTTCTAAATCTTGCAAACGACATACAACAGGGCAAACAGGTATACCTCTAACACCTGATCTATCAAATTTTTAACCGTTTTCCATGTGTTTTTCTCCTCTCACTCGTATAGGCTTCAAACCCAAAAGAATTTTTCCCACTCCCATAGACTTAAACTAAATTAAATTTTGGAAATCAAAATAATTGATTTAGAAAAGGGCTATATTGCACCAAAAGGAAAAATGGGCTTTTATGGAAACTCTTGAGAGTAAATAATATAATATTAATTATTTTTTTCAACATTTTAAACCCCTCATACTCATTAAAAGATATGGGAATGAAAGCTAAAAAGCCTTTGGGAAATTTTAAGATTCTATGGCTCTAAAAAATAAAGCTAAGCCCTTCAAAATTTGACTGTCAATTCAACCCATTCTAAATTATGGAGCAAAATTTGGGGGCTTTTTTGCAACCAAAAAGCAATTGAAAAAGGACATCATTTGCTATTAAACGTCTTTTTAAGGGATATACAGCCCAATACCTTATTTGCGAAAGCAAAGACATCCTTTTTATATACAAAACCTACACTAAAAGTATAAATACTGTTAAAACTTACCGTATGGATAACACCGTATACCAAGAAACTTATAATATTTTATACACTTCTTTCCCAAGGAAAAAAAAACGGTCACTAAGGACGATACTTTTTCTAAATAGGTTTCCGCTTCGTTTTTTACAATCCGGTGGATACTAAATCTTTTCTTTCTGCTTTTAAAAAAAACTGCTTGAATGCCATTTGCAAGAACTAGACTTAAATCAGGGAAAGAAAAGTACACTTTCACCACATTTAGACAAAGGTGTATTCCGCAAAAAATGAAAAAAAAAGTTCTAATTAAAAAAATTTAACAGAATAAGGCTGGTTTCCCCTTAAAGACGCACTTTCCCTTACTCCCCTCCCTCGAAAAGGAATTGCCCCTTTTGTTCAAATGTTTAAAAACAAATTCCATTTTATTTTCTTCCATTTTTTATTTTAAAACTACCCCTCAAAAGGTTTTAAAAGAAATACCCCATTTTTTTTTGTTGTTTTTTTTTGAATATGATTTAATTCATCCAAAAAAA
>CM031604.1:22934946-22942446 GCA_018398815.1 Conus ventricosus
TCTGTCTGTCTGTCTGTCTGTCTCTGTCTTTGTTTTTCCATGTCTCTGTCTGTCTGTCTGTCTGTCTGTCTGTCTCTCTTTCTTTTTCTGTCTCCCTCCCTCCTTCCCTCTCTTTTTCCCTCTTATCAAATTTCTCTCCATGTGTCCGAGTGTTACTGCTGCAGGCTGAGATGTCGCCAGTGGAGCCATGAGCACATTGTTACGTACAGCACAGAAGCTACATGCTCTTCGTACCAACTCCCCTGAACCTTTCATTGTTACGTACAGCACAGAAGCTACATGCTCTTCGTACCAACTCCCCTGAACCTTTCATTGCTACGTACAGCACAGAAGCTACATGCTCTTCGTACCAACTCCCCTGAACCTTTCATTGCTACGTACAGCACAGAAACTACATGCTCTTCGTACCAACTCCCCTGAACCTTTCATTGTTACGCACAGCACAGAAGCTACATGCTCTTCGTACCAACTCCCCTGAACCTTTCATTGCTACGTATCAGCACAGAAGCTACATGCTCTTCGTACCAACTCCCTGAACCTTTCATTGTTACGCACAGCACAGAAGCTACATGCTCTTCGTACCAACTCCCCATAACCTTTCATTGCTACGTACAGCACAGAAACTACATGCTCTTCGTACCAACTCCCTGAACCTTTCATTGTTACGCACAGCACAGAAACTACATGCTCTTCGTACCAACTCCCCTGAACCTTTCATTGCTACGTACAGCACAAAAGCTACATGCTCTTCGTACCAACTCCCTGAACCTTTCATTGTTACGCACAGCACAGAAACTACATGCTCTTCGTACCAACTCCCTGAACCTTTCATTGTTACGCACAGCACAGAAGCTACATGCTCTTCGTACCAACTCCCCTGAACCTTTCATGACTTTTTTGGATACACATGTTCAGCTAGTTTTACAACACGGATCAGAAATATGGAAGGGGGAGAGGACTTCGGAGGGTCAGACGAGGGAGAGACCAAACAGTTGTTCTTCGTGAGTCAGATTACTCGTTTTCGCTTAAACTGCACTTAGGAGTAGATATGCGAGCCGCCAGGGATTTAGTTTATTTTGAAATAAACCGATTTCCCGCGTGTAAATAATTCTGCGGGTATCTGCATTCGATGTTGTTTTAAGCTAGTACATAATTATGGATGAACATTAGGTTACTTTACATAGTGTATCAAATGTTGCATGATTTAAATTCTAGAGGGAAGGAAGACTAGGTGTCAGCTACATTGTTTATATTGCAATGGTTTAGATGATGTGGGGTTAAATGAGGGTGTAGGAATGTGCATGGCATTGTGGCCAGTGTTTTGTTGATGTCTGATTGAGTGTGGATAGCAAAACGGTAATAATCACACTGACACTGGTGACAGATTGAATTGGTATAGGACTGTGCGTAGCACCCATGACGTTAATAATTTTCCAGCCAACCGCGGCTCGACGACACGATTCCCTGCTGCCGCGCGCCGCGCACAGCGCTCATTCCCTGCCGACGCACAGATTTGGCCACTTTTTAATTTATTTTTATGGTAGCTCTACAACAACTGACGGTCTTGTGTTAGGTGTCACAGGAAAGAACAAACACTCAACTCCACCAATCATCACCAGATCCACTTTGTAATACGATTTCAAGCGCTTCATTGCGCGAGAAATTGCTACCACCCCTTTGCCTGACCGACATTTTTTCTGGCACAGGAAATACGTGGCGCGCGCCACGTGGCGGTGCCGTCAGTTTCTTTGTTTCAAAGCTCCTGGGGTCAGCCAAGTTCACAATAGGCCACTGAAAGTATGGTCGACAACTCGTTCCAACATCCCCAAGACTAGTTACAGAGGTTATTTCCCTTGGACCATTTCATGGAAAGTGTAGGAATTTTTTATGTTCCCGTCGTCTGATGTGGACGACACGGCAGAATGTACTGCTGTCTGTCCGTCATCCGGACTTGGACGACTCGCCTCAAGGGAGAGAAACCCTGTCGTCCACTTTTGTCACGACTCGGCTGGTACAATAATTGTGATCAAATAGAGCCGATAACTGACATGTGTAATGAGTGAGTGAAACTAGGTCTGTCTGATTCAACTTTGTTTGGCTTTACACGTACTGACGACTGGGTGTGTCCGTTAAACAAGATGTCAAAGGAAGAGGAGATACGTCTTGTTTTTGTTTTTCCCATAGGCTGAAAGAAATTAAGAAAAATTTCTGGAGCATGAATGTTACACAGAATCTTGTGTATGAAAATGAAGTTTACTTATGGCATTCACTAATTTGAGATTGTAAGCAGTTGTTCGTTGTTTCTGCAGAACGCTTTTAAATATGAAAAAAGGGCTGTTTCACTGTGTTGCATGATACGATTGCTTTGGTCTTTGTTGTAGTATTTTTTTAGTATGGATATGTAAGATGTGAAATATTTATCACATAGTCCTCTGTAAGGGGCAGAGGCCCACATGTATCAGTATCATTCATTAATTAATTCATTCATTCTTTCATTCATTCATTCATTCATTCATATTGTCTCTCTTTCTGTCACTCTCATTCACTGCTCCCCCACCCCCTTTGCCTCTCTCTCACCGCCCCTCCCCCTTTGTCTCTCTCTCTCTCTCCTCTCTTCTCTCTCTCTCTCTCTCTCTCTCTCTCTCTGTGTGTTCTGTCTTTTACTTTCTCTCCCACTGGTCCCCTCCCTTTTTCTCTCTATTGTACTTCCCCTCCCACTGCCTTTCACCTTCTCCCTCCAACGTCCCCCCCCCTCTCCTCTCTATCTCTCTCTGTTCTTTTCTATCTTCCCTCTCTCTTTCACGCCCCTTCTTCCTTCCTGTCTCTGTGTCTGTCTTTCTGTGTGTCTGTCTGTCTGTCTGTCTCTGTCTCTGTCATTGTCTCTCTCTGTCACTCCCTCTGTCTCTCTCTCTCTCTCTCTCTCTCTGTCTCTCTCTCTCTCTCTCTCTCTCTCTCTCTCTGTCTCTCTCTCTCTCTCTCCCATCCCTCCCTCCCTACCCTTTCTCTCTCCATTTGTGTGTGTGTGTGTGTGTGTGTGTGTGTGTGTGTGTGTGTGTGTGTGTGTGTGTGTGTGTGTGTTCGTAAAGAGTTCTCTAGCTATCTTCGGACATGTATAAGATTCAGATCTTTTATTTCCGCGATTTCCTTTTTCATCCCCCCGGTCAGTAAGGTACATACTGTTCAACAGCAGAGGTTGAAAGTGAAGACAGAAAGTGAGGTCAGTGCAGGCAGAAGATTAAACAGGGAGAAAACACGTTGCTTTGCCAGAGCGTCACACACATTGAAATAACAAAGGGCTATACAGAAACAACGCCTTCTTCACCGTGTGGACGTCAACAGGCAAGATAAACACAGCTGACACACCGAGAACAAAGCTGTGGTTTAGCTGTGTTCAGAAGCATCCTTCTTCCGCTCGGGAGAAGGAATTGTAATAGGAGTTATGTTCTCTTGGGTAGTGTGGTTGTTTGGATTGGAGGAGTGGGTGGAGGAGAAAGAAAGGAGTACTGAACTGAAAAACAGAGACACTGTAATCTGTATAGGTTTGCACAATTTTGACCAAAAAAAGCGTTTCTGACGTCAGCTTGAGGAGTAACAATGATGAAGATAACTACAATAATGGAGATGATGATGGTGATGATGGTCGTGATCATGATGGTGATTATGATGTTAATGATCATGACGATGGTGCTGGTGATGGTGGTGGTGATCGTTTCTGTTCTTTTGCAGTATATGCCAAACACGATATTAGAAAATAAAAGGGTGTGCATTGCCAGCATATAAATTCCAATCCGCTTTTTCGCTTCACTCACCCACCCAGCACACACACACACACACACACACACACACCACACACGCACACGCACGCACGCACGCACGCACGCACGCACGCACGCACACACATACACATTTCCCTGTCTCTCACACACCATGCATTGATCAAATATCAGGTTCCGTCCGATTTGTTCCCACCTCTACCTCCGTTCCCCCACCTACCCCCCATCATTCCCTTTTTTTCTTAAAGAAACAGGCAAGATTCCATAGCTTGCAGGATGAGGACAAACTCGGAACTCATTTAGGCTCCAAAAATATTACTGTAAAACAACGTAAGAAATAGGAATACAATCTTTTGGCAGTACAGGCAAATAGAGCGCTGCCTACATTGTTCATGACCACAGAGACACGAGGGAGGTAATGCTGACCCAGAATTCAGGACAACTGGGAGAAAGAGTAAGGAGAGGGGAGGTAAGGAGGAAGAGAAGTATGGTTCCCTTGGGTTGATTGACAGTTTAGTTCATGTGGACGATTGGTAATTTCTCATTCCCCTTCCCTCTCCCCCACTCACTTTCTTTCCAACTCTTTCATTTGTCTAGCTCCAAGAAATGTAGTGGATTAGAAATATTGACTGTTTCTCAATAAGCCCCTATATGTAAAGGGGAGGTGTATCTTGAAAGAGAGAGTGACCTGGTATTCCCTCTCTTGTTTTGAGTGTCTGTCTGTCTGTCTGTCTGTGTGCCTGTCAGTCTGTTTGTCTGTCTGTCTGTCTGTCTGTCTCTCTGTCACACACTCTCTTTCTACCTCTGTATCTCTCTACCCCTCTCCATCTCCTGTCCATTCCGTTGCAAATTTTCCCTCCCCCCATCCACGCTAAAAAAAAAAATCACCTATAGCAGCAATATGGTCCTCGGTTTTAGCGATCAAAATATATTCGGGCAGCTCTTCAGAAATCCAGCTTTTTTAATTTTTCTGGAAATGGGAGAAGAAATGAAATATGAATGAGGTCTTGCTTCCCTTGGAGTAGTCATGTCCGGCCCATCACTGCATTATTCACTCCTAGAGAGTGACAGGGGAGGTAATGCTAATCAATGATTCAGGACAACTGGGAGAGAGAGAGAGAGAGAGAGAGAGAGAGACGCTTCAGACGCTTCAGATACGTTTTTATTGACAATGGCCTACATAGCCTTTATGTCAAGGGGGTATACATGAATATTTGCAGCGCTGAAAAAAGAAAGTTTATGATGCAAAGAAGCATAAATTGCAACAGGTTACGTAAATGTTAATGATGAGGCTTGAAGCCATGCACATGAAAAAGAAAATAATGACGTGCTTTTCGTCACTCAAAATGCATATGCAATTTTTTTTAAAGTCACAACATGATCATCAACACAAGCGCCTCACCCAGACACATATATTCACCGTTATAAATCTTTCCTGCACTGTCACATCTATCACCACCGTCCGCTTCATCATTAGCTATACTAGGGCATAAAACAAAACCTTTTCTTAATAAGAGCATCAAGCTTGCGGAATACATAAAAACAAACAACTCAAACATTAGAAGTTCTTACCGAGCATTTCTTTTTCCTAACATTAGATGCCTCTGCAACATACTTAGCCAGCAGAGTTATTATCATATTATTGTCAGAGGACAACAAACTATGTAGGTTATGATTTTCTGTCGCAGTTGAGACTTCTGTCTGATATTGTTATAAGCTGCACAATAAAATATAAAGTGATCTTCATTTTCTCTCATACCATCTGTACACATTACACACAAATCGTCCACAATGCCTTCGGGATTAAACCATCTTTTGTTTGCATTTAGTCCAAGTGTCCTACTTCTAAATCTAGCAAGCATATCCCTGTGCCATTTATTGGTAGCTACAGTCAGAAATTTTTCAGGTTGTAAGGTACTTTTAAACGAGTTGGAACCAGGAATATTTCATTTTATCTTCCATCTTGGAATGCTATTTTTGTTACATGCGATGAGACGGTCTTTAAATTCCAGCATGAATGCTCTTTCATCGCCACCCCCCTGACTGAGCCATTCTACACCAAATCCGTTTACTGTCAAAACCTGCTTTATAGTAGCGACCCAGTTCTGCTTTCCAAACTCAAACTGCCGTAGTAACATATCGTGTGCTTGTCTACATAATCTGCTTGTAGGTAGCTGGTAAGTTTTAACCAGTTTTTAAAGCATTTCCCGAAAGATCGAATGTAAAGAGGATATCTTCCCAGAATCACCATATGGCATTCTATTTGATGAATGCAATGGAATATTTAAAACCGTTTAATTGCAAAAGCATGTACTTTTTCCATCTGCAGATTTGAGAGAGAGAGAGAGAGAGAGAGAGAGAGAGAGAGAGAGAGGAGAGAGAGAGAGAGGGGGGGGGTGGGTTGCACGGGATTAAGTAATAGCTTAGTTCAGTGTGGATTGGTAAACAGGTACTTCTCCTCCTCCTTCCCATCTCTCTCTCCTCTCTCTCTCTCCTCTCTCTCTCTCTCTCTCTCTCTCTCTCTCTCTCTCCTCTCTCTCTCTCTCTCTCTCTCTCTCTTTCGTGGTTTCTTATCTCTTCCTCTCTCTTCGTCTCTCTACCTATCTGTCTCTCTTTCTCTTTCCCCATCTTTCTTTCTCTGTCTCCCTCCCTCCCTTTCTCTCTAACTCTTTCTCAACGTGAAGATTGAAAGTGATGATGTTTTTAACACACACATGCATTAACCAGGTGTTTGCCCATATCTGCCCCCTACGCACATCCCCACCCCCCTGCTTTATCCCTTGAGAAAGATGTGACGATGAACCATACGGCCGATAGTTTGCACAATCAAAGCAAACATGAGGCACATCGTTCAAACTGGTTCTTGCAGCAACTTCACAGGAAGAACAAAAGTGGTGAAACATAGATGAGTTCTTACTTCCTGCGAAACAGATGAACTGAGCTGCTTCCTATGTTATTCATGGCTCACGAACTAGAAAAAAAAATGTGTCGGTTTCGTGTTCATGGCTACACAGCCCCAGGGGAGGTAATGCTGATCCATGATTCAGGACCCCTGAAGGAAGGATAATGTGAGGGGTGAGGAAAGAGACGGAGGAAGGGGTATAGTGGGTTTGGTTGTGGTTGGTGCTTTCTCAGTTCCCCCCTCTCCCCCCCACCCCCCACCCCTTCCCTTTCGCTACCTTTGTATTTTTCCCGTTTAAGAAAAAAAATCATGGATTAAGACACAGGCCACTTTCCGAAGCCCGTTAGTTGTGAAAGACAGCGTGACCTGGTTTCTGTCCGGTGTGTCCACTCTCCGTCTACCTCTGTCTAACCTTGCTTCTGGACGTGTGTGTCCACTGTCTGTCCCGTCTCTGTCTAACCTTGCTTCTGACACGTGTGTCCACTGTCTGTCTACCTCTGTCTAACCTTGCTTCTGGACACGTGTGTCCACTGTCTGTCTCTGTCTAACCTTGCTTCTGGACGTGTGTGTCCACTGTCTGTCTACCTCTGTCTAACCTTGCTTCTGGACACGTGTGTCCACTGTCTGTCTGCCTCTGTCTAGCCTTACTTCTGGACACGTGTGTCCACTGTCTGCCTGTCTCTGTCTAACCTTGCTTCTGGACGTGTGTGTCCACTGTCTGTCTACCTCTGCTAACCTTGCTTCTGGACACGTGTGTCCACTGTCTGTCTACCTCTGTCTAGCCTTGCTTCTGGACGTGTGTGTCCACTGTCTGTCTACCTCTGT
>CM031604.1:22947446-22952446 GCA_018398815.1 Conus ventricosus
GGGGGGGGGAGGAACAGGGGAAACAAAGAGAATGAGAATGAAAAATCAGGGAAATACAAACATAAAATTCTTCATTACCAGCATATGGGGACCATTATATTTGTGTGTGTGTGTGTGTGTGTGTGTGTGTGTGTGTGTGTGTGTGTGTGTGTGTGTGTTGTGTGTGTGTGCTGGAAAGGGTTGTCTAGATGTCTTGGCACATGTGTAGGGTTCAGACCTCTTTCCCCGTTCCTTCTGCTTCCTACCGATCAGGAAGGCCCAGACTGATGATGCAACAGGTAGAGGTTGAGATCAGGAAGGCCCAGACTGATGATGCAACAGGTAGAGGTTGAGATCAGGAAGGCCCAGACTGATGATGCAACAGGTAGAGGTTGAGATCAGGAAGGCCCAGACTGATGAACAGGTGGAGGTTGAGATCAGGAAGTCCCAGACTGATGATGGAACAGGTGGAGGTAAGATCAGGAAGGCCCAGACTGATGGAACAGGTGGATGTTGAGATCAGGAAGGCCCAGACTGATGGAACAGGTGGAGGTAAGATCAGGAAGGCCCAGACTGATGGAACAGGTGGAGGTAAGATCAGGAAGGCCCAGACTGATGGAACAGGTGGAGGTAAGATCAGGAAGGCCCAGACTGATGGAACAGGTGGAGGTAAGATCAGGAAGGCCCAGACTGATGGAACAGGTGGAGGTAAGATCAGGAAGGCCCAGACTGATGGAACAGGTGAGGTTAGATCAGGAAGGCCCAGACTGATGGAACAGGTGGAGGTAAGATCAGGAAGGCCCAGACTGATGGAACAGGTGGAGGTAAGATCAGGAAGGCCCAGACTGATGGAACAGGTGGAGGTAAGATCAGGAAGGCCCAGACGATGGAACAGGGGAGGTAAGATCAGGAAGGCCCAGACTGATGGAACAGGTGGAGGTAAGATCAGGAAGGCCCAGACTGATGGAACAGGTGGAGGGTGCGATCAGGAAGGCCCAGACTGATGGAACAGGTGGAGGTAAGATCAGGAAGGCCCAGACTGATGAACAGGTGGAGGGTGAGATCAGGAAGGCCCAGACGATGGAACAGGTGGAGGTAAATCAGAAGGCCCAGACTGATGGAACAGGTGGAGGTAAGATCAGGAAGGCCCAGACTGATGGAACAGGTGGAGGGTGAGATCAGAAGGCCCAGACTGATGGAACAGGTGGAGGTAAGATCAGGAAGGCCCAGACTGATGGAACAGGTGGAGGTGAGATCAGGAAGCCAGACTGATGGAACAGTGGAGGGTAAGACAGGAAGGCCCAACTGATGGAACAGTGGAGGTGAGATCAGGAAGGCCCAGACTGATGGAACAGTGGAGGTAATCAGGAAGCCCAGACTGATGGAACAGGTGGAGGGTATGACAGGAAGCCCAGACTGATGGAACAGGTGAGGTAAGATCAGGAAGGCCCAGACTGATGAACAGGTGAGTAAGATCAGGAAGGCCCAGACGAGGAACAGGTGGAGTAAGATCAGAAGGCCAACTGATGGAACAGGTGGAGGTAAGATCAGAAGGCCCAGACTGATGGAACAGGTGGAGGTGAATCAGGAAGGCCCGACTGATGGAACAGGTGGAGGTAAGATCAGGAAGGCCCAGACTGATGGAACAGGTGGAGGGTGAGATCAGGAAGGCCCAGACTGATGGAACAGGTGGAGGTGAATCAGGAAGGCCAGACTGATGGAACAGGTGGAGGTAAGATCAGGTAGGCCCAGACTGATGGAACAGGTGGAGGGTGGAGATCAGGAAGGCCCAGACTGATGGAACAGGTGGAGTTGAGATCAGGAAGGGCCCAGACTGATGGACCAGGTGGAGGTAAGATCAGGAAGGCCAGACTGATGGAACAGGTGGAGGTAAGATCAGGAAGGCCCAGACTGATGGAACAGGAGGAGGTTAAGATCAGGAAGGCCCAGACTGATGGAACAGGTGGAGGGTAAGATCAGGAAGGCCCAGACTGATGGAACAGGTGGAGGGTGGAGATCAGGAAGGCCCAGACTGATGGAACAGGTGGAGGTAAGATCAGGAAGGCCCAGACTGATGGAACAGGTGGAGGGTAAGATCAGGAAGGCCCAGACTGATGGAACAGGTGGAGGTAAAGATCAGGAAGGCCCAGACTGATGGAACAGGTGGAGGTAAGATCAGGAAGGCCCAGACTGATGGAACAGGTGGAGGTAAGATCAGAAGGCCCAGACTGATGGAACAGGTGGAGGTAAGATCAGGAAGGCCCAGACTGATGGAACAGGTGGGGGTGAGATCAGGAAGGCCCAGACTGATGGAACAGGTGGAGGTAAGATCAGGAAGGCCCAGACTGATGGAACAGGTGGAGGGTGAGATCAGGAAGGCCCAGACTGATGGAACAGGTGGAGGGTGAGATCAGGAAGGCCCAACTGATGGAACAGGTGGAGGTAAGATCAGGTAGGCCCAGACTGATGGAAACAGTGGAGGGTGAGATCAGAAGGCCCAGACTGATGGAACAGGTGGAGGTTGAGATCAGGAAGGCCCAGACTGATGGACCAGGTGGAGGTAAGATCAGGAAGGCCCAGACTGATGGAACAGGTGGAGGTAAGATCAGGAAGGCCCAGACTGATGGAACAGGTGGAGGTAAGATCAGGAAGGCCCAGACTGATGGAACAGGTGGAGGTAAGATCAGGAAGGCCCAGACTGATGGAACAGGTGGAGGTAAGAATCAGGAAGGCCCAGACTGATGGAACAGGTGGAGGTAAGATCAGGAAGGCCCAGATTGATGGAACAGGTGGAGGGTGAGATCAGGAGGCCCAGACTGATGGAACAGGTGGAGGTAAGATCAGGAGGCCCAGACTGATGGAACAGGTGGAGGGTGAGATCAGGAAGGCCCAGACTGATGGAACAGGTGGAGGTGAGCTCAGGAAGGCCCAGACTGATGGAACAGGTGGAGGGTGAGATCAGGAAGGCCCAGACTGATGGAACAGATCGAGGGTGAGATCAGGAAGGCCCCAGACTGATGGAACAGGTGGAGGGTGAGATCAGGAAGGCCCAGACTGATGGAACAGGTGGAGGGTGAGATCAGGAAAGGCCCAGACTGATGGAACAGGTGGAGGGTGAGATCAGGAAGGCCCAGACTGATGGAACAGGTGGAGGGTGAGATCAGGAAGGCCCAGACTGATGGAACAGGTGAGAGGGTGAGATCAGGAAGGCCCAGACTGATGGAACAGGTGGATGTTGAGATCAGGAAGGCCCAGACTGATGGAACAGGTGGATGTTGAGATCAGGAAGGCCCAGACTGATGGAACAGGTGGAGGTAAGATCAGAAGCCCAGACTGATGGAACAGGTGGAGGTAAGATCAGGAAGGCCCAGACTGATGGAACAGGTGGAGGGTTGAAATCAGGAAGGCCCAGACTGATGGAACAGGTGGAGTGTGAGATCAGGAAGGCCCAGACTGATGGAACAGGTGGAGGTAAGTTCAGGAAGGCCCAGACTGATGGAACAGGTGGAGGGTGAGATCAGGAAGGCCCAGACTGATGGAACAGGTGGAGGTAAGATCAGGAAGGCCCAGACTGATGGAAGAGGTGGAGGTAAGATCAGGAAGGCCCAGACTGATGGAACAGGTGGAGGGTGAGATCAGGAAGGCCCAGACTGATGGAACAGGTGGAGGTAAGATCAGGAAGGCCCAGACTGATGGAACAGGTGGAGGTAAGATCAGGAAGGCCCAGACTGATGGAACAGGGGTGGAGTAAGATCAGGAAGGCCCAGACTGATGGAACAGGTGGAGGTAAGATCAGGAAGGCCCAGACTGGTGGAACAGGTGGAGGGTAGATCAGGAAGGCCCAGACTGATGGAACAGGTGGAGGTAATGATCAGGAAGGCCCAGACTGATGGAACAGGTGGAGGTAAGATCAGGAAGGCCCAGACTGATGGAACAGGTGGAGGTAAGATCAGGAAGCCCAGACTGATGGAACAGGTGGAGGTAAGATCAGGAAGGCCCAGACTGATGGAACAGGTGGAGGTAAGATCAGGAAGGCCCAGACTGATGGAACAGGTGGAGGTAAGATCAGGAAGGCCCAGACTGATGGAACAGGTGGAGGGTGAGATCAGGAAGGCCCAGACTGATGATGCAACAGGTAGAGGTTGAGATCAGGAAGGCCCAACTGATGGAACAGGTGGAGGTAAGATCAGGAAGGCCCAGACTGCTGGAAAGGTGGAGGTAAGATCAGGAAGGCCCAGACTGATGGAACAGGTGGAGGTAAGATCAGGAAGGCCCAGACTGAGGAACAGGTGGAGGTTGAACGTGAAGATGGAAAAGTGAAGTCACTGTAAGCAGCGGATGAAGCTGGAGGGAAAACAAAACAATATTGAGTTTTTTCAGGCCGTCAGCAAAACGTGCGAACACATTATAATGCAGAAACAACTCGTTTCGACGCTGTGTACTTTCATAGGGGAGACAAACCTGAGAGGTGAACGAGACCAGCCACCGTTGTAACAGTCGTTTAGCACAGCAGATTGTGGGCTAGAAGGTCGTGGGTTTCATTCCCACCAGAGCCATTAATTTGTGGGGTTTGTTCTGCCCCGATCAGCAGCTACATAGCGGTATGCTTGACATGGGCTCAGCTGGGAAGAAATCCACTTAATGGCCCGCTCGAATTCCCTGACCAAGACCTCAGTGCCTGTATCATCAGTCCGTTTGACGCCGAGACATATTATGAACGTAAGCGTGGAGTACAGCCCACCATGCAGTCTCTGACCGAAGGGAACTCCACACAGCAGCAGCAGCAGCATCGCCGTTCTTATCGTCAGTGCTCGGCAGGGAAAAAGGTCTGAAACCCCGTGACCCTTTAATTGTAGCCTGCTGTCATGGCGACCTCCGTGTTCAGTTCACGTCTTTGCCCCTGCTGAGGTCGTGTCGAGGTCGTCCGTACTGGTGAGTCCGTGAGAACTGTATGTGACAGACTTGATGGCGCCCTCCATGGGACACTCACTCACGTTGGCTGGTCAGTCAGTGTGAGGATT
>CM031604.1:22957446-22963533 GCA_018398815.1 Conus ventricosus
TATTAGGTTATTCTGGTTGTTTCTCAGGTCTGGAATCCCAATGTTGTCCTGTCTCTTACTCCTTATGTAAGACTATAATTTCTTGTTTTGATGATCACCTTCTGAAATCATCGAATTAACATAATTGGAGTGAGCAAGCCTATATTCTCTCTGACACCTTCTCTTAATATGTTTATACCTAACCAGTAATCTTTCTGAATTGGGATGTAGTTTCAATTTCTTAAAGAAACGATGTTTGTTTGGCAGGAACGGAATGCTGAAGTATTTCACGCGCTGATGAGCAACGAAGGTACCAAATTTTACCTGAAGCAGCAATTGATTAACCTGGCATTGAATACGTTTAACAACTGCATGAAAAAAAAAAGCCAAGTGTGTGAAAGCAAGGATCAAAATTGATAAGAAAACACGTCACGATCCGTGGTTTGACCTTGAATGTCAAATAGCTAAAATTTCTGCCAGAAAGCTTCTGAGAATATTTCGTAGAACATTGCACTTAGAACATTGGCCCATTCCTCAACAGACTTGTGTGAAAGGGAAGCTGTTTCGGTGTATAAAAAGTGTGTATTCTAATGTGAAAGCGAAAGTAAGATCTGGCGGTGAACTCACAGACTGTATTTTGTGCACACAGATGGTGAAACAGGGAGAGGCTTCTTTAGTGAGAAATGAAGTGGCCTCAGATCTCATTGCAAAGCATGTCAAGGAGCCACGTTGTACCATGAATTCCTCGAATGATTTATCTTGTTACTAGCTGGCGATATTGCTTCGTTATAGGAAAGGCCAGCTGAACTCCAAAACCTGTTAAAGAACCTCCATAACATAGCTGTCAGGCTTCAACTTAAGATAAGTGTGGAAGAGTTGCATTGTGGTTTTTCGAAAAGGGGGATACTTAGCTGCAAATGAGAAATAGTTTTCAAATGGCGAGGCAATGGGTGTTGTGAATTGTTTCAAATGTCTTGGCATCTATTTCGCTACCCGACGTCCTAGTTTTTCAGCTGCCTGCCAGGCCCTTGCCAGCAGAGCAAAACATGTATATTGATACTATGTGTATCAAGAAAACTGTATAAGCTGAATAAAAATTCTGTGGTTATATTACTGAAACTCGGTGTGGAGTAGAGTTAGGAGGTATGGATAAAGCTGTCGCTGGAACAGAATACGTTTACTCGTCTGCTTTAAAAAGATTCTTGGGAGTTCAACCTGAAACACCAAGTGACCTCGCGTGTGGGGATACAGGTCGATATCCTTTGTATAATGAACTTATATTTGCGATGTATTCGTTATTGGTTGAAAATTCTGGGTGTGGATCAGGAAAGATTACCACATAAAGCGTATAAATGTTGCTAAGTTTAGAATTACGAGGTAAACATTGTTGGGCATCTGACATTCGGGGTTTATTTTTTTGCATCAAAATGGGCTCGGCTTTGGATCAGTCAAGGTGTGGAAAATATCAAAATCTTTTTAAAAGAACTTAGTGACATGTTGATTGATAACAGCTGGCAAACATGGGAGAAACACGTTCAAAACGGTGAAAGGTACGCTTTTAATAGAATATTGACATCGTCTAGAAATTGTGAAGCATATCTTTTGCTTGACATTGACAGACATTTAAAGACCTACATGATTTAGAATGAATTTCGGAATAGCAGATATGTTCGCACAGAAGTTTCATTACACTAATGGTGATGAAGATGCTATAATGTGCCATTGCGTAAGAATGCCAAATAGGATAAACAACAGTTTTTGCCGTGCTATCCTGCCATCCAATATTTGCGAAATGATTTTATCCCAAAAAATATCTGTTAGAATTGTCTGTTTAATGTTGTACTGCTCATTGCAAATCGAAATGAAATATTATTGAAGAATATATGCTTATATTTGTATAAAGCATTTAAAAGACGTACTGTATTACTCAGTTAAAATGGTGTTGGATTATTCAGTCGGGATAGATTAATGCTCAACCGTCATGTCATGTTATGAAATTGTCTGTTTGTTGTTTATTGAAAAGTCGGGATAGATTAATGCCCAACCGTCGTGTCATGTTATAAATTGTCTGTATATTGTTTATTCAAGAGTATGCTGTCAATGTGTTGTACCACCTTCAGAAGAGGCTTTGGCCTATACTGGGTAAACTTCCGCTTCTCTCTCTCTCTCTCTCTCTCTCTCCTCTCTCTCTCTCTCTCTCTCTCTCTCTCTCTCTCTCTCTCAGATTGTCTGACCTGTCTGTCTGTGTGTCTATCTGCCTTCCTGTCTGTCTGCCTGCCTGCTTGTCTGTCTTCTGTCTGTCTCTCCTCTGCTCTTCTCTCTCTCTCTCTCTCTCTCTCTCTCTCTCTCTCTCTCTCTCTCTCTCTCTCTTTTATATATATATATATATATCTCACTCTCTCTCTCTCTCTCTCTCCTCTCTCTCTCTCTCTCTCTCTATATATATATATATATATATATATATATATATATATATATGTATATCACTCTCTCTCTCTCTCTCTTTCTCCACACCCTCACCATCGCAGTCTTTGTCCATCACCGTGCCTACCTCTATATCGTTCTCTCTTTCATTATATCTTTTCTGTCTCTGTCTCCCTCCGTCTCTGTCTGCCTGTCTATGTCCCTCTCTGTCTCTGTTTCTCTCTGTTTCTCTCTGTCTGTTTCTGTCTGTCTGTCTGTCTGGCTGTCTGTCTGTCTGTCTGTCTCTGTCTGCCTGTCTATGTCCCTCTCTGTCTCTGTTTGTCTCTGTCTGTCTCTGTCTGTCTGTCTGTCTGTCTGTCTGTCTCTCTCCCCCTCTCTCTCTCTCTCTCTCTCTCTCTCTCTCTCTCTCTCTCTCTCTCTCTGATTACGCATTTGCTTGTGTCCAGAAAGAGATATCCGTTTGCAGTCTTTTCCCGTTCTCTTAGCTTTCTGCTGGCGAGTTAGGTGCAGCATAATTTAACAGGAAGAGGTCGACAGTGAAGATGGAAAATGAAATCACCGCAGGTAGAAGCTGAAACAGGTGTGTAAAACAAACAAAGAAATGAAAAAAAAAACGTTGATAAATCAAACCTTCAAGTGAATGAAAGAAGCGCTTAACATACAGAAGCAACGCATTTCGACCCTGGGAACTTCTACAAGCAAGACAAACAAGAGTGCAAGACAAAAAACAAAAGAAATGGTCCAGCTGTGTTGAAAAGTATGCTTCTACAGCAATGAAATAAAAATTGTTTTAGGTGTTGTCTTGTCTTGGCTACTGCGACGTCTTGGACTGGAAGGTTGGGGGGGGGGGGGGGGGGGGAGGAAGAGAGGAATAAAGGACTGATCCGGAAGAACACTGAAACTTGACATAAGCATACGATTTTGTGAATTTGACGATAAATGGTTTCTTACGTAGAAGTGTGAGTACTAACAATGATGATAATAATGGTGAAGATGCTAGCGATAATGATGGAGATGATAATGATCAGGATGGCGATTTTAATGATGATGGTGATAATAAAGTTGCCGATGGTGGTAATCATAATGATGGCGGTGGCAGTGGTCTTCTTTTGCTGTTCTTTATGGCAAATATACTAAACAGGTGAACACACAAACAAACAAACAAAAAGCAAAACAAAGAGATATGCATTATCAGCACTTAAGTTACAAGCCACCCCCTCCCCCTGCCCCATCCCACGCACGCCCTCTCCCTTCCCGTTCATCCAAATGCACGTATACACATCCCTGACTTCATTCACACACTCAACGCCCTCCCGCCCCTTCCATTTCCCCTTTTGAAATAGATCGACAAAGAACATTACATTCCACAGCTTACGGCATCAAAAACAACCTCAGGCGACTCATTCAACCTGGCTCACGAAGCTGAAATTGAAAAAGAAGTCATGAAATATACATGGAAACTTTCCAGCAGTACAGGCGAGCCGAGCGCGCACTCCATCTTTCATTGTTAGAGAGACACAGGGGAGGTTTAAGGGCGGGTTTCCGTGATTCAGGACAGCAGGTGGGCTAGTGAAAGGGGCTGGGAGGGAAAGGAAGGAGGAAGGGGTACGTTTGCGATGGGTGTGATAATAGTTAGGTTCATTCTGGATGACTGGGGTTTCATCACTCCCCCCTCCCCCACATTCACACACCACACACCCCATCTCCATTCCAATCATTTAATTTTGTTTTTTTTTGCCCCCAAGAAATGAAGGGACTAAAACATCGGCGATGTGTCAAAGGCCTTTGCATGTTCAAGGGGAATTGTGCTTAGGGGGGAACACGGCCTGTTTGCTCTCTGTTGACCCCAGTGTGGGGCCTGTCCCTCTCTGTGTGTGGATCCGTTTCCTCAATGCCACATTCATTCGGGTTTATGCTTTACATGGGCATTTATATGTTCCCCTCCTCTTCTCTCTCTACTCTCTCTCTCTCTCTCCCTTCTCTCTCTTCTCTCTCTCTCTCTCTCTCTCTCTCTCTGCGCGTGTGCTTGTGTGTGTGTGTGTGTGTGTGTGTGTGTGTGTGTTGTGTGTGTGTGTGTGTGGTGTGTGTGTGCGGTCATACTTGTCCATATGCGCGGTTATACTCATTTCTCCATTTTCCTTCTTCATCCTCATCAAGACAGTAGACAACAGCGTAACGGGGCTGTAAGCATGATGGTAACAGGGGTGAATTCAGAACACGGAGTTAGTCAGCACCCTGCGTTCACCAGAGAAACAAGGCTTGTAGTCCCGATCTCACGGCAGCAACGGTTGTGATAACGATCTTGACGTTTGTTGCTGATGTTACAAACCCGATGACAAAAGGAGGATACATTGTAAGTACCAACACGCATGATGCAAACACTATCCACTCTCTCTCTACACAGACACCCTCTGAATGATCTCCTTTCCCCCTTTTTCCTATTTTCTCCAGACCCCACCTCTCACTCTGACCTTTCTGCTTCCCTTGAAACACGTGCATTAAAAAAAAAAAGAAAGTTGCCAAAAGCGATATGGTCCTGGCCTTTGCAATCAAAGCCTATCCGGGCAACTCTTTTGAAAAGCAGCGGGGGGAGATTTACCGAAAGAAAGGATAAATGAAGTAGAAATGAGGCCTTGCTTCCCGCAGGTCGTGCGACACCAGCCCATCAACCAAATTATTCATTCCTTGAGAATGAGAGGGGATTAATGCTGATCAATCATTCAGGACACCCGGGAGAAAGGAAGAGCGACGGAGGGAGAGAGAGAGAAGGTGGTGGGAGGGGAAAAGGATGAGGGGGGGGGGGATAGGTTGCACGGTGTTGGGTAATAGCAAAGTTCAATGTGGAAGGTAGGTGTTGTGTGGTTAGGTGAGCAGATGCCCTCACTCTCTCTCTCCTCTCTCTCTCTCCTCTCTCTCTCCTCCTCTCTCTCCTCTCTCTCTCTCTCATTTATCCCGTTTCTCCTGTCTCTCTGTCTATTTTCTCTGTCTCTCTCTGTCTCTGTCTCTGTCTGTCTGTCTGTCTTCGTCTGTCTGTCTCTTCTCTCTCTCTCACTCTCTCTCTCCTCTCTCTCTCTCTCTCCTCTCTCTCTCTCTCTCCTCCCCACTGCACAATTTCTTCCCCTCCCCACCAAAATCAGTGACAGCAAAATGGTCCTGAGCTTTAGCGATCAAAACTCCTTTGGTCAGCCCTTTTGAAAACCAGTTTAGGAAACTGTACTGGGGCCGTGGGAAAAAAAAGAACAGGCGAAATTATGAATGAGGTCTTACTTTCTGCATGGACAGTGCTGGCGTCCAGCTCAACACTTAATTATTCATGCGCATGGAGTGACAGGGAGGTAATTTAATCAACGGCTTAGGACAACAGAAAAGAGAGAGAAAAGAGAGAGAGAGAGAGAGAGAGAGAGAGACGTTTCAGACGCTTCAGACATATTTGTTTTAATTGCCATTGACCTATACAGTCTTAGTGTCAAGGGGAACAAGATCATATTTGCAGCGCCAGGAAAGAGAAGAAAAAATCAGGAATGAAATAGGCAACTGATAACTCAGTAAAAGTAAACAATCAAAACATTCGAAATAAGTGACAGAAAATCAAAAGGGATTCGTCTTGATAACAAATCAAACACTAGTAAATTAAAGGAATGGAAAGAGAACACTTTTAAACAACCGCGGCCCAAAAAAAAAACA
>CM031604.1:22964533-22972033 GCA_018398815.1 Conus ventricosus
TTTGGGGGTGAAACAGTTTATTATTCGACTTGTTTGGCTTTTACGTACTGGCGATTGGGTGTGTCCGTTAAACAAGATGTCAAAGGAAGATGAGATACGTCTTGTTTTTTTTTTTTTCCCATAGGCTGAAAGAAATAAGAAAAATTTCAGGCATGAATGTTACACAGAATCTTGTGTAGAAAATGAAGTTTACTTAATGGCATTCACTAATTTGAGATTGTAAGCAGTTGTTCGTTGTTTCTGCAGAACGCTTTTAAATATGAAAAAAAGGGCTGTTTCATGTATTGCATGATACGATTGCTTTGGTCTTTGTTGTAGTATTTTTTTTAGTATGGATATGTAAGATGTGAAATATTTATCACATAGTCCTCTGTAAGGGCAGAGGCCCACATGTATCAGTATCATTCATTCATTAATTCATTCATTCTTTCATTCATTCATTCATTCATATTGTCTCTCTTTCTGTCACTCTCATTCACTGCTCCCCCCCCCTTTGCCTCTCTCTCACCGCCCCTCCCCTTTGTCTCTCCTCTGCTCTCTCTCTCTCTCTCTCTCTCTATCTCTCTCTCTCTCTCTCTCTGTTCTGTCTTTTACTTTCTCTCCCACTGGCCCCCTCCTTTTTTCTCTCTATTGTAACTTCCCCCTCCCACTGCCTTTCACCTTCTCCCTCCAACGTCCCCCCCCCACTCTCTCTCTATCTCTCTCTGTTCTTTTCTATCTTCCCTCTCTCTTTCACGCCCCTTCTTCCTTCCTGTCCTCTGTGTCTGTCTTTCTGTGTGTTGTCTGTCTGTCTGTCTTCTGTCTGTCTCTGTCTCTGTCATTGTCTCTCTCTGTCACTCCCTCTGTCTCTCTCTCTCTCTCTCTCTCTGTCTCCTCTCTCTCTCTCTCTCTCTCTCCTCTCTCTCTCTCTCTCTCTGTCTCCCATCCCTCCCTCCCTACCCTTTCTCTCTCCATTTGTGTGTGTGTGTGTGTGTGTGTGTGTGGTGTGTGTGTGTGTGGTGTGTGTGTGTGTGTTCGTAAAGAGTTCTCTAGCTATCTTCGGACATGTATAAGATTCAGATCTTTTATTTCCGCGATTTCTTTTTCATCCCCCCCCCGGTCAGTAAGGTACATACTGTTCAACAGGCAGAGGTTGAAAGTGAAGACAGAAAGTGAGGTCACTGCAGGCAGAAGATCAAACAGGGAGAAAACACGTTGCTTTACCATACCGTCACAAACATTGAAATAACAAAGGACTATACACAAACAACGCCTTCATGACCGTGTGGCCGTCAACAGGGAAGATAAACACAGCTGACACACCGAGAACAAAGCTGTGGTTTAGCTGTGTTTCAGAAGCATCCTTCTTCCGCTCGGGAGAAGGAATTGTAATAGGAGTTATGTTCTCTTGGGTAGTGTGGTTGTTGGATCGGAGGAGTGGGTGGAGGAGAAAGAAAGGAGCACTGAACTGAAAAACAGAGACACTGTCATCTGTATAGGTTTGCACAATTTTGACCAAAAAAAGCGTTTCTGACATGTCAGCTTGAGGAGTAACAATGATGAAGATAACTACAATAATGGAGATGATGATGGTGATGATGGTCGTGATCATGATGGTGATTATGATGTTAATGATCATGACGATGGTGCTGGTGATGGTGGTGGTGATCGTTTCTGTTCTTTTGCAGTATATGCCAAACACAATATTAGAAAATAAAAGGGGTGTGCATTGCCACTATAAATTCCAATCCGCTTTTTTCCTCCCCCACCCGCCCACACACACACCCCACACACACCCACACACACACACACACACACACCACACACACACGCACACGCACCACGCACCACGCACCACGCACCACACACATACACTTTCCCTGTCTCTCCCCAAAAACCACATGCTTGATAAAAATATCAGGTTCCGCCGATTTGTTCTCACCTCTACCTCCTTTCCCCCACCACCCCCCATCATTCCCTTTTTTTCTTAAAAACAGGCAAGATTCCATACTTGCAGGATGAGGACAACTGGGAACCCTTTTTAGGCCCAAAAATATTACTGAAAAAAAAAACGTAAGAAATAGGAATACAATTTTTTGGCAACAGGCAAATAAGCCTCCCACTTTTGTTCAGACCACAGAGACACGAGGGGGTAATGCTGACCCAAAATTTTCAGGCAACGGGGAGAAAGAGAAGGAAGGGGGGGAAGGGAAAGAAAGTATTTTCCCTTGGGTTGTTTTGACATTTAGTTCATGTGAGTTTGGTAATTTTCATTCCCCTTCCCTCCCCCACTCACTTTCTTTCCAACTCTTTCATTTGTCAGCTCCAAGAAATGTAGTGGATTAGAAAATTTGACTGTTTCTCAAACCCCCTATATGTAAAGGGGAGGTGTTCTTGAAAGAAAATGACCGGTACCCTCTCTTGTTTTGAGTGCTGCTGTCTTCTGTTGCCTGTCAGTCTTTTTTGTCTTCTGTCTGTCTGTCCTCTGTCACACACTCTCTTTCCCCCTCTGTATCTCTCTACCCCTCTCCATCCCCTGTCCATTCCTTTGAAAATTTCCCTCCCCCCATCCCGCTAAAAAAACACCTTAGCACAATATGGTCCTGGGTTTTGGGCGATAAAAATTTAAATTGGGGCGGGCTCTTCAAAACCCCTTTTTTTAATTTTTTCTGGAAATGGAGAAAAAATTTAAATAAATAGGTCTTGCCCCCTTTGGGAGATCAGCCCGGGCCCATCACTGCATTATTTATCTTCATTTTCTCTCATCCCATCTGTACACATTCACACAAATCGCTACATCCTTGGGGTTTAAACCATCTTTTTTTTTGCATTTAGTCCAAGTGCCTACTTCTAAATCTAGCAAGCATATCCCTGTGCCATTTATTGGTTTAGCTACCAATAAATGGCACGGGGATAGTTTGTAAATTTTTCATTTGTAAGGTATTTTTTAAACGATGAACCAGGAATATTTCATTTTATCTTCCATCTTGGAATGCTTATTTTTTACAGGATGAGACGGTCTTTAAAATTTCCCCAGCATGAATGCTTTTTCATCCCCACCCCCCCTGACGACCCCATTCCTACACCAAATCCTTTTTTACTGTCAAAAACCTGTTTTAAATAGTAGCGCCCCATTTCTGCTTTTCCTATGCTTTTATAGTAGCCAAAAACCCATTTCTGCTTTCCTATGCTTTAATAGAGCGACCCTTTTTGTTTTAACTCAAAACTGCCATAACAAGTTGCTTTCTACAAATCTTTTTTTAGGAAAAGGGGGTTTTTTTTAAAACCATTTTTAAAGCCCCGAAAGTAAAATTTTAAAGGGGAACTTCCAGAAAAAAAAGGCATTCTATTTGGAATGAATGGTTTTGAAACCGTTAAAAAAAAAATTTTCCCTTGGTTTGGGAAAGAAGGAGGAAAGGAAAAGAAGAAGAAGGAAGGATAGGGGGGAGAGAAAGAGAGGAGGGGGGGTTTTAGGGGTTGAAATTGGTTGTGTTGGTTTAAACGGGTTCCCCCCCCCCTTCCCACTCCCCCCCCCCCCCTCCTCCCCCCCCCGCCCCCCTCTTTTTTCTTCTTTTTTTTTCCCCCCCCCCCCCCCCCCTTTTTCCTCCCCCCCCCCTTTTTCCTTTTTTCCCCCCTCCCCCCCCTCTCCCCCCCAACAAATTAAATTTGCCCCGGGAAAAAACCTTTTCCCCCCCCCCCCCCCCCCCCCCCCCCCCCCCCCCCGTTTTATCCCGGGATTACAAACCCCCCCCGGTTCCTCCCCCCCCCTTCCTTTTTTCCCCCTCCCAAAAAAAAATTCTTTTCCCCCTTTTCCCCCTCAAAACTCGTTTTCCCCCCGTTTTCTTTCTCCCAAAAAATTTTGGGTCTTTCCCCCGGTCACCCTTTTCTTCCTGTTCCCCCCCCCGGGGAAAAAAAAAAAAACCCGGGGGGGGAAAAAATTTTTTTTGTTTCTTTCTCTTTCCCCCGTCCCCCCCCCCCCCCCCCCCTCCCCCCCCCCCCCCCCCCCCCCCCCCCCCCTTCCCTTTTTCGCTATCTTTGTATTTTTCTGGTTTTAAAAAAAAAAATCATGGTTTTAAAAGAAAAAACCCGGGCCCTTTCCGAAGCCCTTAGTTGTGAAAGACAGGGGCCCCCTGTTTTCTGTCCGGTATGTCCACTGTCTTCAAACCTCTTTTCCTAACCCTTCGGCGTGTGGGCCCACTGTCTTTTGCCCCTTTCTTGTCTAACCTTGCTTCGACACGTGTGTCCACTTTCTGTCTGCCTCTGTCAGCCTTTTTTCTGGAGTGTGGCCACTGTCTGTCTTCTCTTTCAGCCTTGCTTCGGACTTTGTGCCACGTCTGTCTGTCCTGCTAGCCTTTGTTTTCTGGACGTGTGTTCCACTGTCTGTCTGTCTCTGTCTACCTTGCTTCTTGACTGTTGTCCACTGTCCCGTCGTCTCTTTTCTAGCCTTTTGCTTCGGGACGTGTGGTCCATGTCTGTCTGTCCTGTCTAGCCTTGCTTCGGGAAACGTGATGAACATTTTTTATCCCTTATGAGGGCACCCCCCCGGGCCCACCACCCCCTTCTTTTCCCCCCCTCTCTCTCTCTCTCTTCTCTCTCTCTCTCTCCCCTCCCTCTCTCTCAATCTCTCCCCTTTCTCTCTCTCTCTCCTCTCTCTTTTTGTCGTCCCTCATCCCGGCCTGCTCTGTCTTTTTTCTCTTTGCCTTCTGATTTCTGTATGTCTGTCTGTCTCTCTCTGCTGTCTCTCTCTGCCCCGTCCTCTCTGCCCGTCTCTCCTCTCTCTCTCTTTTTTATTCTTCCAGTTGAGTCTCCTCCCTCTCACCACCAGAAAATTCCGATAGCAATGTGAGTTCATTTGAGCGATCCAAACTTTTTTGTGCGACCGTTGAGAACCAGTTTGGAAATTTTTATTGCAAAGAAGGGGAAGAAATAAATATAAATAGGTTTTAAATGTCCGCAGAGCAGGCTATCCACCCCGTCGCTGAAATTTTTCATTCCAAGAGTGACAGGGGAGTAAACAATTTAATAGTTTCAGGACCACTGGGGGAAGAGAGGGGAAAAAATAAAAAAAAAGGAAAAGCAGGAGGGAAAAAAGAGGGGCAAGAGCTGGGTTAGAGGGGATATGATTTCAGGGGTTAGTAAAAAACTTTTCCTTTTTTGTGGGGTTGGGGCTGTTTTCCCTTGGTGCCAGGGACCCCTTTTCATCCTTTCCCCACTTTCTCTCCTTTTACTCCTCTCTCTTTCTTTCCTGTCTCTTTCTCTTCCCTCCTCCACCCCTCTCTTTCCCGTCTGTCTCTGTTTCTCTGTCTCTGTTTCCTTTTCTGTCTAATTTATCTTGCTTTCAGTCCTCTTTTTTTACTCCCCCTTTTCTGTCTTCCCTTTCCCGCTCTGCTTGTCCCCTTCTGTCAGTCTATTTGTCTCTGTCTCTGTCTGCGTGCGCTGTCTGTCGTCTTTTGCACCCCCCCCCTCTCTCTCTCTCTCTCTCTCTCTCTGAATTTTTTAAGTATCTTTTTGGATCTATCTCGTCTCTTTTTGCATTCTCCTCCTCTCTCTCTCTCTCCTCCCTCTCCCTCTCTCCCTCTCCTCTCCTTGGGGGTGCGTGCGTACGGTGGGGGGGGGTTGGGGGGTGGTGTGTGTGGGGTGGTGTGGTGTGTGTGTACGTGGGGGTGTGGTGGTGTGTGTGTTTTGTTGTGTGTGGTGTGCAGCTAGTGCACATACTGTCCAGCTAACAAAGGGTCCGCTCTATTCGCACATGGTGAGATTCAAACCCCCTCTCCCCGTTCCTTCCGCTCCCAAACCCGCACAAGGTAGAGACTGATGCAACAGAGGGGGGTGATAGTGAAGGGGAAAAGCAGTCACTGGTTCCGATGAAAAAACACTTTAAGCCAAAAAGAGACCAAATTTTTTGGGTAGCTTAGAGGCTTCCCTTTCACAGATCGTAAGAAATTTTGACGAGAATTTTCTTCTTTTAGTTACTTTTTCTACACTGAAAACGAGTCCACCCTTTACTAGATTATTCATTCCTTGACAGTACAGGGGAGGTAATGTTAATCAATGATTCAGGAAAAACTGGGAAAAGAGAAGGAGAGAGAGAGAGAGAGAGAAAAGAAGAGAGAGAGAAAAAGAGAGAGAGAGAGAGGGGGGGGGGGGGGGGGGGGGGGGGGGGGGGATGGAAGAATGGGCTTTTAAAGGATCACGTTTGCCAGCTAATTTCGTGTGGGGGTTGGGGTTGTAAGGTATTGTTACAGGGAGAGAGAGAGGGGTGGGGTTTAAAAATTTAGTTCAGGGAAAGCAAAAGCAGTCAACAATTCCTCCGTCATTTCTTTAAGCTTGGGAAAGATTAAAAACATGGCGGAGTGGGGGGGGGAGGAACAGGGAAAAAAAAAAATGAGAATGAAAATTCAGGGGAAAAACAAACAAAAATCTTCATTTCCAACATATGGGGACCTTAATTTGTGTGGGGTGTGTGGTGTGTGTGTGTGTTGGTGTGTGTGTTGTGTGTGTTTCTAAAGGGTTTCTAGATGTCTTGGCACATGGTAGGGGTTTAGACCTCTTTTCCCCATTCCCCTTTTGTTCCTCCGACAGGAAGGGCCCCGACTGATATGGGAAAGGTGGGGGTAAGATCAGGAAGGCCCAGACTGATGAAAAAGGGAGACGTTGAATCAGGAAGGCCCAACTGATGGAACAGGGGGAGGGGAGATCAGAAGGCCCAACTGATGGAAAAGGTAGACCTTTTAATCAGGAAGGCCCCGACTGAGATGGAAAGAAGTTTTTAGATCAGGAATTTTTCCCGCTGTTAACAGTTGGAGGTTTTAGATCAGGAAGGGCCCCGACTGATGGAACAAGTGGAGGTTGGGGATCGAAGGGCCCCCGTTATGGAAAGGTAACGGAATCAGGGAAGGCCCAACTGATGGAACAGGGGAGGGGGAGATCAGGAGGCCCAACTGAGATGAACAGGTGATGTTGAGATCAGGGAAAGGGCCCCGACGAGGAACAGGTGGGGGTTTAAACAGGGAAGCCCCAAATGTGGAACAGGTAAGATTGGACGGAATTCCCCGACTGAGGGAAAAGGTAGACTTTTAATCAGGAAGGCCCAGACGAGGAACAGGGAGACGTTGAGATCAGGAAGGCCCAACTGATGGGAAAAGGTAGACTTTAGATCAGGAGGCCCGACTGATGATGGAACGGTAACGTTAGATCAGGGAAGGCCCAACTGATGGGGAAAAGGTAGATTTTAGATCAGGAAGGGCCCCAACTGAAGGGAAAAGGTGGAGGGGTTTAGTCAGGAAGGCCCAGACTGATGATGGAACAGGGGGAGGTTGAGATCAGGGGGCCCCGACTGATGGAACAGGTAAGGTGAGATCAGGAAGGCCCAGACTGATGGAACAGGTAGAGGTTTAGATCAGGGAGGCCCAGACGATGAGGAAAGGGGGAGGTTGGAAACAAAACCCAACTGATGATGGGAACAGGTAGACGTTTTTAATCAGGAAGGCCCAGACTGATGGAACAGGTGGAGGGTTTAGA
>CM031604.1:22977033-22979533 GCA_018398815.1 Conus ventricosus
TGTGTGTGTGTGTGTGTGTGTGGTGTGTGTGTGTGTGTGTGTGTGTGTGGTGTGTGTTTCCCCTGGAGTGATGGTGGCTAATGATGTGCATATGCACAGATTATAACCATTTGTCCCACTTTCCATCATCTTCTGCATGAAGAAAGCATAGAACAACTGAACCGGACGGTAACACAGATGGCAGTTTGAATGCATTCAGAATACCTCGTAGTCAGTTCCCTGTCTTAATCAGAGAAACACTGATCTCTATTCCGAACGTTAGGTCTGGTAACGGAAATGATAACAATGATGATGATGATTGTTGCTAATGGTAAGCCATGTGGCAAAAGCAAACATGAATTGTGGAGAACCGATAAGCAAGGTATAAAACCCTCGCCACCTCTCTCGCACGTATACCCAGGAACTATTCCTTTTCCTCTCTTTCTCATTTCCCCAGACTCCCCCACGCCCGTCCCTCTCCTAGGCAACATACGCGCACCCCAAAAAACATTATTGAAAGCAGCGTTTTTGACCCATAGTGATCAAAGCTTATTCCGGCAACTCTAATGAAAATTTTACTGCAAGCGAAGAGGAGAAATGAAATATAAATGAATTCCTACTTCCCGCAGTGCCGGCGAGTCCAGCCCATTACTAAATCATTCATTACTACGGAGAGACAAGGGAGATAAAACTAATTAAGTATTCAGGACAACTAAGAGAAAGAAAGAGCATGGGAGATTGAGAGAGATGACTGGGGTGGGGGTGGTTAGATGAAGGAACATGGTTGTACAGGATGTAGTACACGATGTAGTAGAGGATCTAAGTTCAGTGTGGGTTGTTGGAACAGCGTAGTTTGATGAACAGGCGTTCCACGAACTTGTCCTTCTCTCTCCTCTCTCTCTCTCTCCTCTCTCTCTCTCTCTCTCTCTCTCTCCTCTCTCCTCTCTCTCTCTCTCTCTCTCTCTCTCTCTCTCTCTCCTCTTCTCTCTCTGTCTCTCGGTGACTCTGCTTCTGTGTCTGTCTGACTGACTAAATGAGTCTCTCTCTCTGTCTCTGTCTCTGTCTCTCTCTCTCTCTCTCTCTCTTCTCTCTCTCTCTCTCTCTCCTCTCTCTCTCTCTCTCTCTCTCTCTCTCAGAACATTGATCTTTATGCATGTATTATCAACATGTTCTCTGTATGTGCATGAACGCACTGAGTTGAATCACTTGTCTTTGGAACTCATTGTCAACGTTGATCAAGGTGTTAAGCTTAGTTTATTCAAAAGTTTGTTTGACAGGAACGGAATGCTGAAGTATTTCACGCGCTGATGAGCAACGAAGGTACCAAATTTTACCTGAAGCAGCAATTGATTAACCTGGCATTGAATACGTTAACAACTGCATGAAAAAAAAAGCCAAGTGTGTGAAAGCAAGGATCAAAATTGATAAGAAAACACGTCACGATCCGTGGTTTGACCTTGAATGTCAAATAGCTAAAATTTTCTGCCAGAAAGCTTCTGAGAATATTTCGTAGAACATTGCACTTAGAAACATTGGCCATTCCTCAACAGACTTGTGTGAAAGGGAAGCTGTTTCGGTGTATAAAAAGTGTGTATTCTAATGTGAAAGCGAAAGTAAAATCTGGCGGTGAACTCACAGACTGTATTTTGTGCACACAGATGGTGAAACAGGGAGAGGCTTCTTTAGTGAGAATGAAGTGGCCTCAGATCTCATTGCAAAGCATGTCAAGGAGCCACGTTGTACCATGAATTCCTCGAATGATTATCTTGTTACTAGCTGGCGATGTTGCTTTGTTATAGGAAAGGCCAGCTGAACTCCAAAACCTGTTAAAGAACCTCCATACCATAGCTGTCAGGCTTCAACTTAAGATAAGTGTAGAAGAGTTGCATGTGGTTTTTTCGAAAAGGGGGATACTTAGCTGCAAATGAGAAACAGTTTTCAAATGGCAAGGCAATGGTGTTGTGAATTGTTTCAAATGTCTTGGCATCTATTCGCTACCCGCCTAGTTTTTCAGCTGCCTGCCAGGCCCTTGCCATCAGAGCAAAACATGTATATTGATACTGAGCGAGACTATATCGTTCTCCCTTTCATATCTCTTTTTTCTGTCTCTGTCTCTCTCCGTCTCTGTCTGCCTGTCTATGTCCCTCTCTGTCTCTGTTTCTCTCTGTCTGTCTCTGTCTGTGTCTGTCTGTCCTGTGCCTGTTCTCTCTCTCCTCTCTCTCTCCTCTCCCCTCATCTCTCTCTCTCTCTCTCTTCTCTCTCTCTCTTTCTCTGATTATGCATTTGTCTGTGTCCAGAAAGGATATCCGTTTGTAGCTTTTTCCCCCGTTCTTTTAGCTTTCAGCTGGCCAGTTTAGGTGCAGCATAATTTAACAGGAAGAGGTCGACAGTGATGATGGAAAGTGACATCACCGCAGGTAGAAGTTGAAACAGGTGTGTAAAACAAGCAAAGAAATGAAAAAAAAAAACAACGTTGATAAATCAAACCTTCAAGTGAATGAAAGAAGCGCTAAACAATACA
>CM031604.1:22989533-23014824 GCA_018398815.1 Conus ventricosus
TGTATGCCTCAACGAATTTCGTCACCAGCAGTGCCCATGCACGAGGCCGTTTCTCTTTTCCTAGTTCTATCCCATGATCTGTAGTCGCTTTGTTTCGGATTTGTTTCCAGTACATGTGCGAGAAATATTGTACATTTAGCCAAGAAGCTTACAAGTCTCTGAGGGGAAACCTGTCTAAACGTGCCCACGGTTTGTATCCACAGGAGAGTGTTCGCAAGAAGTTTGTGTCACGACGGCTCCAGCCCAAGATAAATTGAAGCCGAGTTAGCAGTATAACAATGTCTTTCCCCAGCATATTAGCTGAATGCCACTCTTTTGTATGTTTCAGATTTCTGCAGTTTTTCAAAGAATTGCTCTCCTCCTTCCCAAGACTAAAAACCGTTTCCAAATCAAACAGACTGTTACCAGAGCTACGGCTGGTTAAACAAGACAGTCTCTTCATAATGTGTCAAATATTGTTTTCTGATGTGCCATATCAGAATTTCAATGGAAAAAATGTTTTGAAAACATCTGGAAGCCATTTCTAAAAAAAATTGTGAATTTTCTCACGTCGTTAAGCCTACTATTTGTTAATGAAAAATCGATCCAAACACATGATTTGATGAGTTTCATATCCTTTGACAACGGTTTGTTGGCGTTGTACAAAGTCATCAATGGCGGATTTGGACTCATTTTAAGATTCACAGATACAACACAAACGACGTCAACTTAAACTGTTACGCGCGAAAATGATAAAATCAAGTATGAACATAATAATACATTTTACAGCGAAGGGAAAATGGGCAAAGTTGGAACTCCCCAGCGAAGAACCGATGATCATTAATGAAGAGTCAGGAATAATTCTGATAAACGATTTGAAGGAGAATTGAAATGGGTGCTTAAAAACACAACAGAAATGTGAACCATAGAGCAGAAGAGTAGCATCACACTAAAGAGGAAAGTGTGTTCCTGTGAACCTCATGTCGGATCACACGGAACAGCTGATAGTTTCAGGTAGAAATCTAACTATCAATATCAGATTCAGCATTCAGTAGTCACTGACATCACGGCATGCCCCGCGCGTTTCAGCACAATATGTAGGGGGAACACAACATGCGATGACTGCTTCTTGTTTCTGCCTATCAGAAAACATTTCCATTTTCGTGCATGGGGGGAAAGGGAGAGGGAGGAAGGCGCAAGTGGGGGTGGGAACAATGTTTGACCATATTAGGCAAAGATCTGCATTTTTAACCGCATGTTCTCACAGACCCCAGTTTATCTTGTGCTCCATCGATGTGGAAGTGGACTGCCACGTGAGGAGACGGAATGAGAAGCAAGACGATTTCCACTTTGAAACATCAACCCCCCCCCTCCCCCCCCCCCCCCCCCCCCCCCCGGATGATTTGCACGTCTGCTTTCCTTTGCTTTCGCAAAGTTCGTTCTTCCAAGATAAAAAAAAACCTGCTGGTGCAAACCATCACTGTTTTCCTTGTACCCGAATCATGGTGTTCCATTTGACACGACTGTTTTGGTTCTACCACTTCCCAATCAGGATCTCTTTGTCACCTGAAGATAGGTCACACTTCGTCCCTTGTGTTTTTTTATATAGGAAAGAAAAAGAAGAAGAAAAGAAAAAAGAAAAAGACACACCCGAAGGTGCGGGTGGGACCCAGAGAAGTACTGTCCTCAACTGCCGAGCAAGCCAGCTGGAGCAACCCTGCAGCACCCCATGGACGACTGCGCTGTGTTCACATAGGGTGCGGCACGCACAGGGCATTCCTGAAGATAGGTCACTGTTCGTCCCTTGTGCTTTTCATAGGTGTTACTGAGGCGCTTACAAGAATGGCCAGGCACAGAGAATTGGCTAGAGCCGTGTAAGCATGATTTCTCAAGGGCTTGTCAACCCGGGACCTCTTTCTGTTTGTACATTGAACGAACCGCACACTTCAGTAAATAGACTAGGGTATTTTGCTAAACAAACCAACAAAAACCCTTGATGGAATCGATTCTGCCTGTTTTCGTGAATCAAGTCTAGTGACTCGGCAGCAGTCAAAGCCAGACAGCTTTTCACCACCTTCCTGCCCACCCCCCCCCCCCCCCCCCCCGACTCTCCTCCGCCATCCCCCTTCCTCTCACATAGGTCCTGACGTGCAGTACGTTCAGACACCTGTTTTATAATGCAGGTATGCCTGTTTATTGTCAACAGTCTCCTGACGTGCAGTACGTTCATCTTTCATAATGCAGGTATGCCTGTTTATCCTCAACAGTCTCCTGACGTGCAGTACGTTCAGACACCTGTTTCATAATGCAGGTATGCCTGTTTATTGTCAACAGTCTCCTGATGTGCAGTACGTTCAGACACCTGTTTCATAATGCAGGTATGCCTGTTTATTGTCAACAGTCTCCTGACGTGCAGTACGTTCATCTTTCATAATGCAGGTATGCCTGTTTATCCTCAACAGTCTCCTGACGTGCAGTACGTTCAGACACCTGTTTCATAATGCAGGTATGCCTGTTTATCCTCAACAGTCTCCTGACGTGCAGTACGTTCAGACACCTGTTTCATAATGCAGGTATGCCTGTTTATTGTCAACAGTCTCCTGATGTGCAGTACGTTCAGACAAACCTGTTTCATAATGCAGGTATGCCTGTTTATCGTCAACAGTCTCCTGACGTGCAGTACGTTCATGTTTTATAATGCAGGTATGCCTGTTTATCCTCAACAGTCTCCTGACGTGCACTACGTTCAGAAACCTGTTTCATAATGCAGGTATGCCTGTTTATCGTCAACAGTCTCCTGACGTGCAGTACGTTCATGTTTCATAATGCAGGTATGCCTGTTTATTGTGAACAGTCTCCTGACGTGCAGTACGTTCAGACACCTGTTTCATAATGCAGGTATGCCTGTTCATCGTCAACAGTCTCCTGACGTGCAGTACGTTCAGACACCTGTTCCATAATGTAGGTATGCCTGTTTATTGTCAACAGTCTCCTGACGTGCAGTACGTTCATGTTTCATAATGCAGGTATGCCTGTTTATTGTCAACAGTCCCTGACGTGCAGTACGTTCAGACACCTGTTTCATAATGCAGGTATGCCTGTTTATTGTCAACAGTCTCCTGACGTGCAGTACGTTCAGACACCTGTTTCATAATGCAGGTATGCCTGTTCATCGTCAACAGTCTCCTGACGTGCAGTACGTTCAGACACCTGTTTCATAATGCAGGTATGCCTGTTTATCGTCAACAGTCTCCTGACGTGCAGTACGTTCAGACACCTGTTTCATAATGCAGGTATGCCTGTTCATCGTCAACAGTCTCCTGACGTGCAGTACGTTCAGACACCTGTTTCATAATGCAGGTATGCCTGTTCATCGTCAACAGTCTCCTGACGTGCAGTACGTTCAGACACCTGTTTCATAATGCAGGTATGCCTGTTTATCGTCAACAGTCTCCTGACGTGCAGTACGTTCAGACACCTGTTTCATAATGCAGGTATGCCTGTTTATCGTCAACAGTCTCCTGACGTGCAGTACGTTCAGACACCTGTTTCATAATGCAGGTATGCCTGTTCATCGTCAACAGTCTCCTGACGTGCAGTACGTTCAGACACCTGTTTCATAATGCAGGTATGCCTGTTTCATCGTCAACAGTCTCCTGACGTGCAGGACGTTCAGACACCTGTTTCATAATGCAGGTATGCCTGTTTATCCTCAACAGTCTCCGGTATAACGCGGATAGAATCCCCGCAGCTCTGCAGCTCTGACCTGCAAACAAGACGGCGCAGTATCTCCTCTGGTGAGTGGCCTGATAGTGACCTATGTCGAGAGTTCCCTGCCGACCGCTGGTGCAAGGCCTGTGACCGAACCAATCGGTAGAAGTGCCAGTTACCGGGAACAGAAGACAAGACAGACAAGAGGACGTCTGAAGTGTCATCATGCCACGCCGCTAAACACTGGAAACAGACTGCGTTAGGGAAAAGGGAGGAGGGGGAGAAAAGTGTCGGGTGTCGAAGGAGGGGGGGGGGGGGGAGAGCTGTCGGAATGGATAGATGAGAGGGAGGTATGGGGTCTAAAAAGCTGCTTCTACCCACCCCTGACTACTCTACTGCCACGTCACTTATTCTGACGTGGGCGGAGTTCCTCACACCCACTTGTTCTGTAGTGGTGGTGATGGTGGGTTTCTAACAGGCGTTCTTCTCTCCAACTATGGGGGCTCTAGCCACATCCACGCCGCTTCGTTAAAAAACGGCTGATTCCTGCCTGGTTATGGGTCCTTCTGTATGCTCACAAAAGTGTGTGTATGAGACAAGATTCGTTGGAGAAGGACTTTTTTCTTTTGGTCCCGAACAAAACACAACCGAACACGGGACTGGGTTCATTTTGGGCCAAATCAGCAGACTGATCTTGATATTGGCAATAACGACTCTCTCTCTCTCTCTCTCTCTCTCTCTCTCTCTCTCTCTCTCTCTCTCTCCTCTCTCATTGACACCATCACCATCACCATCACCACCACCATCAACAATAACGCCCATTACTGTTACAGAACACACTGGTATGATGCTGTCATTGTGGAATTCACCAGATGCTGTGCAAGTTCTACCTTTCCTTGGTCAGCTGTCAGACGCCCATAGAGTCGGCATGGCTTGAAACTACAAGACTGGTTGACTGATTAATGTGCGGCTGAGGGCCGTGTGCCTTGACTGGTGGAAAACAAAAAGTGTGGCTGTAAAATTTTTTAAAAGTTGGTAAACAATCAAGGCAAGACCCCCCTTGGGAAACCCGTTTGTATAAAGCATTGACTTTTCCCCACTAAACACAAAAGAATTAAACCCCCAAAACACAACACACCCCCAACACAACACACACCACACAACAAAACAACGCCCCATAAAACCGCCGCGCGCACAAAGCCCTTCCCCAAAAAAAACAACCTCTTTCGGTCTCAGTCTCTTCCCCCCCGTCTCTTTCCTGTCCTTTTCCCGTCCCGTCGCCTCTTTTGCTCTCTCTCTCCTCTCTCTCCCCTCCTCCCCTCTCTCCTCCCCCTTCCCTCCCCTCCTCTCTCTCCTCCTCTCCCCCCTCCTCTCCCCTTTTTGGGACCCTCTCTCTGCGCGCGCCCCGCGTGTGTGTTGGGGTGAACCATAAAAATCTTAAGTCTCCCCAAACTTTTTTTAAAAAAAATTTTTTTTCGAAAAAAACCCAAAAACCGACAGACCCCCGCCAAAATTTTCCCGGGGGAATAAAAATTTGAAGCTAAATTCGAACTCCTTTTAAGTTTTTTTTTTATTCCCCTCTGACGGGCAACCCCAAAAAACAAACAAACAAATAAATGATTCAAAAAACAAATATAAAAAGATTTTCAATAGAGTCCCCAAATTTTTTGGGCCCACAATTCCCAATTCAATTTTTCCTCAAAAGCCCGGAAAAAAATGTTAGCAAAGCCGTCCCCGTTTTTTGGGCCCCCCTTTAAAAAAAAACTTTTAATTTTCACGGGGCAAATTGGTTTTTCCCCTGACTAACCCAAAACCCAAAAAGCCCCATTCTTGTCACCCGTGTTTTCAAAAAAACGGGAAGGGGCAAAACAAAAACAAAGAAATAAACAAATAACCCAA
The DNA here is from genome assembly GCA_018398815.1 of Conus ventricosus. Classification (NCBI taxonomy): domain Eukaryota; kingdom Metazoa; phylum Mollusca; class Gastropoda; order Neogastropoda; family Conidae; genus Conus; species Conus ventricosus. Next base: position 22,995,123 of record CM031604.1, read on the forward strand.
AATTTAAATTTTTACAAAAAGGGGATGTAGCAGTGTTTAGGGCACCTTTTTTACAATAATTGTTTACTTCAAATTTGTTCCCAAACAAATTCACACAAACCCCTTGCCCCAATTTTTTTTTCTCTCCCCTTTCCCAACCCCCCCTCCTCCCCTTCCTTTTCCCCAACCCCCTCTCTCCCTTCCCCTCTCCCTCCTTTACTTTACAACACAAAACACACACACATCACTACCACGCACACACCACACAAAACCCCACACACACAAAACCCACACCCCCAAAAAACACACACACACCCCCACACACATATATTTTATATAAATATATATATATATAATAAATTAAAATATATAATATAAAATATATATATATATAATTTAATAATTCTCCTGTCCTTAAAAAACACAAAACGTCCCTTCCGTGGGTTCGTAAAAAGTGAATCCCTTTTTTGCCGTTTCTTTTTACACTTTGTGGTCAATAATTTTTTGCCCGATTTTGGGAAAAAAAGCGAGAAAGGGGGGAAGGGAAAAAAGAAAAAAAAGAGAGAAAAGGAAGGGTATAAGCAAAGGGGGAAGAAAGAAAGAAAAAGAAAGGAAAAAAAGGGAAAGAAGAAACAGAAAAAAAACAAAAAAACTGTTGTTTTTTTGGGGGGGGGGGGGGGGGGGGGGGGGGGGGGAGGGGGGGGGGGGGGGGGGGGGGGGGGGGGGGGGGGGGGGGGGGGGGGGGGGGGGGGGGGGGGGGGGGGGGGGGGGGGGGGGGGGGGGGGGGGGGGGGGGGGGGGGGGGGGGGGGGGGGGGGGGGGGGGGGGGGGGGGGGGGGGGGGGGGGGGGGGGGGGGGGGGGGGGGGGGGGGGGGGGGGGGGGGGGGGGGGGGGGGGGGGGGGGGGGGGGGGGGGGGGGGTGGGGGGGGGGGGGGGGGGGGGGGGGGGGGGGGGGGGTGGGGGGGGGGGGGGGGGGGGGGGGGGGGGGGGGGGGGGGGGGGGGGGGGGGGGGGGGGGGGGGGGGGGGGGGGGGGGGGGGGGGGGGGGGGGGGGGGGGGGGGTGGGGGGGGGGGGGGGGGGGGGGGGGGGGCCCGGGGGGGGGGGGGGGGGGGGAAGGGGGGGGGGGGGGGGGGGGGGAAAAAGGGGGGGTAAGGGGAAAAGGGGGGGGGGGTGGGGGGGGGGTGGGGGGGGGTGGGGGAAAGGGGGGGTGGGGGGGTTGGGGGGGAAAGGGGGGGTGGGAGGGGGGGGGGGGGGGGTTTCCCGATGGGGGGGTTGGGGGGGGGAGGAGCCCAGGGGCGGATACAGCCGCGGCCCCCAAAAAGTCCCGGGGGCCCCCCCCCGGCAGGGGCGCCGCGGGGCGGAAAAAAGGAGTGACGGCAAAAGGAAAAACCCCTCAGCGGCCCAAAACCTTTGGAGGAGGAAAAGGAAAGGGAAAAGGGGGGGGACGGGGGGGGAAGGGGAACGGTTGGGGGTAGGCCCGGGGGGCTGGGACGGGGTTTTTTCCCCCGGAAAAGGGGGGGAGGAGGGGGGCCCCCCAAGGCCGGGGGGGTCATGCAGGCAAAGGGAGGGGGGGGAAAGAGGGGCGGGGGCCGGGGCCCTTGGGGAAGGCGGGGGGGGCTTCCGCCCGGGGGGGGCCGGGTCTTCTGAAAGGGCCTTTTGGGGAAGGGGGGAAGGGAAAATTGGGAAAAGGGGGGCCCCGGGGCCTTTTTGGGGTTTTTTTGCGGGGCGGGGTTCAAAGGGCCTTTTGCCCCCCGGAAAGGGGCTGAAGGGGTGTGCCCTTTAAGGGGTTCGCAATTTTCCCCGGGCCCCCCGCCATTTGGCTTTTGGGGGGAGGCCTTTTTTGGGGGAGGTCCACAGGGGGGGGTCGGTGTCCTCCGCCCTTTGGCTCGGTCAAAACGTCCCGGGGAGGGAAGGGTAAAAAAGAGGTCCCGCGGTTTAAAGTCCCCCCACGTGGGCCGCCGACCCGAGGGCGGGCGGGGGGGGGGGTTCTTTAGGTCCCGAGGAGGGTCGAATCCGGGCCCCGCCTCCGGAGGAAAAGGGAGAAAGGGGGCGGGGGTGGGGGGGGGCCCCTGGGTGGGACCCGGGGGGGCCGCGCTGGGGGGGGGGGCTTAGGGGGAGGGCCCCCCTCCATGGAACCCCCGCCCCCCGCCCTTTTTCCTGCAGGGGAAATGGGAAACCCCGGCCCTCTCCTGAAAAAAAACCCCCCCACGGGGATCGCTGCCCGCCTCCCCCGCCTTTTAGTCCCGGGGTTGGGGGAAAAAGGGGGAAACCCCCCCTTTTCCCACCGGCCCAAAAACCTTCCTTCCCCGAGGGGTTTTTGGGGCTTGGGGGGGGGTGAGGGCGGGGCCCCGCCGGGTGTTTTGCGGGCCAAAAAGGGCCCCTTCGTTTGGGGGTGAAAGGGGCACCCGTGGAAGTGTGGGGGGGGGAGTGAGGGGTTGCGTTGTGGGGTTTATTTTTGCCCCCGCGTTGATGCGTCGTAGAGGGGGGGCGGGGGGCGGCATGGTCCCAAAAAAAAAACGTTGGGAAAGTGGGGAGGGCGTGGAAGGGGGGGGGGGGAAAAAGGGGGGGGGGGAAGGGGGAGGGGGTGAGGACGGGGGCTCGGGGGTGGGGTGGTTTTTGGGGGGGGGGAAACCCGGGGGGGGGGCTTCTTTTTCCAAAAGGGGGGGGCGGGGGCGGAATCCCGACAGGGGGGGCGGGCCCTTTTCCGCGTGTGGGAAGAGCAACGTGCAAAGGCCAGGGGGGTCCCGGTTTTGGGGAAAAGGGGCCTCCCCGCCCCATTTTCACCCCCCGGGCAGTTTCCGGAGCCTTTTCCCCCCTCCGCGCCCGCCCCCCCCCCCCCCCCTAACCGTCCCATTCCCCCCCCCCCCCCATCCAGGCAATTTTCTTAGCTCCCACCCCGCGGGGGCTGTAGTTTGGGACGTGGCCCAGGGCCCAGGCCAAGGGTGTGGAAAAAAGGGGTGGGGGGGGGGTCCCCCCACCCGGACCCCCCACCCCCAAACCCTTTTTTTTCCCCCCGCCCCACTCTTGGCCTGACGCCCCCCCCCAAAAAATCGGGGCGGGGCCTTTTAGGCGTTTTAGCAGGAGAGGGGAAACCCCCCAAGGGGAACGGGATTAAACGCCGGGGGGAGCGGGGGCGGGGGGGAAAAGCGTGGGGGTGGCGGAAAAGGGAGGGGCCCGCACCTTTTGCCAACCCTCCACCCGCGAACCTTGCTGGCGGCGGAAAAAAGCGGGGGGGAGGAGGAGGAGGCTGCCCCTTAGGAAATTTGGGTGGTCGGAACTGCTTCGTTCTTTGGGCCCCGGTCACAATTTCATGGCGGAAGGGGGTCCCCGGGTGCTGAACCGGGGGTTGCAGGGTTCCCTCCTGCACTTTAAGCTGACCACGGGGGTCCCCCCCCCGCCCCCCCATTGCCCCCCCGAACAAAACCCCCCCCGGAGGGTTTTTTCCCCCACGTCCCCCGTCCCGCCGCCGGGCCCCCGCCGTGCCTCCCCGGGACGGGGCCTCAGCCATGGGCTCGGTTTCCGGACCCCGGGGGGTCAGGGGGTGCGCGCGGGTAGTCCCGTCCGGGGCGGAAAAAGCGAGCTGCAAAAACCCCCGCAAGCGTACTTCCCCCCCCGGCGGGGACTTGCCGGGCCGGGGGGGGTCTTCCCCCTGAGGGGGGCCCCGTGAACCGCGGGAAACCCGGGAGGGGGGGCTTTAGGTCCGGCCCCAAAAGGGGCCCCGACCTGTCCACCGGGGTTACCCCAGACTGACAGGCCCGCTCCCCCCTCAAAGCACAACCCCCCCAGCGATCTGGGGGAACGAACTCCCGGGCTTTTTGAAGGCCTGGGGCCTCGTTCAAATAAACTTCCAGCTCTTAAAGGGCCTACCAGGGGCCCGGCCCCCGAGAAAATCTGCGAGGGGCCCGGGGGCCCCCCGGCTTTTGGGTTGGGGGGGGAGGTTTGGCTTTTCCGAGGCCCCTAGGGGTTGTTGTTTGGGGGGGCGGGTCCTGGGTGGGTTTTTGTGGGTGTTGGGGGGGGGTTGGGGGGGGTGGGGGGTCCCTGGCCTGGCCTTTGGGGGGGGGGGGGGGCCGGGTCCTTGGGGTTTCCCGTTTGTGGCGGGTGGGGGAGAAAAGGGGTCTTTTTTGTTCCCCGCATTTCTGGGGGTGTCCGTGGACAGGAGCTGGGGCCCGGCAATGGGGGGAAAAGACCCCCCCCCCTTCCGGGACCCTACGTCTCTTTTCCCCTCTCTCTCTGTGTCGTCTTTCTGTCCCCAGTGTTTCGAAAAAACTGTCGTCCCGTCTGTCTGTCTTTGGGGCTGGTTTTGGTCTCTAACCCCCCCTCCCTCTGACACAAAAAAACCCCCCACATAAAATTTTTAAAAACATAAATTCATACGGCAGCGCGCCTCGCACCCCACTGGGGAAACCCCCACGTACGCACCACCGGGACGCACGCAAAGCACGCACGCACGGACGCACGCCCCACACACACACACAACACACACACCCACACACCACTTGCAACACAAGATACAAAACAACCCGCGCGCCCCGTACAACACACCACCCACACCCACACACACAACAACACCAAAACCCCACACGGCCGGGGCCCCCCCGCGCGCGGAAGGAAATGGAAGAAAACGGACAGAGGGCAAAAGACCCCAAAAAACAGATAAAGACCAAAAAAAGAGGGGAGAGAGGGGAGAGAGGAGAGGGAAGGGGATTTTGAGGAGAGGAGGGAGAGGGGAGAAAAGAAGAGAGAAGCAGACAGAAGAGAGACCGAGGGGGAGGGGAGAAGAAGGGGGGAAAATGGGGAGAGAAGAAAAGGAAAAGGGGGTGGGGGGGAGGGCAAAAAAAACCCCCCCCGCAGCCCCCCCCCCCCCGGGGCCCGCCCGGGGAAACCCCCGGGATTTCCGAAAACCCCGGGTTTTTTCCATCCGTTGCCAAAAACGGAAAGGGGGTGAAAAAGAAACCACCGGCAGGGGAATTCCCGCCCGCGTGCACCGTACCTTTTAAACAAAGGCCCCCGAGGTTTTATGGAGTTTCCAAGAGCCACAGGGGAGGGGGGGGGGGGGGGGGGGGGGGGGGGGGGGGGGGGGGGGGGGGGGGGGGGGGGGGGGGGGGGGGGGGGGGGGGGGGGGGGAGGGGGGGGGGGGTGGGGGGGGGGGGGGGGGGGGGGGGGGGGGGGGGGGGGGGGGGGGGGGGGGGGCGTAACACTTCAATGGGCCCCTCCCATCCAGACCCTTTAAACAGCCACCAGGGTAGAAAAATAAACTGGGGTTTTTTGTTGTTAAAAAAACCCCATTAAAACCAATCAGGCTGGAGAAGGGGAAAAAACCCAAAGGGCTATTTTTTAAAAAAACACAGAGAGACAGAAAAGCAAAACTATTTTTTAAGTTTAGACAGTAAAGGGTTTTTTTTTTTCCCCGCCCGGAAATGTTTGTCGTCAAACTTTCGAGAAACACCCGGGTTTTTTAAAAAAAAAGAAACTCGGGGGAGAAGTTTGGGAAAGGGGAAATTTAAGGGCAAAACCGTGACCAAATTTTTTGAAGAGGTCCAGGTTAAAGGGGTCCCGGGTTTCCGTTTAAAAAAAACCCGGGGGGGGGGTCCGGGCCGGCCCCCCGTGGGTCTCTGGGTTTTTAAAGTTTTTCCCTTTTTTTGGTTTTTATTTTGTTTTGGGCCCTTTAAAGGCCCCCCACTTTAACCCCTTTTCTTTCTTTGCTTGTGAGGGTAGTCTCCGGGGCCCTTTTAAATTTAGAGGGAAAAACATACCTCCTTTTTGAAAAGGGAAAAAGGGGCGCGTAAGGAAACACCCGCGAAGAAATCCCCCAAAGGGGTGTTCAAAAAAAAGGGAAGGGAAAAAGAACAGCATCGAACGTAAATAAAGGGAAACGAAAGCAAAAATTTCCCCGTTTGGGCCGTCAGTTTAACCGGCTGGCTGGTTGGTAATTTCCCCTTTTTTGGGGGGGGGTTCGGGGATTTGTTTTTTTAAATTTTTGTTTTTCTTTAAAGGGGAACAGACCACAAAACAACATTCGTGTGAAGCCTTTTCACCCCCCCCCCCAGACAACAGAAAGCAAAAGGCATGTGCATACAAGGGTTTTTTTTAAAAATTCATTTCTGTTTGTTTGAATTTTCCGGGCTCCTGTTGGGCCTTTTGTCATAACCCCCCGGGGGGACATCACATGGTCTTTGGATATTTCCTTTATTCATTTCCACCTTATCACAAAAATGGCCCCCCTTTTCCCCGTCACTTTTTCTGACCCCCCTGGTGTTTCTTTTTTCACCTCCATTTTTCCCGTTTTTCCCCTGTTGGTCACTGTAGGTTTCTTTTTTACCTCCTTTTTCCCCCGTTGCCCCGTTGGCCAAATGTATTAAAATTTTTTTACCTTTCCCTTTCCTGTTCCCCCCTGGCCTGTTCTTTTTTAATGCCTATGTGACCCCTTCGGGTCGTCCCTTTCCCCTGGGAAAATCCTTCCCCAAATTTAACAAAAAAAAATCTTTTCCCCAAACCAAAAAAGTGCCGGGATGTCCTTTAAAAAATGGCGACCAGGGAATGGGGATTCTGAACACTTCGCAAGTGAAAACTGAAAGCCCCCCCCACACAAACGTTGGTTTTTAGGCCCAAAGGGGGGCCCTTGTTCAGCGTCAAATTATCAGAACTGGGGTCCTGCCTCATTTTGCAGGTTTTTGCTTTTTAGCTCCTTTTTTGAAAAAAGGTTTTTTTTAGCGAGCGACGGGTTTTTTAGCTGCCGTGAAAGAAAATTTAAAATGGCAACCGAAAAAGCCCGACTTTTGGGAAGGGTTGAGGGCGTGGGACAAAACCAAAAAAATTTCCCCAGAGGGGAGGGCGTGCTGTTGGGCCGTCTGGGGGTCGGTTTTTAACTTGATGCCTGTTTTTCTCTCGGGTTTATTAATGAAAGAAATCTGGACCGTCCCCCTTCCCTTCCTTCCTACAAACCGTCCCAATTCCCCCGCCGCGCGCGCGCCGGGGGAAACACACACACACACCCACACCCCACCCCAAAACACACACACAACCACACACCGCGCGCGCGCGCGTGCGCGCGCACGCAAAGGCCCCGCACGCACGCACGCGCACCAAAAACACAACACCACACAAAACACAACGCAACGCACGCGGCCGCCCCGGCAAAGCCCCACACCCCACAAACCACACCCCACAAAACCCACAAGCAAACACGGAAACCCTGCGCGTGAAAACCCCACACGCACACACACACACAACACACAAAACCCCCACACACCCCACCCCCAAAACCCCGCACGCACACGCCCCCAGCACTTTTCTTTTCGGGACACCCCACAACTTGCCCCGCAACACGGGACGCGCGGGGTGTACACACACATAAAACAAAACCCCACACCCACAACAACCCACCCACAAAAAGTGCGCGTTTCACAAACCCCACACGTACTGAAAACATGCACACACAAAGCCGCGGGGCACGCCCAAAAGCACGCAAAGCACGCTCGGGACACACACCAACACCACACACACCCCCACACAAAAAACACACACACACCACACCCCGGCCAAAGCAAGCACCACGCACGCACCACGGGACCACGCAAACCAACAAAACCCCCAACACACACACACACACACACCCCACACACCTCCCCTCCCTCACACCCCAATTTGAAAACCCCACAGCTACCCGCCCAAAAAAAAGAGAATCCCGTTTTGAAATTTCGAATCTATAAGGATCTGTTTCTCCTCTCTCTCTCTCTCCCCTTCCCCCCCTTTCCCCCCCCATTTTCCCCCTTTTTCTCCCCCCCCTTTTTCTCCCCCACCCCCCCTCTCTCTCCCCACCCCCCCTTTCTCCTTTTCCCCTCGTCTTCTTTTTCTTCTTCTTCCCCTTCTTCTTCTTTTTTTTTAAAAATATTTTACGAAACCTGGGAAAGGGGGGGTTTCCCAAAAATTTAAAAAAAGTCGGCAGAGGAACGAAGACCAGGACCCCTTCTCACAAAGGGGCTTTTTTCCTACGCTTAAAAACAAACAAACCAAAAGAAAAACAACAAAGGATTTTTTTCCGGCAGCATTTGGATTTACCGGGGAAAAAGAGGGGAAAAAAGAAAATTTAAAACGCGAGTGACTTTGTACTACGGCGAACAAATTTTTCCTGGGAAAAAAAGCCTGAATTTCACTCAAAAATTTGTTGCCAAAGGGCGAAAATGGTAAGTTCGACCCCATACATCCCCCCCTCTCTCCTCTCTCTCTCTCCTCCTTTTCCTTTTTCCCCCTCTCCCTCCTCTCTTACTCTCTCTCCCCCTCTCCCCTTTCCCTCTCTCCTCCCCCTCTCCCCCCTCTTCCCCTTCTTCCCCTTCCCCTTTTCCTTCCTCTCCCCCCCTTCCCCTCTTCCAAAAAAAAACCTCTAACCCGGGTTTTTAAATAGAAAAACAGAACGAAACCGGGAAGTCCAAAAACAGCACGTCTCAATGCAAGGACCAAAAAGACTGAAAAAAGACGTCTGCTTCAATTGGGCCGTCGGGGACAACCCGAGGATCCCAAAAACGCCAAGAGTCCAACGTCCCTTTCCGCTTTTCGTTTGTTTTTTTTTCAGGGGGGGGGTTTCCCAAAATGAACTAAAGTCTTGGGGTGCATCCTTAATGTTCTGGGGAGGATGTTGAAAGTTTTTTCAGAAAATCAGGTTTTTTTTCTGGGTTTCTAAAACCCAACTGGCCCCAAAATACCTTGGGCGATTTGGGGTTCTTGTGGGTGATGGAACCTTTTACAGGGTCCCGTGTCCGTTTTTGTTTTTTTTTTTTCCCTCAGAGCTAATTCGATCCATTCCGGAATTTTTTTTTTTGGGGGGGCACACTCCCTTGTCCTTTTCAGGCCTTTCCCCTGTTGTGGACCAAAAAAAGTCACCGAAAAAATTGGGGGAAAAAAAAGTGGCCCCCAAGACAGAATGAACTCAGTAATTGGTCCACCCCCGCATTAAGCAATGAAAATTTTCTTAAATAGTTGGACATGAAACAGAACAAGTACTTGTTTTTCCCGAGAAAACCCCTGGGTTTTTCCGCCCAAAGAAAGGGGTCAAAAAACTTGAAGACGCGGGGAAAGATTTCTGAAAAGTCCAGAGAAATGATTGGAAAAACCCCCCGAAGCTGCGCCTCCATCCCCAAAAACGGACAAAGAAAACCCCAAGCTTAAGAAACACGCATCGGCCCCCCAAAAACCAGCACAGCCTTTAACACAGGGATCCCGGCCCGAAAAAACCCAAAGGGGCTTTTCAACCCCACGACAAAAAGCTCCGAAAAAAAAAAGGGAAAAAAAAAAAAAACCCTGACTTTTCAACACCGGGAAATGGGTTGTGACGGGAAGGGAAAATCCGGGGGTTAACAAAAACACCAACACGGCATCAGGGCGCACCCTCCGCCTTCTGTCGCAAGGGCCCAAAACAGCCGCATGTGCGGGGTGTTTCCCTTTTTGTGTGTGGTGGTTGCTCCAACAAAAAGGTTTCATGCGGGGTGGGGGCATGCCTCAAACCCTGCATTTGCCGCTTGTTTGTGTGACGGGAACCCTCGGGCCCCTTGTTGCAAAAGGGGGTTGGCGTTGCAGCCCCCAAAAGGGACGACCCGAGTGGGGAGGGGAGGGGGGGACGGGGAGGGGGGACGGGGTGAGGGCGGGAAAAAGTGAAGGGTGGAGGGGGGGGGGGTGGGGTGGCCAAAAACCGTTGCTTTGGTGGGCTGAAAACGGGGCGGTTTGGGGTTTGGGGGCCGGGGAGTAACCTTTTTGGTTTTGGGTTTAAAAACCCGGGTTTAGGTCTGGGGGGACAGGGAAAGGGGCCGGACGTGAGCGGGGTGCCCCTGCCGGGGGTGTTGCATTGTGTTGGGGGGTTTTTTTCCCGGTACCGAACCCAATCGGTCCCCTTTGCCCCTCCAATGGTTGGGGGAACCCCGGGGGCGGGGGGACGTTGGGGGGCCCTAGGGCTCTCCCAGTGGGAAAGGGGGGGGGGGGGGGGGGAAGAGGGGGAGCTACTTCTAATCCGCCCCCAACCCTCCCCTTTTTCTGAAGGGGAGGGGGGAAAACGAAGAAAAAAAGAAGAAGAAAACAAGGGGGAGAAAAATTTTTCCAAAAAATATGTAAAAAGATGATAAAGGCTGTGGCGTTTCTGGGGGGGGGGAAAAAGGGGCCCGAAAATACCCTCCCCAATGAGCCCCCTCCCCCCCACCCTCTCCTCTTTCATTACCCCCCCTTTTCCCCCCCTTTTTCAACCCCCCCCCCTCTCCCTGCATGGTGAACAATTTGGGGTCGTTCGTGGCGGGCCCCCCCCCCCCCCACTCCCTAAAAACACACACACACACACTCTCTCTCTCTCTCTCTCTCTCTCTCCTCTACGGTTGTAGAAAAAAATCTTGAGGATGAAAGCCTCACTCCCCCTTCCCCAACCCCCTTCCTATGAAAATGAAAATTTGGAAGAGCTGAAATGTTGTCCCCTCCCCCCCCCCCCCCCCCCCACCACCTCCCTATCCGTTCCCCGCTTTTATAAAAGTTTGGTGAGATGCCGGTGTAAAGACTGTAGCGGTGTTTCTTGTTTTTTTTCCCTCCCGCCAAACGCTCGTCAGGACAGACTGGCCCTCCCCCCCCCCCCCCCCCCCCCCCCCCCCCCAAGCAAACTATAATCTTCCGGGGCCATCTCCTCTTCACAGCAGCTCTTTCCTTAAGTATTTAGTCAGTTTATTTAGCTGTTGTGCACTCAGGTCTAGCAGATAGTTGTCGCGTATATCGGGTTGACTGCCAGAACCCAGTGTCTCACTGTAGTCCGCACGCACTGATCGTCACCTCTTCGGTGGACGGAACCTGTGTGCTATTGCGGTGTGCTGTCTCACCCAGTGTTTAGTTTAGCAGCTTACTGTGTTCTGGTTGTGTTGCGTGTGGTAGCCATGTGTACTCAGTACGTTTTACAGCTTTTACAGTTTAAGTTGGGTGGCAAAGGCCATCGTGTCAGTTGAACTGATTGGAAAGGGTCGTTGCGACTTGAAAAGCTTACTTTTTCTTCTCCCCCGTCGTGTGTTATCTTTTCCTGTTAAAGCACGCCCCTCTCCCTGCCACCACCACTTCCTCCCCCATCAGTCTTTGTTGTCAGGTGAACTTCCTCTTTCCTCTTTGTCCACCTGTCTCTCTCACTGTCTCCGTACCAGTGTGTTTCTGTCACTGTGTCGTTGTCAACCGTCCTGTCTGTCTGTCTGTCTGTCTGTCTGTCTGTCTGTCTGTCTGTCTGTCTGTCTGTCTGTCACTTTCTATCTGTCTGTCTGTCTGTCTGTCTGTCTCTCTCTGTGTCTCTCTGTCTCTGTTTTTCTCCCTCTCTGTGTCTCTGTGTCTCTGTCGCCCTCTCTGTCTCTCTCGCTGTCTCCTTCTCTGTCTCGGTCTGTCTTTCCGTCTCTCTCTCTCTCTCTCTCCCTCTCTCTCTCTCTCTCTCTCTCTCTCTCTCCCCCCCTCTTCCCTCCCCCCCCCCCCCCCCCCCACCGTTTTTATCTGTCTGTCTGTCTCTCTTTCTCCCCTCTCTGTTTCCTTCTGTCTCTGTCTATTTGTCTGTCTGTCTGTCTGTCTGTCTGTTTGTCTTCCTCTTTTCTCTCTCTCTCTCTTCTCTCTCTCTCTCTCTGTCTCTCTCCTCCTGCCTCTGTCTGTGAGTCATCTCGCACGCGCGCGCGCGCGTGTGTGTGGTGTGTCAATGTGAGTGTCTATGTCGTGTGTGTATGTGTGTGTGTGTGTGTGTGTGGTGTGCGTGTGTGTGTTGTGTGGTGTGTGTGTGTGTGTGTGTGGGTGTTGGGTGTGTCAGTACAACCCCTATGTTAATCTGACAGTAAATGGGGTTTAGTCAGTCAGTTTATTGTGGTGTGTGTGTGTGGTGTTTTGTGTGTGTGTGTGGTGTGTGTGTGGTGTGTGTGTGTGTGTGTGTTTGTTTATTGTTATTGAGTGGTCTATGTGGTGTGTGTCTGTGTGTCTGTGTGTGCGCGCGCGCATATGTATACGTGTGCGTGTGCACACACACACACACACACACACACACACACACACACACACACCCCACACACACGCACGCACTTGTGTATGCATGCATGTCACCATGCATGTGCATGCCAGCATCGGTCCCTGACCACACTGTTCGCCCTTTTCCTCCTGGTCCCCTGGTGTGCATACAATGTGACAAAAAATGATGATAAATACTGCCTCATATCCCCACCAGCCTGGCAACATGGGAGAAGATTAAGATCGCCAGCAACACTTTTCACCCTGGCCGTTTGTCTCTGTGTTGTGTTGTTTTGTATTGTGTTGTGGTGTGTGCGTGTGTGTGTGTGTGTGTGTGTGTGTGTGTGTGTGTGTGTGTGTGTGTGTGTGTGTGTGTGTGGAGAGAGAGAGAGAGGGGGGGGGGGAGAGAATTTTTTTATGATAGCCAGCGGTTTATCATTTTCTCTTCTTTTTTTTTCTTTTGTTGTTTGTATTTTTCCGTCTTCATCGTTTATCTTATCTCTGTTTTTCCCTTTCTTATCTATTGTTGATTACCTTTTCATTCTTTTCTGATGTTGTTAGTTTTTTCTTCCTTAACATCATCTATTCTTCTTCTTTTTTCTCTCCTTCTTAATTTTTTCCCACTTTTTACCTTCTATTTTTGTTTTGTTTGGGGGTGGGTGATGGGGGGGGGGGGGGGGGTGTCATAACTTGTTTGGTCTCTTGTCCTTCTCATCGTGTAGTCTGTCTTTCATATCTTCTATTGTCTTGTTTTTTCCATTTCTTCTCATCTTCTGTTGTCTGCTCCCCGCCCCCCCCCCCCTCCTCCCGCCCTCCCTCCACCTTTACCTTCTGTTTCCATTGTTATCTTCTGTTGTGTTTTCCTTTCTTTTTTTTTAATCTTCTGTTGTGTTTTCATTTTTTATCTTCTGTTGTGTTTTCCCCTTTTTTTATCTTCTGTTGTGCTTTCCCTTTTTATCTTCTGTGTGTTTTCCCCTTTTTTAAAAATCTTCTGTTGTGTTTTCCCTTTTTTTTTTAAATCTTCTGTTACGTTTTTCCCTTTTTTTAATCTTCTGTGCTTTCCCCTGTTTTTATCTTCTGTGTTTTCCCCTGTTTTATCTTCTGTTGTGTTTCCCCTTTTTATCTTCTGTTGTGTTTTCCCTGTTTATCTTCTGTTGTGTTTTCCCTTTTTATCTTCTGTTGTGTTTTCCCCTTTTTATCTTCTGTTGTGCTTTCACTTTTTATCTTCTGTTGTGTTTTCCCTTTTTATCTTCTGTTGTGTTTTCCTCTTTTTTTTTTTAATCTTCTGTTGTGTTTTCCCTTTTTTTAATCTTCTGTTGTGTTTTCCCCTTTAAAAAAAAATCTTCTGTTGTGTTTTCCCTTTTTAACTTCTGTTGCGCTTTTTCCTTCATATTTTTCTTTTTGTCTGACCTTTTCTTGTTAGTTTTCTCCCTCCTATCTTCTGTTTGTTTTTTCCCCTTTTATATTCCGATGTGTGTGTGTGTGTGTGTGTGTGTGTGTGTGTGTGTGTGTGTGTGTGTGTGTGTGTGTGTGTGTGTTTTGTGTGTGTGTGTGTGTGTGTGTGTGCTTTTTATCGTCTGTCGTTTTTTTTTATTAACACCTGCTTATCTCCTGTAGTTTTTTCCCCTATCCCTACTTTCTCTCGTCTTTTCCCCTTTTCTTGTCTTTTCCACCCTTCTAATCTTCTGTCGTGTTTTCTCCTTCTGATCGATTGTTCTTGTTTCTTTCCCTCTCCTCTCTTTTGTTGTGTGTGTGTGTGTTTCCTCCTTATTGTCTGTTTTTTTTGTTGTTGTTTTTTTTTTACCTTCTTATATTACATTATTTCTTTTTCACCGTATGTTTTTTTTTTTTTACTTTCTTATCTCATATTGTGTTTTTCTCCTTCTTTTTTTTTCAATTTCTTATCTTCGGTTGTCTTGATTTTTCCCATCCATCTTCTCTTGTTTTTCCCCCTTCACTTTCATGTATTTTTTCCCCTCTTCTTATCTTTTGCTGATTCTTTTTTCTCCGTATCCTTGCTTTTTCCTCCACCCCCGTCCCCCCTACACGTCCATCACCTTGCCCTCTCATTATCTGTTGTTTATTTTCCCTTTCTTTTTTAAAAAAATCTTCTGGTTTTTTTTTTTGTTTTTTTTTCCCTTTCAATTTGTTTTGGTGCCCCCCACCCCCTCCCCCCAAACTTCTTCTAGCCTGTTTATATATTGTGATTTTATCTTCGCTTTTCTGTTGTGTTTTTTCCCCCCTTCTTATCTTTCGATGCTTTTTGTTTTGTATTCTGAAATTTTGTTTTCGTATCTTCCCTTTTTCCATTGTACCTTCTGTTGATCTTCTCTTAATTATTCTCCTTTATATATTTTGCAATTTTTCTCATTTTTTATTCTCTGTGTGTGTGTGTGTGTGTGTGTGTGTGTGTGTGTGTGGTGTGTGTGTGTGTGTGTGTGTGAGTGAGTGAGTGTGTGTGCGTGTGTGTGCGTGTGCGTGTGTGTGTGGTGTGTGTGTGTCACACAGGCACGCGCGTTCACACATATGCTCTCTCTCTCTCTCTCTCTCTCTCTCTCTCTCTCTCTCTCTCTCTCTCTCTCTCTCACACACACACACACACACACCACACACACACACACACACGCGCGCGCGCGCGCGCGCGCACGCACGCACGCACGCACACACACATATTCACAGAAAAAGAGACTCTCTCTCTCTGTCTCTCTCTCTCTCTCTCTCTCCTCTCTCTCTCTCCTCATCTCCTCTCTCTCTCTCTCTCCTCTCTCTCTCGTTCATTTGATGAAGTAAATATCCTTCCCTCCTCCGCATCCCATTTGAAAAAAAATCTTAGCATTATATGAGAGTGAATAATGAACTTACGTATGGAATATTCACTTTTGCTATTTCGTTTCTTTCATCCATTTGCTTTTGGTTTATGAAGATCCTAACACCTGTACTCTATGGGGTGAAAGGGGAACACGACAGGAAAAGGCCGACCATTTCATTCAGCAGCCTTTGAATTGTTTCCCCTTTTACCTCTCTTCGTTTACCTTTTCTTGAACTAGTAGCGTTATCCCCCTTTCACCCCTGCATTAGGTTACCATTCATTTGCCAGAAAATCAGTTTCCAAATGACTTCAGTTTTGGGGGTTCTGTTTTCGTGTTGTTATGTTTTGTTTTGTTTTGCTGTGGTCATCAAACGATTACAGTTTTAGTTGACTGAATACAGGGAGGATTTAATAATCGACAAGATTAATCTCATGATAATTTTCGTATTTATTTATCACAGAGATCTAACTTTGTATCATAAAACTAAGGATTGTCGCAACTGATAAACTGACATTTCAGCAGGATAAAGAATTAAGATCTACCCTTGTCAGTTCGATTAGCTTTCACCGCACACCGCACACACAGACAAAGAAGAAAGAACACACACACACACACACACACACACACACACACACACACACACACACACACACACACACACACACAACACGCGCGCGCATGCACGCACGCACGTACACACACACACACACACGCACGCACGCACGCACGCACGCACGCACACACACACACACACACACACACACACACCACACTTACCCCCACAAAAGCCCTTGTCTCTGTCAAAGAACCCCGGGGCACAGGTGGAAAACCCCAAACACGGACGCAGCCGATCAGTATCAGCCTCCAAACACGACAGACATCCAACAGGGAGCAGGGGGGGACTCCAACTGAACGCACTCGCCACAGTTGTTGTTTAACAGCAGAACATATGTATGGCTCCCCCTACCCTCCCCCGCCTCCCGGCAACCCTTCCCCACGCCCTGACCTCCCCACCTCCCCTCTCCCCCCCCTCCTCCCCCCCCCCCCCCCCCCCCCCCCCCCCCCCGCGAAATCCCCCAGTCTCCGGTACGCATCGGGTCCACTTGGAACACAGACCGGGGGCGCGCGCCGCGTTAACTATTGATACGGCAGCCGCGGCCCCGCCATCAATTATTCATAGTTGGGCATATTTAAACGGCGGCGGCCGGCCAAAGAAACTTGCGCGCGTTTTGAATAATTGAGAGGCCTGGCCCTAGGTAGTCCCGTTGTGCAAATGAGAAAAGTCAATTTGGGTGAGAGCTACAGGGAGTTTAAGCACCATGTTTTATGGAGGAGCGCTCCGCGAGGCTCGGGCCCCGAGCCCAGCCTGCCGACGACCGCCCTGAATAATACACACATGACACTCACTACCCCCCCCCCCCTCCTCCTCGTCCCCTCCCCCACCCCGTGTATCTCCGCCCTCTCTGCTTGCGGTTCCCGCCCCCTGTCCTTTCTTCTCTACCAGCCCTAGCCTTCTGTGTCTTTTGTGTCACTTACTTGTTGGTGTCTCTCTACCAGCCCTAACCTTCTGTGTCTTTTGTGTCACTTAGTTGTTGGTGTCTCTGTACCAGCCCTAACCTTCTGTGTCTTTTGTGTCACTTAGTTGTTGGTGTCTCTGTACCAGCCCTAACCTTCTGTGTCTTTTGTGTCACTTAGTTGTTGGTGTCTCTGTACCAGCCCTAGCCTTCTGTGTCTTTTGTGTCGTTTAGTTGTTGGTGTCTCTCTACCAGCCCTAGCCTTCTGTGTCTTTTGTGTCACTTAGTTGTTGGTGTCTCTGTACCAGCCCTAGCCTTCTGTGTCTTTTGTGTCACTTAGTTGGTGTCTCTGTACCAGCCCTAGCCTTCTGTGTCTTTTGTGTCACTTAGTGTTGGTGTCTCTGTACCAGCCCTAGCCTTCTGTGTCTTTTGTGTCACTTAGTTGTTGGTGTCTCTCTACCAGCCCTAGCCTTCTGTGTCTTTTGTGTCACTTAGTTGTTGGTATTTCAGGGGCCAAATGCTTGGGCGCACTGTTGATTCATTTTGGGTTCCTATGTGTTGTGCGGCTGAGTGTAAATATTCTCTCTCTCCCCCTCCTCTCTCTCTCTCTCTCTCTCTCTCTCTCTCTCTCTCTCTCTCTCTACAAGCCGTTCAGGATGTTTGATAATACTTCCGTCTACTTTTTGACTGACGCTCCGATAAAAACACCACCAATACCACCGGGACTGATGACACGTTTCGGTCGCTTTGAGGATTTGAATGGCGACCCTGCCTCCGCCGACAAACTGTGAGCGTTGAGGTAGGCAAGGCAGTTGGTTTGAAACAGCTACGGGTGCTCTGGACCGCCGCACAGCGCCGCCTACCCTTTGCGGTTCGGATCCATTATGTATCGGCGGTGCTTTAATCGGATCAAGCGGCAGCACACATGGCCTGGGGGTATGGGGGCGATGTGGCGGACCGAAAGGTTAAACACAGGGCTGCTACAGTAGTTACTGAGGATGGCGGGGGAAGGATGGAGTCCAGACGTCGTAGTGTGTGTGGTGTGTGTGTGTGTGTGTGTGTGGTGTGTGTGTGTGTGTGTGTGTGTGTGTGTGTGTGTGTGCGACGTGTAATGTACACGTTCTTATTCTCATAATACATTAAACTCCTATTTCTTTTCAGCATATGCATTTATCAACACATACAAACTTTCTATTTCGCGGGCTGCTGGTTTATCAGACAACCTCAGGCCTAATTTGTCACGTGGGATATGACGTGGACGTGAAACGTCGTGCATAAAATGTTTTGGGTTTCTTACCCATTACCTCAGTCATGTCGGTGGTCATCTGCGAATACATCCAATGCCATAGGTTGGACCTTAGAACAGGACATCCTTAAGATTTAACGTCACATCTTCAACTTATTAATCATGCTAGTAATGAAGCAAGTGTTTTTGCCTCACCTGGTCAAGCGATGAAATCTTGCATGGGGTGTGAACCCGGGACCTATCAGTCGCCGGAGGTAATCACCTTAACGCAAATCCCTTTCATAAATCTGTCAATTATTAGGTGAAAAGTAATTTTCGCCAAAACGGCAGAAAAAGAATAAAAGAAAGTAAAGACGGAGAAAGGGCAAAAAAAGAAGAAGACCATAAAGAAGGGAGGAAGGAAGAAACGGGCAGATAACACAACCACTTTCAGAATAGTTCCTACATGAACACAGATTATTCCACTCTGTCCACGGGT
This sequence comes from Conus ventricosus, assembly GCA_018398815.1. Lineage (NCBI taxonomy): Eukaryota > Metazoa > Mollusca > Gastropoda > Neogastropoda > Conidae > Conus > Conus ventricosus. The sequence goes on from CM031604.1 coordinate 23,013,131, forward strand.
CGCACAGCGTTCAACAGGCAGTACAGAGCGACATGGGCCAAATGCTGCATACATCATTCTGTCCGATCCAAAGTGACTCAATGTCCGCCATTCTCAACGGCTCCCACGACGAGTCCATTAATAAATAAGGAACTAAGGAAAATAACACTGGTCCATGCGGATCCCCTTGTTCTACCGGTACCACTAGTTCACTTCGCAGCTTCCAGTTATTGGATCTGTGGAGAGAGAGAGAGAGAAAGAGAGAGAGAGAGAGAGAGAGAGAAGAGAGAGAGAGAGAGAGAGAGAGAGAGAGAGAGAGAGAGGAGGCGGAGGGGCAGGTGGAGGCTCGGATGATTCGTATGATTTATTCATATTTCAGACTTGTGCCTTTGATGAAGGAGCATGCGAACATATGACGACTGGAGAGAGAGAGAGAGAGAGAGAGAAGAGAGAGAGAGAGAGAGAGAGAGAGAGAGAGGAGAGAGAGGATGATGATGGCTTATATTTTGGCTATATGGATCTTATGAGAATGGCTATGAAAAAGTGTGACTGAATGGAATAGAGAGAGAGACAGAGACAGAGATACATATATATATAATATATATATAAATATATATATATATAATATATATATATATATATATATATATATATATATATACATACACACACTCATACATACATGCATACATACATATATTTGGGGGGGGGGGGGGTCTGAAGACAGACAATAATACCGACATAGCTCTCGAGTGAAAATGAAACTTACAGGAAACGATTCAATGTTTTTTTCACGAAGTCATGGCCATACAGACATAATACACTGCTCGATTGGTTACTCTTGAGAAAAAAAAAACCAAACAAACAACTAACATGACATAGCATCGTCCTTTTTAGAAGGTCAAGGCAAACGGGCAGACACACAGGACATATCCAGATGGGCAGGACACAATGTTTAACCCCCTGCACAGAAATACATACAGACTTTGTCTGTCTCCATTTGTCCACACACCACTCTACTTTCTTTCTTTCCCAAAGGAAAAGGGCTGTCGGCCGTATCCTGTCTTGTTCTGTTCTTTATTCGTGTGCGTGCGTGCGTGCGTGCGTGCGTGCCGTGCGTGCGTGCGTGTGTGTGTGTGTGTGTGTGTGTGTGTGTGTGTGTGTGTGTGTGTGTGTGTGTGTGTGTGTGTGTCTGTGTGCAAGAGGGGAAGCCTAGGTCGCAGCTCATGGGCAAACTACTTTCTTTGTTAGATAATAATAATAATAATAATAATAATAATGGGGATTTATATAGCGCCTTCCACGGCACAAGGCGCTTTACAAAGGCAGAAAAAATACAATTGCTAAATGTAAAGAAAAAGCATTGAAAAACGGCTCAGAAATGAAAAACAAAGGCTCTCTCCCATTATCTCCCACGCGCACACACACTCTCACGCACAGACACACAATACACAACAGCCGCAACAAGCACAAACTACTAAGCGATCCACAGAAGCAACAAGAGTCAATCAACTATCTGGTAATGACTGTCTTCTTAGTATTGTTTGAAAAGGTGGGTTTTCAGGGAGGTTTGAAGGAAGAAAAGGTTTGAGAATGTCTTAAGTCATAGGGGAGTTTATTCCAGAGTTTGGGACTGCGTAGAAAAGCTCGTTCGCCACGTTTACGATGGGGAACGGGAACTGGGAAAGCGGAAGGTCCTGGTTGGGCGGGTTGGA
>CM031604.1:23025824-23045681 GCA_018398815.1 Conus ventricosus
CGCTTCCAACGTGTGTTTGGCCCCAACAAAGCCGACAACACAACACGTCGCACGCGGCACAGTGACGGTCACAGGTCGACACGGCACAGTGACGGTCACAGGTCGACACGGCAGGAAAGCTTTTCTGAAGCTTTTCTGAAGTTCACGTTCGAGTCAGACACGACGAGTTTGAATCCGCTGGCGCCTAACAATGCCATTGCTGCTGTCATTATGAACAGGGTGTCTTCTAGAGGCGAGAATGTAAAGAGTTTTGGTTTGGTAAGATTATTCAGAGACGGAGGTGCCCCTGCCCCCGCTGTCCTGACATCTTGGTGGGAGGTTTATATATTTGATGGCATTGATCTGTTCATTTATTATGTAAGCTTATATTGTTTTACTCAATTTCATTTGACCTATTTTTCATTGATATGTTTTTCTTTGCGTAATGCATTTATATTTTATATTTACACATCCACATTTAAGCTGCTTATTGAAATGTAACGGCATAAGTTTTCTGTCATGTTAGAGCTTTCTCTCAGCAATTAGCGCATCCACATTGTCAGTTGCATGGGACGAAAAAAGAAACGTTTTTACGCGTAAGAGATAGAACAGAAAATGTTTCTATCCCCGCTGCCATAGAGTTCAGGGACGTTCCATTCAAAACCTGACACGTGCTTTTCCCTCTTCCCCATCCTGAGACTGTACGTTTCTAAAGGTTTGCCCCAATGATTTCCGCGTTACAGTTCAAATCGACAGGAAGAATTAGGGTTATATTAGAGTTCAGGGACCCCAAATCCCACACCCTTCTTCTTCCAAATAACTTCCTTTGAAAGAGCTTCGTCAGTCAAATATGAGAGTTAAATCAATTCAGTTGTGCCTGTATGTGGCATTTGTAAAATAATTAGTTTGCTTACAAATGAAATTTGTCCTGATCTTCCACGTTAAGCAAGCGGTGGTTCAAGGCGAGTGAATGTAAAAGGTGAGAAGGGGGAGCCACAACACCACTCTAATGAAAAATTATTGTGGGAAAAAAGGGGGTACACAACTTACAGTTCTCCGAAATCCTCCAATATTCTATACTTGACCGCTCACGTTAGGCCAGTCTGTCTGCATCTGATTTTTGTCAGCTGCTCCAGCCATCTTTTCTTGCGTCCATCAGTTACGTTTATTGGCTTTTTTTTTTCTTTTTTTTTTTTTAAGGAAAGACACTTCAGTGGATTTCCATACTCCAAAATGGATCAAACTAAAGCTTTATGTAATGGTCACATGATTAAGTTTTGTAAGTTAGGGTTCTTATAGGTACTCCCTACATCCGTTTTTTTTTTCCGCGGTACAGATGTTGTGGTCGTCAAATTTCAATGGTGGGTCAATCCAAGCCCTTTTCGACAATAGCTCTCAGTTGTTTTTATATTTAGTTAGTCGCTTTTAGTATTATCTGTCAGTAGCACATTATAATCTTGTTGGCTCGTTCTTACCCGGTTCATTTCTCACCGTATCATTATGACGCAAAGCGATGGTGACTGTTGGAGAGATGGCCACCATACTCAGAGGATTATCAGACTGCGATTTTCGCTGTTAAAATAAAGTAACCATGAGCTAGTCCATTCGGTTAATCTGTGAATATACGACTGTAACTTGACATGCTTATCTCGAGTATCGACAGCGGAATGGCTTTCAATATTTTCTGCAAATATTTTAAGGCAAATCAACTCGTGGGAGTAAATGATTTATATACAGTGTGTGTGTGTGTGTGGGGGGGGGGGGGGGGTGTGGTGTGTGTGTGTGTGTGTACGCGTTTTTTTTTTATTACCGTGTGTGTGCGTGGTTACGGTAATACATATATATGGGTCCAAGCCATGCCTGTGATTATGGGATATTTTCATGGGGGAACTTGATGAGAAGCTGGTGACATCATCTCCCATTCCACTACTTTCATCGTTGCTCCCAGACCCTGAAGATAACGGGCACCTAAACTGGAGCAGATTCCGGGACGACGGCTTTGCCATACTTCCAGATGTGGACAAAGTGGGGGAATTTGAGATCATCTACAGAAACTGTACCCAGACAATATAAAATGGACAGTATCCCATGGGAAATCAGTAGAATATTTAGACCTTCATCTAACTCTCACTCCAGAAGGTAGAATTGAAACAGATGTATACTCAAAAAAACTGCAAAAGCTATCTGCCCCTAGCTCTTGCCATGCCCCCTCTGTTTTCCGAGGGTTAGCTGTTGGCATTGGTACGAGACTAAGGATGTTGTGTAGCCAAGAGGAAACTCTCAAAAACGCATTGGGGAATATGCCAAGTACCTGACTCTCTCAGGATGGAAATGGCACAAAGCAATGAAAGACCTCAATAAGGGAGCAGCAAAGGACAGAAACAAGTTAATACACCAAAGAACAGCACCAAGGAAGAAAATGGCCTGGGTTACTACGTATGACCCCCGTGTACCCTCAAAAGCACAGATCATCCGTAAAAATTCTTCACCTGCTACACTCCGACCCTGAAAACATGAAAATATTCCCCAAGAAATCAGTCATTTCGGCGGAAAAGAGAAGAAAAAAACCTAGCGGAGCATTACAAACCTACGGTGCCCTCCAGACACGTCCAACATGGGCCACATGAAAAAGCAAGGATTCTTTAAATGTACAAAAAAATGTGACACGTGTGCTCACTCGGAAGAGACGACAGGCTTCCAAAGTCCCTGGGACAGGAGATATTGGAAAATCCGACAACATATAACATGCACAACTCCAAATGTGATATACATGATCAAGTGTAGCCTTCACCCAGAAGAGTGGTACATAGGATCCACAAAAAAACCTCAAACGACGGTGGGCCAACCACAAAAGTGACATCAACCTGAAATATACAAAGTGCAGTGTGGTAGAGCATGTACTCACTACACCCACCCATCAGACAAATCCCTGCCCTTCCTCACTATTGTGCCCATTGAAACTGTCAAAAAAGAAAGTGATCTTCTTAAACGAGAACTATATTGGCAGGCAAATCTTGGCACAATATTCATAGGGTTGAACAAAAGGCAGGATATTAAAAACAGAGGATACAGTATTGAGGTCACCCCCCCCCCCCCCCGAACCATCCCCGCCCCCCCCCCCCGCCCCCACCCCACCCCCCCCCCCGTGGCACGCCCGCCCACCCCACCCCCCTCCCCGCCCTCCCTGAACTCTCCCCCCCCCCCCCCACCTATTACATCCCCCTCCTATTACCCTCCTTTATGTGGCGGAGTCTCTGTAAGTTGGTTAAAGAAACCTAATTTCCTTGTTTGTTTGTTACATGTTGGTTGTGTTTGTAGTGAAGTCTCTGTGGGAGAGAGACTTGAAGGCGTAGTGCTGGTGGTGTGGGCCGATCTAAATCTCTTGGTGGGAGCAAGAGATGTAGTGTACGTGGGGAGGTCTTTCAGTGAGAGAGATAGAGAGATCTGGAGACCTGGTGTGTGTTGGGTTGGCCATGGAATCTCTCGGTGACAGTGAGAGACAGTTATGTGGTGAAGTCTTGGAGTGAGTGACGCCTATAAACTGTGTTGTTGTATTGGTTCTTGAGGGTCGGTTGGTGGTGGATGGAGATAGAATTGTTGCCGGGTCTCGGTGACAGGGAGACCTGTCAGATAGATATTATGGTGTCTCCCACCGCCACCCCTTCTCTCTCCCCCCTTCCCCCCCCCCCTCTCTCCCCCCCCTTTTCTTTCTTTTTTTTTTTCCTTCCCCCCCCCCCCATTACTCTCCCCCACCCCTGCCTCTCCAACTTCCCTGTGGCGCCCTGCCCTCATCCTTCCACCCCTTGGGTGGTGGGTTGCGGAGGGGTTTTGGATGGCTACTTCGGATGGAGGTCTTGCGGGATTTTGGTGGGTGGTTATGGGTGGGCCTGGACTGTGGTTCTCTCCCCCCCCCCCCCCCTCCCCCCCCCCCCCCCCCCCCCCCCCCCCCACTTCCTGCTCATTGCCCTGGTGCCTTCTTTTCCCCTCCTCCCCTTCTCTTCCCCTTCTCTCCCCTTCCTCCCCTCCTTCCCCCCCTTCTCTTCCCCCTTCCCCTCTCTCCCCCTCCTCTCTCCACCCCCCCCTCTCACCCTCTTCCAGTTTACCTGTAGAAACACCCAAGGCCAGTTAATCATACGGACCAGCTTTGAATTCCCTACGCATGCTTGAAGATGTCTTGGGTAATATTCATAGTTTACTGCTTGTGATGCTTAATTCTTGGAAGGCAGCATGAGCGTGTGTGTGTGTGTGTGTGTGTGTGTGTGTGTGTGTGTGTGTACGTGTGCGTGCGCACGTGTGTGTGTGTGTGTATGTGCGCGCGCGTGTGTGCGTGTATGCTCTTAGTTATGTCTGGGAGGGTGGGTGGTGGGGTGGTGGGGGGAGGGTGTGTGTGCATTTGGTGGGGTTTTGAACTATTAATCACTCAATTTTTCGACCCTGTTGTATTCATTTTAGGCTGTGATTGTCCATTTTGAGCTGTACAAACGGACAGACGTAAGTTTTGACCGTGCTCTCTTCTGTCCTTCTCTTACTGTTTTTACTGTTTTTCTTCGGACTCTCCACATTCCCTGGTCTTCTTTAGTCTGTCATCTTTTCTGAGAAGATATCCTTGATAACGTTATGTTTTATTATTTATGCCTAGATTTTATACCTACATCATCTTATTCTTTGCAGCTAGCATCTTTGCTTTTGTAGCGTATGTATAGAGATAGTGTGAGGTTGGGGGTTGGGGTGAATGTGGAAGGAAGGGAAAGCATATGTTTACGGTCTAGCCATTACATGATGTGGGTGTGCGTAGATACGTGCGCGCGGGTTTGTGTACGTGTGTGTGTGTGTGTGTGTGTGTGTGTGTGTGTGTGTGTGTGTGTGTGTGTGTGTGTGTGAGCGTGCATGTGCGGGGTTGAATGGAAGTTTTAGACATGTTCTTATATGAAGTTCTTATATGAAGTTGTACAGAATAATAATGCTATGTCCTTTTCCCCCCTTGAAACCCCTTTGGGACAAAGCTTTTTGTGGGGCAAAAATTTTGGGAAAATTTAAAAAAAAAAGTGGAAAGAATAAACCCCAACAAAAAATTGTATTGTTTTTTTATTGAAACGCCCCGTTTTCCATCTTTGTGGGGGTTCGAGGAGGATTGGGGAAACCCGGGGGGGTTTTTGTAACATTTTTTTTATATAAATTTATAATATATATAAAAATATTTTTAAAATTTTAAATAAAATATAAAAAATAAAATAAAAACATGGGGAATTCCCTTCCCAGGTACAGGGGGAAGTACATCCTACAGGATTTAAAATGCACATGGAAAAATTATCGTCCCACAACCCAAAGAAAATGAACTCTGAAGATTTTAACCACCATCTCCCCAAAATTCCCTCGGGCCCTTCCCAATCTAAAAATAAGATGGATCAGGAAGTAAAAGTTTCCCTTAAGTCATAAACAATAAAAGGGGAAACCATTTTTAATACAAGGAAAGATGTCAACAGGGGGCCAAAGAGGAGTTCGACGGGCGCGTGCTATTGAAACACGCAGGGTGTGACTGCGTGCCTCCCCACTCTAAACCACACACATGGCGTCCCGGACATGGAAGCACCCACGGTGAGGCCGGCACGGTGCGACCGTGAAGGGGACCCGCTGTGGCTTGTCCCGCCAATTCCAGGGGCGGGGGCGGGTGAAGGGGGGGGAAAATCCCAAAACCGTTTTTTAAACCGTTTCCCCCTTTCCAAACATCACCCACCCCCCTCCCCCTCCCCCCCCCCTTTCCCACCACTAAGGCCTGCTTTCTCCCCCATGACAAAAACCTCCTCCCTCCATTTGGCCCCTTCATTGAGCCCATTTTCCCGTCCCCGGGCCAAAATTCCCCCATGGGTGCACGGGCTTCACAGTCCCCCCCCTTCTATGAAAATTTCCCCACCCTCCCCCCCAAATTTTTCCACTTAACCCCTGTCCCACCTGACCAGTCATGCCCCTCCCCTCCCCAAAAAAAGAGGGCCATTTTCACAGGGGTTACTGAAAACGTTAGCACCCGACACCACCCCCGCCACAAAAAGGGGGGTTTTCCAGTGAAAAAGGGAGGGGACCAACCCTTAAAAGCCGGGGAACATGTTAAAATTTTTGTGCTCCCAGTGACTGTGGTCCAAAGCAGAGTTTTTCCAAACAAAAATTTTTTCCCAAAAGGAAGTTCACCCCTTTTCGTGCGCACTCCCAAGAACAAGCCCACACAAAAAAGATTGATTAGTGCCATCCCCACTAGTTACTGCAAACCCAGCCCAAAAACACACAAACCTTTTCCCCCCTCCTCAAATCCCCAAAATTTCCCTTCCAAGACGCATCCCCCAAAACCACCCCCCCCCAAATCATCCACCCCCAAATCACCTCCCCCATTTGCCCCCCCCCGCGGAGGGGGCCGCTCCCACAGAGGGAAAGTGTGCGGGGGGACACAGCGCAGGCAAAGCAAAACTCCCCCGCATGTCTGAGTCCCTCAGCCCGCAGCCCTCCCCCCCACCCCTCCCCCACCTTTGTCGTGTCCCAAAAAGACACCACCCCCCACCCCTCCCACCATGTCAGTGTCACTAAGGACACCACCCCAAACCCTCTCCCCATTCAGTGTCAAAAAAGACACCACCCCCAACCCTCCCCAGGTCATGTCAAAAAGGAAAACCACTACCTTTTCGCTGGGGATGATGTAGTGAAAGGGGGTGGACCCCTCCCGTCCTCACCCCCCAACAGCAACCCCCAAAAAAGGTTTTTGTCAGGGACCGACAGTGCCCCAGCTGCTGAGTGGCCCCGTGGCCAAAACCCTCAACTCCCGTGAAACTGGCTCCCTTTCCATTTTGGGTTTCCACGATGTCCCAAAAAGTCCGGGCCTCAGCGGGGACATGCCATCACCCAGGGGGCAAGGGGGGAAAAGACCCTTTTCCCAGTGCCGGGGGGGTTTTCCCCAAAGGGTCCTGCAGTTTTCGGCAATTTTCCTCCCCAGGGCCCAAAAACCCCAAAACCCTTTGTCATCCTCACAGCAACGGGAACCTGCAGAGGGGGTGTGGGGTTAAGGGGTGCACTCCGGGGAACCCACTGTGTTTTCCCCCACCAGTGGAGAAACCCGAATGGATTTTACCAAAAATTCCATTTCCCTAGGGGAAGGAAAGGGACAGCACGCCCGCTGAAATTGTTTGCAACGAAACGGGCCCGCCCGAAATGGGCAAAAAAAAGGGGGGCAGTGCCCACAGGCCTCGCCCAGGGAAGTCTCTCCCTCTTCCCCCGTGTTGCATCACCGCTCCGTCCTCCCCCGCCATTCACCAAACCCCACGAAATTTTCCCAAAAAAACACCCCCCCTCACATTTCCCCAAACCGACAACCTCCTACTTTTCCCCATTCTCCCCCCCGCCCCACACTACTGGGAAATTTTTTTTCCTCCCCCCCCTACCCCCACTTTAACCCCACCCACCCCACCCCCGCCCCCGGGAACAGGGGGCCCCAACCCCAAAGGGGGGGAAACTAATTCGTAGGGGTATTTGAGAGACCTCCCCCTTTCCGCCCCCACAGCCCCCACCCTGATCCCACCCCTGTGTATCCTCCTTTGTTCTTCCCTCTTTTCCTCGTAGCTTCCCCCTGCTTTTTGGCAGGGGCCCACACTTCATGCCACTGCCCCCCAAACCCTAGGGCCCATTTTTTAGATTTTGAATCATGTGTTGTGTGTGGTGTTGTGTGTGTTGGCGGCGGGGAGCGTGCGTGCGGGGGCGTGCGTGCGTGCGGGGGGTGCGTGCGTGCGGCGTGTTGGTTTGTGTGTGTGGGGTGTGTTGTTAAATTGTGTGCTTTGCGTGTGTGCTATATTAAATTACACTGTGGGGAAAGTGCAAGTTAAAACTATATGCTTTTTGGCAAAACCTTTTTAAAACCCGAATCTGCCGATCTGGCAAATGGTTTTAAATCCAATCTGCCGACAAACTGAAAAAATGGGAAGAAAAAGCTTTTGCAAAACTACATTATTGCTTTTCCCAAAGAAAAGAGATTTATATCATAGTTTTATTTTTCCCTAATGGTTTTTGTGAGCATGCTCAAAAAACCTGTGGGTAGATAAAGCTGGGTTTGACACTTCTTTCCGGTACACTTGCCAAAGCGTTTTTACAAAATTTTTGAGAATTTAACTTTTGCCCCTTTTTTCATATTCATTTCCTTTTTCATTGTGCATTTTTTGGATTTGGTGTGAAAAGGGGTTTTGGTTATCAACAAAATTTGTAGTTTTCACTTGGTTTTTTCATATTCCTTACCCTTTTTAAATTAAGATATTTTGTTTGTGGTGTATCCCAAAAAGGACACATTGATTTTTGAAATTCAAGTGTTTTTCCTTGCTATATTTTTTTTTATTTGGGTTTATATTTGTTTTAGTTGAAACAAATGGTGCAATCCCTTCCCAAATGGCCCCCAGGAAGGGACGGATTTACAAATTGGCTTCTTAATAAAAAACCTTATACAAAACAAGTTACAGGAGGAAACCCCATTATTTGTACAATAAAACCCCAAAACCCTTTCATATATTTGGTTTAAACTAAATCAAGACTTTCAGATATTGCCCCCTAAATGCCACTGTTTTCAAAACTCTGGTTTAAAAAATTGTACGCAGAAAACCCAAACCAAAATCCAAATTTACAGGAAAATTTTACTTTACGGTCATGAAAAAATTAAATCCCCAAACTTTTGTAGATTTAAAGGTTTTTGGGAATTTTAAAAGAGCTTGGTTAGAAACCCAATTTTGGAGAACAAAACCGATCAAAATGGATTTGTAAAAAACAAAAACCCACGGAAAAGCTGGTTGGATGGAAAATTTTTACGGCTATGGGGAAATCCGTCCGTTTGATCCACAAATTTAAATTTAACTTTTTGGGGTGATTTCAAATTAAACTATTGAAGTGCCAAACATCATGGTCAATGGAAATCCCCTCATAAACCTATCCCAAATTATAGCATCCCAAACCAGGTAACATTCCCTAGAAAAACCCCTTTTAATTAAACCCATCTATTTTTTAAACCACAAAACGTCTTTGGGAGAAATGGGGCCCTTTGAAGGGAAAGCAGGGGACCATTTTCCATATGCAATAGGGGAAAAAGAAGGGAAAAAAAAATTTCCCAAAAAACTGGCCAAAAACATATCACTTCCCGATCTTTTGGGAAATTTCCAAGAAGATCCCTTTTCACTGCCCTCATAATTTCCCCCCCTTATAAATTTTTTTAAAATTTAAACACTGATCCAAAAGCGCTTGAGTACTGGCTAACATTTTTAAATTTATTTTTATGACAAGCATGCCCTTTCAAAACGGCGATTTAAACATAGGGGAAAAACCAAAGGGGGGAAAAGATGAAATACAAGCTGCTTTTTCTTACGCGCCGTTTGGCTTAAAAGCAGAAGGAAGTGGGAAGGGAAATTTAAAAGGGAAACGTAAAAAGTAAATTCACTAAAAATGGCAGCAAAAATGTTTTTTTTTCGTGAACTTGTAGCCAAAAAAAAAAATTAAAAGGGTCCAATGGAAAGCAATAAATGAACTTACAAAAAAAATTCCCCATTTCAAAAACCCCATTACCAAAAAACCCCAAAATAAACTCAACCAACTTTAAAATAGTTGCAGAAAACCTTTCAAAGAAAAAAATTCCCGGGACTAAAAATAAATTTAAAAAAAATTAAAAAACTTTTTGCAATGCTTTAAACATTCGTGCGCAAAAACCAGTTCCCCCTATGACTTTTGGGAAAAAGGTTTGCCAACCTTTATCCCAAATTAAAGCAAAAAGGGAACCCGCGGACTTGACGGGATTAAAGAAAAAAAAAAACCTAAAAAAACCTTTAAATCAGCCCCGTTTTATGTGAAAACTTTACCTACTTTTTCCAATTTATGCATTGATAATGTCATTTTTCCCGCTCAGTTCAAATTTGAAAAAGTTATACCCATTTTAAATCTGGAGAAAAATTAAAAACCTTCTAATAAGACCTTTTATCCTTTTTGGCCATTTCTGCCCAAAAGCCCTTGGGAAAAAACACATAAATAAGCATCTTTGCCACCATTTTAACTCCTCCAACCTCCAAATAAAAATCAATCGGGGTTCAGGAAAAAATTTATTCTTTTCATAACAGCGTTTTCAAACCTAAATAGATCAAGGCCCCGCCAGGGGTTTAAGGGGAAAAATATTATTTGGCCCCACTGTTTTTTATTTTGCAAAGGTTTTGATTCATTTCCACAAAAAATTTTTTTGCAGGGAAACTTTTAACATTGGTATAACAAAGGAAAAAAACCTTTTCCCAAAGATAAAAATCATTCCTAGAAACCGTCAACAAATTTGTTGTGTCAACAAAAAATTTATCAGAAAGTTACCTATCCCAAAATGGCGGAACCCCGGGTTTTTGTGTTAGGGCCCTTTTCTGTTCTTTGTTTTATAAATGAAACTCCCTCTTTTAAATTTGGGGTTCATGTGAACCTTTTTGTGATGTACCACGTTTCCCAAAAAAGCCCCCGCTTGGGAAACGGTTTTTACTTTATTACCAAAAAAGCCCCAAAATCTTAAGTAATTGGTGCAAAGTAAATCCCTGTCACGGGAAACCCAAAAAAAAAACAAAAAAAATTTCCCGAAACAACAAGGCAGGAAACAAACAAAAACCCACAGCCCCAATTTTTTTTATTAAAAATCAGGAAAATTTAAGTGGGGGATAGCCATCGAGTTCCCAGGGGGTTTTGTTGATAATAATCTTTCTTGGTTTTTATACCTTCGCATTTTTAGTAAAACAAAATCCAAAACAAAAAATATCAGCGTGGGAAGATTAACATTTTTTAAACCCTTTAGCCGGAAATTGTTCCTACCCCGCACCCTATTTTCCCCTTCAATCAATTTTTTGTTCAACCAAAATTTTATTCCCCTAGTGCAATGCCAGAAACCCTTAAGAGTGTCTACAAAAAAGCACTTAAAGCCCGTTCTAATTTAAAAACATCTAGTTTATGAAAAGGGGGTTTTACTAAAAAGGGGGGGTTTCCGTTTCAAGAAAAGTTTGCTGGGGCACAAATGTCAGCTAATGAAAAAAAATTTCATGGGTTTGCCCCCAAAGAAAAATCTTAGTCCAAATTTAATAAACCCCAGGGTTCAACCAAATTCCCGGGTTTCCCCACCCAGAAAAATCTATTTAAAAAAAAAAACTTTTTTTACTCAGGTGGTGGTTTTGGAAAATTTTTCTTTCCCCTACAATTTTCCCATGTACTATATTACAGAATCCTTCAGGGAAAAACCCAATCACACAAATTTACAGCAGGCCAATTTCAATTAAACAAAAATACCTTTTCCAGGGCACACCCCCAATTTTTTGGGTTTTTAAATGAAAACCCCCTTTTCCTTTTTCCCCTGATGTTTTTTAAAAAAAAATAATGATAAAGAGAGATATGGTTACATTGGTTTTATTAATGATTTGAAACCATATTTTTGATGAATGAGGGAAAGGGTCGCTGGTTTTTTTGGTTTCAATTTTCACGAATAGGGTTGATGTTTTAATATTTTATTCTTTGAGCACTGAACGCAAGGTGATAAATGTGTGTCCGGAAATTTTTGTTTATATATTGATTTTTTTGTTTTTAATTTTAAATTTATAGTAATGTTTAGCATGTGATATTTGGATAGAAAAAAAAGGAAAAAATTAAAATCTCTCCCCTCTCCCCCTTTTCTCTCTCTCTTTTTCCTCCCCCTCCTCCCCTCTCTCTCTCTTTCTCCCCTTTTCTCCCCTTTTCTTCGTTAAACCCACGGTGCGTTTTTTGGATTTTCGGGTTAAATTTAAAAATTATAAATTTGGGTTTTGTATGAATGGTAAAAAAAGAAAACAACAAAGATGGGGGGGGGTAAATAATAAAAGGGGAACTCTTCTGTCTCCTCTCTCTCCCCCTTCTCTCTCGTCTCTGTCTCTGTCTGGCCCCTTCCCCTTCCCCTCTCCCCCCCCTCTCTCTCTCTCTTCTTCACACACACACACACACACACACACACAACACACACACACACACAAAACACACACACTACAAAACAACCCCCACACACACACACACACCCACCACACACATAAGCACGCAACATGAAAAATAAATGTTATAATTAATTTTTTGCTGGAAATTTTTTTGCTGTTATGATATTTAAATTTTTCGTTCTCGTTTTGCCTTATAACCCCATCATATAAAAAGTAAAAGAAAAACCAAATGTTTATATTATTGATGATTGTAATTGTCCCTTTTTTTATTTTCTTAGCAGGGTTTTGTATGTTAAAACTTTTCCCAAAAAGGGAAAGGGAATTTCTCTCTCTCTCTCTCTCCCCCCCTCTCGCCCCCTCCCCTCTTTCCTCTCTCTCTTTCCCCTCTCCCCCCTCCTTTTCCTCTCTCTCTCTCTTTTTCTTCTCTCTCCCCTTGATAGGAAAGGGTCGCTTTCCCTACTGTGTGTGCAAACCCCTTTTCTTTTTTTGTAATCAATTTCTTTATTCTTTTTTTGTTGTTTAAATCCCGGTTTTCCCTTTTTTTTTTTTAAAGTCATTACGGGCCCGAATGTTAATGCATAAACTTTTTAAAAGTTGTGAAAATAGTGTGTTTGTTAAAAGTTTTTTAAGTTTTTTGGGCGTACATACTTTGTCCTTAAAAGGGGGAAGGGCCCCGGGTGAAAAAAAACATGTGTTTGCTTAAACGTTACCCCTTGGGAAAAAAAGATTATCACAACATCATCTCTCTCTTTTCGGGGTGTTGTGTGGGGTGTGTGTGGGTGTGTGTGGGGTGTTGTGGTGTGTTTTGTGTGTGTGGGTTTGTGGTTGTTTGTCTGTCTGTCCCTTTTTTGTTCCCGTTCATATCGATATAAAACGATGCCGAGAGAGGGAGGGGATTAAGGGGAGGGTTAAAGGGGGGTCAGGGGAAAAAAAATAAACCGCTGCAGATAAAGAGGAAAATGTGACATGTTCAGTCAGTAGAATTGGGTTTCCCCCTTTAACCCTCTCTCTCCCCTCTCTCCTCTCTCCTTCCCCTTTTTCTCTCTCTCTCATAAAATCATATATCCTTTTATCTGTCTGCCTGAAAAACATGAACAAAAGTTTCTGGGACACATCTTTGTGTGTGCGCCCCGGAATTGCAGCACTTTAAAATGTGTGTTTGCGTGAGAAAAAACCCCACGATCACCCGTGCAGCCAGAGGCAAAGTAGGAAAGGGACTTTTTATATTTAACTAGGGACAGCAACGTGCCCTGCAGTATAAAAACCAAAATGGCCTTTTCAGATCAATTCTGTTTACACGTGGTGCGTGTAAAAAAATATTTTAAAGATGGTCTTGTGAGTTTTGTCCCCCTTTGTCTCGGGATTGATTATTTTTCTTTAAAAAACCAAAATTTAAAAAAATCACGGATCATCCCCCGGGTTTTTCTGAGCTCCCCTCAGCTTGAAAATAAAATTTTTTTCAGGTGTTGGGGCCGCAAACGAAAAAAACAAAATATTAGCTAAATCCTACAACTTGGTACCTGTCAATAAATCCTTTTCCGGGGCGCTCATGCCAATTTTTTTTCCTTTTTGCTCCCTTCAGT
This sequence comes from Conus ventricosus, assembly GCA_018398815.1. NCBI lineage: Eukaryota > Metazoa > Mollusca > Gastropoda > Neogastropoda > Conidae > Conus > Conus ventricosus. The sequence goes on from CM031604.1 coordinate 23,039,365, forward strand.
CCGAACGACGCTTGGGGGAAGTAAATTTGGACAAACGTTGGGCTTTTTCGGGGCACTTGGCCCGGGTCTGAAAATGTTTGATTATCAGCACGAAATTTCTCTCCGAACGTGGTGATGAAGTATGGTCATTCGCGTGTCTTATATCATGTTGCCCTTTCTGTTTAACACAACCCGGGAAAGTTTGGTTTCGTTCCGCTTACTGGGAGAGCCGCCAATCGGGGCAAAGGGCCCCTTTTCTGCAAAGATCAGCTAGTCCCGTCATTGGCAAAACCTCGGGCAGTGCCATGGAGACCAAAGACCAAAGGGTGGGAAACCCCATTCGGGGAGGGGCCGAAAAAGAACTCGTGGGGAACATGCCGTGTCTGTTGGGTGAACTCGGGGGGGCCGACTTCAGGTTTAGAAGTTTTAGCTGGGGTCCATCGTGTAAGGGGGGGGGGGGGGGGGGGGTCGAATATTTGCAAAATGACGAATGCAGGGGGGGGGGGGGGGGGGGGGGGGGGTAGTTTGTCGCTGGCCCGTCGCCCGGAAAAGCGTTGAAGATCAAGTCTAGTTTTGTTTTTAAAACCCCGCGATCCCGGGGCCAATCAGGTTGTCACCTCGTCAGGCTAAATTGGGGTAGGGGGAAAATCCCCCAAAGGTGTGGGGTGGTGTGTGGTGTGTGTGTGTGTGTGTGTTGGTGTGTGTGTGTGTGTGTGTGTGTGTGTGTTGTTCGCGTAGAGAGAGAGGAGAAAAGGAGAGAGAGAGAGAAACCTGACATAAACCGAAACTGAAAAATTTATTGCATAACTTTTGACATGTTCATTGCAATGTGAATTGTAAGTTTTTGTTAAATGGGACTTATCGCTGGAAAACTCTTGATGCGACAGGAAAATTTTAAAAAGTCTTTAATAAGCACGGGGAAAAATGTCTTTAAAAAAAGTTTTTTCACGTTACAAAAATTAGATTGGGTTTTAGAAAGTCTAGTGTTATGCGCCTTTCCTTTTTTTTGACCTGCTGTAATTTGATTTGGTTTTCCCAAGGGGGAAAAGAATTTCCCAGGTTGACCATAATTGTTTCATTGTCTGTTTTCAGCATTTATTTTTGCTCTTCGTGTTTTTGCTGCAGTTCGCCCCAAGTAACGTTCCTAATATCGTCTAGACTGGGCATTCAGTACCCTGGATTTCATTTTTTTTTTGTCCTGGAAAAAAAGGGCACTGTTTATATGTTCATGATGGAAAAATTAACTTATGGCTGAATGGTGTCGCCCATCCTGACCTGGCTAAAGACTCTGTACACTGATCCCTTTTTGATGTTATGTAGGCCCCCGGCTAAGAGTTTTTTTTGCTATTGGGCCCCAATGTTTTTGTCAGGTTTTGGGAGGGGGTTAAGCCACCCGCGCCCAAAATTTGATTTTGGCGTTTTTTTAAGTTCGCGTTAAGTTTTTCATCGTCACCCCCCCAAAAACAACCATCCACCCAAAAAGCCACATTCGCACAATAGCGTTTTCACGGGGTTTCCCCAGTTCTCACGACCTTTTTCATCATCGCCGCAATGAAAATAGGCCTTTTTAGGTTCGTGTTTTTCCTGCTTCAGAACACGTACCCAATACTCCCGCATGTGCCCTGGTTCTAGAAAGGGGGTTTTACGGCCTAGATCACCATATTTATCATTTGGGGTCGGGAAAGGGCCCCACTTTTAATAAAGGTTTTTCCCTTGCGTACAAATGTCTTTTAAATTTTTGGGGGATTCTCCTTGAAGCCCCAAAAGCTCTGATGCGTACAGAAAGGGAAGGAACAATTTGAAAATAAAAAAATTTTAAAAAACACTTTGTTGAGTGCACCCTACCTTTTTAGGCTTTACGATCTGTATGTTCCTTCTTTGCACGAGACAAAAAAAATTTTTCCCTGTAGAAATATTAAAACTTAGCTTTGTTGAAAAAATTTGGCCCAGATCCCTTTTCTTCCCCCCTTAAATGTGTCCCACCAAAGTCCCAACCTTCTTGCCCCAAGGGCCTCCCTTGCGGAAACAAAAATTTTGGGTTTTTGTTTACATTTATTTTAAAGGCCCAAAGTCTTGATAGAGGGTTTGAATTTTTGAGTATTTTGTGGGCCCTGTATTTTGAGGGAAAAGGGCTAAATCATCGCGAAAAGCGGAGGAAAAGTTCCACGGTTTGGCAAAATTTTGTTCCTTCCCTGCCCCCTCTGTTATGATTTGAAAAGTTATTAATAAAATATTGAACGGTAGGATGCACAACACCCTTGTTTCCCCCCTTTAAAGGCATTCAAAATAGCAGTGAGGGCCCCGGAAAGGTAAAAAGATTTTTTCTAGCTTCTTTCCCGCGAAGAAATTTTGCCCCTGCCTGACACCAGCCCTAGAGGGCCCCCCTCCGAGCTTTGAATGAGAGTAGTATAAAGGGCTTTAAAAGTCAACAAAAGCAATTTTTTATTTTGGGCCCCGTGTTTTAAAAAATGTTTCTTGAGGGCGTACGGGTAAAGTATGGCCCAACAGTAGGTGGCCCGCCTGAAGGCCTGTTTGGCATGTTTGGCAAAATGTGCCCTTGCCATTTCATCACCCTGAAATTCAGAACCCTGTAAAAAACTTTGTTTGCACAGTGAGAAAATGTTTCCCCATAGTTGTCAGGGTCTGGGCCCCCTTTTTATACAGTGGTACTTTGATTAACTTGGCCATTTTTGGGAGATACCAGTGATGAAAATACGGTTGAAAGTTTCAACAAAAAGGGGATCACCTGGGGCCGGCATTCTGTAAAAAATTTTTTTTTAAAACCGGGATCGGCCCTGCAGACTTTCACATTTGAGCTAATATCCCTGACTATTTCCGTTCTTTTTAGGGGGTCCAAATTTTCGTCGAAGTGTCTAGTCAAATAACCCGTTTGTTCATCCTCAAAATCAAACACCGAGTTTTAAAAGTCTAGAGAAATGTAAAACCCCAATTGTTACGCACCTCCCCGTTTTGGGCCCGGTTCTTTCACTTTTTAACTTTTTTCCCCAAAAAAGTAAGGGGTCGGTGCTAAATGTCGAGTTGCGTTCCCTCTTGCTCTGAAGGCCTTTTTCCTTTGATAAAGTTTTTTACTGTTTTTTTGGGGCTGTTAAGTACTTTGTCTCCTCTGAGTGGGACCTCCTATATCGACCAAAGCCCTGTTGGCCTTTTTTTTTTGTTTTTTGCACTCTAGGCAAACCACTCCCGAAATGGGGCCCCGCTTGGCCCTAATCGTCTTTTTATACATGGCCTGCCTGAAGGAGGCCTCACAGAATGCCTACGCCTTGCTATATCTGTGTCACCTTCACATGCTCTCTAATCGCTGCTGCTCTTTCGGAAAACTTGTTGTACTTTTCAGCCTTTCTGGTGCCATATTACTTTTCACAAGAAAATTCACATTGCTCATCTGGGGCATTTGTGTAAAAGAGACAGGATATCTCTAAAGGCATGTGTCTGATTTGCCCTTTGGCCCAACCCTTAAAAAATGGTCTCTTTTAGAAAATAGATGCGTTTTACGTAATCAACAACTATTTTCCATGCGGGGGGAGAGAGGAGAGAGAGGGAAAAGAGAGAGGGAGAAGAGAGAGGGGGAAGAGAGAGAGGGAGGAGAGAGAGAGAGAGAGAGAGAGTTTACGAGGATATGCGGTAAAAAACTGGGGAGAGAGAAAAAAGCGACCCCAAGACGCAAATAAACACAAACACCCAAAAGAGTGGCTACGCCCCTTTAATACACCATGTAGTTTGCGGGCAGATACGCCTTTTTAGGTCCCGGAAGAGAGAAAAAGAAAATAAAAAATTACCTTCGGTAGTTTGCGTTGCAAGCGAATGAAATAAATAGGGGCGGGGTGATGCGTGCTTGTCCGTCCACTTTTGGCTGTTCCCAAAAAAAACTCCAGCCCCTGTGTGCAGATTAACAAAGCAGTCAAGAGTTTTGCATGGTACTCGCGTCAGCAGTGAAGTGTACATGGAAGAAGATAGTGCAGCATGCATTTTTAACTAAATTTTCCCCTCTCTGCCTTCCCCTTCCCTTATCTTCATTCTCTCTCTCTCTCACTCTCTCTGTCTCGTTCTTCTCTCTCTCTTCTCTCTCTCTCCTCTCTCCTCTCTCCTTTTTCTCTCTCCACACCCCACGGCCGCACGCACAATGTGCACAAGTTTTTACCTTTTTTCTCTGTATTAACTGTGCGTTACCCAACACGCGCATTCATTCGGTGGCCACCCCGCGCATCTCTTTCTCTTCTTTTCTCTTTTCCCTTTTTTCTCTCTCTTCTCTCTCTTCTCTCTCTTTTTCTCTCTCTTCTCTTCTCTCTCTCTCTCTCCTTTTCTCTCTCTCCTCTCTCTTCTCTCTTCTCTCTTTCTCTCTCTCTTTGGGGCATAGTGTAAAAAGCTTCCAGCTTATCTTTCACCCTATTAAAAATTTCGAGTTTCGAGTTTCTCTTTTCTCTCTTCTCAGAACGCGCGCCCGTTTAAGTCTGATATTTCTGTGTGATTTTTTGGCAGCCTTATGTTCCGTGATTTCTTTTTGCACGGGGTTGCGTTTGGTGTGGTGGTGATGATCCTGTGGTCGTTGTGTGGTATGGTGGGGGGTGGGTTTGTGTTTCCCGTGCCCCTTTGGGGGCGGTTTCTTTTCCTCGGTCCTTCAGCTTTTTTCCCCATTTCTTTTTTTCCCTTTTCTTTTTTTCCTCTTTCTCTCCTCCTTCCTTCGCTTCTCTTTCCCCCTTTTTCTTCTTCTCTTCCCCGCCGATAGAGAGGGAGACGACTTTTATCATCTGTTGAAACTGAAAACGGGTGCCAGAAAAAGGTGGCCCAAAAAGGCAACCCGGTAAGAAGCAAAAAAACTCCTCAACACTGATAATTTTGATTTGGGACGTAAACCCCGTGGCCCCGGTCGAAAAAAGGGGTGTGTGTGTGTGTGGGGGGGGGGGGGGGGGGGGGGGCTGTTAAAATGTCCATGAAAGCGGTGATCGTAAAATCTGAAAAAAATGATTTTCACATTAAATAGTGATCATTGAAAAGGAGGGAGAATGAGTAGAGGGGGAGAAAGTGGGGAAAGGGGGGTTTAAGGGGGGCTGGGAAAAAAAAGGGGGGGGGGGTTGACTCGGTGAAGGGGCAAACAGGTTAGAAGGGGGAGGAGGGGGGGGGGGGGCAAAGACACACATTTGAAGTGATCTGAAGTGCGATTACGAAGAATGACTTAAAGTTCTTGGTAAAGTCTAGTCATCAGTTTAACAGGAGAAACACAAATCAAAGAAGTCAAAAGCTGCAGGTGGCACACTTCGAAGTAAGAAAGGTTTCATGGCATCTGGGTCACAAACGATATTCTGAACAGTAACATCGATTTCACAGGTGCACTTCATGTTACGTCAGTCTTCAGTCGCGTAGTATATTGCATAAGTTTGAAAGTTGGAATTGAAATAGGTCTGCCAATCGAAACGGGTCTGAAAAAGTCCTTTGATGAAGTCTTGAAGATGAATGAAACCCCATAAAAGTACATTTCAAGCATATTGAATCGCATGGTGATTTTATGTGTGTGTGTGTGTGTGTGTGTGTGTGTGTGTGTGTGTGTGTGTGTGTGTGTGTGTGTGTGTGTGTGCATTCAGTTTACACTCCCAGAAGCGCGCGCACATACACGCGTGTACGCACGTATTGAATCGCATGGTAATTGTGTGTGTGTTTGTGTATTCATTTTACACTCCTAGAAGCGCGCAAGCATATACACGCGTGTTTGCGCACGAATGCGCGCACACACACTCGCACACACACACACACACACGCACGCACGCACGCACGCACGCAGCGGATATTGTGTGAGGGTTTTTTTTTTGCGTATGATTCCTCAGGTATCGGGTTCATTTAGGTCTTGAAACACATGCTGATACAGCTGGAAGGAAAAAAATTTCTTGGGCGTTTGTTTTTGTCTTGTTGGTTGTTGTTTTTTTTCCCCTGGCGACACGTGACAAGATTGCGTAGTGTTATAAAGACTGGTGGGCATTTCAGGTTAATGGACAGTGAGCTAGGTACGTACCTCTTTCTGTTGCTTTTTCATCTTGCGGAGCATCCTGCGTCGTTTGCGGCAGTTGGCTGTGGCGTATCGCACCACGCAGAATCCACCAATCAGCGCCAGCAAGGCTCCCACACATGGCGCCACCAGGAACGCCATCTGAAACTCTAATGTGCCAGGGGCACACAGGGGATGACGGGGCTGATGGAAATCTGTGTGGAGGGATGGTGTTTATGGGCGTGAGAAACGGTTTTGAGAAAAGAATGTTGTATGCTGTTGCAACATCAAGTAAATTTAGTTCTAGACTTAGATTTAACATTTAATTCAAATTGATTTCATT
>CM031604.1:23045781-23061541 GCA_018398815.1 Conus ventricosus
CAGGTTCCCACACTTCCTGATTCTGCGAGGAAAGCAGGAACGTCTTATCCGTTGGTTATACAGCTGGACCTCACAGACTGAAACGTTGGTCGGGCTGCAACGAAGTCATCATCCCCGTTTTCAGCAGCTGAAAATGCTTCGCTGTACAGGCACCTGCGTTTGCGTCTTGACAGCTTCCTTCAATGCCATCGTCCTTTCACATTTCAAACACTTTACAAAAGTACGAGTCAGTGAAATTATGAGAAAAGACTGAGTCAATTTCACACTGAAAAATAAAAAAGTGGGCAAGACATGCAGAGAGAGAACAAGAAAAATACAGTTCACAGGTCCACATCTCAAATCTTCCTTTCCTATCCAAAATTCTTGAGAAAGTCATTCTTCAACAGCTCTCTGACCATCTGGCCTCAAACAACCTCCTCACACCACATCAGTCAGCCTATCGCCCTGGGCACAGCACGGAGACCACCATCCTTCGCATTCTCAATGATATCCTAAATTTCTTAGACGAAAACAAAATTTCTGTCCTCCTTTTGCTAGATCTTTCGGCAGCCTTTGACACCATAGACCATGAAATCCTTCTCTCTCGTTTGAAATACACATGTGGCATCAGGGAAACAGCTTTAAATTGGTTTCGTTCTTATCTTCTAGACAGGAAACAGTTCATTCAAGTAGGTGACCACCGTTCTGATGAATCTAACCTCCAGTTTGGCGTACCTCAGGGATCCGTGCTGGGACCGGTCCTCTTTATTTTGTACACCACTCCATTGTCTAATGTTATCCACGGCCATTCCGTTTCACACGAAATGTTTGCGGATGATACTCAGCTGCTCCATTCCTCTGTCATCGATGACTACTCACCCCTTGTTTCTACTCTTCAATCTTGTACTTCTGATATTGAGACCTGGATGTCAGCAAATAAGCTTAAATTAAACTGTAAGAAGACTGAAGCCATCCGTTTTTCAAAGCAGTCACATCATGGCCCTGATCCGCTCCCTTCTTCTCTGACATTAGGTTCCAGCACTATCGAATTTTCAAACACTGTTCGTGACCTTGGTGTTCTCCTTGATAGTGACCTCTCAATGAAACAGCATGTCACAAAAACTTGTCAGTTAGCTTACATGGAACTTAAACGAATTGCTGCTATTCGACCCTATCTCACTGAAGACGCCACAAAAACTCTCGTTTCATCCTACATCCTCTCAAGGCTAGATTACTGCAACTGTGTTCTCCTTGGCTGTCCCTCAACTGTCATCCAACCCCTCCAATGTGTACAGAACTCTGCAGCCCGTCTCATTTGCAAATCTCCTAGGACCCAACCCTGCAGCCCTCTCCTGAAAAAGTTGCACTGGCTCCCCGTTGAAGAAAGAATTAAATACAAATGTTGTTGTCTTTGCTTCAAGATTTTCACTGGCGATGCCCCTGCCTATCTTTCCGATCTCCTTCAAGTACATGTCCCATCACGAATGCTCCGCTCCTCCACTGACACCAGGACCTTCCGCTTTCCCAGTTACCGTCCCCATCGTAAACAGCATGGTGAACGAGCTTTTTCATACGCAGCTCCCAAACTCTGGAATAAACTCCCCTATGACTTAAGACATTCTCAAACATTTTCTTCCTTCAAAACCTCCCTGAAAACCCACCTTTTCAAGCAATATTAAGAAGACAGTTATTACCTGATAGTTGATTGACTCTTGTTGTCTTTGTGGATCGCTAAATAGTTTGTGATTGTTGCGACTGTTGTGTATTGTGTGTCTATGCGTGAGAGTGTGTGTGCGCGTGGGAGAGAATGGGACCCAGGGAGAGAGCCTTTGTTTTTCATTTTCTGAGCCGTTTTTCAATGCATTTTCTTTACATTTAGCATTTGTATTTTTTTTTCCTTTGTAAAGCGCCTTGTGCCGTGGAAGGCGCTATATAAATCCCCATTATATTATTATTATTATTATAGGTGAAATTTGACGGCTTGCCAACCCGAGGTAGGTGAAATTGGACTTTGGCACATTCTGTAAAAAGGAGGGGAACAACCGAGTAGGTGAAACTGCACGGGTCAGAGGCAGCCATCTTGCTAATTTGAATAACAAAGCGTAGGTGAAACTGGAATAGGTGAAATTGGACGCCCCCTGGGGTAATCTGCCTAACTATCTCTGGTTACCGTTTTTTCCCTCCAGCAAACGCACTCACAAACACACGCACACACATACGCATGTACGCACAAATACCCTAACCTCTGGGAAATGTGTTCTCTTCGTCTTTCCTTCTTTTAATTGTTTATGTCACACACACACACACACACGCACACGCACACACACACACACACACCACACACACACATACAGAGGTGCGCATGTACATACACACACATACACAAAGGCGCCCATGCACACGCAAAGGCACGCATGCGTTCATGCACACACAAACACGTACCAATGCTTAAATCTCTGGGAAATGTGCGTTTTCTTCTTTCCATCCTTTGACTGTTCATGTTCTCTCTCTCTCTCTCTCTCTCTCTCTCTCTCTCTCTCTCTCTCTCTCTCTCTCTCTCTCTCTCCATCCCTCCCTCCTCGCACGCACGCACGCACGCGCACACACACATGCACGAACGCACACACGCACGCGCGCGCACACACTCACACACACACACTAACGCACAAAGAGTGAGAGAGAGAGCGGAGAGAGAGAAAGAAATATCAAATGTTTGTTTTAGAAAAAAAACAGTGGGGGGTTGGGGGGGGGGGGGGGGGGGGGGGGGGGGAGAAGGGGAAGGCGGGGGGGGGAGGAAGGGGGAAAAAAGAGAAGAAAGGGTAAACATACACTTTTCTGCGCGTTTTTCTTTTCTTTTTTCTTTTTTGAAATTCCCATCTTGGAATTTTAATCTATGAAGACTTGCTGTAATCCCTGACATACATTTCGCTGGACAGCGAACAAGACTCTTTAATACCCCGCCGTTTCCTTTTCATGTTGCCATTGTCCGTTAGGAACTACTGTCTGTGCTCTCTGCCCCTCCCCCTCCCATCCGCTCACACACACACACACACACACACACACACACACACACACACACAACACACACACACACACGTCCCTCAGGTTTTCAAACTAAGGCGCTCAAGCGGAGATTCCTTTGACGTGGTATCGGTCACGGTTGGCTCTTCAGGCGTTTACCACGGAGTTTACGAGGCATGTCGTGTCACATCTTCCGACAGTAACACAGTCTGTACCAAAGCACTGCCACCATGCGTCTCATGCAAACTCACTTCCACAGGACTAGGATGAGAGAGTCTGCAGACTGTACACAGGACATGACAGGTCATGTGTGAGGAAAGGCGAGCAGCAGCAGGGGGGAAAGGGAGGGAACTGGGGAGCGGGTGGGGGAGGGTAAACCATCCCACCAACTCTTCGTTACCGCTGTTTTTTTCTCTCAAGGACACACACACACAGGCGCGCGCACGTACATATGTAAACAAACACACACGTTCTCTCTCCATCTCTCTCTCGTCTAATATTACATAATTTTGTGAAAAGACGTAAAATTAAACTATTACGACCACGACTACTACTACTGCTACTACCACTACCACAATGACTACTACTACTACACACGCACATACGCATGCAGCGCGCACAAACGTGCCCCCACACGTGTACACGTCCAAATACTTGAACCTTTGGAAAATGTGCACTCTCTTCGTCTTTCCTTCTATTGTTTATGTTACAGAGAGAGAGAGAGAGAGAGAGAGAGAGAGAGAGAGAGAGAGAGAGTGAGAGAGAGGGTTGTGTGTGTGTGTGTGTGTGTGTGTGTGTGTGTGTTGTGTGTGTGTGTGTGTGTGTGTGTGAGAGAGAGAGAGAGAGAGAGAGAGAGAGACAGAGACAGAGACACAGAGAGATAGTTACTTTATGTACATATACCGGGTTCACAAGGACATAATCATGTATCTTAATTATTCGTGTATGAGCATGTACGTCTCTAGAACCTAATGTCAGGCGCTTTATACCCGAGCAACACTTATCATTAAAAGGAAAAAAAACACACCGGAAATAAATAGGTGAGAGGGGAGACCAGAAATCAATTTTGTTTACAAGCCAGCCGACCTCACCAGGATTTAGAGGAAGTAAACATATACAAGCAACCCAAATCCCAGGACTAACCTTTAAGATGTGGCAACAGAAAAACAGACAGGTAAATACAAGAAATAAGAGGAAATCAACAACAACAGAAACACACAACGCACGACACCTGCCACGTGAAGATTCATTTCTAGAACATTCCTCAAGGTTCGAGGATTTTGCTCCTCAACCGAGAAGCATGACCCGCTACTCTCTCCGACGAAGTAAACCGGGTTACCTCCCCGGGACCTGTCTTCCGACAGCGGCACGATCATTGAAACGACCCCTGACCTGTCTTCCGACAGCGGCACGATCATTGAAACGACCCCTGACCTGTCTTCCGACAGCGGCACGATCATTGAAACGACCACTTTGCCTGTACTTCCGATGAGGCACGATCATGAAACATGACGTCTCCAAGCGGGGGATATGGGGGAAAACAACTACTTTCCTCCCCCTCACTGACAACAAGAAGGTGAAGGTCAGCCCCTCCACACCCTTCACACTTCTAGGAAAGAGGGGAGGGGGGGGGGGGAATAGGGAGAGAGAGAAAGCGCGGTCTCACAACCAAGTCCCTTCAATCACGCTATGCCAACAGGAAGCAACGCTCAAGTTCACTAAACACGGCCATAGAGAGAACGCGAGCCACAACCAACAGATAGATTTCGCCTACGGAAAATCTCAAGGCGTAAGAGTCTGGCCAGACCCAAAACCCCCCCCCCCCCCCCCCCTGTTGACAGTCATGGCACGGACAGTGCACACCATGCGTCACTTCAACATTCCACGCCCACTTACCTCCTGGCCCACTAACCTCCTGGGAGCTACAGGGGCACACACTCTGTCCACTGCCCTACAGAAACAAGGACTGGTGAGAATGACAACGGAACAGGTGGACCCTTTGCAGCCAATGTAGGGTCGTTCGAGTAGCACATTCAGTACCCCCATTAAGCAGGTTAATGGTTTTCCACCTAAGTCCACTGGTTCTACAAACAGTGGAACACACCCTGCGCTCATGCAAAAAAAAACGCGCTGACCCAGGCAAGGAGCACACGGAGACACAACCAGGTGCTGGAAGAGATCGCACCTGCGGTTAGCAATTCTACATGGAACAAGTATTAGCAACAATGTTCTGTACGCCAGGAGGTCACAAGTTACGGTCTGCAACAGCTGTGGCATCACACTCATCTTTACTGATGGAGCGGATGCCTGGGAGCGCACAGCAGATCTTCCAGAACAGGAAAAATCATCCAAAGATCATCGGGAAAAGTGCAATGAGATCGGATAGTGTGTTCTGTTCAGTTCCATCAAAACGGTTGATTCTGACTGAACTCCCTGCGCTGTTTGAAAGAAGAAAGCTCACATCGACAAGAAGGAGAAATACGCCAGTCTAGCAAGCAGCTTTAAAGGGTATGCCTGTCGGAGCGAAGGAGGTTGAGGTTCACAGCCTATGACCTCATGAAACAGCTGGCGGACGTCTGGTCAGAAGAGGACCCGAGTCCTGAGGCAGCTGAACAAGAGAGTTGTACTGAATGTGATAAGGAGGAAAAAAGGCAAGCTTCATAGGGTGTAACATTTCCCGGGTAGAACAGCTGTCTCATACTGATGCAAAACATCTTTCGAAAATAAGCAACGCCTTGAGACGCCCACCAGTCCAGAAGTTGCTGGTTCGAATCCTGACCGTGCCAGGAAGGGCGTCATCACCTATGTTTGGCCAGGCCCCTAGGGTGGAAACACCTGTCTGCGGAGACCTTTCTTCCAGACGACCTTCTGCTGTCCTACAGGTTCTTCCGACCTCCGACCTATAGGTTGTTGTGTCCACTCTCGTCCGTTGGCTGACTGGCTGGATGCTTTGCTTCGTTGTTTGTAAGCGTACGCAAAACAAACGGCTGTTGACCACAGTTGGCGGAAATTTGGCATGAGGCATTACAGTTTGGTGCGGATCCCTGCGGCCGATCCCGATCAAATGGTCGATCTGGAATCCGTTCGACAAGATTACAGTTTTCCACTAACATAAACACTGTTGACTGGTTTACCAACTGATGTCTGTACAGCAATGTTTTCATGAAAACATTCTACCGTCGGTAAAACGATGACATTTTGTATTCGTCATACCTATCATCTAAACCCACACACGCACACACACACACACACACACAACACACACACACACACACACACACACACACACACACTAACACACACACACACACACACACACACAAACTACATGGGGCATAACTATCAGACCGTGTTTACTATTACTTCCCCTGGCCGTGATCAAAGGGCAGATGCTGGATCCTTTCACCTTGGCTCTTTCAGCTGTGCTCTTCCGAGTGCTCTTTTGTTGTGATCACTATCAATCCTACTGTCATTACTGTTTAACTTACACTTATGGTACTCTACCTGCAGTTACAATGTACTGTAATGTATTCATATGACAAAACTATGTGTCGAAATAGATTGTGTTTGCGAGTGTGTGCAGTTGGTCAGTACGGCGTCACCATCGTGATATTTCTACTGACACATGAAAGTGGATCACTCTTCGTCATTTTGCCGTGAACAACCCCATTGTTGTCTTGGGTTCTTTTACATGCGCTGATAGAACGCTACAACGCATGAGCTCGGTTTTTCGTCATTAAGCAAGGCGTACACGGGTTGATCTTGTTATACACTTGAGATATAACTTCAAAGCTATTCGCTACACACAAACAAAAGCAGATACGTCAACTCTGCTGTACACAAACGGGTGAAATAAAACAATCTCAAACAAAATTGGAATGTCTGTTTCATGTCTTGTCCAAGTCCCACATTGTTGGTCAGAAGCGCCGAATTCAATTAATCATGACCAAGAGAAAAAGGGAGAGCTGGGAAATAAAAGGGGGGGGGGAGCGGGCGAAGGGATTAAAAAAAACAACTCTCCTACATGTTCTGAAGACAGCCCGTTTCAGTTTTGTATGTTCTCACGAATAAACCACACACCAATCTTTCAGGGCTATCACCACTTACAAAAAGTCTGGTCGGTCGGTCAATACACACACGCGCGCGCGCGCGCGCACGCACGCACGCACGCACGCACGCACGCACGCGCACACACACACACGCACACACAACTATAATGCACACCAACTTAGAACGTGTATGTTTACGTTTCAGTATATTACAAATGAAACATATCAGAGCATGATACGCAAAGTTTCAGATGGCGAAGACTCATCCCGCATCAGGTTTTAGTCTATAGTGTCTGAAGTGAAGTGAGAGAAGAGGAGATGAGGGCAGGAGGGAGGTGTGGAAATAGTACACACAAGCTGTGCAATGACGCAAACGTGTGTGCGTGCATGACAGATACAGACACTGTTAGGGAGGAAAGGGACGGGGTAAGGGACATGGAAGGCGAGAGGGAGGGAGGGAGGGAGACTGAGACAGATTCAAAGAAAGTGAGCGAGAAAGACAGACCGACACACACATGGGCGTTTTATGCTCACAGAACACCGCCCCCCCCCCCCCCCTCTCCCATTTCTTTCAGCATCGACGTTTCAAAAGAATATTTCTGTCTGTTCACACAGGTCAGCTGACGTCCACTAGCACAGGTGTCCCATATGACGTCACCACCTCCCTCCCTCCCGTCAACGTCACCCAGGCCTCTACCAACGATACTACTGGCAAGTCTCTGAACTTATCACGCATCTTTGCTTGTGCCGTCTGTCTTGACACAAGCTCACGTATGGACATTTGTTAGCGTCAAAGCGGCGCGATGACTGGTTTTTACGTCGACCAAGGCTGGACTGTCCGACTTCTTGAATAGTCTGTATAGTTTAGTTTGCGAATGGCAGCGAGCTGACAATCAAGTGTTGGAAGTGCCGCAGTAATATGCTAGATATACCTGCTGTCAACATTATGCTGCCCAAACCACTTGTAAGGTTCAGAATGGGGGTCTCCAATTCAAAAGATGGACAGTCTTTCCTTTCTGGATAGATCAAGGAGAAGACAACTCAACTGTACCCATACCTCGAGCCCAATCCATGAATCAGTATCGTTATTAAAAAAAAATTAAAAAAGAATCACGTCATTTAGATCACGCATCGGATCAGGGTTAGGTTCCAAGAGGTTGGGGTACGGGTCTGGTTTGCGACTTTCAACCAGGAGTTGGAGTCTTTCAGTTTTCTCATCCAAATTCCCATCTGTACTGCACCAATACGCTACCAGTGTGCTCCAAACTGTCTTTCCTTCGACAAACAGGTTTCGCCCATTAATGTGAGGTCGGATTCGTTTTTTCACAAAGAATGTGCCAACTCGTGTGCTTATTTGGCACGCATAAAACATTACGATGTTTTGTAATCAAATTCATATATACTGAGCCACAAAAGAAACGTAAACGATGGGTCCATTCAATGTACTCTCAAGTTGTTGACATTTAATTGCAACCATTGAAATGAATGCAACCATTGAGTTTCTGGCTTTAGTGTTCTTATTGTTGGCTGAAGCAAAAAGTGGTCACGGGTCATGAGTGTCACGGAAAGGGTCAGTAACGAGTGTGTCCCCCACGAGCGTTGATAACAGCCTGACATCTGGCGGGCATGGAGTGGATCAGAACGGTTGACGGCGGCCAGTTGACGTATGTTCCAGATCTGCCTCAGTGCCTGCTCTAGCTGACGGCTGTGGTTGGCCTCGGCTGAACAGCATTCAGCTCCCGTTTGAGATGGTCCCAGAAGTGTTCGATAGGGTTCAAATCAGGGCTCAGCGAGGGCCACTGCAGAGCTCTGATGCCCTGTTGCTGCAGGAAGTCTGTGGTGACTCTGGCAGTGTGTGGACGAGCATTGTCCTGCTGGAGAGTGAGGTGGCCGTGCTGCTGGAAGTGGGGCACAACAACGGGCCTCAACACCTGGTCAATGTATCGCTGCGCAGTAACGCCATTTCCGCGACCAGGGCCAATGTCTAGGAAAACAATAGGCCCAACAAGCTGGTTGAGGCCGATTCCTCCCCATACCATGATGCTCGCACCTCCCCAAGCGTTGATCTCGTGACGTTGTTGTTGGCATACCTCTGGTTGCGCCTCCTCCACACCCGATTCGGCCATCATATGATGAACACAGTATCAGCTCTCATCCGTGAAGAGGATGCCCCTCCATTGCCGCCAGTTCCAGTTCCGGTGCTGCTGGCCCATTGCAGTCGTTGTTGCCTATGTCTTGGAGTAAGAACAGGTCGCCTTACGGGACGGTGGCAGTGCAGGTGATGTTCTGTTAAATCGACGCCGCACAGTTTCACCAGAAATTGGTGCACCATGCCTGCCAATGGGTTTCTGGCCGTTTCCGTTGCATAAGTGAATGGCTCACGCAGGTGACGGCGGTGAATCGCCCGATCTTGTCGCGCAGTCGTTACACACGGGGTCTGCCGCTTCGTGGGTTGTCCCAAGTGTCGCCATTTGCCTGGAACCTGGCCCACAAACGACAAATTGTAGAAACGCCACACCAAACGCAGCTGTGACTTGTGCAGCACGTTTTCCGGCTTGAGTCGCCTTATGGCTCTTTCTCTGTCGACGGCGCTCAGTCTTGGAATTCTGGTCATGTGGAAGTGATTGCTTTGCCAGGGCGTAACAGCTTGGGTTTTTATTCCTAGTGATGTGTGAATCGTTCAGCGAAAAAAGATTGACATGACTGTTTGCATTCGCCTTGCACATGCAAAAAACGCGCTTCCACGTTTCATGGCGCCGGTGTGAGCTCATTTCTAGTGACACTGACCTGATTTGCACGTGCTGCACACTAGTCTAATGCTGACTCATGACCGCACGGAATATATGGTCACAGCGCACCTACAGTGCCATTAAATATTCACCCCTACCTAACCCCTCCATTTGCGTTTCTTTTGTGGCTCAGTATATATCCTTATCGGAAAGAAAACCCAAGGGAGAGAGAAATCCTGTTTAAAGGCGAGTGAATGGTAACTGTACCTGCATAGTGAGTTCTGACGTGTTATACCGTGAAATTTTCAGAATAATCGATGTTCGGAAATCCGCAAGGGAGATAATAGTGTCAGCGTTCGCGTCCAGCAAGAGTGGCCCCCGCTGTTTTCAGGGGACAGACGCTGTAAAGCAGTTTGCCCTATCAGTCAGCCCGACAGCTCAGAGACAGCAGATGATGAAACATGGTGACGGCGCCTGTAATGCAGTCAATATCAAGGTCGGCATCCAAGCATGCGCTTAAAAAAACGGACTCCATTGCTCTACTGGTTTGAACCATATAAACTGAAGGAAAGACTGGCGTTATTTTCCCCTGATCTTTTTCTCCGGAAAAAGTACACTATGAGATGACAGTGGAATCATTCTGTATGATCTAGTTACGGTACTGTCCATCTTATGCCTAATGTGCTCCTGTTTCTGATGGTAAGGTGACGATCATATTAATTTTGTAATAGCACTGCGTGTGTGACGAAGTCTGAAGGAATTGGAATGAAAAATGTCATCATCTTACCTCTGTTGACACTAATCTTTAGTCTGTATATGCACGAACGCCCGCCGCTCCCCTCCCCGTTTTTTTCGGTCTCTTTTTTTCTCGGAGTGATATCCAGTGCGGACATCTTGTGTAGCGATGAAGGTCAAACTGACAGTAACAATACACCCCAACCGTCACCTCCACGGCCGGTCTGAACTGGTCAGGTTATGGTTCACACGAAGATACTGAGTCTTTCCAAAGGTTATGGTTCACACGAAGATACTGAGTCTTTCCAAAGGTTATGGTTCACACGAAGATACTGAGTCTTTCCAATTTCTCTCATCGTGGTTTAACTCAAGGCCCATTCTGTGCCGTTAATGGCGACGATTCATTGTACAGCCCAAGACAGCGCATTTTCATGGACTTCTGGGCGTCACCACGTTTGTTTTCACCTTCGGTGTGTCTGGTTTTGCCGAAAGCAGCATCAGCAAAGCTGAATACAATTACTTGCGCAAAGTGAAGCTGAAGGGAGGTCACTCAACCGGCGCACAAGTTTTTATAAAACAGAGATCGGTAATCTATTTTTCTAAGGAACACAGAGCATGTGTGGTGACCATTCGAAAGCATAGAACCGTCTGACGTTGTTTACAACGCATTACATTCCATTTTCTATGGCCATCCATAATGGACCATCGGTGTAGATGCTAGGCGTACATAGATCATGAACACCACTTGAAAAATCGCCAAGGATATTATTTTGTAGTTCAGCACAATGAAGTATGTACACCGTAGACATTGCAAATATACTGAAGACAGAGAAGGACCATCACACACATTTGGCTCACTGCATGGCACAATCTGAAACTAACGCACGCAGTCAACCATGGCCATGCCTGTCACCCCCCCCCCCCCCCCTTCCCCCACCCCCGTCCTTTCGGCACAGTTCCTGGATTCACTTCGGTTGGCGCTGATCGGGTTTCAGGTCCGAAACACAAAATTCTTGGTGCAAACACATTGATGCTTGAGAGAGAGAGAGAGAGAGAGAGAGAGAGAGAGAGAGAGAGAGAGAGAGAGAGAGAGAGAGAGAGAGAGAGAGATCTTGCGCGACGTTTTCTGTGTTTGTGTACGCGCGCGTGCGTGTGTGTGTGTGTGTGTGTGTGTGTGTGTGTTGTGTGTGTGTGGGGAGAGAGAGGAGAGAGGACAGACAGACAGACAGAGAGAATGAATGTTATCTTAGTCAGGACTTCCCGTAAAATCAAATCTTTGCAATATATCAGTCCTCATGACGTATCTTAGTGAACTTAAAGAATTTTTTCTTTAATAATAAAAAAAAAAACCAACCTGTGACATAGTTCCATATAGCGACAATAGCAGACCCAGCTTATTTTGAAGTCCTCAAAAGGTATTCCAATCAACAGTGTGACGCTCAGTACTCATGAGAAATGATGCAGAAACAGTGTGCGTGGTGTGTGTGGTGTGTGTGTGTGTGTGTGTGTGTGTGTGTGTGTGTGTGTGGTGTGTGTGTGTGCGTGTGTGTGTGTGTGTGCGTGCGTGCGTGCGTGCGTGCGCGCGCGCGTGTGTGTGTGTGTGTGTGTGTGTGTGTGTGTGTGTGTGTGTGTGTGTTGCAGACACTAGCACCCAGGCCAACGCTACAGAGGGATCAGTCACCATCCAGGTCAGCGGCTGTCATGTCCTGCGTGTGTCCTGTGTGAAGTTCAGCACAAAGTCAAACAACAGCTTCTACGTGCACATTAAGATGGATGTACAATCTAAGACAAACGGACAAGAACAGATCAACTGTTATGGACACACACACACACACACACACACACACACACACACACACACACACACACACACACACACACACTAACACAACACACACCATTCATTGTAGTATTTGCAATAATTTCTCTGGTCTGGCAGTCGTTGGCTTATCATGGCCATGTGAATCGCTATGCATTTCCTTTCGTACATATTTATATCAATAATGGTCTGTGCGCATGCTTTCTTGTGTTCGACAGGATGCATTTCAAAACGGTGTTATTGTCTATATAACTTTACACACCCTTCAAAATAAAGAGACGGAGACACCGAGAAGGGAGGGGTGGAGACGGGGGTGGGACAGAGGTGGGGGGAGGAGGGGAGATAGACAGTCCACACAATGCCGCATTTAGTCACTTGATGTTTATGAAAAAAAAAGTACACCGGGAAAAAAGAACTTATAAAGAAACCAAGTCAGGCCAGCAGTAAAGTCTGTTTTCATGACCAATTTGTAAACTGTTTCACACACCCAGCTATCCCCCCCCCCCCTCCCCCCGTATGTCTTATGTTTTGGGATTCGAACTTGGATTCCCCCCAAAACAACCCCAGCTGCAGCCCAGTTCTTACACCCAACCCGTCACAAATATAAAAGGACTGCAACTCTGACATTTCGTTACATAAAGAATTTGTTAAATTTTTTTTTGTGGTGGTCAGACTGGCGACTTCAACACAACACGCCACCGACACCCCCTGGGTCTGCTGATTCGACAACACCCTCTTCTACCATGACGCCAGCCAACGTGTCTGATTCCAACGTCACCACAAGCCTCCCCTTGCGTTCACTGCGTCCCCTGGCGACTCATCTCGGAACGTTTCGTCTCCCGCCGATTC
Source organism: Conus ventricosus (assembly GCA_018398815.1). NCBI lineage: Eukaryota > Metazoa > Mollusca > Gastropoda > Neogastropoda > Conidae > Conus > Conus ventricosus. The sequence continues at coordinate 23,058,963 of CM031604.1, forward strand.
TGCAGAGCGTCAACAACGTCCCAGTCTCCTGACAACCAAACCGCCACTGTGGCCACGCCTCTGTCCTCTGTCGGTGTTTCTGATCGTCTACCTCGCCGTCAGTCACGACGACTAGCACGCCCATGGCTGACAGTGCCAGCCCACCAGTCACAGCTGGTGCCACTACTAGCTCTTCAGCCTTGGTTGATGGTGCTAACACTACCTCCGCATCCTTGTTGAAGGACTACCTCCTCATCCTTGCTGATGGTGCTAACACCACCTCCTCTGTGATAGCCGACGCCAACGCTACCTCATCTCTGGCAGCTACTTCCAGCGAGGCAGAGACCACTACCGTGAGAAACGTGACGACTGCATCTGCCGGAGGGAGCGAGTTGACCAGCCAGTCAACAACGGCTTTGAACGGCAGTCAGCTGACCACGCCCACGGCTGCCAGGCCGATGTCTGTGCCCACAAATACCACTGACACTACCACACCTTCTGCAGCCACTGCTTCCCCTCAGCCACCTCATGGGACCGACACACTCCACGCTTCAACCGCGCCCAGTGAGCCCGTTTCTTCCACCCACCATGTGACTTCCACTCCCGAGCCCCTGCCAAAGACCACCCTGGCTGAATCCACCACCACAGCAGAATTTGTGGACCCCTTCTCCTTCCACATTGACCCGCCTGAAGACCCCAGCACTCCACCCTCAACGCTGACAACCCCCTCCCGGCCTGCGGGCACGAACACGGGCACCACGGTCCCTCAGTCAGGTCTGGGCCACTGGTCTGGCTGGTCTGCGTGGTCTCCCATGGAAGAAGAAATCAGACCCCCGGAGATGACCCCCAACATCAACTCCAGTGACGTCAGAGTCCGCCTCCGATGTGCACGGCACTTTGCGGACAACACATACCACCACCGTCTCCTCCACCACTCCCACAGCCACCGCCCCTGCCACCACCACCCCGTCACTGTCACGGGAGAACGTCACGGACAACCTGATTCTGCCAGATGAGTCCATGAACGCAGAAGTGGCGGGAACCTTCAGCGAAGGGGCGTTTGAGCCGATCCTGCCCCCTATAGACAGCGGGGCGGAGCCTGATCCACAAGCCACGCCCCCTTCTGTGACAGACCCCACCCGATCTGACTGAGTCGGCTGGAACCTCAGCGCCGGAGGTGAAGCGGACCACGCCTGTACTACAGCCTGAAGCTCCGCACGTGCCCGTCCTGGAGCCAGAGGTGCCCGTCATGGGCCCGGATGTCCCTGAAGGAATCCCAGACAGTCCCTGGTGGCCCGTGGAGGAGAAGGAGGAGGAGGAGCAGGGGACTCAGTTACCACCTCCTGGAGAAGGCAGTCCGGATATGCTGGACAGTAAGGCGTTCTCCTCCCTTTGTTCTATGATAAGATCACGCGAATCATCCATTCAGATTTTCAGTTCACCAGTCATGACAGGGCTCATACAGTTGCTGATCCAGGTCATACGAGGGTATAAACCGCTTTCTCCTCGGTTAGAGACCAAGCTTGTAGCCTTTACAATCCACGCTCTGTCCACTCAACGGGCTGCCTATCTGGTGAGCTGCCTGCTGTTGCTGCATCCAGTTCTCTCCCGTGTCATTCAGTCTCACTCACCCCTCTCATTTTCACTCTGAGGATGCTTGCCATGTGTATACGTGGTACCCTCAACGAAAACATCGGTTTATGATCTCAATCCCAAAATGTTTTCGGGAAATGGAGTCAGAACCAACGTTAACTCCGAGAAAGTATCTCCCTTTACCGAAGTGGCCCGGCGGACATTAGAAGTCGCGACCCCAAGATCGTGAGTCGGGGCTGTACCACCTACAGACAGGGCTATTCCGGCCGCCTGTGGTCCGATATACCGACTGAATGACAAGAGCCTATGAGCTACAATTTAACAGACGTAAAAGACGACATTAGAAATCAGGATCCCTGTGTTATATAGAAAATAAACAAACATGTTTTGAATGATACCAAGCACTCTGCGCCATTGTACTCGTTTTTTCGGTCGGTCAGGAACTTTTTAAGTAGCCTTAATGAATGTCTGGACAGTTAATTACAAATTAACTACTCGGTTTTTCCCACTTTTGGGAAAATCAATCACACCCGAACTGCTCGTTTTCCTATTCTCGGAAAAATCAGTATCAGCTCTTCCTGAACGGAAAAGTTGCAGCAGGGCAGACAGACCTCAACTTGTGAAGATTTTGGACCGCAATCAATCCTGTATGAATGACACCTTTGGTGGATCTTGACTTTAAATCCAAGACATGGGAGCAAATGTTCAACTATCGATAGAGGTGACGACTAATGACTTGGATCTTGTTTCACATTAGCACCGGATGTGCGGGAGGGCTGTATAGGAGAAGAGAGTAGTCGAAGGGAGGGGTGAGAAAGGTGAGGGGAGGGTAGCTGGGGTCTGGGGAACGGAAGGGAGGGGGTACACCCAGGGCGGTGCAAGAGGTAAATACAAAGGAGTGCTAAGGAGAGGATGGTAAAGGGAGGGGGCGCTGAGACATTCGTTTGGACACAGTTTCAACATATAACTTTAAAAATAAAGTAAATAAATAGATAAATAAACACATA
>CM031604.1:23061641-23098255 GCA_018398815.1 Conus ventricosus
AAAGGGGGCATGAACAAAATTTTTCAGTGATTTTTTATCAGTCCCCATTCAGGAAAAAAAAACAAAAGATGCAATAAATCGCTTTTTATGTCTTTGGCAATGATATCGGGTATTTTGTTGCGCATAATATTGGTGAATAAAAAATGAACAAAATCTATTATTCGCCAAAAGGATATTGGAAGGGAATACAGCAATCAAAAGCTAAGCCAAGCGGCTGGAGTCAGTGAACAACAGCGAAGGAATGGTTATCTAAACAAGCATCTGGCAAATTTATTTACCAGCACCAAAACGAATACAGAGACCGCACTTGTGAACACAACGCCAACGACACCCATCAAATGGACCTTTTATATTTACCCCATGATACGATTAGACGAAAAAAGGTTTAAGTACGCGCTTACAGTCATTGACGTAGCTTCAGATACAAAGATGCGGAACCATTAACACAAAAGAGTGCTTCTGCTGTTGCTGTCGCTATACAACTGATATACCAACAAGGCCCCTTAACGTATCCTCGCATGATTCAAGTCGATGATGGAAAAGAATTTAAAGGCCAAGTGAATCAATTATTGTTGAAACATAGAGTTACCATTAAAAGAGGCATTCCAGGAGTTCACAGATCACAGGCTTTAGTTGAAAACTTTAACAAACAGTGAAAGACTTTCTCCTACCAGTATCACAGAGAGCTTATTGACAATTCTCGCAACACAGAATGGGTTAGAAGACTGCCTCAGTTTCTCGTGCAATGAATAATGAAGAATTTAAAGGGCTAAAAACCAGTACAAGCAATCAAAAAACAAACAATTAAATGCTGTTGAAGACTCCAGTTCATCCAGCAAACTATTACCGTTTGGTTTAAAAGTAAGGTACCTTTATTTACCGGGGGAAGCAGAAGGGGACACTCGCATAAGGGCAACCAATCCAGTTTGGAGTGTCGATCCATATGAAATAAAAGAATTGTAAGATGAATCGCCCGGTATTATTTACGAGAAACTGACACGACAAAACAACCAGCTCCCCAAAGATCTTTTGTGAAGGAAGAACTGCAAATAATCCCACCAGACACAGTTCCGCTTTAATTAATTTACATTAAAATATATTTAAGTTTAAAATGGAAGCCCAAAAGAAAGAACATGGAACGGAAGCAAGAAGGATAAAGGAAGAGACCTTGGAATTGATACGGGAATCATTTAGGGTGTGTGCTGCTATTAGGGAATTAATGCAAAAATCAAATGATACGTATTCTGTTGTTAACGAAACAGCTACGAGGATTCCGTGGCACAGGGCAGATCGGCCAGAGCACTTACAGCCCCTAAACTAATATTTTGACTATCAAATATGGAGAAAAGAATATTTTGAAATAATAAAAAAAATTCGAGCACGTCAAGCAGAAATAAGAAAAAATTGGGAAAATAAATTGGAAGATGATGTGATTGATCTTCTAAATAAATTTCAGGAAAAATATGAGCCCGAATATAAACTCTCCGGTGAAGAAAATATGTAATTATACTGTTCCCCGTTGTCCAATTGCATATGAAAATCTGGATTAACAAATATCGTTTTGTGTTTGTTTATCAAATGACTTCTTTGTTACAACTGTTTGGGGTGATCTCATGTAGATTAGTCGTAGTTTTACGTTGTCATGACAAAATGTCTTATTGCCAAACAATGCTTCTTTGTAGTTGTCATGCGATATGCTCGACTGAAAAAACATGCGAGATATCCCCTTTGCTTTCTTATGGTTTTCTCCTGGCTCGAATTACTGTACATTTTCGACCTTAAACCAATAAACTCCTTAATCACCTTTCCAGAAAATTTTCTTTCATTTTCCTAAAACCTTCTTATTAGTAATTGAATGCAAAGGCGAATCTTTTGGATAATCGGATGTGTCGTACCATCCCGCATGGCCTTTAGCTACTTCTATTTCCATGTCTTTATAGATGTCTTCAGTAGGGATATCTTTTAACAAAACTATTTTGTATCTGTGTAAAGTATTTGGACTCAGGATACGAGGCTTAAAGTAGTCAAAAGAAATTCTAACATCAAAAGCTTTGATAATTCTAAAACAGTAAACCAAATTTTAAATCGGGCTTACCCAATTTGACTTTCTTTTTTTTCATATTATCCCAAAAAGCTGATCATGAAATTTCTAAAGTCTTGATAATTAGGTTTAGAAGTCAGCTTAATTGCTTCGTTCTCTTTGGGTTGACCAATCTAACATTCTTTGCGCTTGTGTGGATTTTCCATAGTCTTTCCAAAAACGCTGTTTGTTCATCAGCTTGAAAAAGTCTTTTTCCGAAGCATCTGTGGATTTAGTTCTGAGATCAGTGTTCTTCATGATGTATGGTTTCATGAAATGTTCTTGATCAAAAGCAATTATACGTTTGAACTGCTGTAAACTTCAAACGTGTCTCTAATAAAATTGTAGAAGGTCTGTAATGACTACATAATTTTTTTTCCCTCGAAGATTAGGCACAAGGTTTAGGCGGCTCGTTTTTGCCATCTTTAGACTTTCTGCTGCTAACGGATAGTCATTATGCAGGTCATGGAGTTCGTGAGGAAAAATTTCTAAGTCAACTTCTAGAATGTATCCACGTGGTGACCCGGCGTCAAACTGCTCAACCACTTTAATGCTTTTTAAATTATTATTCGTATTATCTGTGGTTACATTTTAAAGTTACGAAATGGAAGCGGTTGCGCCATTTGCCCATCCATACAGATTTTTTTGCATCTAAATACATGAGATAGTTAGACCTTTTACTCGGATCATAATCATTAGGTATTTGTTTTTTGCTTTCAGTAATGATGCGACGCCATACTAATTCCCCACGCAATCCCTTTTCAATCATCTGAATCATTGGTAGGTCAGCAATAAAACAATCTGTACTCCCGTAAACTTTAAGAAAGCGTCCCAGCTCATCCGGGCGCAGAAATATAATGCGCGGGATCCAGGTATATGTTTCATGCAGGTCTTTCTGTAATTTTCAAAGACGTCCGCCAACAAACTACATCAGCCATCAAGTATGATTTATGATAGTCTCCTTTGTTTTACACTTAACTTCTGCCCCGCTCTTGGCATGTTTGGTAATCGGAGGGCACTAATTTCCTTTCCTCTAAGACTAGAAAAGAATGCGTCTTTAGGAGGAAGTGAGTCTTCGTCAAACCTTTCCCCAACTGTTCATGTATTCATAAGGGTAAAACCCTTTCTAACGAGAGTTGGGTCCAAAATATTCTTCCGTTATTGGGCAGGACTTTAAGGGCATAGCTAGTGACTCTAATGATCCCATCATGTGCTGCATAGAGTCATAAAAAGAATGTATTTAAAGCCCAAAAACATGTACTTTTCCGATGACTGTGCAATGCTGTTACCCTTTAAAACATTGTTTACTGCCTTGCATTATAAGGTGAGAGTCGTAACTCGCAAGTTGTGAAAGAGATGGGCAGCTTCCATGTCTTTGGTTCAAAAATTTGTTGAAGATTGCATTTACTATGTGCTGCTCCTTAAACCTTCCACTAATTGTGATCATGGTCTCTTACTTTTGGATTTTTTGCTTCTTCACTGAGTTCTAAACCACATAAACCAACAATGTGTGGTGATTCATACTGTTCTTTGGTCTTCGGGCCGTCATTATGATTTCAGATAAATTCAGATTATTAGAACAGTCATTACGCACTTTTTGCATGCGCTGTAAAAATCTTCTAGCCCCATTTGGTCCTCTATATAATTTGGCGTTGAATGGGCGCCCTTGACCTAACAACGATGAAAGCAAATGAACAAATCTGATGATTACTCACAAAGGCTGTTTTTGGGAGTTTCTGCGGGGGTTGGTCCCTCATAAGGAACAATGAGTGATTCGAAGTCTGCGTAAACAACATATTGGAGAATTTTGCATCCGTTTCCAGTTCTTTAAAAACTAACTTTACTACCTTCTGGGGGGAGTTTTTAGTTCTGTATTACAGTCAACTGGGCCGATACAATGTTTCTTATGTTCGCTCGCGGCTTGAACAGATGGAATTCTTGTTAAACATTTTCTTTCAGAATTCTTGTTTACGTCTTTGTTTTGAAGTATGCTGCATTAGTCTACTCATTGTTCGTATCAATGTGTAATGCGGTAGCCCCAATGGTGAAAAAATCAGAAGTAAGTCCGCTTTATTTTTGTCGGGCTCCCAATCTTTGGGGAACTGTTTTGGACCCTGAGGGGCCTGAAAGATTTGTTTCCCATCCCTTGTGTAGTTTATTGACGTTTTTGGGTTTTGTTTTGTTCTTAAAAACTGTCATTGGAATCGGGGCTAACGGGAAAGGATTTTCCCAAACAAAATTTAAAAGATCTTTGGTTAAGGTTTTAGTTAGCATCTCTCTGCTTTTTTTGGGGGGCTTTAAGCCCCTTTGGGCGAAAAAAACACCCAAATTAAAAACATTTTTTGTCTGTATTTTTTATGTTTAAAACTGCTTTTTTTGCAATAATGCTGGAGGTTGGGAAGGGGTTAAGCCTTACCAAAAAATCGGTGCAAATTTAAACCCTTTTTTTTTAACCCGGGCTCAAAGGATTTTCACCCTTTTGCCCACCCAGAGCCCCCATTTTAGCTTTTCAGCGGCCCCCCCATCAAACTGTGTAAGCTTTTTCCTCTCCCCAAAGGGGGTTGTTTAAGGGTTTTTTTATGGGGAAAAAATTTGTCTGTTGTTTAGTTGAGCCCCGGGACTTTTGGTTTTCTTCATTTATTGTTTTTTTTGTCGTTTTAAACGCAAAAATTTTTTTAAAACGGGGGGGGTTTTTGTTGTTTATTTGGGGAATTTGAAAAATAGTTGAGCAAAAACCGGGCCTGTACGTTTGCTGGTTTAATGACTTCAAAATAAAATATCATTCAGTGCTCTTGATAAATCTTTTTGGGCATTGCTTCAAACAATTCGTTGGCCTTCATATATCTTTCCCAGCTGAGTTTCTTTTCTAACTCAAAAAAATTTTTTTAAAAATCAAAAAAAAAAATTAATCAATATCGATGGGTCTTTTTGTGTTTAGACTCAAAAAATAAATTTAAAAACCCCCTTTTGGGCTTTGTTAATTTTGGCTTTTTTTGAGCGAGTTTAATGTTTCGTTTACTTTTTTTAAACTTCCTTTTTTTATTTTTTCGGGGGTTGGTTGTTGAGAAAAACTTGTCCTTCCCTTTCTTTGAAGATCAAAATTTTGTCTTTTGTAGTCAAAAATTTAGCCTGAAAAAGGGCTAAATTCTTCATCGTGAGGGGTTTGAGTCAGCTAGTTGCTTTATTTATTACAGTTAAAGGAATTTAATTTTTAGCTGTTATTAGTTGAACCTTTGCTGTGTCCCTTTTGGAGTTTGGGTTTTTATTTTTTGTTTGCAAAACCTACGCAAAATGAACACAGCGAGAGAAAAAGACTAAAAAAACCTAGAGGTAAAGTGGGGGTGCGCCTATCCCCGTTGTAAGGGGCCAAACTCTTTCCCTGTGATGCAGGGGCTTTTTGTCGATGCTCCAGTTTTAAACCTAGGTCCCCCAAAATTTAAAAGGCGGCAGAATTTCCTTTCGTTTGGTTTTGCTGTATTTTAAAAAGGTCTTGCTTAGTTTTTTTTGCATTTGGGGAAAATGTTTGTTAATTGAAGGTTTTTATTTCAGAGCAGCAGGGGGCCCCCCGGGGGGCGTTTTTTGCCTTTATAAAGCGTGTTGCCTGCTATCTCTTCTTTAGGTACTTCGGATAATTTGCCCGTCAGGGTTTTTTTTAAAAAAATAAAAAAATAATTTTGGTTTACTACACTTTTTTAATCTGCTTTCTAAATTTTCACCCTTGCCCCTCATATAGAAAAAAAACAAAGGGCCCCATTAAGTGGGTTTATCACTCTCTTTTTCTTTCCCCAATTTTGAATTTTTATTAGGGGTTTTTTTAACCTCTCCCCCACTTCCATGTAACTCATTACCCTTTGTTGACCTTTAGGTAAATCCAAAAACCCTTTATTTGGGTTTTTAAAATTTAATATCAAGTTAACACTGTAAAGGTTTGTAGATTTTTTAAAGACCCCAAAGGTTTAAACCCTTTTGGGAAATTTCGGGCCCCCCCCACCCCCAAACGTTTTTTTTTCATAAAAATGATGAAAAAGGGGTTTAAGCCCGTAGCGTAGTTTTGGGGGTTAGGACTACCCTAAATTGTACTTTTCACTTTCGTTATTTTGGGGTTTAATAAACTTTCAGTTTGTCTTTCGAAGGTCCTTCATCTTCACACAGCAAAAAAATCCCTTTTTTAAGCGATTCTGTCGGCCACAAAAAATAAAATTCCATTTTGTGTTGCCCGGGTTTTTTGGATATGTTAAAGGATGATGCCCTCTTTGAAAATTTTTTAAAAAATTTTGTCTTATTTTTTTTTGCTCAATAGCTTGCAAAATCAGAGTGGCTAACAAACGTAAAAACTCAAACGTGATGTAGATATCCCTGTAACTTTGTTCGGTGTCTGTTGATCTGATATGCTTTTGTTTTCTTTAAAAAATTTTAGTTCATTTGGCCAATCGTTTTTAAATTGCTCTTTAAAAAGTATGGCGCATGGTTTTTAAAAAAAAACCCCCAAAAATCTAAGGGAATGGAAAAGCGTTTCCCTTAGCATAACTTACAGCTGCATGTTTTTTGTTGTCTTTAACTTCTGCGGGGTCTATTCTGTTTTTTAGTCCATCACATTTTAAATTTTCCTTAAAACGCAAATAAAGCCCTTTAATTCTGGGTTTTAAGCCATAGATCAGAATAGGAAAAAAAATTTTGTTGATTGTTTTTAAAAAAAAAATTACTTCTTCCCCCTCAAGTTTTACAAAAATTTTCTTACGATTCCCGGGTCCCAAATTTCTGGAAAAATGTTCTGTTTGGGTCTTTTTCTGATGCGGTTCTTTTTTAAAAAGTAAGTCGTGAAAAGCCCGGCCCCAATCACTTTATCCCTTCCCAGGTCTGGAAAATCTAACAGTAAGAATTTGAAACCGCATCAATAGTAGATGGATTATTTGGAAAAAAGTTTAAAATTCCGATTTTTCCCCGCACGGGCCAAAGGGGGGTTTTCAGGTTTTTATGGGGTCAAAAATCGGCCTATACGGGTGCATTTTTATAAACAAAATTTTAAAAAATTAATTATTTAAAATTTTGGGGAGGCATTGATTTTGGAGGGTTATGAAATTCGTGATCTTGGAAACCCACCCGAGTGATTCCCCTTTTTGGGGCGGATTCCCCAGGGCCCTCTTGCATGATGGGTTTTGAGGGGGCCCCCAAAAGGGTGAATTTTTAGAAAGTAAGGTCAGATCTTTGATCCCAAAAATTAAAAACGGAACCTCCTGAAAAAAATATACCCTGTTTATTTTGGGAAGGGAAAAGATAACCCTTTGTATTTTTGAAAAGACAATGGAGAACGTGGGTTTCCCCTTACGAAAAAACGAAACCCCTCAAAATTTTTAAAAGCAAAATACCCTTTTGACAAAGGTCGTGCGAGCGGCCCGGGGTCGCCCCTTTGGGTTTTTCTAAACCAAAAATTTGATCCGGACAAATTGCTAAACATTTAAAACACACTACAAAAACTCCCAACGGTAGAAAAAAACAAAACAAAAACCCCCAAGATTTAATTAAACAGTGGACGAAGTAAGAAAATTTAGTAGCAAAAAACTCATGAAGAAAAAAGAAAAAGCATTAAAAACAAAACGCGAACCCCGGTTCCTGAAGGAAATTTTTTGCCCTTTTATCGTACTTTTAAAAAACCATCCCGAGGCGAATTAACCCAAACCCAAATTTTGCAAAACTGGGTGAACTAGATAAAACGTTTTAAAAAAAGAAAAACAAAAAAAACGTTTTAGGCTGGGCGACGCCAACTTAGGACTGATATTTAAAAAAAGAATAAAACAAAAACTAAAAGATCTTTAAATACAAAGTTTAGCAAGACCCAGAAAATTAAAAAATACTAAACGAGACCAATTTCGAAATCAAGTGAAAAGAATAAAAAGAAACTCGAAAAAAATTTTTTATGAAAAGCAAAAGCTGCAGAAGAATTTAAAAAACATTGTTTTAAAAGAGAAAGGGGTTTACATTAGCAAGGTTTAACGGGTTAGGATTTCAATAAGTACGGGTGATGGCTATTTCGGGGCCCTTTGGGGGAGGGCAAAGTTCAGTGCCCCCCTTTGCCTTTCCTGGGTAAAACATGGGTAAAAAAAAAGCTTGATCATTTTTGCGGGTTTTTTAAAAAATTAGCTGGTAAAAATATAGACTCTTTGCCAGGTATATTTGGGGTTTTCGTTAGCTGGCTTTTGTCTACTGCAACAAAGTAGGGTTTGGGTTTTTTGGTGAGCACTTATGGGCATTAGTTCTCTTAATAGTTTGGGGTTTTAATTTTTTTGGGTTTTTAAAATAAAGGGCCGGGGTAATTTTTTGGGCGTTTAAATTTAATAATTAAATGCTGTCTTTTTTATATTCATGGTCATTTCTTTTTTTGGGGGTCTTCAAAAGGTCTTGGGCTTTGGACCTTTGGGGGTTTGGGTGATTAATTTTTGGGGGTTTTTTATTGTTTGCAATATTACTGGGTCAGAATTTATGTGTTTTTTCCGACCCTTTGTTCAAATTTCCGGGCCCTTTAAAGATTTTTTTGTTGTAGTTTTTTAAATTTTTTCCCTACCTGGGGTCTGAGGTTTAAAAGGGAGCTGTATAAAACCAGTGCCCAAAAGCAAAGGGTTTTCTTTCGATCTTGCGAATTGTTAAAAAAATGTTGGTACCTTTTTTTTACTTTTAAGTTTAAAAAACTTTTAAAAATTAATGGCCCTCTCTAAAATTTTTCTAAGTATTGTGTTTGCGCGTCAAAGCCAGGTTTGAAAAATTTGTTTTTGCCCGATCTCGTTTGTGCTTTTCGATCCCAGCAAACACCAAAGTTAAGTACGAAAAGAGCGTTTATTCGTACTTTTCCCGCTTTTAGTTAGGCCCTCAGATGTGTCAAAAAAATGTTGTCCATGCCCGTTTTATGCTCTTGCTCTATTTGGGCCCGAGGTGGGAAAACCTGTGCCTGAAGAGAAAGATGTGTAAGGAGGATTTTCCCGTCATTGTTATACTTTTGTTTCACGCCCCCCAAAAAAAGGGGTGCCCCAAGCCATGATTAAGATCCAACTTTTGGGCTAAAGTCTGTCTTAACATTAATTTTTGAATTCTTACCAAAAACCTTTCAAAAAACCCTTTTTGTTTATTCCGTTGCTGAAAGGAAAAAATTTAAAGGTTTTTTGGGTTTTTGGGAAAGGCGCTTGGGAGTTCAGTCAAAAAAACGTCTGAAGGTGTAATAAAAATGAAATTTGTACCTGACCCCACCAAGGATTAGGAGATTTAAATGATCAGATACGACATCCACACCCCGTTGATGCCAAAAAACACGCAAAGGTTTAAATGGTTTTTGATAAAACTGATCGGGTGGGCTGAACCACCTTTCGCGATGTAGCTTTTTTTAAAAGGGGGTTTTAGAATCGGGTTTTAAAGGGGGTATCACCTTTACTTGAAAAAGGGGGTCAGTCTGGGTCACAGGGAAAAGGGCAAGAGTAAACGGTTTTTTTATTTTTTTAAGGGTTGTAGTCGGCCCCCCCCAGAATATTTTTCCCCTTTTGTTTTATATTTGAACGCACTCATTTTTTTTTTCGTTTAAAAAATTTTTTGTAACTATAACAACCCAAAAACCCTTTTTCGTTTTTTGAAAAATTTCTGGTTTTGAAAAGATTGCGGAACCAAAATTTGGGCGCCTCCACGAAAATTTTTTAAAAAAGTCGTATGGGTTTTAAAATAAAATGAATCCCAAAAAGAATAATAAGATTCTAAAAGTTGACAAATAGGGGAAAAAAGTTAGCCCGTTTTAAAACCCTACCTGATGGTTATTAAGGGGTTTTTCCCCACTTTAAAAAAAGCAAGGGGTAAAATTTTTAAAAATTACTCTCCCAAAAAAAAAACCCCCCGCAAATTTGACAACAATTTTTAAATTCAAAACCTGAAGAAAAAGTAGTCTTTTCCCTTTTTTTTGTTTGAGCTAGCTAAAATGTTAGGCTTTGAAGCTGACAATCATAGATTTAGAGTTACACCAGACGAAACTACTTATGAGGGAGAAAATCCGCTCGATCTTGCATTACATTCATTACTCTATGTTCATTTAGACGAGCTAAGCACTGATGAAAACTTATATGATGGAAGGCCCTCAACTGTTTTAAGAGCTCTTCCGTCAGGGAAAGCTGCATATTGCGATTATGAAATTATACAATTCCTAATTTACAGTTTAAAAAATTAGTTTGTGGGAGGGTCGGATCATTTAATATAAAGATCACAGACAAAACAGGTAAAGTCGTAAAATGTGATAACCTGCACATTGTTTTGGAAATAAAATAATAAGTTGTACTAAAAAATGTCGCGCGGGCCAGATGAATCCGGAGTTACATTAGCACCTGTGAGGTGTATAACTTTAGAATTAAAAGACCTTGCAGACGTTGCAGACTTTGAACAGAATGGTGAGATAGGCGCTTTGTATGGTTTTGAGTACACTAAAGATGGTGATTATAAACGCAAAGAGGTTGGCGACAGCAAAAAAGTTTCCTAAACTAGAACAGCTGCGCAATCTAGAAGCAAATAATGTTGGCCAGTATGAATATAAAATAGTTCGAAAACCTGACCTCAAATGGCACTTGGAAACCATATTTAGAATGGGACATAAAATTTGAATTCATAAGCCCATTTACATTTTTTAGCCGTCAAGAAAGTTTCAGAAAAGCATTCAACTCTGGCCCTTTACATGTAAGTCTTATGCCGGACGACAATAGTCGGAAAGAGATTGAAATAAAGCCGTATGGGAATAAACAGTACATCCTCCACAGAAGAGAAACGGTTTTTAAAGGATGCTTCTACAAAATTACAGTTCATTCCTCAAATGAAATTAGGAGATGCGTTCACAATGATATTTGAAATTTCTGTCTTAAAAGATAAGGGGAGGGATGGGGTTGTGGGCGTTAGTGACGTCCTTCTAAAAGGAATTCTAATTAGCTGGCAAAACTTAGACGTTGAAAAACTTAAAGTTACCGTCGTCATTCTTCACAATGGCGAGGATATTAAGGTCATAACAACAAGCAACAAAATCAATATTAGTCTAAATAGAAACAATCTTACAGAACTGAATTGGATTAATCTTACGCATTTAGGCCTCATAGGATTTTATTATACTGAACAGGTTTTGACGGAGAGCATGATAAAAATAATAACTGGATTAGATTAAGTTCTGTTATAAAACTATGGAGCAGTTAAACTTTATGACAAAAACCCCTCATTGTTCATTAATTTGTGGGCAAACTGGTTGTGGGAAAACAATATTTGTCCTCAACCTATTACAAACAGTTTATCGTTATAATTTTGCTCATATTGTAATTTTCTGTCCAACGCTTGAATTTAACAAAGCATATTATGATAGAAGGTTTATATGGACAGATGATGACATATATTTAGTTGATCCTAGCAATAAGCTAAGTGAGTGTTTAGAATACTTTTATAAATTTTTTAAGGGAATGCAGACACTATTTATTATAGATGACTGTTCGGCAGAAAGAGACATAGTTAAAAAAAGAAACGCTTTGTCGAAACTAGCTTTCAGTGGAAGACATGCTGGGATAAGTGTGTGGATTTTATGTCAGAAATATAACTTGGTTTTAAAAGACTTTAGAGAACAGTTAAAGACTGTAGTTTTATTTCACATGAAAGACAGAGACGCATTTGATGAATGTATGCGTGAAAATGATGTTATTGAAAATGACCAGGAAAAACAAAGGATTAAGCAAAAACTAAAATCTGAAAAGTTTAGTAAATTAGTATTGAAAACGGATAATCCTACACAGTATGTTTGTTTGTAGATAATCGTTATTTTTTTGGTTACTGAAGTGTTACTTGTCAGAGAACTATAAAAAGCTCATTCTGGAGTCACCCGGTCGAAACTGGTTGAGACCGGGTGAGCCAGAATGAGCTTTTTATAGTTCTCTCTGGTGGTATAAATGCTCACATTCATGGTACAGTGTCACACACTGGTGGTATAAATGCTCACATTCATGGTGCAATGTCACACACTGGTGGTATAAATGCTCTCATTCATGGTGCAATGTCACACACTGGTGGTATAAATGCTCACATTCATGGTACAATGTCACACACTGGTGGTATAAATGCTCACATTCATGGTGCAATGTCACACACTGGTGGTATAAATGCTCTCATTCATGGTGCAATGTCACACACTGGTGGTATAAATGCTCTCATTCATGGTGCAATGTCACACACTGGTGGTATAAATGCTCACATTCATGGTACAATGTCACACACTGGTGGTACAAATGTACACAGTCATGGTACAATGTCACACACTGGTGGTATAAATGTACACAGTCATGGTACAGTGTCACACACTGGTGGTATAAATGTACACAGTCATGGTACAGTGTCACACACTGGTGGTACAATGCACACAGTCATGGTACAGTGTCACACACTGGTGGTACAAATGCACACAGTCATGGTACAGTGTCACACACTGGTGGTATAAATGTACACAGTCATGGTACAGTGTCACACACTGGTGGTACAAATGCACACCGATTGCTAACGGTAACGTGTGAAAGCAGAAAGGAGAGGGCTCATAAGTGCAAGACAGAAGTATGTCAGTCTGGCAAGCGTCTTGAGAGAATCTGGCAACCAAGCCAAAGTCATGGTAACGGAGGTTGGACGAGGGGCGTTGTAGGCTCATCAGCCTATGATCTCATGGAACGGCTCCCGATTTCTGGGGAGAAGAAGAAGCCAGAGCCGTACAGGCAGTGACAGAGTCTGCTGAAAAGACTTCGTGCTGGAATTTGCTGAGGAGGAGCAGATGTGAATTTCATAAGGCTGAATTTCCCGGATGTCCGTTGGCGCCAAAGGCACGCCACGAGACCCCTACCCATCCAAGAGTTGAAGGTTCGAAGTGTGTGTGTGTGTGTGTGTGTGTGTGTGTGTGTGTGTCCATTAGTGTGTTGCTCATGGAATATTTAGACCATGTCTCTCTTCAATGTATGCGAGTCGGTGGTGTCGCGCGTAAGTTGCCAGTGACGGAAGAAGCTGACGTTGGTTGCAGCGCTGTCTCTGTTTGAGGGTATGGGTTTTTTCTTTGAATTAGCTGTTGGCTTCAGGTGCTCCCAACTCATGAAAAGTACGCCAGTGCGTACAATTGTACTTTCGGTTTCTTGACATTGAAGACAGTGGCCATAGATGAAATGGCGCTAGGAAACGTTGGGAAGGTGTACATAGTGTAAACATTTTGCCTGCATAACGGCTGTTGAAACAAAATGGTCACTCCCACCCAGTTATACACAGCCAGGATCGCGCACGCTTATGTGGATGTCGATTCAGGACTGATGGGGTGCCGCACTCACATTCGCACCTGTTCACACTGAGTGATGGCAAACGCTTTGGAAGCCTGACGTTTCGAAAGCAGGAGAGGGAGCTCAAGATCGCACGACTCGTGGAACGATTGCCTGGTTGGTGAAGACGGTAGCTTCAGGTGTGTGACAGGCCGGACAGGGTGAAGTGCAGGGTGAGGTGTGTCTGACTGGAAATGAAGGCTGAAGTGTTCCGTCAGCTTCAGGGGATTATCACATCAAGGTGTCGCCACTACGATCTCCGGACACTCCAACAACCATAAATGTCGGAATAACATACAGGCTCGTCGAACTGGAAAACAGATTGGTGGTTTGAAAAATGGAGGCATGCGCTTACAGGCGAGATGGTGTGGGATATTCAATGTCCGACTCTGCTACTGCTGTTTCGCCAGCGACCTCCGGGGCGGCTGTCCAAGCATGACGTTTTTCACTCAAAATGTTCAACATCTAATGTATGTGCTGGTGGTTTTGCACAATTGCAATTAATATCCGACAGAACATCATTTGAGTCGGTTGGTAGATCTTAAACAAGAAATTGTTATGGTAACGTGGGGGGAAAAAAGGGGAAAAAAAAGAAGAAAAGGGAGGGGTGGGGGTATCGGCTCAACCTGGCAGCCGACACTCCATGATGCACAGTGTTCAGTTGTAGGCTGTCTGGATTGTCACTCATGGCCAAACCTTGGTCTTGCCGACGAAAAAACGAATTCCGTGGTTTCATGGTAAAGTGGACGCCCAATAAACATACACAGTGTGTTTCCACATTTTTGGTACAGCAGGCGCCATTTTTATGCCGGTTTTTCAACTTAAGATCGCACGAAAGTTACCTCCCCTGTCAATCTTTAAGCTTTCTTCTTTTTCTTGTTCTTCTTCTACATCATCATTATTGTCATTATCATCATCTTCTTTCTCCAATTTGTCGAGCAAGAAGTTTTGGGCCGGCAGAAGAAAAACAAGGGTTGACTGGGTTATTGTAATCAAACCCCCCCCCCCCCCCCCCCCCCCCAATCCTTTTTTTTTCTCTTTATAGAATGAACGGTTCCTAGCACTTCGCTATTTTTTTTTTATCCGTGTTACTAGTGTGTGGTGATGGTAGCTGCCGTTTGGTTGCTCATGGCTTTGATGTTGTCCATAGATTTGTGGAAATGTACCGGAGGAAGTGGGGGTGGGGGAGGGGTTGTTTGTGGACGGGTTGGGGGCGGAGGATATTAGTCAGTATTGTTGATTTCATTATGTTTATATCAGATCAATTCAAGCTCCGTTTGTCCAGGTTTTTGAGTCAAAATTATAACTAAACCCCCGGAAAGAGACGAATGTTGTTGCAGCAGGCACGTTGTTGCCTTGGCCATAAAACTGTATTGATACACAGACTGTCTTTCTCTCTATCTCTAACACACACACGCGCGCGCACACACACACACACACACACACACACACACACACACACACACACACACACACACACACACAGATCTCCCCCCCCCCCCTCTCTCTCTCTCTTTCTATAGTAAATTAACCCCCTCCCTCTCCCTGCCCTCTCTTCCCCCTGTCTCTCTTCCCACCGTCTCTCTTCCCCCTCTCTCCCCGCCTCCCTCTCTCCCTTCTCTCTCCCCTCTCTGTAGTAAATTGTACACACATCTCACCCTCCGCCCCCACCCTTTCTCCCTGTCTGAAAGACAAAGTTGAAATCCTGGTCACCGCTATCGCCACGTCACAATCCTGGTCACCGCTATCGCCACGTCACAGTATTGGTGCTGTTAAAAAACACGTTTGTTAGAGAATGTCTAGTTTTAACATGTTTATTTGAACACTTAAATTCCGACTCGTAGAAGCTCCATCGGGCGCTGTATCAAAGCATAAGCATGTCTGTTTTTCACCGTGCTATGTGATTTTCATGAATGGCATTTAAACCAGAGAAGAACAGAAAACGCACACATTTGCACGCACGCCCAACGCCCCCTCTCCCCACCACCACCACCCCAAACACACACGCACACGCGCGCGCGCGCGCGCACACACACACACACACACACACACACACACACACACACACACACACTCAATTGCATTTAAGAAAATAAGATGCGAAGCATATAAACGTACTCCCAGTTCTCCAAACCGCTTATAAATCAGCCAAGTGCTTTATGAGATAAGAAATAAAGGCAAAATAACGGTTTTAACGGTTATTTAAGCGATGTACACTTTTGAAACTGGTATTTTAGTCCTCATTGGGCTAAAGCCTGTGTACATACCAAATTTCATCCAAATCGGACAATATGTCAAGAATAACGGATTTTAAAGGTCAGATTTTGAAACACTGCATGGAAGTGCCATTTGTGTGTGATGACCTTTCTATATACAAAATTGCATTAAAATCCACCAATATAAAAAAAAATAACGGCAAAATAACGGTTTATCGGTTATATAACCGATATACACTTTTGAAACCGGTATTTTAGTCCTCACTGGGCTAAAGCCTGTGTACATACCAAATTTCATCCAAATCGGACAATATGTCAAGAATAACGGTTTTTAACGGTCAGATTTTGAAACACTGCATGGAAGTGCCATTTGTGTGTGATGACCTTTCTATATACAAAATTTCATTAAAACCCACCAATATATAAAAAATAACGGCAAAATAACGGTTTAACGGTTATATAACCGATATGCACTTTTGAAACCGGTATTTTAGTCCTCACTGGGCTAAAACCTGTGTACATATCACTTTTCATCCAAATTGGACAATATGTCAATAACGGTTTTTAACGGTCAAATTTTGGAACACTATATAGAAGTGGCATTTGTGTGTGATAACCTTTCTATATACCAAATTTCATCAAAATCCACCTATATATAAGAAATAACGGCAAAATAACGGTGTTTAACGGTTGTTTAATCCATTTTCAGCATTACATCACTTACATATGGACAGAGTATCCGATTTGTCACAAGATCATCCAAACCGCTTATGAATTGGCCAAGTACTTTCTGAGATATTCCATAAAGAAGAAAAACCGTTACAGGCCGTTACAACCGTTAGTAACGGCTATAACGGGGCAAATTTTAACATCAGGCATCATCCGTGACCCATAATGAACATACCTGATAATTTTCATAAAGGTTGGCCGTTACAGCCGTTAGTAACGGTTATAACGGTAAACTAAAACATCGGGCATTATTCGTGACCCATAATGAACATACCTACAAATTTTCAGAAAGATCGGCCAAGTACTTTCTGAGATATTCCATAAAGAAGAAAAAGAGTTACAGGCCGTTACAGCCGTTAGTAACGGCTGTAACGGTAAACTAAAACGTCGGGCATCATCCTTGATCCATAATGAACATACCTACAAATTTTCAGACACACACACACACACACACACACACACACACACACACACACACCATTTCTTCGTCCCCATTCTAAAGTACTCCCTGTTCTTTAAGAACTGGGAGTACAAAAACAACTTAAGTAAAACAGACAGACCAAATAATGAAAGTAATCACATGAAAAGCGTTGAATCAATTGACAGTGATTAAAACAATTGAACTCGCTTTCTGTGTTCAAGCACCATTCATACTATCACCGAATGTATTCCACAAAAACATGGGTATAAGACACATGTTTCCGTACAATTTTCATCTTTTCAAGTATTATTGTTGTTTAATTACTTTGTTTGATTTCTTTTATCTTTTAACTTCATTTAATTCACATTCTGTTTTTAATACGTCTCTCTCTCTCTCTCTCTCTCTCTCTCTCTCTCTCTCTCTCTCTCTCTCTCTCTCTCTCGCGCGCGCGCGCGCGCGGGCGCTTTCGTGTGTGTGTGTGTGTGTGTGTGTTTAAATCCCGACGTGTGTGTGAGGCGAAAATTTGTATTTTAGTACACGCGGTCACCCTTCCCTCCCGCTCCCCCTTTCTTTCTCCTTGTCCAGTCATAAATTCGGGCCCAAATGTATTCAGTTTGGACCAGAAGATTTATTCGCCCATTTGTAAGATTTAAAAAGAGGTTTATTCTGACATACATCCACTCTCACGGAAAAGATGATGAACATAGCTCAAGACGCACGTCATGGAAACAATCCTTTTTTTTCAAAATCTGGAAGAAGCCGTACAATTTTTGCCTGAATAGTTGACTACCCTAAACAAAAACAGATTAAATGACTTTAGGTCTGAATCTTATTTCCCCTGTGACAACGCTTGACCACCGAACAGTCCTTTGCAGAATGGGAGTCAGTATATCATATATTCTATACTTAGCAACATTCGCTAGGAACTGTACACACGCCGTCACTCTGTGATCATATGTTTTGTTTGGCTAGTTGCCAGCTAGCCGACACCGCCGAAATGCCGCGGACTTCTTGCTTAAAATCATGTTGTTCCATGAGAACTTCCCCAAACCGCGGGCAGTTTCCTCGGCCAGTGTCCAGCGAGATGCAGCCGTGCAAAGCGGCCTCCTGCTTACTAGAAGTGTTAGGCGACACGCTGTGGGTAGGTTCAGGTGTGCGGGCATGTTCCCCAATTTGTATAGTGCTGTGAAAGACTGTCTGTGTAGAACTTGGCTGACCCCCCCCCCCCCCCCCCCCCCCTTTACAGCCAGGCCACTGCTGCTGTCGCGCCTCTGGGTTCTCCCACACAGAAGATTCTCACCATGATAAAACTGGCAACATCCCGTTTTCAGACTGACTGGTAGTATCACACTGATTTCGGGTCCGACTGAAAGAATTCACAGCACGACTGAAAGAATTCACAGCACGACTGATAGAATTCACAACACGCGAGGTGAAACTAGATTTTGTGTACTGATCTACTAGAGAGCTCTGTTACTTACTTAGGCCCATAGCTCAAGGGTGAGCATAGGCCATCGACAACACTCCGCCATCGCACTCGGTTCTGGGCCGCTCGCTGAATGCCTGTCCAGTTGGTCCCCTGCCTCTTTATCTCTGCCTCAGTGTCTCGCCTCCAGCTGCTGCGAGGTCGGCCTCTCTTCCTTTTCCCCTGCGGGTTCCATGTCAGGGCTTGGCGTGTGGTGCTTAATGCTGGCTTCCTGAGAGTGTGTCCAATCCGCACAATCTGCTTGGCCACTGTTCCTGTCCTCCTTGCTCCATAGATCTCATGTTGATCCTGGCCACTGATTGAAATACGCTTCTAATTTTTTTGCGAAATTTGCATCAGTTCTATCCACACTTACGCAAATTATTGTAACATTAATTCTTTTAATTATTGTATGGTTTATACGTAGCCTTTCACACATGAGTGATATTCACCTAACACACACACACACTCACACACCACACACCACACACCATCTACACACGCGCACACACAACGCATACGCATGTTTCCGTACAACAACTTTTGGGAACGGCCCACAAGAGGCCCCCCCAATACCCTGCCAGTGGACATGGTTTCAGTGGTCATCGGGGACCATCCAGCAATGGCTACAGGCCTGCGCGCATCCCCAGGTGCCTTTCCCCTGGTGCTCGCGACAACCTTGGTCCCCGTATTTCAACCTTACTGACTTTTTGCCCAACGTCTGTTTAAACGTGTTATTCTACCCCCATTTTTATGAAACATGTTGACAATTATATTACTGTTCTACAATGGACTGTAGATCCATCGTTAAAAATCTACTTCATTTTGAGAACAAACATTTATTCCAACAATTTTTGTATTTTGGCTTTGCAGTCTTTATATGTAGAACAAAGCAAATTACCTCAATTCAAGGGATTCTACTACCCTCCTCTATATAACTGTAGTACATCAACTAAAAGAGTTCAGACTGCAATATATGTTAGCAGATCTTAATTATAGATCTTTAAAGTTAGACCTCAATTCAACAGCTAAAGATAAAGAAGAATTTTTTATTACCGGGTTATCATTAAAAATAGCAATGATTCTAGTATAATATACTTTCTGTAATTATCCAAAAAGGGCCCAAACACAGAAAATTCAGACTGGATAAGACACCTTCCTTCTTCAGAAAAAAATTGGATCATATTGGGAGATTTTAATGCACATTCTCCGTTTTGGGAACCCAGATTTGCCCTATCACAACATGCAATCGCTTTGTTGAAAATATTGGGGATTCCAAATTAGTTTTATTGAATGATGGAAGTGTAAAAGAGTTCCTGATGTTTCAAATCACAGGCCAACCTCTATGACTTAACGTTGTATTCTCTGATATATATTGAATGCTAATTGGTAACGGGGAAGACATTTTAGGAAGTGATCTTTTTCCCTATTGTTCTTACACTAAATAAAAAGATTCAAGATGAAGAAGAAGGTGAAGATATGATTCCAAGTTTTTTTTCAATATTTGCTGACTGGAACCTCAAATGAGTCAACTCTATTGTCAATAGATCAAAATTCCATGGAACATGAAAGACACTGATATATTTTATGAGAATTCAGAAAAGCTGTTTTATACGCTGCTGAAAATCAATGCCAACGTAAATGCTATAATGATAAGAAGTACAGAGGAAATGGATGGTGGAATGAAAAAATGCGCAGAAGCAGTGAGCAGTAAAAAGAAAACTAAAAACATGGCTAAAGGACAGAACCTGAAGAAAATTTTATTGCAATGAAACGTGCAAAAGTCACAGAACAGAGTTGTGGCCAAAGCAAAACGTATCTATTCACTACGTTTTGCCATTCAAACCTTAGCCCCTTGATCTCAGAGAGGGCTTTTTCACAGAAGCAGTCGTTCGGCGTATTCTGAAATGTCAGGTAGTTGGTGGTCACCGGGTGAATTTTCGAGAACTTTCAGCCGTTTCCCATCTACCGACGGATGTTCTCCAAAATGATTTTGTTCACCGCGGCCTTTCTGTGTCTATTGTTTCGCGTCGTCGTTTAGGCAGCTTTTTGGGCTCCTCCGTCGATGCGTTTTCGATTTTGCATAGTTGAGCGATTTCTTTCCAGCGTAATGTCCTGACTAATACGCTTTCGTTGTGATGTGTGTGTGTGTGGTGGTGGTTTAAATCGACGTTTGTGAGGCAAAATTTGTATTTTAGTACATGCGGTCACCTTCCCTCCCGTCCCTTTCTTTCTTGTTTCAGTCTAAATTCCAGCTAGCCGACACCGCCGAAATGCCGCGGACTTCTTGCTTAAAATCATGTTGTTCCATGAGAACTTCCCCAAACCGCGGGCAGTTTCCTCGGCCAGTGTCCAGCGAGATGCAGCCGTGCAAAGCGGCCTCCTGCTTACTAGAAGTGTTAGGCGACACGCTGTGGGTAGGTTCAGGTGTGCGGGCATGTTCCCCAATTTGTATAGTGCTGTGAAAGACTGTCTGTGCAGAACTTGGCTGACCCCCCCCCCCCCCCCCCCCCCTTTACAGCCAGGCCACTGCTGCTGTCGCGCCTCTGGGTTCTCCCACACAGAAGATTCTCACCATGATAAAACTGGCAACATCCCGTTTTCAGACTGACTGGTAGTATCACACTGATTTCGGGTCCGACTGAAAGAATTCACAGCACGACTGAAAGAATTCACAGCACGACTGATAGAATTCACAACACGCGAGGTGAAACTAGATTTTGTGTACTGATCTACTAGAGAGCTCTGTTACTTACTTAGGCCCATAGCTCAAGGGTGAGCAAGGCCATCGACAACACTCCGCCATCGCACCGGTTCGGGCCGCTCGCTGAATGCCTGTCCAGTGGTCCCTGCCTCTTACTCTGCCTCAGTGTCTCGCCTCCAGCTGCTGCGAGTCGGCCTCTCTTCCTTTTCCCTGCGGGTTCCATGTCAGGCATGGCGGTGGTCTAAAGCTGGCTTCCTGAGAGTGTG
This sequence comes from Conus ventricosus, assembly GCA_018398815.1. Classification (NCBI taxonomy): domain Eukaryota; kingdom Metazoa; phylum Mollusca; class Gastropoda; order Neogastropoda; family Conidae; genus Conus; species Conus ventricosus. Next base: position 23,082,853 of record CM031604.1, read on the forward strand.
TCCAATCCGCACAATCTGCTTGGCCACTGGTTCCTGTCCTCCTTGCTTCCATAGATCTTCATGTTGACTACTGGCCATTCTGAATTTGAAGATACGCCTCAGACAATGTTGATGAAGGTCTGAATTTTTTTGCTGTATTGCCTTGGTCATTCTCCCAGTCTCGCAGCCGGAGAGCACTGCAGCATCCTTTTATTTTATGAAAACTGACCCGAAGCGAATGCAGGAATGAGTGCCGTTTGGCCCTTGATACGTACACACATCGCAGGGCTTGGTTGTTGCAGTTTTAAAGTGCTGTGTGCTGAGTGATGAATGGTCATTCATTCCGATGTGGTAGGTGGCGGTAGATCTTAATACGACTTTAACTTCATAAGTGGTTAGATAAGTTAGAGTGATGAATGGGGAGGGGTGTTGTTGTGTGTTGAGAAATGGACAGTGGAATTTGTATATGGAGTGGTTACATCTTACAGATAAATGGAATAGTTGGTAGCTAATGAGACGGTTATATCCGATTGTGGAAAGTGGGATAGTGAGTTAGTAATGAGGTGGATATTTCTGATGTGGAAGTGGATAGGTGAGTTAGTAATGAGGTGGATATGTCTGATGTGGGAAGTGGGATAGGTGAGTTAGTAATGAGGTGGATATGTCTGATGTGGAAAGTGGGATAGGTGAGTTAGTAATGAGGTGGATATGTCTGATGTGGGAAGTGGGATAGGTGAGTTAGTAATGAGGTGGATATGTCTGATGTGGGAAGTGGGATAGGTGAGTTAGTAATGAGGTGGATATGTCTGATGTGGGAAGTGGATAGGTGAGTTAGTAATGAGGTGGATATGTCTGATGTGGGAAGTGGGATAGGTGAGTTAGTAATGAGGTGGATATGTCTGATGTGGAAAGTGGGATAGTGAGTTAGTAATGAGGTGGATATGTCTGATGTGGGAAGTGGGATAGGTGAGTTAGTAATGAGGTGGATATGTCTGATGTGGAAAGTGGGATAGGTGAGTTAGTAATGAGGTGGATATGTCTGATGTGGGAAGTGGGATAGGTGAGTTAGTAATGAGGATTGTCTGATGTGAAGGGGGATAGTGATTTAGTAATGGGGATAGTCTGATGTGAAAGGGATAGTTTAGTAATGGGTGGATATGTCTGATGTGATGAATAGGGTAATAGTTTAGTAACAGGGGGATGGATATGTCTGATGTGATGAATAGGTGGTATAGTTTGTACAATGGGATGGATATGTCTGATGTGATGAATAGCGGGTATAGTTTGTAACAATGGGATGGATAGTCTGATGTGATGAATAGGTGGTATAGTTTGTAACAATGGGATGGAAGTCTGATGTGATGAATAGGATGGTATAGTTATGTAACATGGGATGGATAGTCTGATGTGATGAATAGGATGGTATAGTTTGCAACAATGGGATGGATACTGTCTGATGTGATGAATAGGATGGTATAGTTTGTAACAATGGGATGGATACGTCTGTGATAAATAGGATGTATAGTTTGTAACAATGGATGGATACGTCTGTGATAATAGGATGGTATAGTTTGTAACAATGGGATGGAGACGTCTGATGTGATAAATAGGATGATACAGTTTGTAACAATGGGATGGAGACGTCTGTGATAAATAGGATGGTATAGTTTGTAACAATGGGATGGAGACGTCTGATGTGATGGATCCACCTGATTCTGACAGACTTGTTGTCCCAGCGACAGAGGGTCAAGGCGAGGTGACCCTGGTGTTCATGATGGTCTCGTGGAATTCACTTGACAAAGGTGATCTACAAGATAAAGCGTTGGGGCAGTTGTTCAGGCTAAAACACGAGCGGAGGAGTCTCGGATCTGACAGTGAGTAGTTATCCCTATGCCATGGAGGTGGGTTTGCGGCCGTGTGTTCCGTGCAGAGGACACTGCCGAGTTGAACGTTCGCACAATGGAGATGCTGTCTTCAGTAGCAGATGTAGTTAACGGCGGGTGTGCGTGCAGGTAGGTGTGTGTGTGTGTGTGCGTGCGTGCGTGCGCGCGCGCGCGCGCGTATTATAGTCGCGAGTCCTGTCCCCGTCCTTTGCCATTCCTTCTGTTCAGGTGATTGCCGCAGTATTTTCTGATCATGTGGAAGGAAGTTTATGAAATTGGACAAAACACTTTGACGTTTATGTTACTAACAATAAATAAAAGTGTTTAAAAACAAAGTTTGAACTGCCTAATTCAGTTCTTTCCATTTAAAATCCTGCATCTGGGATACAAACCAGATCAGTGATGACTTAAAGGGTCATAGGTCACAAAGGAAATCTTTTATTAACTATTATTGTTGTCCTTATGGTCCAAAAATAGAAATGGTATGATTGGTAGGAAGGACCATCGGCATTTTTCTGTGGTTGGCCCCGCCGAGCTGGTGTCCAGGGCCCGGGTCTGTGTGACCTCCTTCAGGAAGACAGACTGACAGACAGACTGACAAACAGTACATGTCGTTGGATCCTGACCTTTTATATACACAAATCAAAGCCGTAGACAGAGCGTCTTTTGTCATGTTGTTAAAGGGAGGGGAGGGGGGGGGGGTACACTCAGCCGAGATGGGGGAGAGTGTCACGTGTGAGGTATGGTTAAGGACCTCAAGATAGGGGTAATTTGTCATCACTCTGTCCCTTGCTCCCTTCTCCCCCGTCCCCTCTGTTTTCCTCCCATTCTGAAAATAGCTCTCAAATGAAATCGGTCCACAAACACGAAGTTGTGTCTTCATATCAAGCATCCATCACTTTGAGCAGCAGTGAAGATTTCCGCCTAGGCGGAAATTCCACGGTTTGTGCGTGTGAAGGCGCGCGCGTGCGCGCGCGCGCGCGCGCGCGGTGTGTGTGTGCTCTTAATATTTTGTACTTGTTGAAATGTAATTGTGTAAGTTGGGAATGGATTCTCGTGTTTCAGGTCGGTTGTTTTGTGTGTCAGTCCCACGCCCACCCCCACTCCTGTCGTTTTCTTTCTTTTTCTTTCTTCGTATGCTCCTTCCTGTTTGGACAGCACGCCCGCCCCGCCCCACCTCGCTGTCTTCATTCAAAGCACTTGCTGACCCTTTCTCTCTCTCTCTCTCTCTCTCTCTCTCTCCACTAGTCCCTTATCCTCAAAAACGTCCTGTTAATTGTGTGTGTAGTGTGGTGTGTGTGTGTGTGTTGTGTGTGTGTGTGTGTGGAGGGGGAGGGTTCGGGGGGGGGGGGGGGGGGGGGGGGGGGGTGTGAAAGCCAGGGAAGCCATAGTTACAAAACTTAAGACTGTTGGAACCACAGGGTGGCTGACCGGGTCAGTTGGTTTCATCAACCACGTCCCATCCACAGGGTTTCACGGGGTTCAAACCTCAGGCCCCCAACGCAAACTTTGTCACTTTCGCTGTCCGTTTTCACGAGTTGTCTCGCGGGGAGAGGGGGTGGGTGGGGATCGGTGTGATGAGGGATAGTCATCCACCCCTCCTAAGCACCACGTGACGTAAAGTGGACTTGGACTTTGAACCGGAGCGTCGTCTGACGTTGCTGGGCACATGAAGGTGGACAGCAGTCAACAGTCTGAAAGCTGACCAGGGGACCTGTCCGTTACGTTTGAAAGCTCGGTTGACAGTAGTACTCCCCCCCTTCGCCTTCCTCCCTGGGAATGGTGGTGGTGGAAGGTGGGGGGGGGGGGGGGTCTTCCTCTCTTGTCGGTTTCTTTGCCAGTGCTATTTCTCGTTTACATCTTCTCTTTGCTGTCGTTTACTGCATTCCGACTTTTGTCAGCTTTTCCGTCGTGATGTGGTGACGATGTGGTGAGGCAGAAGGTGGTTTCAAAGTGATGTGGTGACGATGTGGCGAGGCTGTGAACGCTGTCCAGAAGGTGGTTTCAAAGTGAGATGACAGCAGGCGGAAATGGAAACGAGAAAAAAAAATGTCTGTACTGCTAAACGTTGGGCGGTACAGTAATTTTTCTTTTAAATACTGTCCAGAAGGAAACCTAGCTGCCAGTTCTACACCACATGGTCTTTTCATATTCAGTGTGGAGCCATAATGATTCACTTTTAATGATAATGATGAAGCCTTTTATAGCAATTTTTTTTCCGGCGACCTTATAGTGTTTTACATGCGCAGTCACAAAGGAAATGAAGATTAAATGAAGGACATCATGCAATAAATGTCGGGTACTTCCTGCCCCCCCCCCCCCCAGCCCCCTTCTCATTGCCTCCCCTCCCCCAACTCCATCTTCTCAAAAGACGAAGCCGCTACTCTCAGGTATCAAGACTCCATATAAACACAGAAATCAGTACGCACATTCCTCTGGATTTCCTGTGTGCACAGTGAACTGAAACAGTGAACGCGTTTGGTGCACACGCTGGAATTTATTCTGAAGCAACAGGGCAAAGGCTTGCCAGGTATCTACAGACTAAAACGGAACTTGATGGCATCATCATCCCCATCTTCATTTTTCTTTGATCATCATGAAAAAAAAAAAAATTCTCGGGCCTTCAAGTCATTTTCGTCAGATCGGCAGGTCGATGGGAACTGTCGTTGGACCGACATGGCGACACCCGCCGGACGCGCTAGCCCCGCGACTAGGCAGTCATTGTCGTCAGTAAGGGTTAAGGGGTAAGTCGGCACTGTCGTGCGTACGTTGGATCAGAAGAAGCGCCTTTGAGCACCCCCAAAAATGACTCGGCGGCAATGCAGTTTCTCCACTGGTGGGGTGCCTCAAATTGATCTGGAATCGGTGACTTTCAGTGAACTACCGGGGCTGAGGCTGCGACGATATGCACTTGGATGTGATTGTGTATGGGTGAACAAAAGAAAGTGGGACAGAGAGAGAGAGAGAGAGAGAGAGAGAGAGGGCGGAAGGGCAGGCTGGGGGCTGAATAAGCACCAAAGGAAAGGAAGCACAAAGCAGTATGATAATAACTCGGAGAGATGGAAGACGGCTTTGTCCAAGGCGAGATGTTAATAACTGAAGTTGTCAAGGGGGAAATAATGTCTATGTCAAAACCTCGTGACGACGTCTTGTTCCTCTCTTCCTTTGATAGTTCCCGCTTACACTTGTTATCCCCTCCAAACACTTGCTCAACGACAGCCCCCTGGCTTCTTCTGTGGCGGGTTAATATCACCCCGCCCACCACAGAGGGGCTCTGTTAGGGATGTCACTGTAAGGGGGGGGGGGGGGGGGGGGGAGACCTGTCATGGAACAAAACACAAAGCAGCCAACAAGAAGACGAGTGTCCACACCGATTCATAGCATGGTAGGTACACTGCTTGTGCCTGTCGTTACAGCTGACGCCGTGCTGAGGGAGGGGATCTGTCATTCTCCTTGATTTATGACCCAGAGATTAAAAAAAGAAAATAACACAACAAAAAATGTCTACCAATACCTGGTTGTATTAACACAGACACATACGCACACATACACACACATACACACGCACACACGCACACACACACACACACACACACACACACACACACACACTGTCGATGGCCAGGGGCAGGGGGCTCATTGGTAATGGAAAGATCCGAAATCAAATCATGTTGCTTATAAGTCGGCCGACTGCGAGGGGGCTTTATGGGGGCTGTCATACAGTCAGTCATTCTCAACACAGTTTCACACCACACCACACACACACACACACACTACATTACTACTACTAAAACCGGTTTTCTTAAACTCGCTGAAATCTCTACACAAGGTTTTTCGTGAAATCCGGTGATGTCTAAAACCATGTGGGTCCCAGCAGTGGAAAAGAACGTGAAAGATCAGAGGGTGATGAAGTGACACGGTGAAGATCTTCCAGACAAAGTAAAGGGAGAGCAGCAAACTCTCGCTCAGGATGAGGAAAAACGGTACATAACACTTGGCTTTAACCGACTTCCAGCTGTGGGCTTAGTTCATAAGGATGCAGTCACAGCTACTCATATATTATTATCATTATTATTATATTGCTATAACAGCAACTATATTAAAATGAACACCGACGCTGACGTCCTTAAAGAGAAGCACAGCCAGTCACTTGGCCTTCACGTTTCACAGTCCCCCCCATGACAACAAGGCAATGAAGACAACGTACAGTGGACTTTTCATCACAGAGACGGGTTCTGACTCACCTGTGACGGCCGTGACCCAAACGAGCGTGACGACGAAGAGAACCGTGCGGGAAGAGAACCCGAAACCACTCCACGACGATGATGAAGCCATCCTGTGCCACTGGGCCACCACCCTCCACACTGACCGCTGAAGACTGAAGGCAGCAGGAAGGGGGAGTTGCCACAGCTGGCAGCCAAGAGGAACCCAGCGCTCTCTGCTCTGGGCCTGGACTCTCCCAGTGAGTTCAGGGGAGCAGGGAGGGGGGGGGGGGGGGGGGGGGGGGGGGGGGGGGGGGGGGGGGGGGGGGGGGAGGGGTGTAGTCTCCTTTTCTGTAAAGACATTCTTACCCAAATTAGACAGGACTATGGACAGCTGCGAGCTTTTCGCGAGAAGTCTTTGTCTTTTGGCGTCAGCGTGGGCGCCGTTGCGGGAAATGTTTGTCATAAAATACAGTGAACTTGGGGGCGATATTTGAACATGGTTTATCCGAGTTCTTTTGCCGCGAACGTCGTTCTTTGGTTTCGTAACAAAGGTAATGATCAGATTGGATTATATGCTCAAAGTGTTGGGTTTACATGACAGTCGGCATAAACACTTGACAACAGTTTCCGACAAAGCTTTGCTTAAAGATTTTCTATCGGATGTCGTTTTCCCATTTCTTACAGAGATATTTTTCGTTTATTCAAACACTTGTGAAAATCAGATCCAGTCTTGTGGCGTCTTCAGTAAGTTCGAAAGAAAGTGAGTTTTTATTTTGTAATACACCATGGACAAAACCGATCTGACGACATGACAGCAACCATGATTATGCCCATGTGCGGTTGGCTAGACTGTAAACAATATGAGTGTTCAATCATGATGCATCAAGGTTCATTCTTGCTTTGATTTTTGTCAGTTTTGTTATGAAAAAAAGTTATACATACATCATGTTAAGTAAGATTCACGAACGATATTATAACCGATACAGTGGACATCGTGTCTTTCAGTCTCTCATTCTTTAGCACATCGCCCCGTGTGTGTGTGTGTGTGCGTGTGCGTGCGTGTGTGTGTGTGTGTGTGTGTGTGGGGGTGAGAGAGAGGAGAGAGAGAGAGAGAGAGAGAGAGAGAGAGAGAGAGAGAGTTCTGTAACTTCGGCCTGTTTCATAAAGTTTCTGTGCATCTGTTTGTGTAAAACAAATGAGGAAACATGTCGACGATTAAACATTTTTCCTTATTTGTCGGGGGTCCAAAGGAATCCAGTCAGTGGCTGGTATTTTCAGTGCAGCCAACATTGGCACACGTCCACACTGCAACTCCTGTCCTTATTTTCTTTCCTGCATTTTTTTAAAAATTCATGATTTTGTGTGAATGTTATTCAGTGTTGACATCAAAACGTCGCCCAGTGAACGAGCGCGGGGAGGGGGGGAGGGCATTAATGTCTTCGTGACGGCGCCAACAGTTGTGCAAGGGGAGGAGGGTGCGGAGGAAGTCATTTTATCTGAAGGGGAGGTTTAGGGGAAAAGAGAGGGAGAGGTGATGAACGTGTCCATTGTTTTCAAGTTGGGGATGGCGGAGTGGTGTCCCTTGGTCGTGACGGCGGTGACGATTGGTGAAGCCGTGTTGACAGCCATGTGGCGCTTGTCGAGGAGACGCTCGTTTCACCGGCGTAGTACTTGTCACAGTGGCTAAACACACGCCCTACAAACAGACCTTAAAGTACTCGTGTTTGTCTGGCGGCATGATAGCGGGGATGTGTGCAGAGAGCACAATGACGATGATGGGTGGAGTCGCTGGTGACACGATCTCCTCAGTCTTCACAGCTGAGTTAAGGATGGGGGTATAAGTGTGACCAGTCCTCAAAGTAAGTCCACAGCTACTATAGAAAGTATTAAAATAATTAACTCGACTTTGAAGCGAGAATATTCGGGTTCAGTATTCTTGCAGCCTGGAGGATGACCCCCCCCCCCTCCAACCCTCCCCCCCCCCCCCCCCCCTCGGCCCTGATCTGTAGACCTATCTGTCCGTATATTTCGCATGCACCCTTCTGTGTGCTTTGGCAGTCTATGTCAGACGAGGAAAGAGGTGCATATACACTCTAGAGGTCCTGTAAAATTGGCATGCAACCAGTTATACTGTTCATGATCAGCCTCGTTGTGGTGCAAGTTTGTCCAACACTGAGGGCGATATTAGTAAGTTGCGTCAGATGGGTGTACACTCTCCCCGACCAGTCTCAAGTCCAGAAACTTTCAGAACACAGTGTGTGCATTGGTATTGTTCGATGTGAGCGCGTAGTGCACGTCTAGACATGAGCATGCGGATCTTTTGGTCCACCTGTAGAGCGATTGTCTTATTAACTGTTTATTTAATTTTGAAAACTTTCGCAGACCACCCAGCTAGAAATGGGTACCCGATTCAGATTGGGGAAGGTTAAAGGCGGCAGAAACTGGTGCACATGAAAAGTCTTAGCCTGTGATTGATTAGTTAGTAACCAAAATGGCACACAGACACCGAGAGGCATTTTCACAAACGCTGGGATACTTGTTCAAACGAAGAACATGTATTATCGTCAGACGCTCAGTAAGTGTTCTGTGCTTTTCACACACAATATCACAACAATTGGACAGATTTTCAGCTAAACCCACCAGCGTTCTTCCACGTTTAAAGGTGTGTGTGGAAATTATTTTTTCCCTACGTTCCTAGATGGATGACGTGTCACTGTTGAGCTGGGCTGTCCGGGTTTGTCGTCTGAACTCACCGTTAATGGCCCAGTCGCATGTCACAGCGGCCTGTCCTGCCCGTCTGGTTTCGTCATAGTTCTGTGTCAGGGGATGGATATCTCCGCGATACCATTGGTCAGTAGGAGCGGCAGAACATGGTTGGTGGGCTTGCCGGGCTGTCTATTCATAGATGATGATACGAGGTCTTGGCAACCAGCAGACCCTGACCAAAAAAAAACACAAACCTATAGCTCTCTCAACCAATCGGAGAACGGTTGAGGAGGAGGGGGGAGGGGGTAATGGCGGAACAAAATGGAAACGATTCCTGTCTGACCTCAAACCATCAGAGGTAATGTTCATGTTAGTTTTGTCGTAGATGAAGCGAATTCTCGGACGGAGATAAGCAGACCGTTTACACTTAGTTTTGGGTTTGCTCATGTCGGTCTCTTCACCCCGAAGGGATGCCTGGGGCTCTTTCAGTAACTAACCGTCCTGGCCTGGCGGAAGTTGTGTGCTACTAACTTCCTCCTCTACCACACGCTTTGATTCTGCCTCTTATATTCAAGTTTTGTTTGTCTTCACCGTCGTCTTCCGGCTTGCTGGTTTTGTGGACCATTCTCTACCGTCTTGGTGCTGTAAACCGTTTTTTTTTTTTTAAAAATTCCTGGCCACAATTCATGACGTACCAGGTTTTCTGTTGTCATGTGATGACCAGGCAGTGAATCTTGGACACACTGTCCAGTGGACACGGATGTCCATTCTGCAAACGTCCTGTCGCCCACATACTATACTTTGGTGGTGGTTTTGTTTGTTTCATGTAAATGTTTTTCATTGCCTTGGGAAAAAAGAAGTCAAGCGAATCGACCAGAAAGAATATCAGCAGTCTAAAACCACGTCATGCATTGTATATGTGCATGCGCGCGCGTATGTGTGTGGTTTCTCTCCCAAGTTGCAATCTTTTTCATAGTCTGTTCAGGGTAGTAACTTTTTCTCGCGCAACTTTGACGACCTTAATGTTTGTCTAGTCGACCGGATTATTGAAGATTAAAAGAATATTTTTTAAATAAATAACTTATAAAAAGTAAAATGATCTCAGTCTTTTTCACGCACAGATATTACTGTATATATCGGGCTATATTAACATAGTTTGTGAAATGCTTCCACTTAGTTACGACTGACCAGAAGAGTCATGGGGATTGACCTGTTTCAGTACGGTAGAGGGTCGGAGTCTTTCCCTGTCACTGGAGGTGAATAGCGTGGTTTGCTCGCATGACTGGTGTTTATGGCAGACGATTCGATTCCGTGATGAAAACGGCGATTACCCATACACCATTATTTCCATAGCTCCCATACATCACCGCAAATTTCCTGTTGATGAAAACGGTTATATTGTTTCACAGGCATGCACACCCTGTTCCACGGAATAGATAGCTCACTCAGGTTACCGATGCCAATTGGGGTCACACCGAGTACCACCTGTTACCCCACCCCTCTCCGCCAAGGAGTTAAACCGCCTTTGGGTTCGTGCCCGCATACGTTTCGTTTGTCCAGACATGCACTTTTTCACTAACTTGGCAGCTAACCTCTGTAAGGCCGTCACATAGTTCAGCCGTCGTACTCCTGCAGGGAAGTTTCACAGCAAATATTACAGAACCTCTGGAACCTAAAGAAAAGAGATGACGTAGAGAGGGACTTTGGGGGTTTTGTTTGTTTCTTTTCCTTTTTTTTTTTTTTTTATTAACGCTGTTACATCCTGTCATTTTTCTGACTTTTCAGCCCATACAGTTTCGTGGCGACTGAACATGATAACATGCCAGTTTGCGTTTTTAATGTATCCATTACTTTTGAGAGCCTACGAACCAGTTTGAAGGTCTGTGCGTTGCCTCCGTTTTCAACAGCAAGCTTCTCTCACATCTTAAAAAAAACGGTTGAATTACCCGTGCCTTTAAAATATCAAAATGCGGAGGGCTGGCAATTAAAAGTAATAAACGTCGTCTAACAAGACTCCGGGCATCTCGGGTCTAGCGTGGCTGATAATTATGATCCTAATTGAGGGAGGAGCTCTGTTTACCGAGGGATCAACTGTCAGCAGAACACATTCTCCGTCACGAAGTAGGCGGGCTTTGTGGCCCTGCCCTGTCTGCGCGAATGCCCTGTCTTCCTCCGTGACAGCTGAGGCGGCCTTTCTTTCCCTTATTGATAGAGAAACAAGAACACTCCATTACAGACGTCCTTACGTACCCCCCCCCCCCCCTCTCCTTCCCAGCTGCCAACACTATTTGTTGAAGAAGGATTTTACAGAGGTTGTAAGGGGTTAGGTTACGATTATTTCCTTGTGCCAATCGGCCATGAATTAGAGGCAGAGGGCTTGCAGCGTGTGAAAAGTTCAGCGTTTGGGTTAGTTTTGGTTAGATATGGTTAGGGTCACGCATTTTGGAGTTGGGTTTGCTGCCACAGTAGAAGTTATTATCGTTGTGGCTCTTGTCTGTTAAACAGAAAACAAAAAACCGGACCGTAGGTGGCGAGTCCACCCAATCTTCAGTCATATCAACACGGTGCATAGTATCACCTGGTGCAAGAGCTGCATTTTATACCAGTGCAGTTGCAAAGGATTTTGCTTGTGATGAATTGCATAGACAAAGAAGCTCCTTGTCCAAGAGTCTTGAGAAGAATGACGGATTTGATACAGAAGAGAGTACAAGATCTGGTGCGCACAATGAGAAGGATTGATGACCTAAAGGTTTGGTCCTAACTTGCGGTGTATGACGAATCCTGCTGTCGCAAGAAGGAAGGTTTTAAAAGGGTCTAATGAGACAAGAGACGACCACGTTACGGTAGAAGAGCCGGAGAAAGAAAAATTAAAGCACCGCAGTGACAGTTTGTATGCTGTTCTAGCTTGAATAGGGAGCCAGTTGAGTTTTTGAAGATGCATAGCATAATCACGCTTCTTTGCCCTGGGGCCCAGTCAGGCAGCCGAGTTCTGAACACGCTGCCGTTAGACAAAACATGAACCGGACAGCCAGAGAGGAGTGCCTCGCAGCAGTCCATTTCAAAGAATAAAAGAACACACAGAGTTCTAGTTGCTTGTACAGACATGTTGCAGCGACTGGAGCTGATTCTGCCAATTTCTGGGTCAAGTTGACTATCATACCGTTGTAACAGATACGGTGAGAGATTTGTCGTTAGATTCTAAGAATCCAAGATTCTGGGCAAAATGAAAGGGGCATCGTATGTGCCTACTTCTCAGAAGTTGGTTTAGATCTACCGACTCGGCACTGACCTGTAATTTTTTTTTTTCAGGCTCGTTTGTACGTGAAATCAGAATTGCACGGTATGCTGAACTGGAGTGTTGAAGGTAATTTTATATAGCTCGACCATCCAGTTGTAACTACATTAGCCTGCCTTTCTTTGAAAGATGAAATGGAGTCCAGTTGTGTTGGCTAGGTTGTACAGTCTCGTTTAACAGACCAGAGAACAAGTTTTACTGTCTTGGGTCAGATTTCAGGTAAGAAAAACCGTCTGGTCAACGATGGTGTAGACAGTTCAGATCTGGTTCTGGACACGATAACCTATAACAGCTGGGCCGTGAGTGAGAGAGACGGGGGGGGGGGGGGGGGAAGCGGTGGGGGGGGGGGAGGACAGAGTGTGTGTGTGTGGTGTCGTGCGCGCGCGCATAATATACAGGGTTGTTACAGACTTAGAAAAGAAATTCATGGCCTTTTCAAGGACTATAAAATTCAAGGACTGCCTTTAGGTACACTTCGCTTGCTTCGTAAACGGTCGCTCCAACTGAATCCGTTAAGTAGCAGATGAAAGGGAAGTGGACACTTTCCCGTAGATACAAAATGACAGTGGTGAAGATGGTCTTCTTACGCCTTATTTGGGTCTATGACCTTATTTGAGTCTATGACCAAGCTGCAGCTGCATTACGGTTGCACTCATTTAGTCGCCGGGCTGCCTACCTGGATAAAGCCAAGTCACTACACCGCCATTCCCTGGCATTAATCTTTTCTTTTTCCGCTTCCATTAGCAGGTGTAATCAAGTCGCAGAGTCGGTTGGACAGTCATTTTTTTTCCCCACCACGGAGCTCCTAAGTATGTGACTTCGTTTTCCTCCTTTTTCGTTTAAAAAAAAAAAAATTTCAGACGGTGTATGCACGTTATTTCCGTGTATCATTAACCATCGGAGTCCGACATGGATTATTAGAGATGCATCTGTACTCAGAATTGATGCCTTTCAGAATCAACTCGTTCTCAATTCGACGTGTAACTGGAAATGCAATCAATCCAAAGAACAGAAGAAATTATTTCAAGTTATGTTTTCAGAACATTTTCGAGTGTATTTTCCCCTAGAACAACATTTTAAAAGTGTTCGTCACCATTGTATCTCAGTGAAAGACCATACCATCAAGAGGATTTTTTAAAGTCATGCTTGCATGCATACGCGAAACCCCAGCACATGCAAGCATACATGCATGCGCGCGCGCACACACACACAACACACACACACAGGGGGGAGAGAGTTATAAAGTCGGTACTTAAACCTAGTAATAGAAACCTGTTGGTCACATACTATATCCATGGCAAGTCAAGTCTGATATAGGAAACCTCAGACACAAGAAAGTAAAAATTAATCACCCCATCGACCAAATCATAACCGTAATCTGTGCCTACTGCATATAAAGGACACGTAATTCTTGTTCCTGCAGCTCACACACTAGAAAACTTTCACTAAGCTGGGGCATTGTTTTATCCACTTGATCCTGATTCAGCTTCTTGTCATCTTCCATCGACTTTGTCAACAGTCGTCTTGTTGGTATCCCTTACGATCCATTCAGACAACATTCATCTTGTTCGCGTCGGCAGTCATCTTGTTTCTATCCACCTATGATCTTGTTTGTACCCATCTACTTTCCGCTTTGTCAACATTGATCTTGTTTGGGACCCGTCTACTTTCCACTTTGTCAACATTGGTCTTGTTTGTACCCATCTACTTTCCACTTTGTCAACAAGTGCTTGTTTGAACCCCTCTACTTTACACTTTGTAAACAATTGGTCTTGTTTGTACCCATTTTACTTTCCACTTTGTCAACAATGATCTTGTTTTTTACTACCTACTTTCCACTTTGTCAACATTGGTCTTGTTTGTACCCATCTACTTTTCACTTTGTCAACATTGATCTTGTTTGTTCCTACCTACTTTCCACTTTGTCAACATTGATCTTGTTTGTACCCATCTACTTTCCACATTGTCAACATTGATCTTGTTTGTACCCGTCTATCACCGCTTTGTCAACATTCGTCTTGTTTGTATCATTTATCATTTCACTTTGTCAGTATCATCCATGTTGTCAACATGCATCATATATCCATATATCGTTCACATTCTCAATTAATCCTGGGACACTGGGGTGTGTCCAACAAACTGGAAAGAGGCCATAGTTCCCATCCTTAGGAAAGGAAAAGACGAACACAGAACAGCATACTGCCCATCAGTCTCCTGTACTGCCTTGGCAAAACTATGGAGTGTATCATCAACCGGCGGCTCCAGTGCTGCATGGAAAAGAATGGGCATCTCACATCTACAGTGTCAGGCTTCAGAAAGAACAGGAGCAATGAGGACCAGGTCACCTTGCTCACACAAGACATTGAGGACGGCTTCCACAGAAGATGACATTTCCGTGTTTTGTTGACCATACCAAAGCGATCAACAAGGTCTGGTAGGAGTGCTCCAGATGAAAGTATGTGGAAGGACGTATGCCTGGATGCAAAGCTGCCTGCTCAACAGGTCAGCCCCAATCGAACTGGAAGGTCACACCAGTCTCCCAGTAAAGGTTAGTGAGGGAGAACCCCAGGGAGGAGTCATCTTGCTGATCCTGTTTACCATCGTCATCATTGATATTATTGACCGGCTTTCCTCCCATATACCCAGGGCACTGCATGCAGATGGGCCTTGCTGTCTGGACCAAAGCATAGCACATGAGCACTGCAAGTATCGGGATACAGAAGGCCTGAACCACATCTCAGATTGGGCAAAGAGAGTGGCTTGTCACCATGAACAAGACCAAAACTGAAGCCACCTGATTCTCCCTCTCGCTCAAGAGGGAAGAGTTAATACAATGCATCGTCAGGTAAGAAAATCCCTAGCAGGACACCCCAGCATTTTTGGAGTGAAACTGGGTAAAAACTAACCTGGTCCTCGCAAATCAGCTCGAGGCATAGTAGAAGCCTCAAGAAAATGACCCGATGATGAACTTTGCAGTAACAAAATGGGGAACTGACATAAAAGTCCTAAAGCAAATGTACACTGCAGCCATCAGATCCCATATGGAGTATTCTCCAGTACCTGGTCAACTGCTGCAAAGACCAACCTTGACAACTGACAAAAATTGCAGAATGCTACCAGCCGCCGTGGTGAAGTGCCTCGGGGGGTTGCGACCTTGTCGTGGTCGGAGGGTTTGCGTGGTCCAAGTGATCCTTTAGGCTATGCTGACGGGGGCATCAATACTTGGGAGATAGGCTGTTTTTTTACACTGCTTGTAGGCTGAGAGTGAAGATGCTGTATGGCTAAGCGAAAGTGGTAAGAAGTTGATCCCTGGTAGGGCTTCCATGTCAGATAGT
>CM031604.1:23099255-23156755 GCA_018398815.1 Conus ventricosus
GATTTTTCTGCCCCAACGACCCAGATTGAGTTTGCAACGGGCTCAGTTGGAAGACTAGGATCACACAGTCGAGTTTCAGACACTTAATGGATGCATATCTGATGGTGTAGCTCCAGTTTCCTGATTAACAGGGCAGGTGTCTGTATCTCTCAGACCTGGTTGACACCCGGATATTTTATGAAAGTAAGTGCATGGATGAAACCTGGGAAAATTGAAAATCCTGAAAGGTGGGGGTCCAGGGGCCGGGAGGCCCCCTGGCGGGGTCAAGGGCAGAGCCCCTTGTCGGGGGTCAGGGGGCGAAGCCCCCTGAAGCTGAAGCATTTTTACATTTTCGTTATTAAAATCAGACCATTTTGAGGTACTTTCAGCATGTTTTTTATAAGTGAAATAAGACTAATGTTGTGTCCCAGAGTAATTTAATGCTGCCCCCCCCCCCCCCCCCCCCCAAAAAAAAAAAAAAAAAAAAAATGAAAAGAAAACTTGTGAATCATAAAGAATAATAAAAATCACTAAACCCAGCATAATTTTGTATGTTATGCAGAATTTACTTACAGACTGGTGCATTACTTGTCCAAGGAATGTATTCAGCAATATCCAGCAGCAGCAGGTGTCCAGATGTTCATCACTGAGCAGTTACAAAATTGAAAAAGCCCACTATCCAAAAAACAAACAAACCCACAGGTGTTCAAATAATCTTTACAACGCAGATGTCCAAGAACAGTATTCTTATAGCCCACACGATCACATTCATGAAGGAGTCCATACAGCACATATTAACACAAAACCTTGCAGAAAGTGTCCAAGCCCAGATGCTCAAGCAAGGTATCCTGGAAGTCTATACATTCATATGTCCAATGTAGTATACACAGCTCATAAGTCTTTGAAGCATGTGTCCTCTTATACCTACTTAAAAAACTTCTAATGGTGCTCTGAACACAAGCATTCCTTTTCAGGAGCATCCGTCTATGTTCATCTAGCACACTATTTTGACAACCCCTCCCCCCCCAAAAAAAAAAAAAAAACCACAATAAAAGCCGACCACCCACTCCTATTCTAAAAAACTGTGTGTGTGTGTGTGTGAGAGAGAGAGAGAGAGAGAGAGAGAGAGAGAGAGAGAGAGAGAGAGATTGATTGATTGATTGATCTTTAATACCCAAGGATGAAGATTTTAGGCCAAAGCCTAGTCTTACAATCTGTCCTTGTCAAGTATACATTACTTCAGCACATATCATTCATACAGACAATTCAACATAGCAACATGATGAGAGATAGAGAGATAGAGAGAGCGTTGACTACCTTTGCATTTTCCTGGTGTTTCTTGTATTTGACATGCTTTTTGAGTGCCGTTATGCCAGAGCTATCCATCCTTGATGTCCTGCAAGCAGACGATGCACCGGGCAACGCCAGCAGCTGTGGTTTTGCGGCACCAAGTCAGAAATGTCGCCCTTTCCCATTTCGCCATCATTGTCCGGACCTCTTTCGTCCAGCCATCGCCAAGACCATTTGTTGGGGACAGAAGCATCGATGAGCGACGTGTCTTCATTCACAGCCACAAACGGCATCGTGCTCAAAGAAGAGAATGAAGTGCAGCAGATTCAGACTAGATCTAGGTCGACGGGATCGTTCCGACGTGAAGAAGATCGTTGCGACGCGAAGACGTGCGACGTGAACACGCTGTAGGCTATCGTGAAAAAGGTGCATATCGGAAGACAAGTTTTGCAACAACTTGGACGGCGCATGCGCGAGTTGTTCAAGAACGCAGCTTCAACACCGAAAACAAACCCAAAAAAGGAAATCGACCACAACGAACGCCGATGTCCGGATTTCCGGACAAACGACCAATACGAAATCCGGATTTCCGGATTTTCCGGACGGGTGGTTTTCACCCATGTAAGTGTAGAGTACAGCCCTGTCTTGCAGTCTCGGACCAGAATGGAAATCCATAATATCTTCATCCACATTCTCATCGATCAGCATAAATGAAAGTGTTAAATTCTTTGGCCGTTCATGCCCTGCTTTCATGGTGACTTCATTTTACCTCTTGAGGCAAAAATGTGAAAATCATTCCAAGTCCACAAAGAACGGATTGAAGCAACAGAGCCCACACAACCTCATAAAGGCTCTAGAGAACAACTTTAATCAGCCTCTCACAGATTCCAGTCAACCAATTGAGATGCTGTAGGACTGGGAGGACTGGCAGGCGGACATCCCGCCTATCATCTTTACAATCCCAGGCGTAACGGCCAAAGCACATCACACAGCAGAGGAACTCATCCCGGACTCTCAACACCTCTTACCCACCTACCAACCTGGGATAGAGCAAGGATGGCTACACGGATGGCTCAGCAGATGAGGCTGTGAAAGATAGTGAGTTTTCATCAAGTTCCTGGATGGCAGATCCTTAAGAAAGTCTGTGGCTACAGGCACATATTCCACTAACTACCGAGAATGAATCTGTACCCTTCTCTTTGCTGCCGAGAACCCCCAACAGTCTTTCTGAAGAGCTGTGAATCCATCCTTTAGAGCCTCCAGACACCAGAAAGAGCAGATAGTCGGAGCCATCAGAGAGGAAATTCAGTCTCTTCCAACAGAGAACTGCCGTATTCCTACAGTGGATCCCTCCTCACTGTGGCATTGAGAGAATGGAGCAGAAACGTCAAGACAGCAGCAGCAGGAACAGCAGGGCACCGTATGTCCTACAGAAACTAAAACACCTGAAAACAACTCGAAGTGGCGCACCACTGACATTGGACAGGATCCACCAACTTGACAGAGCAGCTCAAGTTACCATTTTCGGGGTTTGCGAACAGGACACTTTGGGGTCCTCCCCCATCTCTCACAAAGCCAGTGCCCTTGGGGCACATTTTTCCCAAATTTCCCACCTGAAACTTACTTTTCCCTGTTATTCCTTTAAACCTTTTGAAAACCAAGATGTGGCCCAGCCCTGTTGAGGCCCCGGGAAAAGCTGTGGGCCCTTTTAAAGGTTGCTCCCAGGGGCCCGGGAAGGGAAAAAAGATCCACATGTCAACTTTCCCAATCATTTTTTTAAAACTTTTATCACCCCATTTTGGGTTCATTTTCCACATTTTTATCCCCTAAAAACCCACATTTTTCAATACTCATCTTTTTGTTCCCCTAAAACCCCACATAGCAACTTTTCATCTTTTTTCGCCCGGCTTTATCTTTTTGTACACAATCCCCATTTTGTCATATCATCCCCCAAGGTAAAACGTTCATTTTGTTAAAAATCGGGGCTTAAAATGGTCAAATTCCAAAAATCAGGGGAAAAATTTTCGAAGGGGCGAAGCCACGAAGGCGTCCTGCAAGCGGGAAACGCCCGTTTGGGGGGGCGGGGGGAAAGCCCCCCCAGAAAATTTTAAAAAATCTAAAACAAAATCTGTAAACTCGGGCTCTTTCCCCTGAGCCCTTTTTTTGGGAAAAAAAAATTCCCCAAAAAAAAGTCAAGTTTTTAATGCAAAAAAAGGAACTCCATACAATTTTCAACCCACTGCAAAGACAAAAAAAAGGTCTTAAAAAATCAAAAACTAAAAATGATATTTAAATAAAACACATTTCATGTGAAAAAAACTTTAAAAAGCCCAAACAGTTATCAAACAAAAAAAAAGGGTTTTTTGGTGGAGACACATTTAAAAAATTAAAAACTCGCGTTTGGAATGGGGAACTAAGCAATCTGAGGGGGGCCTGGTTTCGGCCCCGCCTTTTAAACGACAACACAGCCAAGCTGCAAAAATTTTTTTCCCCTTCCCCCTTGCCTGCGGGGGAAAGCGCCCTTTTAATCTTTGGGAAAGGGGGTCGGAAGAAGCAAAAACAGGTGCTCTGCTTCTTCTTCTTGGTAAAATGGGCTTTAAATTTTCAATTACTTCTGTAAAAACGGATGTTTGATTTGCAAAAAGGGCCCATTGCTTGAAGCCGATTTTTCCTATTTTCAGCTTAAAGTGGTTTAAAGATGGGCCAAGCTGTGGGTCCTGCACCTTGAACAACGGGGGGGATCAAGGGCCTTTTCTTTTAAAGCAGTCTTTTTTTAAAGGCACTGTTTTACTGCAAACGTGTTTTTTTTCCCTGCTGACATCTATTTTTGGGGGGTCGAAGTTTTCTTTGACTTTGAGGCTGTATCGGGTAGTGACGTGCTTCGGGCCTTTTGTCCTGTCTGCTTTTTGATGAAAACTTATTTTCAGTGTTGATTTCCACGCATGGTTTTCTCCTTCTGTCAGCACCCAAAGTTTTGAAGCTTGAAACTTTTTTGGGGTCCTGGGGCTGTTAAAGATATCATCAACCCCCTTTCCCTTTTTTTTGTAGTTTTTTACTGAGACACCAAGGGACGTTCCCTTTTTTGACCTTTGAGCTTTTTGGGTTTCCTCCCTCCTCTCTTTTTTTCCTTTCCCTTTACGGCCAGCATCTTATTCCGGACAACCCGCCGAGGCACGGGTTCCTTCAGGAAACCTGTTTCTTGGAGTTTTGCACACTAAATTTCCCCTTTTTTTTTAAGGGCTCTTTTTCACAGTCTTGATGCTAAAAATTGTTTCGATGTCCATTTTTTGTTGAGAGTATCGATAAACCTCTCCCTTTACACTAAATGATTTTTTCCACAATGGGGCCTAAAAGGGCAACTTAATGCCCCCTTTGACAGCCCGTTTCAGCCCCAGGGTACTTTTCTTTCCCCCAAAACCTGTCCACCATTTTTTTCCACTCTTTCACCCTTTTCCCCTATCACGGGAAAATTAAAACAAATCATTTTGGAACCTTACACCCCCGCTGAAACCCATCTTCTTCCGACTGTGAGACCCAGGGGAGAAAGTAGAATTTTTCCCCAAGTTTTTTTTTCCCCTGTGGTTTTTCCCCCTTGTTTGGGGGTCGACACACAAACCCGAAAACACTTTTTTGTTCAAGGCTTTTCCCCAATCAGCATTTTTCCCACAAGAAACAAACCCCCCCTACCCAAGAAACAGGAGTTTTTTCTTGAGCTGATCCCTTTTTCCGCGGCCAAATTTTTGAGAACAAAATGCCCCAAAGGAAAAATTGAGACTCGGGTAAGATGGCTTTTTTGTCATCCGGTCAAGTTTCTTCAACTTCACGGGCCCCCCCCTGCAAGAATTTTGGGCCCAAACAAAGTCCCCCCCAAAAACCCCTTTCACACCTCCTTTTTGAGTGCAGTTCGTGCATCTTTGGGGTTCCCTTTCCCCTTTGAAAACACTTGAGGAATTTAAAAAAGAGAAAGGGGAGACATTGTTTTACAGTTTTCAGCTGGAGCAATGTATTGCCCCCATGAAAGAACAGTTTTTCCCGTTACCCATCTCTTTCTCTTTCGGGCCTTTATTGGTGGGAGTTTAAGGCCGACTTTGGCCTCCTTCTGAAATTTTTTTGAAGCGCTTTCGTTTTTTCACTTTCATTTCTTCACGCGAACACTTTCCCATGTAAACTTTTACAGCTTTTTTATCACTTTTTATCAAGAAAGAAGTAAAAAACCACAAGCATCATACAAACCCCCAACGTTTTCTGCCACTACTTCAAATAAACGCAGCCACGGGGTGGAACAAAAGCCCTCGGCGAGGTAGTGTGATCCCAAACCAAACAAATATTTGCAAAAGGCTGCGGGGATATGGAGCCCTCGGGTTCTGTGGGAATCTGCTTTGTTGTTCAATGTACTTTTTCCCAAGGGGGAGCAAAAGGCTTTGGGAACAATGTGTGCAAGATGGCAAATGTCCCCCTCAAAATCTAAGAATGGGGGCTTTACTTACCCCAAACAGAGTCTCCAACCCTGCCCCTTTTTTCCCCTCACACGCGCCCGGGAAACCCAAACATACAGAAAGCAAATTTGGGCCCTGGCAAATCCTTCCGTAAAGGGCTTTCCCCCAACTTTCAAAGAGTTTCTTACTGTGAACCTTTTTTTAAAAAAAAGGAGGTCAGATGATTAAAAGACAACTTTCTCTTTTTGGGTCTCAAAAATTTGGGTAACAACCCCTGTTTAAAACTTTTTCATAAATTCGAATTCCCTTGCTCCTTTCCCTGTTTTTGAGAAAAAAAAAACATCTTAATTTTGCAAGGGTCTTTTTTGAAAAAAAAAGCAACTCCCCAAACCCTTTAAATTTATATTTATGCGTTTATTGGAGGCTTGGGCCCTGTTTTTCCAAGCTTTCACATCCTGCAAACCCGGCTTTAGTCAATCCACTTTTGGCACCACTAGGGCCCGGGTTTTTTTTCTGCCACGAAACTGATGACCGGGGGAAAAGAATAAAAAACAGTTTTGTTTTAAAAAAGTGTATTTTTGCATGTTTGGGTTTAACATATAATTATACCTTTTAAAATATTTTTTGACATAAAACCACTTGACTTGACAGCTTTTTTGGGGTTTAAATTAAAGTAAAAAACAAACAAACCCCCCCCTAAAAATGGATTTTTCTAGATATAACAGCAAAATTACATGCAACATAAATTGTTGGGGGCCAAATGTTTTGTAGCATCACAATTTTAAAGAACAGGGCCCTTTCCCGTCATTCAAAAACCCTAAAAAAGAAATAAAAACAGAAGTGTTGTCGATCAAAACATAATTTAATTAAAAAATTTTAAAGCCCAAACTTTATAGTTACTTCTTTACCCCTGGGTTTGGCATTCTGTGCCCCTGTCTTCAAGAGCACAAGCGGGGTTGGTTTGAGTAAGGGGAGGATCCACTGGCTTTTTTTTGGGAAACAACGGAAAGGGCTCCCCTAATTTCAGCCTTTTTCGGAAAAAGATTTTTCCCAAAAAAAAATTGCAGAAACCCGTCTAACCCCCAGAAAATAAAAAAAAAGTATTCAAAAAAAGTTTCAAAATTAAAAGTATTCCAAAGACAAAAAGTGTAAATTTTTTGACCTAGTACTAAAATGCCCCCTTTGGGCCCCGGGTTTTTATAGTGATTATGAATGAACTTGTACTTTTCCCTTGGGGAACACAACTTCACTTCCAGGGGTTATTGGGTAAGGAGAAAAATTAAAAAGAAAAAACAATAAAAAGTGTTTTCCCCCGTATCGGGGCAACAAAGCGCAAACCCTGGATACTATCATGGCACTGACTGTTTTCTGTTCACCCATCAATTGGGACTGTGCTGAACCAAAACCACTCACCCCCTTTAAAAACCCCCTTTTGACCTTACCTTTCCAAACCAAAGTGTAAAAGCAAGGAATTTTAATAGTGTCCCCAAAAGGGGGGAAGGGGGCAGGGAAAACTGATAAACAAAATAGAGACACTAAAGAATGTCAGTGGAAGACTATAAACCCCAGGGGTGGGGGGTTTTTCCCCCCCCCCCCCTTCAACCCCCCTCTTTTTTTCTGGGGGGTTTTTGAGAAATTAAACCCAAGTGGGTTTTGAGAAAAGATTTTCTCCCCCCCTTCCCAACCCCCCCCCCACCCCCTTTGTTGTCTGTCCCGCCTGAAACCCCAAGAAAATCATGTCCTGTGTGTGTTAAGGAGGGGGGGAGGGAAGGAAGAAGACCCGACAACCTTTGGCGGAGAAGGTAGGGCAAACGGAAAAGGGGCCCGGGGGGAGGAGGAGGGGGGGGGGAGGGAGGCAAAATCTACATAAACAAAAAGAAACAAGCCTTTTGGGGAAAGAAAGGGGGATGTTTAACGATTTATTTTCATTCTGCCCCCAGGTCTGAAGGGAAGGGAATGATGTCATCAAAAAAGGCCCTTCAAACCCCGTTTACCTTTCCAAAAGGATGTGGACTTTTTACTTGTCAAAACCCTTATCCCCTTTCACGGGGGAGGCTAACTGCATGAAACCTGATTTTTTGTGTTGTGGGGTTTTTTTGTGTGTGTGTGTGTGTGTGGGGGATTAAGAAAGAAAAACAGTGGATCTAAAGACAGGGAGGGGTTGAGAGAGAGAAGAGAGAGGGGGGGGGGGTTGATCAAAACAGAACACTTCACTGTAATCACAAAAAGCCTTTGGGAAAAGTCCCAAAATTTTCGTGTTGAAAATGCAAGTAAGTTTGGCCCGTTTCGTTTTTAAAACGAATGGGTTTCCCAAAGGGCCAAAGAATAGATCTATTGACCAAAAAACCAAGTTAAAAACATGGCAAAAAAACAACAATCTTCAATTCACAGAACCGTACAGACGTAACAGTATTTAGGGGACCCCCCCCCCCCCCCCCCCCCCCCCAACAAACAAACAAACAAAAAAAAATCTTGACAAATAAAAGTAAAATAAAAATTAACACGGAGAACTTTCATACAAAATTCAAGGGAGATCCGGAAAAAGGAAAGAATCAAATTTCCCGACAGTATGCTCTTTATTCCGTTTGTTAATGTTATGTCCCTTGAATTTCGTATGATCTTTTCCATGATTTCCAAATTATATACAAGTTTGCAAATCTTACCTGGAAGTCCAGAAGTGCCTGCACAGCACACAGCGATCGCGGTGCCCTCTTTGTGACAAGACTCTTTCAGTGCGACGACCCCGCGGAAAGTGAGACGATGTCTGTGGTGCACAGTACACACTTGCACTGCTGGCACGTCAACCTTCGAATATGTTGACCGATCGCTCCAATTCATCGGGATCTGCCCTCACTTTCACGGACTTTAAAGTCCACTCCCACTCCTTTTTTTTTGATCCCGCTTTCGTCAAACTTCTCTCCAGTTCGATGATTCTACAGCCCGCCATCTTGATAGATTAGGCGCCTAAAGCTACCGGTGCGAAATGGCTGTTTGCGACTTTGAACCGAATACGAAATCAGAACCATATGCGAATGCGACGCGTTTGGGGCGTTTTAGATCGGGTTTCCTTTTCCCCCCCCGAGGAAATCGATTTTTTTTTCCCCGAGGGTTTTTGGCTTCCCGAGGAATTTCTCGGATCCGAGGAGGATTTTAAGCCCTGTTATATCCATATCATCGTCCACATCACATTGTTTGTCTCCATTTCATCATCCCATTCATCGTGTATCCCCTACGACCAACTTAAACAACATTCATCAAGGATTTTGGTATCCATCTGCAAATCATTTGTCGGCATAAAATGACTGGAAACTGAATTGGGGATTAGGTTGCTAAAAATATAGCAAAGTTTTGCTGCAGTATTTACTGTAAACCCACCTTGTTAGCGCCCCCCCCCACCCCCCCCCCCCCCCCCCCGGTACTGCTGTCTGGACCAAAGACTTTCCCCTAACCATTGTTTTCTCTGGCTAAGAATTACTCAACACTGTATATTATTCTGCCCAAATCTCCCTTTGAAAGATGTTACCTCTTCTAGTGATTTTAAAAGCTGGTATTCTCTACCTCGAGGATGTCAGTGTTTTGTCTGGTTGTACCGATTCCACTCTGTAAAACGCCATTCCAGGTGTAAGGAAGAAAAATTAGCAGAGAGATGATGGCCTTTACAGTGGGAAGATTATTCTTTTGCCTTGATGTTGTTCCGACATGCTGAAGACTAACTGGACTCCTGTGTGTACAATGGTCAAGTGAGGTGTGTTCAGGTTAGAGTGCTGTTGTAGGTCTGGGACTGCAAAGGGCAAAAACAATTGAGAGAAGGGAAACAAAAGCAATTGAGAGAAGGGAAAAAAAATCCAAACGGTGATGTAGCAAATTTTATTCCATCCAATTTCCACATGGTAGCAAACAACGCAGTTGAATAAATTTTTTTTTTCACGGTAAAGCATTGAAAAGAACATTACAATTGAGATCATGTCTTCTAGGACAATGGGTACTGCACAGATCCATTAGTGTCTTGTATTGTGGTCGTGTCCCCCCCCCCCCCCCCCCCCCCCGTAATGTAGCAGACGATTTTATTCCCATCATGTTTTGGGTATGCAGGAAGCAGCGGCGGCCATGTTTTATGTTGTTGACACATTGTATGCTGATGGACAATCCAACTCTCAGGAAAGATTATAAGTATTTGAGGAAGTCTAAAGTGTTAGCATGGACTCTGATGAGTGCAAGAGTGAAGAAAGGTGATATAATAACCCCCCCCCCCCCCCTCATGTCTTACTTCAGGTGTACCCGATTGAGCCCCCCCCCCCCCCCCTGTAAAAAGTATTTCAAGACAATAGTTTAGCATGGGAGGAACATCCAAAATGGTGATGGGCGACGGATCGCTTACCCTGAAATATTTTTTAAAAACGATACCCTGAATTGTCTGTCCTTAATGACCATAAAATGAAACATTGCTCACAAAAATATCTACAAGCACCTAGAGAAAATGACAAATCACATGCTTCAACTAGAATAATTGCTACCGGGTGTTGTGGAAAAACATTCCCACACTATCACAAGCTCTGAATATGTAATCAGCTTGGCTAAATGGCACAACCTCAGAAATGAATATGACATTGTGCTCTTCCAATTTGTGCCCCCAAGAAAGGAAAAAAAAAATCCAGCTCATTATCACAGCTTATTCTTTCAATAGCCTTTCTCTGAAGCAGAATGGCTTCCCTGCTGCACAATATGCAAGAGTGGTTCCCCTCCTAACAGCAGCTGCAGGGGTTACAGCAGACGGGGCAGGTTACGCTTTCAGGATTACTGTGGTCCTCTACGCCGCGGGCAAACAGCCTGATCAATTGGCAGTGTACTCTGCAACACGGAGAGAGACAAATGGGTAAGGCTAACTCAGCTCGCCCCACGGTAAAAGGAGAAGATTCAGAGGTTCCTTCTCAACAGAACAATGAACACTTATCAGGCAGTGACCTTCTAATGATGCACTATCCTACCAAACCCAACACTGAACAATGAGCCCCTAGTGATGCCCCATCCCTTAACCCACTCAACACTGACCCGCTAGTGATGCCCCGACCCACTCCCAACCCCGACCCACTCCCAACACTGAACAATAACCCCTAGTGATGCCTCGTCCTAGTTAACCCAGTCCAAACAATGACCCCCCTACTGATGGCCTAGTCTACCTACCCTCTCCAAACAATTACTCTCAACTGATGCCCTGTTGTACCTAACCCTCTCCCAACAATTGCTCCCTACCGATGCCCTTCAAACAACAACTCACTAGCGATTCCTTATCCTCCTAACCCACTCCTTACATAGAACAATGACCCCTTCAGCGATGTCTTTTACTAATCTAACCCACTCCCAACACGAACAATGACCCCTCAGTGATGTCCTATCCAATCTAACCACTCCATCACAGAACAATGACCCCTCCAGTGATGTCCTATCCAATCTAACCACTCCCAACACAAACAATGACCCCTCCAGTGATGTCCTATCCAATCTAACCCACTCCCAACACGAACAGTGCCCCTCCAGTGATGTCCTATCCAATCTAACCACTCCCAACACAGAACATGACCCCTCCTGATGTCCTATCCAATCTAACCCACTCCTAACACAGAACAATGACCCCTCCAGTGATGTCCTATCCAATCTAACCCACTCCCAACACAGAACAATGACTCCCTAGTGATGTCCTATCCAATCTAACCCACTCCCAACACAGAACAGGGACTCCCTAGTGATGTCCTATCCAATCTAACCCACTCCCAACACAGAACAATGACCCCTCCAGTGATGTCCTATCCAACCCAACCCACTCCCAACACAGAACAATGACCCCTCCAGTGATGTCCTATCCAATCTAACCCACTCCCAACACAAAACAATGACCCCTCCAGTGATGTCCTATCCAATCTAACCCACTCCCAACATGGAACAATGACCCCTCCAGCGATGTCCTATCCAATCTAACCCACTCCCAACACAGAACAATGACCCCTCCAGCGATGTCCTATCCAATCTAACCCACTCCCAACGCAGAACAATGACTCCCTAGTGATGTCCTGTTCTACCTAACCCACTCCCAACACATAACAATGACTCCCTAGTGATGTCCCGTTCTACCTAACCCACTCCCCTCGCCCATCACTCACTGTATGTGAAGGTTAGGGTGTTCCAGGACCTCTCCATCACAGTTCCACACACTGTTGTGCGAGCTGCTGTGCCTCAGCCCCTTCTGACTGCCACTACAGGACGACAGCGACTTCTGGCTGCTGCTGCTGGCTGAGGCATTGGCCGAGGCATTGGCCAAGGGCTCCACAGCCACCTGAGTCCCTGCCTCCTCTGCCTCCTCCACACTGTGGGCAGACTGGAACTGGAACTCCCGGACTCGGACCACCTGGACGAAGCTGAAGTCGAACTGGAAGAGAGGGAAAAGATTCAGATATCAGAGATCATCCTACTCCTTGAAATGGCATCAAGCAATTTCAGCTGTGTACATTCTCACAGAACAGGCATATCTTTAACCAAATCCTTCCCTTATCTCTCCAGCAGGATCCCCCACACCCCCATCTACGTGCATTGAATCTTTATTTTAAACGTGAAAACTTGACTTTCATGACTGCATGACTGCAAAGAAAGTATGGTACGCTTGCCTCATGTCTTGCCCTACCTGCTATGCAAGCAGCATTGTTCCTTTTATTATTCATCCCCCCCCCCCCCCCCCCCCCCCCCCTCTACACTGCACCCCAAACTGACTCCATAAAACCACTATTTTTCACCACCTGAAATACTTCAGGGTTCATACAGATTTCCTAAAAATAAATTCAAGGACTACTTCCTTGCATGATTATTTTAAGAAATCCTGACACAAATCATTCATTGTCTTAGTGTCTAGGACTTTAGTGCATATGCAGCAAAAGGCCTTTTTTTTTGTCTCCACCTGGGTCTGCCTGCAAACCATTCTTGCACTCTTCTTTTCCAGGCAAAAGATGTTACAAGAAACACTTTCCCAGCATTACGGCTTCTCAATTCGAAGATGGTGGATCATTTTATCACGCGTGCTTGTGCCATGAAGGCCAGTAACTCTGGTGTTTTGACTTATAGCAGGCCACCTATCGGCGATATTATTGGTCAATTGTTTTTTTTCAATAGACTCGAGAGTTTACACAAACTTTATTCAAAATCATTGACAGTCACAAAATTCAAGCACTTTTCAAGGCCTTGAAAAGGGGGCCCCAAAATTACGGACCGTTGTGAACTCTGTATCTATTCCAGGTCTTCAGGAAGCAACCCAAGAAATGCCGATCATTAAAAAGAACAATGATGATGATGCAACCCAGACCCACTGTATTCAGTCCTTACCTTTTTGCAACAAAGTGCCACCCTTGTAACGCTTTCCTATCGCACAATGAGGAACAAAGGCATAACAAGTCATTATGCAACATAAGAAGAGAACTTGTAAGCCGACTATGTCCGCAACACTTTTTAAGTATTCTTGTTAATTTGCATTTGTTCACACCTTGGAGAAGTAGGTTGTCTTATATAAGTCAGTCATTTCACGTTTGTGCTGCAAAGCTGAATACTCGCTCATTTTCATATTGAAAAACTCAATGCTCTTACACAAGTTCATTCCATGTTTATACTGAACTATCTGCTCCTCCATGTATTCCCCATCTGTACCGTAGAACTCGACGATATGCCATCAAGCCCCATGTACATTTTATTCTTAATTTTAAAGATGTGAAAATTTCTGTCCCTGTAAGAAGAGTGGAGAAATCCTGATGGAACATGGAGGTCTCGAAAATAAAACTGAAACAAAGACTGGACATTGGACGTTTTGTCAATTCTCTTTGTGCAACAGGAAAACAAAGCAGTTCTTTCCACAGGTCTACAGGATCAAGCGTTGTGAACTATCACAGCTGAAAGCAGGACGACTTGCAGCAGTAAGATGAAAGAACAGCATGGCATCATGCACAGCCACTCACCTGGTCCTTCTGGCGGTCAGGGATGCTGACAAGATGTCGCAGGTAATTGATCCGTGAGCAGTCGGAAACCATGATCAGGTCAAGGCAACCGTCCCCGAGGTGAGTGTAGGGCGACATTCCCAGAGGGCTTAGAGCGCAGCGACAACTCACACTGACGGCATTGATGGCGATGAACTTTCCCTTCACTCTCTGCCACATCTCGGAGTTGCATTGATCCCCTGAAAACAGTATGGTGTGCATGTCTAGTATATCTACATCAGAATGCATGCTATCCTTACACCACCTTACACAGGAACTCGGAATACATTCTGTGCATTCTGGATGGCATTCATCCCTCAGCCGTACAGTTTCAGTGTTAGTAGAGCCCACCTTACCAGGGCCATCACCACTAGTAAAAAAAAAAAAATCCTGCATGAAAAGAGGGATTTGAGGGG
Organism: Conus ventricosus; assembly: GCA_018398815.1. Classification (NCBI taxonomy): domain Eukaryota; kingdom Metazoa; phylum Mollusca; class Gastropoda; order Neogastropoda; family Conidae; genus Conus; species Conus ventricosus. The sequence continues at coordinate 23,113,383 of CM031604.1, forward strand.
GGTGGGAGGAATCTCAACAACACAGCCTTCCTAAAAACTACTTACAATCCCCCAAATCTGAGGGGTTTGAGAGTAGGTTGGTGGGAGGAATCATGATAACACAGCTTTCTTAAAAACCACTGACAACAATCCCCATTATCTGAGGGTTTGAGAGTAGGCTGGTGGGAGGAATCATAACGCAGCCTTCCTAAAAACTACTTACAACAATCCCCATAATCTGAGCTACACTATCAACATCTTTATGGCAGATACAACTCGGCTGTGTCGACGACAGTGCCATCGATTTTACTTGCTTAATTCCCCCAGGCAAATAGAAATGCTCTACTGACCAGCAGCCACTGCAGCATGGATAGCAGGTACTTACCCTGCCCAGTATGCACAGTGTCAATACCCAGTCACCAGATCCATATATTGTGAATTGGAACAAGAGAAAAAAAAGGACTTTTCAGAATAAAAACAAGTCCTAAGTGAGGTTAGGAACAGTAACAGTATATAACGAACAAACAGGGTTACTCTTGCACCCGTAATTTCATAATAACATGCCCCTAACTCCAAACAAATGTTGCTTATGACATCAAACTGCTTTGTTGAAATGCCAATGCAGAGCACACAAAACATACAAGGAGACATCCCTGAGAAAGGTGGTTCCACGCTCTCCTATAAACTCTGTACCTGGCACATATACACACCAATTATTGGAGAAATGTACACAGATTAACCTAGCACATATACGCAACAATTATTGGAGAAATGTACACAGATTATCATTAACTCAAGACACAGACAAACACAGACAATACAGGTAACCTTGGTTTGATTGGTATTTAAAAAATTCTTAAACCGTGCCAGTCTTGAATAGATGGGCTTGCAATTACCTTATCATTAGGAGCAAGAGTTACCCCACTTGTTCATTACTTACCGTTTCCAGAATAAAGACAACTAAATGTGCCACACACACACAAAAGCTATGTGCACAGTTATTAAACATGCATACACACATGCTGTCACCCCTAGAAAAGAAGAAATTGTTAGTGCAGAGGGCAGGCATTCCATCAATACTGAATGACACTCCCCAGAGTTTCCATTGGGACATGACGGGCAAAATTTTGGGTAAACAAAAAGGCCATGCATGACATGCACAAACCACTATCTCCAATCAAGATGTGCAGAAATGTTGATGTTTCATCTCTTCCCAGCGCTCGACACATCAACGAAATGGGAATAAATGTAAACAACTTTACAGCACATTTTCCTTCAAACATCATATAGGATGGAATGAAGTGAAGAATGCTCTTTTGCCCGTTGTTCAGCTATGCGAATATTTGGACGACCAAAACCCGGTTTGCTCTATCACCTGACACTGATGTTAACTGTTTTAGTGGTACATATGGTTGATATAGGTCTTGTTTGTCCACTGTGTTTTACAGTTTGTCCAACATCCAAAACTTGATTTAAAACATGTTACTGAAAGCATTAATTTTGAAGTCACGCACAAACCCAACCCAATCTCTCTCTCACTCCCCCACTCCCTCCCTCCCTCTCTTTTTCTCTCTCTCTCTCATACTTTTTTTCTAGCTTTATATTTAATTCACTTATGATTATGATTTCTTTTGTGTATTTGTTGTCATTTTGTTTAAAGCAATTAAAAAAAAGTTTAAAAAAAAAAACTGTTTTAGTAGTACATGTACAGAGTAACCACAATAGACAACATGAAGGGATACATTCAATGGATAGCAAGCAAATCTGAACAATACAAATGGATACTGAAGAGGGTTTACTCCTTGCTTGATCTTTTAACCTTTCCAGTTTAACCATTTTATCGTGAGCTGCTGCCATTCTTTTTTCAGCAACATTTCATATATGAAAGCTAATAGCAATCCACTCGATTGCAAGGTCACAGTGGATCTATCCTCACAAAAATCATGCACACATATACATTATCTATAACAATGGATACTGGGCTCTATACCTTGCAGACTACACTCTGGCAGATGTTAAAACGTAAAATATAAATATAAAAACACAACAGTCTATAGATGTCCTGAGACTTGTGTACATTTTTCAACAAATTTTCCTGGACACACCAGCTTTTTAAAGTCAGGTACAGTGATAAAAACTTCACGCCAAGCAAAATGGCCTATCAAGTAAGGTGAATTTCAATTGGGAAAAACAGGTAAAATCAGACCAGAGGATAATCACTGTATGCAGGGCAGAGTACACAAACAAAACCAGACTCGTGTGCATGTGCACACACACACACACAAAAGCAGATACAAACATACTGTCATCCTTATACACATAAAGAGGAAGACAGCTAGCGAGAGAAAGGTGCAGATCAGGAGATGGAAAGGGGGGGGGGGGGGGGAGCACGAGGTATCAATCATTTACCACTGTATCCTAACTTGAAGCTAGTATTTTTAAACATTTGCTGAAAATGATATACAAGTCTTGAAGACCTGAAAAGATGCAAAACTACTCTACAATCCAGGTTTAAGCAAACACATAAAAAAAAGAATGCTCTCATTGTGACCTGTGCCAAATTAAATTTACCTTCCTCACTTACACCGCCTCCAAGATCTGAAACAATTTGTACACATACAAATTAAATGTGCCCCATACACGAACACACAATAAATGTAACACCAACACACAAATAACAAATGGCACTATCATTGAAACACATACACACATGCAACTATATACACTGTATTAACGAACACAGCACAATTTGACACAACAGAAGTCGAGCTGTGGCCAACTGGGAAATCTGACCTCATAAAAACTGCCAACTGCAAGCATGTGTAAAGTTTCCTTCAGTCATTCCACAAGATTATTTTCTAGTTTGTACACATTTTCACTTGAACAGATTTGTCCAAACTATTGTGACTTTTCACAAAGCTTATCACCACCAACTGTACTCCGTAATTCATGTCGAGTGTCCAAACATGCTCATCATCATCTCTCCTTGCAAGCTCGGTTCCACATGCCCACACAGACCCAGAGTAGAAAATACTGGATCATCTTGAGTTAGGAGAGGGCATGGAGAAAAAAGGGAAGACACTGAAGAAACAAAGTATCCACACATATACCTGCCATCCCTCCCGTCTCCCAACGCACACACACTGTTGATTGACTTGGGACAGAGGGGCAAGTCACAGAGAGGGTGGAGCATCTCCTGCTACAGACGGAGAGCGAGTTTAAAAAAAAAAGAAAAAAAGGTTGGACAGCAAGGCTACTCCACATGTGGAGTGTGGCGTAGTCCCTCGGATAACCGATCCATTGCTTCTACATAGCTATAATAATAGATGCATGATAAATACCAACGTGCAAGGCAGCAAAGGTTGCTGTAGGCTTTTATGAACCTTGGTGTTTAAATTTTAACTGATGACAGCATCATACACACACACAGGGTCTACACAGAACACAATTGTTGGTGTTTCACTTTGACCCTCCCCACTGCCACTATCCATTACACTATACAACTGCTGCCTGACATCTCACAGTATCACCTTCAGAAAGTAAAGGGTTGACATTTTGCCAGCCAGACCATGGTGTCAGCCAGGACCCTGACCTAAATGATGGAAGTCATCCAACAATCTTCCGGGTCACTGGACAATTTTCATTAAAAAATGTGACAATACACTAAACCATCATATAAAATAGTTTTTAAAATACTGCCTCTTCATGCTCTGTTTTCACAGTGATCTTGACAGCCGTTTCCCTATCACCAATCAAACCAAAGGAATGTTTACCTTTGATGTCAACAAATTCACAAGGTAGAGTGGGGTGGGGGTGGGGAAAGGTGGAAGGAAGAAAGAGTAGCACTTCCGTTTTATTCTGTACTTATCCCTATGTTGATCCAGAAGCTAAAACATGACAGGGAAAAGCAGCATGCGCAAACCGTAGATGGAGCAAGTTTGGGATGACGGACGATACCTGAAGCTTCTCTGCGCCGTTTCGCATATCAGATTCACCCAGTAGGCGTTCTTCCCTCTACTGTCTCTGCACGCTTCTGTCAAGGCTCTGCCAAGGTACTGAATCTCTACCGCTCAATCCAATAACTGGAACAAGATCTGTATTCATCCAACATGTTTTAGAGCCACTAGTGTGCTGGCAAGTATTACTCTCCACCTAGCTTACATGGACAGTGTTTTTTGTAACAAGCATATGTACAGAGACAAACAAGCCAGCAACTTGCTACCGACACATGCTGTCGGATAGTTGTGTCCCTTGGCATGCTGAACAACCCAGGTTTCACAGGGCAAGGCCGACAGGTTTTCCCACAGAACTGGAACCCAATAAACTCTACAGGTCAAAGTATGAAGAACCTGATGACTTCCTGACAGCCTCACACATGCAAAGGTATCGTGACAATTTAGTATACCAGGTCCCTTGACTTCCAGTGCACCTTGAAGACCCTGAACAGCTCTTTCATACTTTTGTTTCTTCATCCACAGATGGCAGTATTCCCCGCCAAGTTTGCAGTGGCATGAATCCCCTTCTGCAGCAGGGCCTGACAACAATGGAGGATCTAGCTGCAAAGTTTGCAGTGGCATGAATCCACTTCTGCAGCAGGGCCTGACAAACAATGGAGGATCTAGCTGCAAAGTTTGCAGTGGCATGAATCCACTTCTGCAGCAGGGCCTGACAATGGAGGATCTAGCTGCAAAGTTTGCAGTGGCATGAATCCACTTCTGCAGCAGGGCCTGACAACAATGGAGGATCTAGCTGCAAAGTTTGCAGTGGCATGAATCCACTTCTGCAGCAGGGCCTGACAACAATGGAGGATCTAGCTGCAAAGTTTGCAGTGGCATGAATCCCCTTCTGCAGCAGGGCCTGACAACAATGGAGGATCTAGCTGCAAAGTTTGCAGTGGCATGAATCCACTTCTGCAGCAGGGCCGACAACAATGGAGGGTCTAGCTGCAAAGTTTGCAGTGGCATGAATCCACTTCTGCAGCAGGGCCTGACAACAATGGAGGATCTAGCTGCCAAGTGAGGTGACTGCAGGTGGAAATCTAAACAAGTTTTTAAAGTATTTTAAGGATTCCACTAAATAACACAAACGAATCACAAGACAAAACACGATGCTCATCTTGCACTTAAGCTGATGAAGGCGAGTGACTGCTCGTTGATCTTCGTTGTCCTGACCACTATGCATCTTGTTTGAAGAAGACTTAAGGTCGAAACGCATTGCGTTTTGTCTTGCGATTTGTTTGTCTGTTATTTGGCAGAGTCCTTAAAATACTTTTAAAATGTATTTAACAATGGAGGAATTGTGTATAAATGATACAGGGCCAAGTCCTGGAGCACCCAGCCACAATGGACAGAACTGGGGCGTCCACTCTTCATCAGAGCTGCCAAGACCTCAAAAGCACAAAGTGTAGCATTTTAAGTGTAGCATTTAAAGTGTAGCATTTCGAATACAAGTGTAGCTCTCCTATGGAGGTATCACAGGTCAAGTTCGGTAGCACTTTCAGTCATTTCACTCTGTACATGACACGACAGACTAAGAGAACTGATATATTGTTAGTTATTGCATGTTGTTGACTTGACCTATGAAAGTCAGGATGGCCAACAACATACAAGTCAAGAAGGGGGGAAAACAAATCACCATTGTATTTAGCCATTTTTTTCTTCTTTTTCCTTCCTTCATTGCTGAACTCGGCCATTTCTTTGACAAAATAAGATCTACATTGTCTCGGTGTCATTAAAGTCACTACAAAGCCTGTGAAGTGTTTTTCGTTTGTTTTTCTTTTGCTTAGCATTTCTTTATGAGGTGTAGCAGCACAGCACCGTCAAAGAAGTCGCCATATACTATGCGAAAGGCCTGGCAGCTCTGAACAACCCAATCCCCCTCCTCCCAACCTAACCAAGTGATTTTACGCTCTGCTCATGTCTCCCACCAAACCATCGGGGGAAGACAAGATGGTCGACTCACCAAATGTAGGAACATGGCATCATGTGTCTGTGCTTTGTGGTTATTCTCCGCTTCCCTCCCTGCTCGCTGACACACCACACACCTGAACACATACACAACAGGCACTTGGCTTCCTCACCACCTCTTAAGTACAGCTTCAGAGTATATATGTAATCAAACATCAGAAAAAAGAATGCTGTACATATTCTTTTTCCAGAAATAACATGACTCATCACCGTTAATAGCAATTCCTCCTGCAATGTATGATCAACTGTACAGTGTGTTATTAAAGCTGTACCAGCAAAAAACAAAACAAAAAAATCAGAAAGCCAAGAACATGTACTCTTGGCCCACTATCACCATGTGGGTTCTTATGCCAATCAATGAGGGTCAATCTAGAAATTCTGTCAACAACGTGAAAATGAGCAGGCTGCTACTTTTCGCTTTCAACCTTGAACTAACAGAAGCTACTATGCACCAGTACAGAGCCAGCCAGCCAAAAAAAATAAAATATAAAACAAATTGATAAAAAAAAAGGGAAATACTGCTGTAACAAAATAACCAAAAAAGAAATGGTCTTCTAAACCTACCCTGTGTAACATATCTTCCCATCCTGAGGGTGCCCGCTGTTCTTCTCCGCAGGGAGAAAACACACCTCTCCTTCGTACGATTTGTTGACCACAAACTTTTTGAAACCTGCCATCACACAAATCAAACCTTTAACTTGAAAAGATCTGTATGGAGTAAAGTCATTCATTAAGGGAAAAAAAAACCAGCAGCAGCTGAAGATGCACACAAAAGATCCGACACATTACTCATATAGTGTACTAATTCATGCTTTTTCCTGCATCCTTAGCTTTTCTCAGTTGCTTTCCCTTCTGTCATTATGTGCTTATTTCTACATGAAGTCATCTCCAAAATTCACCTTTCAAAACCCCCCAAAGCCTCTATAGATATTAAGTGAACGACACTGAAAAATGTTCTTGTCACTTAAAATCAGGACTGCTGTTACTGGCAAGGTTTTAATTCCCTGGCCACAATTTTCTTTGTCAGTCACAATGAACCCCCATATCTTCATGGAAAAGTAAAAAGGCATGAGGTCAGACCAGACAAAAAAAGTTAGAACCAGATTGCCCTCACCACTCCAGTTGTATCGTTTTGGTCCCATCCACCGCAGCCTCTCACTATCTGCCAGCAGGTCGCCATAGTAACCATAACTGGTCATGGTGACCGAGTACTTGACGAAGCCTTCCTCTTTGTATAGTGCGTTCACATCTACTCCTATAGTACAACCTGAAATCATGACCATCGTCTCCATCATCATATAGCAGCTGATCAAATTTTTACATCTGTACAGAGTGTTCCCAGACTACAACCTGAAATCATTTCAGGATCACTGTTGTTATGATGACCAACAATTTGACTATCATCTTATTTGAATAGTGCCTTCACATCTACTCACTGGAAACAAACTGACATCCTCCTCCTCCACACCACTGCATAAGAATAAAAATTAACCAATAAATGTAAAGAATACAGGGAAGAAAAACAAAAATACAGGGAAGAAAAAACAAACATGCACATTAGAAAGGCCCTCTATGAGCACAGGCCTCCTCCAAGGAGAAACAAATCTCTGATCTCCCCTTTGAATCTCCACAGGAATATCAGCCTGCGTACGTGAAAGAAGAACCCCAATAAGGAAGTAATATTTAGTGTGGACTGACAGAATTATTTTCCATGTTCTTTGTTACAGTTGCTATGAACTGAAATAATTACTGTCCATCTTTTTTTCTCAGAAGTACATGAAAAAAGATTGAAATGTCAACACGAGTGTCGCTACGACGTTTGAATGTTCTATGGAAATATGTAACTTCATGCATAGTTATTCTGCCAACAGACCAACCAACCGAGGGATGCAGGGTGAAAACATGATCACCTTGCAAGAGGTAAAAACGCCAGCTAGAACTGGCTGTAAGACAACAAAAAAAGGTCAAAACTTTCTGGAACAAAGGTCGATGAAACAGTCCCCAATTTCAGAAAAATAATGGACTACAATGAAAAAAAAAGTCAGAACCAGAGTGACAAAAGATAATCCCACAAAGATGTCACTCAAGCCATGTTGTGTGTTACCCAACCACCCACCGATGCCACATCAGGGCTGTACCCTGTGAACTTTGGAGCTACACACTTGATGATGCAAAGACTACAATTACAAATTATGCAAAGACTACAATTACAAATTATGCAAAGACTACAATCACAAATTAAGACACATCACATGCGATCAATAACAAGAGAAAACCTGAGATGATCTGGAAACCAAATTATATATGAGGGTAATAGATAACTAGTCCTAGCCCCAGGTAGGATCAACATAACACATTTCACTGAAAAATTGCAGTGCAGTGCAGTCCCGTTCAAATCAATTTGAAGTAGTACTTGTCAAGCACTTACATCCAGAAAACTTCTAAATGCATGCATTCCAAATGATACAGCCAGATGATAAAAACAGCAACAATCTGAACACACACACCATGCCTGACCATTCCAAAAATAATGAACAGAACAGAAGAGTGATGGCTAAGGGTTGGAATACTTCTGTCAGCTTGGAAAGAAATAACAGGGGAGAATCACCGCTTCACTGCAGTGGGTATCTCAAGGGCAGAATTCTGGGTCCGACAGCCTCATTCTGTGAAGCAGAACGTACAATATTATCCCACCATCCCAGCAAAGAAGTGGATTGGTCCAATGAATCTGATGAAATCGCATCTCATGAGACCAGCCCTTTCTCACACAGTAACGTACGCAGACAATGCCCACTGCCCCACCTCGTCTCCCTCATCTCACTCACCTAGAATGATCTGCAACACGGAAGTCTGGGGGTCATTGGTGCCTGTGGTGGAGCACACCACAGAATCGGTGGACCCTAAAACATGACACCAGTTTATGTAGTAATGGCAGCAAGCTCCAAGACTTCATTTCTAATGATAGGAATTTACTTATTTTTGACCACTTATGTATGCAGAGCTGCGAAGTCATCAAAGAAACAAAGTACAGCATTTTGACATTTTAAGTATAGCATCCAAATTTAAGTGAAGTACTTATTATATACAACGCATTAAGCAGACTCGATAACTCTTTCAAAACTTGGCTTCACTCCAGGCATGATGGTGGACTAAAAACAAGGAAATCTCACTAGTTATGTGGTTTTGACTTGACCTATAAAGAAATGCCAGGCAAAAACCATGATTATCTTTCATGATTTTTCTCCTGCTTTTTCTTCCTCTTCTTACTGAACTTACATGAAACAAGTCTTCAGTCTAAAGATCTACAGTGACTTGGTTCTGATTATGCCACAAGCAAATCTGTGAAGGTGTTGATTCTGTCTGTTTGTTCTCAATTTCATGTTTGTGTAGCTTTTCAGCAGAGTAGCCATGTCAACAAAATTAAAGCATGCTGTGCCAAACTTGGAAGCTCTGTTCATGGCATTTTATGGCACCGACACTTCTTTCTGTATTCCACCCCCTGCAGGGATACCTTAAAAGGCCATCAGATTGACATGTTCTCCTAGTGGTGTGACTATACCACCGATCTGTGTAGGTAGTAGGTCTCCGTTTGATCCATGGGTGGGTTATCACAGCTATGCCAGGTCTGCTGACAAAACCAAATTTGAGGGCAACCTTATGCTGTCAGTTTTTCTATTCTCTTTTCCATAACCAGGGATGAAAACAGTTTTTTTTAAAAAAAGAGATTGCCAGGGATCTGAGGGTTCACCATGGGCCCCAGTGGGGTCCATGGGCAGCAGCCCGGCGGGGGTCAAGGGGCGCCGCCCCCTGAAGCTGAAGCATATTTTGCATTAAATAAGGCATAAAAATCTTTAGAAATCACTTTCTTGCTTCTAAACAACTCATTCTAATTTCTATAGAACAGCTTTCAACACCATGAAGACTGAGATTGATGTGGAAAGAAACTATGTCAATTGAGACAAAGCAAACATTTAGTATGATGAATCCTCAGAACTGTAGCTAAAGAAAATTTGACAAACAGTGCTTTCAGGACATAAAGAATAAGGCCTGTAGATAAGTAAATCAGAGTGGGAAATCAACGAAGTAAATCAGATGTATGAAAACGACTGCTGGATTTCAATAAACACAATATGAAAAATGATTACTTTGAAGTCCTTTAAAAAAAATAAACACTCAAGCTTTTGGGCCTTTGACCCTTCGTCAGGAAACACTAAACACAAAAAAGAACATAAAACAAATGACATCAAAACAAACTGATGTCACAACAGTACACCACACACAACCCCCCCCCCACACACACACACACACACTTCCCCCTTACAACTAATCATATCCCCCCCCCCCCCCCCCCTTGACAAGTTTGTGTGTGTGTGTGGTGTGTGTGGGGGGGGGGGGGGGGGCTTGTGTGTGTGTGTGTGTGTGGGGGGGGGGGGTTTGTGTGTGCGAGGTGGGGACGGGGGTGGGGGGAGGGGGCGAAGTGTGTGGGGTATGTGTGTGTGGGGTGAGGGTGGGGGTTGGGGGAGAAGTAGAGGAAGTAATATAGGTAGTGTGGGGAGTGGGCTGGTGGAAAAGTATTTCATAGGGGGCTGTTAGCAGACACCTAACAAATGTAGCAAACGTCTGTATTATACCAGGGGAAAAGTGTTACACAATACTGTTGTGACATCAGTTATTTTGATGTCATTTGTTTTTTATATTCTTTTTGTCACTTTGACGTTTTTCCCTTGCTTTGAAGACTCTACGAGTGGAAGTACTCAATTCCTCATCTCTCCAGTGGGTTCGAAGTTTTTTTTCTTTCCTCTGTTTTTGTTATCCTGTTTTTTTTTTTTTCCCTTGTGTTTACTGTTTAGTGTTTCCTGATGAAGGGTCTAAGACCCGAAAGCTTGAGTGTTTATCATTTTTTTGTAAAAAAGGACTTCATAGTACTATTAAGTAAATCAGAGTTAGAATCAAACTATCATGGAAATGGAACTTGTAGAAAAATCAGAGTAGGAGTCAAACTATCTCTGGAAATTAAACGTAGATTGTTGCATACCCAATGATCTGAAAACATGCTGTAATGGTGTGGGAAACACACACATTTTCTGTTGGTGACTGGGATCTCGATGTGATCTCTGATTGCCACAAAGCCACGACTACCAAAGTAGGGCCTAGACAAGTTTTTGGCAAGGCTCGCAAAACACTTCAAATTCGCCGTCTTAGTCATTTTTCTTATTACATCCACGACTCTGAGGTCACACACGTCCTTCTGCTGCCACTCGGTCTTCTAGTGGTTCACATACTTCTTTCTTCTTTTTTTTTCGTTTTGTTTGCACTCACTGGCGGCAAACTCTCGCTGTGAATCGACGCCATGATGAGAAATGATACTGGAAGGAAGCAGAATGAGAACAACGCCGTTTGAGAACATTACCGACAAAGAAATTCGCTGTGCAGACAAGTTGAGATCGTTTCTGAGCTTCACTCTTTGAATAATTTTTTCGGCGGAGACTTTTTCTTTCGGCGGAGATGCGAAAAAATAGCGGCGGAGACGGCGGAAACGGCGGAGGAGTTTTCATCCCTGATAACCATCATCCGCACATCCCTCTTCTCATTTTCAAGCAAAAGTTGTTTGCTACATCAATGCTGTCATGACGATGTAAGAGTCTGCAGATGCTTAGTTTCCCCATTCTGATTTGGTGCATCTAAAAATGAGGACAGTGAGATAAACAGCCAAACACCTGAATCGCAGCAAACAAGACTTCAAGGAAAGCAAGACCAAACAGAGCTGTTGTGAGCCAGTAAAAGTAACTGAGATGAATAAATCTTATCAATTTCATCCAAGTCTTCATCATGGTTTTTTAGCTCCTCTCCTCTGAACGTATTGTGGTGCGTAATGGTGGTTTCTTACTTCTACAACCCTCTTAATGCTGACAAGGGTAACAGAATCTTCATAAAGCACGTCTGATCTGAATGGGCCACACAATGAATGAGACTAAGACTGCAAACAAATTAACTCACTCTGGACGACTTGAGAACTTGTGAGAGGATGGTTGCAACAGCCAACTTACTTGATAATCAGAACAGGAACAGTCCAGACCCTTTAAGTTCCATCAATTTCAGTTAGGACAAGGCTTCAGATCAATCTCCCTGCAAAACTTCCCGCACAACACTGAACGTTTAAGTTGTGACTGCCTTGTCGAAAAGTTATTTTCTGAAGCATGCACATGTTTTTCTGTGTTTTTTAAAAGGGGTGCAGGCCGCAGGTTTGAGTTTGTTCAGCAACTGACTCCAAAAAGGATAAATTTGGAAGATCAGAAAATCTAGCTCCATTCTTTACTCATGTCACTACTGAAGTTCAAACCCAAAATCTTCAGACTTTCAAGAGTCAAACATTTCTCAATATTTGGTACAAATCATGACTAATGGCTCAACTAAAACAAAATATATATATACATACAATGTACTATTTGAATAACTGGACAGATACAGCAGTGATATAAACAATTTATAAAGCTGGCATTCCAAAACTACTTGACCAAATACGATAAAAACACCCCATCACCAACCCTTGTGTATGGTAGATGTAAGCAACACAAATCCAATCACCACCAAGTATCCACCCACTCCCAGCCACAGTGACTGACCTGCAGGAATGATACCAATACGAAGTCGGGGTTTCGATGGTTGGTGACGAAACAACTGGCTGACTTTTTCATCCGTCTGACATCGATCCAGAACCCCATTGAGCACTTCGGAGAATGTGCCGTCACCACCCACACACACCACCCTGTGATAACAATCCACTGTATTCTCCTCTGGCTTTCCCACTGATCAACAAATTTTGAACCACAAAACCTTTGGTACCATAATTTAAATTTTCATGCGGATTACAACCCAGCTAACAAGAGGGCCAAATCAGGAATTATCTCACTGTTACAACTGAAACATATATATTGAGAAAAACAATCCATTTGTTAATTAAACTAAAACAGTTTGAAACTGGATCTATATTTCATGACACCTTTAGATCAACAAAAACATTTTTCTCCCTCTCTTCTAGAATCTAACCAATCACATCTGCAGATCATCCCTGTGCAGGTCTTCTGTATGTCAACTGTCATATAAATCTCACCAACCAACACAAACCTTTCAGAGATGACCCCTCACATAATCCCAGTCTGTGGAGGCATGTCTCTCTGCTCCCATCTGCTTTAACCCTTATCAATTAACAAATGCCAGTGCACCGTCTACACAGGCATCAGAAACGTGGGAGCCTGTGAACGTACCCATGTCATTTCAGAAATGCATGTGCTTGCAGCACTTGGGTGATAATCAAATGAGCAGTTGTGTACTCATCACGCCCTTCAGTGACTATGTCAATGGAACCACTGATGGTTCACCAACACCACCTTGCAGAGAAAATGAATTTGTTTGGATGACTTTTTAGGAAAATAACAGACCGTGATTGCAAAGCGGACGCCAAAGTTCTATCCAGCAGAGACAAGCAGTACCAGCCTGATTTTGATAGAATGAGTAGATTTACTCTGAAATATAACAAGCGACAAAGAGGAATGTTTCATGATGATTTCCATGCAGAAATTTGTTTACTGTGAACAATAATTCAACACTGACGAAACCGACCTGTTTGGGCTGAAAATCAGTCAGGTGCTGAAATTCAACCTGATGCATGCATTTTCTGGTGTGCATACTTCAGCTTAAAGCATCCATCACACAAATGCGCTTTCGTCCAGTACGCTACAAGTCAGTGAAAACTTAAGTTCTTGACCTCATGTTTTTATCAATTTCTGTAAACAACTTTTGAACTCTTCTGTCGAGAAAATAAGCATGTCTTCAAAACAGCGCTTCCTGCCTACGCAATTCAGTTAAGCTGTCCAAAAGCAACAGGCATCACAAACCGTCTGAAATTCAACTTTTTTGTCACAAAAAAAAAAAACCTTCAGCCTGCGAGTACTAAACCAGAGAATTGACCAAACTTCCCATGATCTTTCAAATATGGCTGGCTTGGACAATTTAACTGGCTGCGTTACATGGCGGACAAAGTTTTTTTAACACAGTGCACAAGTTTGAATGCTTTCATCAAGCAAATGCTCCACGGATAACGCTCTGCTCTTGTTCATCATCAGGCTTTCGATTATCGCTGCTTGCTGACTGGAATATTGTCAAACAACAGACCATTTCAACAGCACTGGAAAGGGCTTCTGTAGTGGGAATTCTAACAGACAGTTGTGATGATGCTCAAAGAGCATCTAAGATGTCAAGTTTCACCATTAAAATCATCACAGTGTGAGTGCATGCTCTTATTCATTCACTTCAGTTGATAACACACTACCCACAGTGCTGCACTAGTCTGGATGACTAAGGGAATAAACAATATCTGGCATAATACTCTGGAGAGTTCCATGAAATGTTGTATTTCTCTGGCCATGACGGCTACTTGACCTTTAATCTTGATCTGCATTGCAATATCCCTTTTTGGGGTCACATGACATTCATCTAGGTGCAGTTCAATGTGACTTTACAAGAAAGTGTGAATCATTTCAGCTTCAGCTTATTCCAGAGTCACTGTGACAAATTCTTCGGGACATAAACTTTATCACCGAGTCAGCTAACCCATTTTGGAGACATACAAGTGAGTGCAATTTGTGGGCAGAGGAAGGACTACATGAAACACAGACCAGCGTTTGGAGTGACGGTGCCCTGAATCAAACTCACAAGAACGGTTTCATCGACCACAGGTTTCTCCTTTTTTTTTTCTTTTTTTTTCAGCAGATATCCATGAATTTGCAGACATGTTCCATGACTGCACATAGCTCCACCATCACACCACCATCCAAGTTTGTCCCGTTACAGCCTCGACAGTGCAATCCATATCAGTATTTAGCTGTCATGAGACACCCCTGGACGAAGCACTGTTCTATTGCAGAGTCACTTTGGTGGTGTTCATTGGTGCCTGTTCTGATCCAACATATGCAAGAAACCATCTTCAAAGCCTCCTACCAATGGCAATCACTGCTTTCTCACAGAGCAAGCATGAAGCAACACAACTCTTAAGAGAGCCACCATGTTTATCCAACATCACGTCCCCATGTAACTTGCCAACACTGACAGCTTCCACACAATCTCACCACGGACACCGACATGGGAAGGAAACTGAAGTCACCACCACAGCAAGCCCTAAGGGGTCAGAGAATCTGAGACTTTTTCCATCCTCAACAAGGATGAAAATGATTCCACAGAGTTCCACTCTGACCCGGGACTACATGGCACAACTACACTCTACACTTCCTTTAGTCATATATCCTGGCATCAACCAAGAGATAGATGTAGTGCTAGTCAGGAAATTTGTGGTTTGAGGATTATCTATTAACTAAATGAAACGGTGGTAACAATCTCTGGTATCCTATTTGAGATCATAACACCTCATAGGAGCTGTCCTGAGCATGAGCACCAAAAAAAATCTAATATATATATTAAAAACCTGCACACACAAATGCCTGTTCGGATTAAACCCATGACTGGCAAACCCATGGCCTGCGAATGTCCAGAGTAAAATTTTAAAAAAGAGGACACAAATGATCAGATTTGAACCCACGACCTGTCAGACCATGGCCTACAACATTAATCACTGCACCACAGTGACTGCACAATGCAGGGTCTCCTCTTGCTAGTAGCCTTGTGTGAACCTCATAAAGAGGTCCATCAAACTCTAGGACATTTTTTTTTTCTTGAGAGGCTCTCTGCGTTTGTGTGTGTGTGTGTGCTGAGGACAGGGTGGAGGGCAGAGCCAAAACAATGTTAAAAAAACAAACAAAAAACCTGCACTTGCACACACAAAACATGGGACAATATAAACAATACATGCTATGTCAAGGTTTCCATGTTGCTCCATGCCCTTCTAACACTGCTGCTACTGCATTACCAAAAGAATTCTTTTTCTTCATCACTGTATCTATGACACATTAATCCACTTCCAACCCACACATAAACTGACCCATCAATGGAGCTGACATCGTAGGTCTGCAGGACTTCCTTCGCATGGTACTGCCTCTGGGTTTCTGCCAACAAAACACTGACACTGAAGACTACAGCCATTCTACACCGGTCACCTCTAACAAAGACCTTTTTTTTTTCTTTTTTTAAAACTTTTCTAAATTTATGAAGGGACATGAACAGAGAAATTGATCACATTTCATTCTCTTTTTCTGTCTCCCTCTTTCTCACTCGCTCCCTCTCTCTCTCTCACACACACACACACATAACTAAACTATACTACACTCCATGAAACCTAAATTCCATGCATTTTTTTTTCTTCCATACTCTATCACTCTGCTGATATTATTGTTTAACGCCTCCACTCGCCCGCCACCTGTGCCAACAGTGCATAAAAAAACCAATGTCCATAACAGCCAACTTTCTGGCATCAAAACTCAGGATCCAGGAAACGAAGGGGGTAGGATGGGGTGATGGAAAGGGAGAGTGGGGCCACTTTGACTTTTGACTGAATGGAATTTTGACCTGGGTGTGTTAAAGGTTAACATTCCCATAGCCTATCGGCTGTAGGGGCAGTGAACCGTTAGAAGTTCACCATGTCTCGACCAATGTATAAAGAAGGTGAAGGCCAACCTTCTCCTTCCACCACTTCTAACTTTCCCTGAACCAAGTCAGGTACCCATTTACTGCTGGATGGATAGAAAGGTCTTTTTTTGGGGGGGGGGGGGGGGGGGAGGGGGGGGGGGGATGCAGGGGTGGAGGGGGTGGTTGGTTCTGCTGAGTAATTTGTCTCTTTTATTAAATGTATTTTTCATTAAATGTAGTTACTGAGGCTCACAGACCATTATTCTGGCTTTGTTCTGCTGATTTTATCAGTCTGCTAAACAATCCCACCCTACCCCCCACCCTCATCCCCCCTTGTACAGATTTCAACATACTTTTATATTCTGGATTTTCATGATGATTTCTGGGAGGGTAGGAGCTATGCCTTGTCCCAGAAAACAGCTATTCTAATCTAATGTAAACAGCCAACACCAAATGGACATTGACCTCGAGGTTCAGTCTAAACTTGTGTTGTTAAATAGCCCAGCTAACCATAGGGGGCCATATCAGGGCTGTCATTTTGTCAATTTCTTAGAAACGAAAAAAAAATTTTGAATCAAACCCAGATTTCTTTTTCAAAACATGCTATAAATGCTCTAAAATTCCATAAAAAGATCAGGTGAACTGAAAAATAATTTCCGGTCTATTCAGACTTTTCACGGAGTCTGCTGTAAAGTGTTTATAACTTACTGACATCATGAAGACCAAATACTCTGTAAGTACATCTTTTATAGCATGTGGTATAGATCACATGGAATGCTCCAAAGAGCTTCCTGATCTTTTAAAAGACATGAGTAGATGTAACGAGTGGCCTGTGTGTGATTGGCACAAAACTTTCTTCTTTATGGCCTGATGTTAAACATTCTTTTAAAGCCTGAAGGGACTGTAAATACTAAACCCTTTTACAGACACTTCTAACAATCTCTAGCAATTGAGAAGACTAATTGTACATATAGGTGACTGTTACATCATTGTGCTGTAAACACTGCTGTTGAAGGTCCACACACACAACCTCCACTTCTCTTTTGCACTTTTTGCTGTTCAGCTTTCCTCAGCTGCATATGTGCTTCCATGCATGCAAGTATATTTCAGACTTTCACTTCTATGTGAAAAAAAAAAGAGAGAATGAACTGGGATGAGAGAGTTTGTATTGTGGCCCATCTGCAGCAGCCATGGTGGTGAATAACCCATTAGAAACATGGACACTATCAGAATTTGACATCACATACAAAAGGGGGTAAATCATGTACTGAAACTGAACATAACGTACATTGATAATTCTTACGCACAAATGTGCATCTCTGACGCATGAAATTCCCATCTGACGCATGAAATTCCCATCTGATGCACTGGAATTCAGGCCAGTGCGTCACTAAAAAGTACCAGAATTTACCACTGATTTTCTCCTGAACCTGTTGCAACTCCAAGCAGCGCATCACCCACAAGCACTTTCATCTGATCTGCCACGATCCAAGTCAATAAAAATGTTAACTTTCCTCAACATTTCTGTGCATTCTGAATGATGAACGACTTCTGCTTGAGAACTTATTTTCCAGTCTCTGACTGGAACACTAGATCATGTGATTTGGCCAAGCGCGAAAAGCATGGAAAACCCTATAAAATTTGACTTTGAACTGTGGCTTGAACAGCGAAATAAACAGAATTTGAGCGATTTATGCAACATGACCAGTTCGGACAAGTAAAATAGCTCCATTGTGGACGCACAAATTGTGTTGCGACAGTGCAAGAGTGGCCAATTTACATAGCTTCTTCAAAGGTTCCACGAATATTTATCACTCGCCTCTTGTCTTTCACTGTGCATCCAAGGATCATTGTATGAGGTCTGGAATATGGTCAAGCAATAAAATATTTTAACACTGATGGAAATGGCTCACACAGTGGAAATTCTGTGACAATTATTGAAAAGAACATCCCACATATATCCAGTTTCACAGTTAAAATCACGATACTGTAGGTGCTCACATTTATTCATTTTAGTTAACACTTTACTAACATTGGAACATGAATCTGAATAAATCAATCTCAGCATTATCTAGGGTAAAATCATGATACTATAGGTGCTCACATTTATTCATTTTAGTAAAACACTTTACTAACACTGGAACATGAATCTGAATAAATTAATTTCAGCATAATCAAGGGTGCTTTGTTAACTTTATTATCAGTACCTCTTTTCCTGTCTATTTCTGTCTCTCTGCGTGTTTTGTGTGCTAGCCAGTCAGAGGGCAGGCATGCGCATGCTCCTAATTATGTGGGGTTGTGTGTGTGTGGTGTGTGTGTGTGTGTGTGTGGTGTGTGTTCAGTACATTTTTTGCTGTTTTTTTTAAAATAATTATCACTGACGCACACCAAAAAGCTAGAATGCATGTAAATTAATCAAATGAACATGTACTAATTAGTACAACATGGACTTTTGGTACAGATGAGTGCAGTCAAAGAACTGCAACACTTGATCACAAGTAAGGTAGCATGGAAATACTTGTGATGAGTGCTTTCCCTTTACACCTCTTTTCATCAGTCAGCCAATCGGCAAAGGCCTTACATCTAGATTGTTAGAAGTGAAAAGCTGATTGGTTGTTGCAGTTCACTTTACTTAGTTATCATAGTGGCAGAAGTGAAGTGCAAAGGTATGAATGCCGGTCAAGCTTAAGTTTAAAAAAAAACAAAAAACGGCAAAAACAACTAAAACAAGATAGCATAATTTTTGGAATTTGACGGGGGGGGGGGGGGTTCCAGCCATCCCAACCAGAAACGTACCCCATGACAAAATGCCTGTGCTGACCTGACTTCCACAAAAACTGACAGCAAAGTTCCTGAAAAAAAAAAATGGCTGACCAAGTTTCACGTGTGTACGCTGAACTCTTCAAACTCGATATTAACTGAAATTTACAAATGGCCAAAAGCTTGAACTTTTTTTCTGCCATGAGAATGAAAAAATGTTCAGCAATCAGCTCCTGTTTGCCACTGCAAGTCCTGCCCATTGCCAATGAAGTATCCAATTCCATGCTGAAGACCATGATTCAACACTGCTATGCGTGTACATAATGTTATAAATTTCATTGATGACAGTCCCTTTTTTGTTTTGTTTTTCTTTTTAATGAAATAAGAGCAGAACACTTTGAGTGTGAAAACCCCTAAAAATTTTCTGCTTGAGATATGAAACCCCCCACCCCCTCCCAACACACACACATTTAGCTTTGGGGTATGAATTCTTGATGTGGAACCTTTCCGTCTGACATCCTTCCGACAAGAGTTCTGCCAACAAAGACAATGAAGTTGTCCACACACTTGGCATTTCATAGTGCCGCAAAAAGTTTCTATAATGCTGAACATCATGACCCTCTTCTTCTACACTTGACAGCCAAGGCACAGTCTCAAGATAGAGCCTATCACATGAAACAAGGCTTTTTTCCCCATTAACTGCAACTAGCTTTCTTCCCCCCCCCCCCCCCCCCCCCTTTATTTTTTTCTCTTCCATGCTTAAAGAAACAAAATCCAGTTTGCACCAAAACTTCATAGAAACTAGAGCAGACAATCATGGAAGTTTTTAACAGGCTCTCAACGGTCAGTAACATGTGATCTGCACAGCAGTAATGCAGATCTGTCTGAAATTTCAAAATTTTATTTTTCTCTATTAGCTTGTTTCCAAGTGGTGTAAGGAAATGAAGTATAACCAACCAAACAAGGCTGTTCGGTGCAGGATCAGTACACCACCCTAACTTACCAATCACGTCCAGCGACACTCCAGCCAGTTCAAACAGAGGTCGCACTTTGTCAAACACTTTCGGGGCTCTTTTCTTCCCTCCGTAAGGATTCACAAACACCAGCAGCCGTTTGGGACGGTTAAAATCTGTATGACAAAGTAAAAACAAAGGAATGGAGTTCTCTGTACATGGATTCTATCCCACTAAAGCAACATAAACTGAATGATTCCCTGTCAGTGAATACCCGAGGAGAATGAACAATTGGTATGGCCATGTTTGATCAGGGGTCTTTTTGTTTTGATAATTAGCAGGAAGTCAACAATGTGGTTATACTGGAAAATGTAAGTCTGGATCAATTACTGTAAAGATACATAATTTTTTTTTTTATGACAGACAACATGAGAACACACCCACTTTATGTTCACCTTATTACATCATCTACCAATGGGGAATGGATAAAAAAAATCAAGTCTAACCACTATTCATTGTATATTACTACATGTGAATTTTGAGTTGAAAATTCCTCATCTTGTTATCTGACGTACATTTGTCCAATATTTTCCAGTCGTACAAGGTATCAAGTAGTTTCCCACTTTATGTTCAACTGATTTCATAACATACATCATCTACCAATGGGGAATGGATCAAAAATCAAGTCTTACCGCTATTCATTGTTTAATATCACATGTGAATTTTGAACTGAAAATTCCTCCTATCTCCTTGTTATCTGACCTACATTTGTCCGATACATTCCAGCCACACTGGACATTCAGTAGTTTAATAACCTGAAATGTTCTATAAATCAATGACAGAGGCGTATCCATGTGAGTTCTGTGAAGTCTGATTCAGTGTAAACAAGACCTGGCTGGCATGCGTTTGGGGAAACTGTACATGCTTGCCGTCAAGGTACGGCTGAAGGACAGAAAAATCTCTGTCTTGTAAAGCAGACACAACTGGTACAGGTTAGAACAAAATCAATGTCCCAAAAATCATGACTGTCAATGGGTGCCCACATCTCCATACGCAAACCACCACTGAAACCATGCAGTTTGTTCTAACAATCACATACCTATGTTTTTATACACAGCTTATCTGTCCACAAGATTTAATGCGGCATGAACATGCAAAATCCCATGGACAGAGTTCTCATATGTACACAGTGTAGAGTAGGGCTATAAGAAAAAAAATTAAGAATAGAAAAAAAAAGAAACACTATTAAGTAAACTTTTCATAGTAACTATATAAATACACACAATCTCACACTAAGAAATAAACACAACCCCCCCCCCCCCCCTCTCACACAACCCTACAGCCCCTCCCCCCCCCCCCCCCCCCCACTCCCTTCACCCCCCTCCCAACTTACCAGGACCACAAATCACATCTCTGATGCTCTCAATCCATTTGGTACATGCTGAGGGATCCTTGCAGGTGAAGGTCAAGGTCTTGTGACGCCAGCGATGTTTGGACATTCGCTTGACAATGTAGATATCAAAGGCAGTGGGCAGCTGTGGCTGGAGCTCCACGGCCTGATAGACTGCCCCGCCCTTGTGGATCTTGAACCTGTCCGGAGGTTATCACAATGGAGACAACACATATGTATGCACACCTTTTTGCACAATAAAGAGAACAGTTATGTGCACATGCATGTGAGGCTGTCTAAGCTTGACTGTCTTGTACATTTGCATGCACTTGGGTGAACCCATGATTTGGGATATGTACACAGGCATGTGAGAATATCTAAGCTTGTTCAATGATTGTGTCAATTTCTTTGTATTTGGGTAAACCAGTGAATAAAGATGAACACAATTCAGATGAACACATGTAAATCTGCAAAGAACTGTACATGCACACAAAAATGAGACTGTCCTCATTCACTAAAAATGAAACAGGGTAAGACAGGAGACCACAATTCAACATGATATGGCAAGCAGCTTTTTAAAGGAATTTCTTCAGCCAGTTTACAAAAACTAAATGAACAACACATTTCTTTGGTTTGATATTGTACATGCTGCAATGCAACCATGGCTTCATAAGACAAACTGCCAGTATATCACTACTAGTACTACACTTTTTAGTGCTACTGTTTGCTATTTCGCTACCAAAGCTTATTGGCATTGCATGATACAACACTGCACAAAAAATGGCCTGATTTCATTCATACCGGTCCTTGCTGGCTGTGGAATGATACTGGACAGTGATGACTTCCTCAAGGGGAATAACCTGGCACTGCAAGGCGACTGCAACCACACCAACACCATTAGTCAGGATGGTATCATAACCACATCCCACATAGTTTAACTAGCTAGGGTGCCCGTTTGTGTAGTTCTGCCTTATTGGAACAAGCCAAATCAAACCATTGTTACATTCACAAGTGATTAAGACTATAGTGCTTCAATATAAAAACTGAACACAAAGAAAACTAGACCATCTAAGACTAATTTTCGGTTACTTGACAGCTTTCAACTTATCTTTTAGTTTACTTGGAAAAGATTTGAACTTAAGGCCGGGGGGGGGGGGGGGGGGGGGGGTTAAGATGAAGAAAATGGGAACATAAATTAAAATATATTATAAATATTAAAACTTCACTAGCCGCATGAGGGAACCATTGTAATCCCTCTTGAAGGCAGATCTATTTTATTGCCTGCTCCTAGGTCTTTCGTCCGCTGGATCGGACTCATCAGGGAGACACGGCTGATTGTGTCTGTGCACCTGGCGTTAAATACAGATCTGCCTTCAAGAGGGATCACGATGGTTCCCTCATTCGGCTAGTGAAGAGTTTTCATATTTATAATATATTTTCTTAATTTTATGTTCCCATTTTCTTCATCTTCAAATACCCCACCCCCCCCACCCCCATGTTCAAATCTTTGCCAAGTCATTACTGTGATGACGGAGGGTTGTTGGCCTGCACTTGTTTTTCGCCCACTATTACATTGTTCGTCTTTGTATTTGTCTGACTTTATTCAAGTTCAAAAGGCTGTGCCAATCTTGAATAAAAGTACTGTGTTAGGTTTTCTTGTGCAGCAAGAGTTACCCTACTTGTTTATTGTTTACTGTTCCCTGCCTCATTTTCTTTTCAACTTCATTTCAATTAAATCGTGGATATTTGTATTTGTTTCTGTCCGTCTTTGTGTTTGTCTTTTGATCTCCCTTCAGCCTTGCATCCTTGGGTGGATCCTCAGGCTTAGGCTTGAAGATTGTGCCCTACATTTTATACTGTTTTAATGTCTTTAGTTTTTCAGCAACTTTTTTCCTCCCCACACTTTTGTTTTGTTTCATTTACTACCCTTCACTGGCTGCTTTGGGGGTGCTGTTGGATCCTTTTTGAACCCTTGGTGGTGGAAACACCAGTGTTATGGACTGTGGTGTGTCTCTAATTGACGCCAAGAGCACAGACACAGTCAGCCGTGTCTCCCTGATGAGTACGATCCAGCGGACGAAAGGCCTAGGAGCAGGCAATACAAATAGATCTGCCTTCAAGAGGGATACGATGGTTCCCTCATGCAGCCAGTGAAGAGTTTTCATATTTATTATATATTTTCTTAACTTATGTTCCCATTTTCTTCATCTTCAAACTCCCCCACCTTAAGTTCAAATCTTTGCCAAGTCGTTACTGTGATTACGGAGGGGTTGTTGGCTTGCGCTTGTTTTTCTGCCCACTATACATTGTTCGTCGTTTGTATTTGTCTGACTTTATTCAAGTTTAAAAGGCTGCGCCAGTCTTGAATAAAAATTACTCTGTGTTAGGGTTTTCTTATGGGAGCAAGAGTTACCCTACTTGTTTTATCTTTATGTTAATCTCATAGTCTCCATCCTAGAAATATTGTCATTACTCTATATCCATCTATATAATATATATACACTACATATTGATATGTCGAATTGTTGGGAAGAATAAGCTGTAGGATTAATATCAGCATTAAGACCACAATCTCCCCAGTCTCCAAAACCTCACCAGTCGAGTGTTCTCACACATGGAGGTGGCAAGAATTCTTGCATCCCTAGCTGTTAGCATCAGTGTTTCCTAGTTGTGGCAATGGGCCTAGGAAAAGGCTAAGAGTTCCCTAAATGATTAGTTGTGAGGTCCTACGACAGATGGAAAAAATGACTGCTATACAAAAAAATAAAAAAAATCTGACCATTTCAACAGTGAGAAGAGCTTGAAGAAGCAGTCACACTGGTGATCTTAGTTTCTGTCTTGGTCGGTTTCTAAGTTACTCTTCCTATTGCCTCTCAAATCCATCGGCACAAGGATGAACTAGCCAGCCACCTCAAGAGTTCTCATGTCCAGGAAAACTCGTCTCTTGGTCCAATACCTGATCATTCCCCACCTCAAACAACCTGACTACTGACCCTCACCATCACTGGCATGGACCAAGAAGGAAAGAACTCTTCCTAATAAAGGATAATCTATTTTGGATGCAAACATCCACCAGTTGAGTCGGTTTACTTTCACTTGTCCAAGCATCATTCAAATGACAGTTTAAACTGTGCACTATAATCTACAGGTCATATGACTGATCTAGAGGTACATGTATGTAACATTTGGAACTGAGCTAAATTTCCAGATATAGATAATTACAAAGTTAAGGAAATTTATTTACTGCTAATTAAGTCATGCAACAATTAGATTATGATCTTGCATTACTCAGGATCAGGATCAGGATTTGGGGCGTTGTATCAAACAACTTAGCCTATTTAGGCTTTTTACACGCCCCTTCTGTATATATTTTCTTGTGTCTGTTGTCCAGTCATAGACTAGATATCCATCAAATTCATATTTCATTTTAGTTATAAATTCATGTTTATCTATGAGGTTCTTAAATACATTAACACTAGGTGCACGTTTGATGCTAGTTTTTAATTCATTCCAAATTTTGGTTTACTCTGTTAGTAAATGTGAATTTTCTCAAATATATTTCTGGAATATTGTTTAAATTACCTTATCTTCACTTTTCCTTGTATTATTTGTCTGTGGAGTTGTTTTTTTTAAAAAAAGCATGCTTTATCAACATCATCAATACCATTAGATATGCTTACATGTTTGAATCAAGTCCCCTCTTATTCTGCGCTGCTTGTGTGATGGAAGTTGTAAATATTTCATCTTTCCTGGTATGAGTAATCCTTTATTATTATATTTATGATCATCTTTGTCGCTCTTCTTTGAACCTGTTCTTGAGCTTCTGATTGTCTCTTTAGCATTGGATGCCATACAGTATTGCCATGTTCAAGAACAGGTCTAACTAGTGTCTTACATAATTGTAAAAAGTGTCCTTTTCTATATGTAAATGTTCTTTCTATTATTCCAATCATTCTGTTGGCCTTGTTACTTACTATTCGCAATATGTTTGTCAAATAACAAATTGTCAAAAGTCACAACTAGGTCTTTCTCTTCCTCATATTTAGATACTTTTACTTCCTTGTCCCAAACTTTCATTATATAATCCTTTTGTGTAGGTACCGGCAGCCAAAATTAGCATATTGTTTTTCATACTTAAGATCTGTATCATTGCGAAGTAATGGAAAAAACATACGAAACACAACAAGAATGAAGTCTCTATCTTCAGTCGTTTTCGAGATATTGCAGTTTAAAGTTGCAACGTTTTTATGCACCTGACAAAATGAGATATCTTCCAAGTTTGAAAGCCAATAGGATCATACATGATTGATACATCTGGTTATAAATTGGGTGTCTCAATCATACAACTTACACTCTTTGAACAAGTAAGTTCCTGGTATCAGTTTACATGGCTTTTGTGTGATAAGTGTCAAACTTGTAATAAATCGCAATTCAGCGCTTTTCAAATTTGCATGATGTGGCTACTTTGAAGCACTGCAGCACAATAAGAATGGCCATTTCAGAGTTTCCAGTGGTTTGGACAAACTCTCTAAGTTGTACTAAGCAAAGTCATTTTTTTCCGAGGTATCTGCTATAAAACATTTATGAAAACTTCTGTGCTAAAAACAGGAAATATTGCAATTTGGACGGCGGAAAAAATGGGGTAGAATCGCCCGCCCACACTTAAAATTGCTGTAACTTCTAAACCGCTTCATGAACTGTTTCCAAATTTTGTATACAGTTTCTGTATAATTTCCTGTAAAATCAAAGTGTACATTTTTGTGTTATTTTGTACCTAACATTTTATTTCCTGTACTAGAATATGGCCAACAGGGGCAAATGATGATGACGTCCGAATTAAAACCGACAGTTTTTTCAAAACTTATTGACAGATTTCAACAAAAATTGTGGTATGATGTTGTCTGTATTGTTATTTATAAAATCATGTTATTTTTGCTGTTTCTGACAAGTGTTGGCAGCCACCAAACAAAAGGTCACTTACGATAAGGGTGGGAAGTGCACTCTTGCTGACGGGCAGATTGGGTTGACTATGTATCTAGATCTTTTTGAACGCAACATACTTCAGGCAGAGTTCATTGTTAATTGGAACAGACCAGGCATGGCGCCAGTAGTTGTTTTGGAGACTATGCTGAAGTCACTGGCAAACACAAATATGCTTTGCACTAAATCTGTGTCCGTCTTGGTTGGCCACACAAGCATGTTGCTTACAAGAGCAATTTTTCCTCAGAAAATTAATGTCTGCTTTCTCAGGAGATGGATCTG
The DNA here is from genome assembly GCA_018398815.1 of Conus ventricosus. NCBI lineage: Eukaryota > Metazoa > Mollusca > Gastropoda > Neogastropoda > Conidae > Conus > Conus ventricosus. Next base: position 23,140,268 of record CM031604.1, read on the forward strand.
TGACACACTGCCAAATCATCCTCATAGAAACTGCATTCTGGCCAATTTTGGTAAAGGTAAGTCCTCCCAGAAGGCAATCAGTGGCATGTTCACAGATTTCATCATTGATGCAGCATGACTGCATCCTCAAAATGGGTGATAACTTATGTCTCCATCTCTTCCTCGGTCACCATCACTTCATCAGTCCCAAGCCCAACTGCTCTGCCTCAGGAAAAGTTGAAGTGGAGACACAGCTCACACCTCATTCACTTTATCCTGGTCTGGTGGTCCTCCAACTAACAACACAGCCAATAGTGAACACTGACATGTGTGGTAAAGACTGTGGCCTATATAAAGGTTTTGGGTGACCAGCCACCCACGAACCCTGGCATGTCGGGTAAAGGCTGTGGCCTATATGAAGGTTATGGGTGACCAACCACCCACAAGCTCCAGCATGTGAGAATGCTTCTTTAATTGGTATGGGCGACATGCCACCCACAGTATCTGGCGAGGATTATAAGCTTTTATTATTTTCTCCTTTTATTTACCACCAAAACACCACAATATTTACTGGGGGCAAGCACAAATACGCAATGAACAAAGTCATAAAACTTCAGTTACATATATGAAAACTGAGTGAGTTTATGAAGATTTAAACGACAGTCTGGGTAATTTTTCACCCACAAGCTCTGGCAAAGGTTAAAACAAATTTTAAAATGTGGATGTGTTTTCTCAGTTAAAGAAAAAACAATGAAAAGAAGGAAAAAACATTAAAGCATGGCACAGGACCACTTAATTGAACTGCTTTTATGTAAATTTCCCTGTCTGTTTCTTCATCATTGTGCGATATCATGTGGTGTGTGTGCGTGTGTGAAATTACTGGAAAAAAACAAAACATTAAAGCATGGCATAGGACCACTTAATTGAACGATGGGTGCATGCTTTTATGTAAATTTCCCTGTCTGTTTTTCATCATTGTGTGATACATGTGGTGTGTGGTGTGAGTGTGCATGTGTGAAATTACTGGGAAAAAAAAATTAAAGCATGGCATAGGACCACTTAACTATGAGTGCATGCTTTTATGTAAATTTCCCTGTCTGTTTCTTCATCATTGTGTGATATCATGTGGTGTGTGTGTGTGTGTGTGTGTGTGTGTGTGTGTGTGTGTGTGTGTGTGTGTGTGTGTGTGTGTGTGTGTGTGTGTGTGGTGTGTGTGTGTGTGTGTGTGTATGTGTGTGGTGTGTGTGTGTGTGTGTGTGTGTGTGCGTGTTATTACTGCTCACTGTCCATTCCTTATAATTAAATTTAATATCAGTTGTTGTTTGTAAGCAAAAATGTATTGCATGTTCTTTGTAAACAAAAAGTACATCCTCTGCAACACATTATTTTGTCAACAGGGTGTGATTTAAGCATTGCCAATAACATGTTTAAGTATTTCATCATTATGGTTTGAATTAACTGGTTGATTTAATCATTGTGAATGTAAAAGAACATAAATATACATTATAATGCTTTTTTTTAACAAAAGGTAAAATTAAAGAAAGATTTAACTTTATTTTGGACTCTACCTTTTCATCAACTACTCTGTTTATTCGGTATGTTTGTGCTGTTACAGCAATATACATAACTGTGCAGCATGACACACAATCACCATAAAATATCATGTTACTGTCACAACAATGTAATGTCTTAGCAATGCAATGCTACTGTAGTTGTATTCTAGCAGTTTTTCTTGAAAGTAATCACTAAGTGAAGTTCAGGAGAGGGAGGAGAGAAAGCAGAATCTGATTTTTTTTCAACATTGCGGAGAGCGACAAAGTTGATACTAAGGACAGGGTTACACATGACGTAGAACAGGTCGAGTCAGTTCTCGAGCAGATCGGAGTCGAGAACTGTGAGTTTGAGTGTCCGGTCAGAATCGGGAAGAAAGGAGAGGGCCCTAGGCCTCTGAAGATTCGCTTCAAAGCCAGTGAGTCATGCGGTAGGATTCTCAAATCAGCGAAGAAGCTGAAAGGCACAGACACCTATATCAGCAGGGTCATGACCCCTTTAGGGCACAGACACCTATATCAGCAGGGTCATGACCCCTTTAGGGCACAGACACCTATATCAGCAGGGTCATGACCCCTTTAGGGCACAGACACCTATATCAGCAGGGTCATGACCCCTTTAGAGAGAAAGGAGTGGAAGGCACTACTCGAGTTAAGGGACAGGAAAAGACGAGAAGCAGAAGACCTGGGAGAGGAGTCCAAGTGGGTCATTCGGAAGGGAAAACTGGTGAACGTGGCAAGGGGAGGATCCCGGCAGCCCCTAGGGCAAGCCGGAACCAACCAGTAGACAAGCTCAGCAAGAATGCTCCAAATGTAAACAGTGTACAAAATGTTCTTTTAAGTTCTTCTTCTTCTAAGTTTTCTTTCTTTTTCTTCTAAGTTAAAATGTTTGTATTCAAACGCTGATAATGTACTTAATAAAAGACATGAGCTCGAGGTGTTTATGTCCCTCCACAAGCCAGAATTTTTTTTTTTTTTTTTTTTTTTTGCTGTCCCAACCTCTGCGCTACCTCAGAGGCAGTGCACCCACGTCGCTCATTCCGACACCCCGTCCACAGCCATAGCCCGGCTGGCCCCGCCGCAGCCCCGAAAACTCCACAGGGAGCAGTCAATGTCAAGTCGTCATGAGGCAACCCACCGGAGAGACACTGCACTGCTGCCGAGTCACTTCGGTGGTGTTCAGTGGCGCCTGTTCTGATCTAACATACGCAGGACACCACCTACTAACCCCCTACTGACGATAATAATTGCTTAGTCGCGGAGCCGGCATGAGTGAGCTCTCCCCCCGGAGGGCGCCACCATGTCCGTCCAACGACAGCCCCCATGGACTCACCGATACCGGTGACCCCGACGGAACCAAACCAAGGCCACAGACGCGGAGAGGACACCGAAACTGAGGTCACCATGAGAGCAGGGCATGAAGGGCCACAGAATTTGAGACATTTTTTTTTAATGCTGATCAATGGCAATGAGGATGATTAAGATGATGCTACGGATTTCCATTTCGGTCTGAGACTACATGACAGGGCTGTACTCTACGCTTCCTTTCATAATATATCCCGGCGTCAACCAGGCCCGAGAGATACAGGCACCTGCAGTGTTGGTCAGGAAATTTGAGCAACACTCTCAGAAACACATCCATTAAGTGGATGAAACTCGACTGTGTGGTCCCAGTCTTCCCAACTGAGTCCGCAGCAAACTCAACTCCGAGTAGGAGCCGGTCGGGGCAGAAAAAACCCACATGACTCTGATGGGATTCGAACCCACAACCTCCCAGCCGGGAGTCCGCGACGCTAACCACTTCGCCACGGCGGCTGGTAGCCAGATATTTTTGTGACAGAAGCCTCACCAAAGAACTGTGTTACTCCAGTACAAGACTGAGTTTACAACTTCAAGGTTATGATCTGTTCAGCAGATGCGGCAAAGGCAAAAGAGGTGTACTGATTTATGTAAAGTGTTGCTTAAAAGCTACGCCTAGTCCGGTGAATGAAACTTGTGCTGGTGAAGAATCACTCTGGCGCGAGATAGGCCTTGTGGGTGGGGATAGACTTTTGATAGGTTGTGTATACAGGTCACCTAACAGTGATATGGCGAACAATGACCTCACCATTGGGGATCTCAGATCAGTGTGCAATAAACAGTTCTCACATATTTTGATTTGTGGGGACTTTAATCTTCCTGACATTAAGTGGTCTGATGACTGTGTGTGTGAGGGCAAAGTAGGGGCTTCCTTCCTAGAAGGCTTCAGAGACTGTTTTTTTACACCAGCATGTGCTGGAAGCAACACATCACAGAGCTGACCAACAGGCAAATATTCTTGATCTGATATTTACCAGCGAGGAAGGTATGGTGGATGAAGTAAATTTTGAGCCTCCATTAGGGAAAAGTCATCACTCTACTCTGGTCTTTGAGGTGAACTGCTATATGCAGAAAGAGAAACCACATAAGCCTCGTTATGTTTATGATAAAGCTGACTGGGCTAGTATCAAGAACGGCCTTCGGTCAGTGGACTGGGAGATAGCTCTTGATGGATTAGCATGTGAAGAGATGTGGTCTGTGATTATAGACAAGATACAGAATAGCATGGACAGTTATATTCCCAAAAGCCGACCAGGCGGTAGGCCTAAAAGCCACTGTGGATGAACGAGAGTGCCTTGGCTAAGGTCAAGAAGAAACATTTTGCCTTCATGAGGTATATGGAGACAAGGGAGGGAAAAGAATATGCTGTTTACGCAAAAGCAAGGAACCAAGCCAAATGGGAGTGTCGTAAGGCAGTGCGTGACCTTGAGAAAGATCGCCCACGAATCAAAGCGTGACCCTAAGGCTTTTCTCAGCTAAGCTAAAAGTAAACTGAACACAAAATGCGGTATAGCAGATCTAGTTTGCGAGGATGGTAGTGTTGCTAGGTCTGATAAGGAAAAGGCTGAGGTTCTAAACAATTTCTTCTGTTCCATCTTCACCAGGGAAGATACGAGTGAAATACCCGAGTTCCAGGAGAGAGCTGTTAGCTCCATATTAGACATTTACATTACAGAAGAGGATGTGCTCAAGAAACTTTGAAACTGAACCCCAATAAAGCTTCGGGTCCGGACTGCATACCACCACCCATTCTCAAACACTGTGCTAGCGAGTTAGCTTCCCCCTTTGCAACATTGATGAACAAGTCATTACACTTTACAGGAAGGCATTATACCTTCTGAGTGGAAACTGGCTCATGTGTCACCCATCTTCAAAAAAGGTAAAAAGACAATCCCAGGCAACTATCGTCCAGTGAGTTTGACAAGTGTGATCTGTAAAGTGTTGGAATCCCTGATTAGAGACCAGCTTATAGAACATTTCAGTCAGAATGATTTGTTCAGCAACTGTCAGCATGGGTTCATGAGTGGTAGTTGTTCAACCAATTTGATCGCAGTGCTTGACCTTTGGACGTCAGTCTTGGTGGCTGATGGTTGTGTTGACACCATCTACCTCGACTTTGCAAAAGCATTCGACACTGTTCCACATGAGCGTTTGTTGACAAAACTTCAAGGCTATGGTGTTGAGGGGCAGGTTCTCACATGGGCGAGAGACTTTCTGACTGGTCGGAAACAACGTGTTGTGGTGAATGGCGAGGAGTCGTTTTGGGGGGCTGTGCAGTCCGGAATTCCTCAGGGAAGTGTATTGGGGCCATTTTTGTTCGTGTGCTTCGTGAACGGCCTTCCTGACGCTGTCCATTCTGCCACATTTCTATTTGCAGATGATACAAAAATTTTCGCCAGAGTACCCGACCACTCAGGCACTCTCCAGGAGGATTTAGACAGACTTCAGCTCTGGTCTGACATGTGGCAACTGAGGTTCAACGCGGAAAAGTGCAAGGTCATGCACACTGGGAAAAACAGTGACCCTTGTGAGTACAAGATGACATCAAAAGGCGAACGTATCACTTTAGAAACTGTGTCACTAGAAAAAGACCTTGGTGTAACTATTGATAGCGATCTGAAGTTTAGCAAGCATGTCAGCATACAGGCTGAGAAAGCAAATAAACTCCTGGCACTCATCCGGAGAGGTTTTACGGCCCTCAACATTGTGTCACTCCCTACCCTGTACAAGTCCATCATTCGTCCTCACCTACAGTATGGGAATGTAGTCTGGCACCCTCATTTCAAAGGTGATGAGGAGCAGCTAGATAAAGTTCAGCGTAGGGCAACCAGACTCATCCCAGAGTTTCAGCATTTGGACTACTGTGAACGTCTTAGAAGACTGGATCTGCCTTCACTGTATTTTCGGAGGGCTAGAGGTGACATGATTGAATGCTACAAGTACCTGACTGGAATCTATACTGTAACAGGGAACATCCTTCTGCGTGACCCCCACTCATACACTCGAGGCCAGTCTTAAATTGAATAAACCCTCAGTCAGAAAGGCAGTCCGCCAAAAAATTTTCAGTGTCCGTGTAGTGAATGCCTGGAACTCTCTGCCTGAACGAGTGGTGTCTGCGCCCACACTCAACGTCTTCAAGACCAGGATTGACAAAGCATCTTAGCATGGGCAGATTATAAGTTTTCCTTGGACTCCGACTGGTTTTAAGCGCCTAAACCCACACGCACCAACCTGTTATAGTTGAGTGTGCAATCAATGAAGATGAAGGGACAAGCATTGACTGCAGCGATCCGGCCGATAGACGACTAGCCTGACTAAAGCTGTACTACTAAAGTAAAGTAAGTAAGTAAGTGTTCAAAGCCTTGCTGTGTTTGCCAATAGGGGGGGGGGAGAGAAAGCAAATCTTTACAGAGTGAAATTACAGAAATTTCAAATACACTAGGGAAAAAAATTAGATTGTTAAACCAAACTTCGTTGGGTCGGATTGACTCGACAGTGACTTTTTTTTCTTCAAATGAGCATGCATGTGCTAGTAAATTTGAAAAAAAAAAGAATATCTAGGCCTACCTTTTTGAGATACATTGCCATGAAATCTGTTTTAGTCTGAGCAACCATTGTTTAAAACAACTTTTTTTTTCACTCTTGCTAGACTGTCTCAAATTCTTTGTCTTTAAAATATGAACGCTACCATCTTCTATACAGAAAACCCTGGGCTACAAAATGGAACAAATTTACACAACAGAATGGACGCGTTCTGTGATGCCATACCATCTTGTTTGCTAGTCCCGATATCTAAAAGTCCGCTGCTGCTTTGTCTGGCTTTGGCATGATGTTCGACAGCGATGTATTTTGAAGTGAGAGTGACATTAGCCTGTTTGTTGTCTAACTCCAACATGGACTGGTACAAGATCCTCTCACAGCCAGCCGCCATGTTTGTTTGTTGAGTATCACGCGCGTTTCTCTTCAACTTCCTGTTTCAAAATGTGTGCCTCGTGAAAAACTATCGCCAAGCGGAAAGAAGACATTGGCGGCTGGGGTCCGGTGGAGGTTGGGGGGTGGGGAGGGCACGGAGAGCAGTTGGAAGTGATGAGGGGGAAGATTTTCTTCATAACTCTTCTCCCGAATACGAGCTTTCCGTTGACATAGGAAGTGGCTTTCAAAATGTAGGCCTGCTTCATAGCCGCACCTCGTCCGGTCTCCACTCGGAAGTGGTTGTTGGCTCTAAACATTTTGACAGCACTGGCATTGGGGTCACAAAAGAGGGGTTAGGGGGAGAAAAAGTAGAATTTCAAATTTTTCACTCGCACCGGTGCCGGGGCAAGTTCAGAATTAACGAAAGGTGATGCACTTTCCCTAAGTAGTCAGGCATTCGTCAATGTTAACCCCTGCATGTTCAGAAGAAGCCGAAGAGACAAAAAGCCGAAGCCTCTGGACGCAAGGAGATACGAAACGAAACCGTCCCTACGGCTAGCTCTCTCTCTCTCTCGAGATAAGATAAGATAAGATAATGTTGTTTATAGCCCAGCCGACCGCAAAGGGCCACATCAGGGTTGTCACCACGTTAAAATCAACTCACCAGTCATTTAAAAAAAAAAAAAAAAAAACCTTTCACACATCTCTTTAAATGACATCGTCTAGAAACGTACCAGAAACTTCGTTAAAAATCTTTCTTCCGTAAAAACTTAAATCAGATGAAAAATGTAATCTCTCTCAAAAACTCAAGGATCACGTCAGGCGGGACATCCCTGAACAGGATCTTCATGGACTCCGCTGTAAAATGTTTGTGTCTCACATCGTGCAAGTCCCAACACTCTCAAAGAACATGTTTCATTGTGAGTGGCGCATGACATGGAACGCACCACGGAGCTTCTTCACTCTTTAAAAGGTAACAATGGGTAAAATACGAATGGCCGGTGTGCAGCCGGCACAGAACTGTTTCCTCTTTACGACCACCCGACGTAGATGGGAGGAAGTCCTTAAGGTTTGGACGGATCTGAAAGAGTTTGTTACTCGTCTGTGTGTTCCAATCCTCCTGCCAGAGGTCTCTCACATAATCGTTAATTTTGGGTTTCACGTCTGAGCAGGGGATATAAATGTTGGACAGTTTCTCTCTTGTGGCGTTCTTGGCTAAACGATCAACCATTTCGTTCCCGCCAATGCCAACATGACCAGAACCCAAGCCAGAATAATGTAACCATCCGCTTTCAACTTGCTAAAAAGTTCAAAGAAATGTAAAAGTTCTGGATGCTGAAGGTTGCGCCCAGCTATGGCCTCCAAAGCTGACAGCGAATCCGACAGAACAAGAAAGTCCCTCTTCGTAGATTGTGAGATTATCTTCAGCGCCAGAACCAGAGCAGTAAGTTCAGCAGAATAGACAGAAGCATCTGAATGTATATGTTCCAACAGTATCTGAGGAGGAGCCCCAGGGCAATAGGCTGCACAGGCCACTCCATCTTCAGACTTGGAACCGTCAGTGAAAACTTTTTGATAGGATGGGAATTTCGAACAGAGGTCAGCATACAATGCCTTGTACGCCAGAGAGCTGGTAGACTCTTTACAAAAAGCTGCAAGATCGAAACGAATCTCTGGTGTGAAAAAGGTCCACGGAGGCTGATCCGGAAACTTGGAAAAATCGGACACAACTCCTAGGTCTAGACCTGCATTCCGCACGTGAGGCTGCATACGAAGACCAAACGGCGGAATACATTTAGGGTTGTTTTCAAACTTACTTTGGAACGGAGGGTCAAAGACACAGTCATAGGCCGGGTTTTCTGGTTCCGAGAACAGTCTGATGTCATAATTCAAAGACAATTTCAGCCTGCGGTTGGACAGTGAAGGTTCGCCTGCCTCTGTGTACAGGCTGTACACAGGGGTGGTGCGGAACGCTCCAAGACAGAGACGAAGCCCTTGATGGTGGATAGGGTCCAAGAGTTTGAGGTAAGACGATCTTGCAGAGCCGTACACAGCACAACCGTAGTCCAGTTTGGAACGGCCCAAAGGGCTCTGTAGAGGTGCAGCAAAGTTTTCTTATCAGCGCCTCAGTCAGTGTGCGCTACGACCCGCAGAATATTCAGTGCTTTCTGGCAAGCAGTTTTGAGGTTTTTGATGTGACTGAGAAAGTTAAGTTTCTGGTCAAAAATAACTCCTAGAAATTTGGCCTCTTTGACAGCTGGAATGGGAGATTTCCCTACTTGAAGTTCAGGATCTGGAAAAAACTGACGGAAATTATGGAAGTGAATACACTGTGTCTTTGTAGGAGAAAAGGTGAAACCGTTTTCATCCGCCCACTGATGGATTTTATCCACGCAAAGCTGGAGCCTGCGCTGGATACTTGGGTACAGGCTTCCAGTTGCGTAGACAGCAAAATCATCCACGAACAATGAGCAGTCTGAACCCTGCTGAACTGATTAACAATGTTGTTGATCTTGATGCTAAAGAGGCAGGAGACAGTATGCTCCCCTGAGAACACCCAACTCCTGCTCGTGAACATCAGAGAGAGTGGTGCCAACCCGGACCTGAAACTGTCGTTCTGCCAAAAAATTTTGTATGAAAAGAGGAAGATGACCTCGAAAACCCAGATCATGGAGATCATGAAGTATCCCCGACTTCCAGGTGGTATCGTAGGCCTTCTCCAAGTCAAAGAAAATGGCCACTGCATGCTGTTTGTTCAAAAAGGCGTTCCAAAGTGTAGATTCCAGATGAATCAAATGGTCAACTGTAGTCCGATGTTTGCGGAAACCACACTGTTCTTTCGCCAAAAGGCCATCGGTTTCCAGTTTTTCACATGGTCTCACATGGGTTGAACTCCCTTGCCCGCACGGGCACTGTACAGAGGAGTTCGGGGCGGGAGAGCTGTTTTTTAATCTGCCCAGCAGCAGATGTTGTAGACTGCTGGGCAGTCTGAGGGTGGCGGATTTTTTGCCTCCACCAGGGGCATTCACTTTGGGTTGGGGGTGGTGGACCTGCCTCCACCAGAGTTTACAATTCTTCCTTGCAATGTCTTAGAAAAAATAAATTCATCAGTCTGGCAGCAGACTGACCGAGTGGGAACTGTCTTTACGGCCGAAGCATATGAAGAAGCTGTTGGCGTCTGACTGCCAACAACCTGTTTCCGGGCCTCAAAAAAGGAGATTTTCTTTTCAGTTTTTATTCTTTGTATTGTGATTCCTGAATCCAAAGAGGGCAGTTTCGTGAAGAGGAGGGATGGTCGCCACCGCAGTTCGCACAATGTGCCGGATCTTTACACGGCCCATCATGGGTTGCCTTGCAGCAAACACCGCACACCTCCTGCCCAGAACATATAACTGAACTCGAACATTCAAGTAACCGACTTTGATGACCGGAGGCAGCACAGGGTTGCAGAATGTCAGAAAGAGGGTGTTGGTGGCCACTCTTTCTGCACCTTTTTTGACCTTCACCCTATGCACCTCCGTCACACCCTGGGACGCCAGTCCCGTCTTGATCTCCGCCTCCGAGACACCTGTCAAATCTCGGCATCGAATCACCCCTTTGGACGAGTTCAATTGTTTATGGGGAGTCACCCTGATCTCCCTGTCCACGAGCTTTGTTGCCCTCAGCAGCTGTTCGGATTGTTTTTTTGGATCTGCATTGAACAAGAAATGAACCATTCCGTAACCTTTTGATGGACTGAGGGTCACCTGCTAAACCTTGGAAGCCCTTCTGTATAGCTTGGTATACAATATTGCTGTGAAGACATTTGTTGCTTAGGGGCACTGTTCTTTTTTGGTGCAGTTGCAAGATGTCCTGAGGAGAGAGACATATCTTGAAACAAGCTTGTAGATGAATTTTAGCATTTCATTTTAATAATATATTTAACAAATTATATATATATATATATATAATATATATATATATATATATATATATATATATAATATACTTTAAAAAAGGAGACTACACATGTGTTTATTCGTCTTCAGTATCATTTTCTTCCTCTTCTTCCTCCTCTTCTTCCTCTTCTCCGTTCTCGTCTTTTTCTTCGTCTTCTTCCTTCTCTTCTTCCTCCTCTTCAACTTTTTACTGATTGATCATTGTTTCATGTTGTAGCGTTTATCTTTTTTTTTTTTTTCTTTTTTTCCTTTTTTTTTTTTGCTTTACCTTCCTCGTTTGTTTATTACTGGACAGAAGTTTAAAAAGGCCTTTAATATTCTTTACCCATGAAAGACTCAATCAATCAATCATCTTCTTCTCCCTCCTCCTCTTCCTCCTCCTCCTTCCCCTCCTCTTTTTCTTCTCCTCCTTCCTCCTCTTCTATTCTTCCTTCCTCCCTTTCTTCTATCTCCTTCCTCCTCTCCTTCTTCCTGTTATTTTCCTCCTTCTCCTCTCCTTCTTCCTCTTAGACGTCCTCTTCTCCCTCCACTTCTTCTTTCTCCCTCTTCCTCTTCTCCTTCCTCTTCTTCTTCTGCCTCTTCTTTTTCTTCTTCTTTAACCGTCTTCTTCTTCCCCCCCCCCCCCCCCCCCCTCCGTCTTCATCTTCTGCTGCCACTGCTTCTCTTTTCACTTAACTCCATTGAGTTCACTGAGACACCACACTCACGAACAGGTAATCGGCCAAATGGGCGTTTTTTTTTTTAATTTAAGAGAGAGAGAAGAGAGGGGGGGGGGGGGGGGGGGGGGGAGTTTTTGTAACATGTGCTATGCCAAACACAATGCTCCAAATATTTGATGATTTTTTTTCCAGAGAAAGAAAGAAAGAGAAGAGAAAAGAATAGAAAAGAAAGCAAAAGAAAACAGAAGAGAAAAAAAGAATGAACGAAAAGTAAACTGACACACACAGCGACGGCGACAAAACTGTAGGGCAGTCGAGCCGCCATTTCGTCGCCTTGCGCCATCTTTTTGTTGCAGACGATAAAAGGGTGGTTTACTGTTTTAAAAAAAAACAAACAACTTTGCATTGCCATAACATCAGCGAGGATGGTGATCAAGAGCTCTGTACGAAATACATTTCTTTAAAAAACAAAACAAACACAAGCTAAAAACAAGCAAACAAAGAACTAGAAAAACCACAATTAATTTACTCGGATCTCCTTCGTGAAACAGCATTGTCAAGGGATTGACCTAACAATTTAAGACAGGGACAGTCAGCTATCTCATATCACACACAACACACACACACACACACACACACACACACACACACACATGCGCGCGCATGCGTGCGCCTCTCTCTCCTCTCTCTCCCCTCTCTCCTCTCTCCTCTCCTCTCTCTCTCCTCTCTCTCCTCTCTCTCTCTCTCTCTCCTCCTCTCTCCACGGACGTACATTTTTCCCCCCTCTGTGTTATCTTAATCTTTCTTCCCTCTGTGTTATCTTAATCTCCTTCAACAAACTGCTTCTTGACTACTAACAAAAGAAAGAACGAGAGGATGAATGAGGAAAGAAAGTGAGAAAGGATGAAAAAAATGAAAATAAGAAAGAAACAAAGTATGAGCACGAAAGAGAAGGAGCACAGAAAGTACACAGAAAGGAGAAAAGGAAGAAAGAAAGCGAAGGGGAAAACAAACAAAGACACCAACAAAAACTCTGTAACAGGCACTACGAAACGTTAAAGCCAGACATCTCTCGTAACAGGCACTACGAAACGTTAAAGCCAGACATCTACACAGTTGTGGAAACAAACAAAAAAGAAATTGCTCAGTAAATTTCACAACAAAAAGTATGAGCTACAAGTTTGCTGGAGGCGACACAGTTCCATTCGTCACGATTCTACTCGCAGATAGAAACATTCCGCATGCAACCTGAAGTCTGCTCCTCAGTCTGATCGAATCCCCTCCTGTCCGGCACCTGACATCAGCCAGGCCGATCAGTCCTGCCTCTATGGGAGGACAATACTGTCAATAGACTGTAGAGTACACATGCAGTAATTTTCTTTCTCAAAAGAGTCTTTTTCACTGGGAAAAATTCAATATACACTATCTGTCTTATCTGTTCAACATGCCACTCCTCTCGCCCCTATCCAGCAATCGTTTGTTTTACTTGTACCCCTCCCCCTCCCTCTACTTCACCACCATGTCACTGTTTATCATAGGTCTGATCAGAGTTCTTTCACTTAGACCTGCTTCAAAGTCTGACATCACTACTTCGCAATGTTGTCCCATTAAAAATGCGACTAATGCCACTGTGTAGCACGAACATAAACCGCTCTTGATCTGCTAGTATGGGAATGAGTTACCGTGCCAAATCTGGAAAAGTTCAGATGTGAGCTGTGGATCTGTAAAGGGTGGCAAGAACACAGACACACAGACGTACACAACATTTACATATTGCATAACTGAAAGAATAAGTAAAGGGGGGTAGTATTCTTTATGGTGAATAATGACAGGCAAAACAATGACAGTCGAATTACCGGCCCTTAAAACAAAGGGAAGGAACACACTACAATAAGAACCGACGCGTTTCAACCTCTTCGACTTAGGAGCTGTAACTGGTTCTATTTGCTTTGTGGGCTGTTAACTCTTGCTTGTATTCTCCTGCTTCATTCCCTGTCTGCAGTCCTCTCCACCTTCAAACTGGCAGTCACGGTACAAAATTCCAAAACAGCGCAGCTTGCAGTACCCACTCACCTAGCTCACCTGCAACAGGAGACGCACAAAGCAACTAACTTTACCGTTTCTTCTATAGGGACACGTCCTTGCTTGTTCCTGGATGAATGAGTGCTGCCTTTGTTTCAGAATGGGAAAAAGATACCTCTCTTGTATACTATTGACTGTTCGTGTCTGTCTGCATCGTAGAATTTCTTTAACCTTAAGTGTAATATTCATTTTCTCTCAGTATTTATCTTGCTTTTTAACACTGATACCACGACATACAGACACTCAAGCATTAAAAAAGTTGTTTCTAGTCTTTTGCTGTGGGTGAAGAGCACTGACAGCCAGAATTGTAATAATAATTCAATAATTGCAGTAATTATTCTAAGATACAAAATAAATGATCTGTCCTCTTTCAAAAAAAACAAACAAACAATCTTTTTAACACAGGTTATCATTTCTAACAGCAAAGGGCGTGACAATTATACTATTGCCAATGACAACAACAACAATAACAATATCAATAACTATGATAATGGCAACAAGAAGAATGGCAACAACGATAACGAACACAATCGTGATAACTACAACAACAACGATGGTGACGATAACAACAACAATAATAGTAAATGATGATGATGGTGATGATGATGATGATGATGTGATGATGATGATGATGATAGCATACTTCACATGGCTTTCTTACACCTGAAAGCACTTTGCAACATCCATCGAATATACACACGCACTTCTACACTAGCACTCACTGGCTTGCACGCCTCTGCTGTCTTGACTTTCTTCTCCCCCCCCCCCCCCCCCCCATCCACACACACTCTACCATTCTCATTCCCTTTGTGACTACCCTACGATCTCCACCTCTTAATACCCCCCCCCCTCCCCCCCCCCTCCCCTCACACAGACAACACGCGCGCCCGCGAGCGCAGGCACAACCATGTATGGCATTCCATGATGGACGACAACAGGTTTGAAAAATAAATAGATAAATAACCATCGGCTGAAACGTTGAATAGAAGTGCATGACGTAAAAGACTGCTATCGCATTCTTTACTTTGCCACATACCGTAAGGACTAACCGAGTTAAAAACAAAACAAAACGAAAAAAAAAAAAAAAAAAAAAACCCGAAACACAACAACAACAACAGCCACTCAAAATTACGTCCCATTTTTTTTAATGACCGAATGTTATGGACGCTCCAAAAAGAAAAAAAACACATCAATATCGCAGCCAACCTCGCTTTAGCGGTGCCTACAGTTGTTGTTGTTTGTGTTTTTGTTCTTGTTTTTGTTTTTTTTGTTTTTTTTTAGAACAGAACTGCTCCGGCTTTTGAAAGGGGAGAATGAGGCCTACAAAGCACATGGTTGACGCTAACCAGTTGCCATAATTATGTGTGGGTCCCTGTCTTGTCAGACCGTGAATCATGCTATCAATCGGCCTGCACCAGGTTGTCTTATCTGATCGTTGATTTCGTGGGCACAGGATCGATCGACTGTGTCTCAAGAAGTGGTGATCGTCAACACACGCGTGCAGGTAACGACTTCGGAATCAATCTCTCTCCCTCTCTCTCTCTCTCATCTCTCTCCTCTCTCTCTCCTCTCCTCTCTCCTCTCTCTCTCTCTCTCTCTCTTCTCCTCCCCCTCCTCTTCTTCCCCCCTCTTCCTCTCATTCTAACACAGACATACACAGAGACACACACATACACATATACATATATACACACAGAAACACGCGTACGCGCGCGGACCACACACACACACACACACACACACACACACACACACACACTCACACACACACACACACACACACACACACACACACACACACACACACACACACACACACACACACACGCGCGCGCGCGTGAGACGCCCAGTTCACACCTCCTCCGTCGCTCGGTTGCCTCTCAAATATACATGTACTCCGACCAAACGTGTCAGTATCCCACCTCCATAACCAAATTGCCTTAACCCACCTCCTGGTCTTTCATCACCTTCCCCCTCTCCCATACACCCCCTCCCTCTGCCTCTAGCCCCCCTTCCTTCCCTCCAAACGCTTTCTGGCTAATCCCTTTCCGTTATGTACACACATGGACCCGACCCACGCTTTTTCAGCTACTGCAAAGATTCTAAATTATCAATGCATGAGCAAGTGGTTAATAACTAATAAAGAAAAAGACCTATCAGGCAGATAGAAAGCTGAGCAAACAACGACATCACTCACACACACACCACACACACACACACACACACACACAAAAGAGGAGAGAGAGAGAGAGAGAGAGAGAGAGAGAGAGAGAGAAAAGAGAGAGAAGCGCTCCAGGGCTTGCATCCAACACACACGCACAGTTCGGGCATGCAACTTTCCCGCTGTCTCTATCAGCAACACTGAAATCAGATTCTTACAGTCTTTTGCTACGTAAAACTTTTGATACTTATAATCTACTGCTATGTATTGGTGTCAGATTCATGCAGTCATAGTCTCGGTTTTTGCTTCACATGGAACTCAGATTGTTATCATCTCCGTATGCGTATAGATACCAGATTCTTACTGCAACATACACATATCGTGATCTTATAATCTATTGCTGCGTACAGATTCCGGATTCTTATGATGTAGTGCCATGTATATTTGTATTATTCTTATAATTTACTGATAGACATAAGTAACGTATTATAACTACCAGGTATAGGTGTCGGATTCGGGTAACCCGCTGCTACGTGTTGATCAAAGATTATCAAGATCTTCTGTTGCATAGAGATCCAGAATCCTGCGATTACACACATCCCATATTCTTTTATTCTATTGCTGCATACAGTTCCTGGATTGTCTTAATCTGAGATGACATCGGAAGTGTTCGTTTTCTTTTGTTTTCCTTTCTTCTTCTTCTTCTTCTTCTTCTTCTTTCTCTCTCTCTCTCTCCTCGTCTCTCTCTCTCTCCTCTCCTCTCTCTCTCTCCTCTCTCGCTCTCCTCTCTCTCTCTCTCTCTCTCTCTCTCTTTAGATAAATCTGCCGCTGTATACAGATCTTGATGC
>CM031604.1:23164255-23166755 GCA_018398815.1 Conus ventricosus
CTAAACGTTATTTTGCTCATTGGATCCGGTCGTCATCTGGATCCACACCAAATCTCAAAATGTGTGTGTGTGTGTGTGTGTGTGTGTGTGTGTGTGTGTGTGTGTGTGTGTGCGTGCGTGCGGCCGCGCGCGTGTGTGTGTGTGTGTGTGTGTGTGTGTGTGTGTGTGTGTGTGTGTGTGTGTGTGTGTGTGTGTGTGTGTAGTGTGTGTGTGTGTGTGTGTGTCTGTCTGTCTGTGTCTGTATGTGTCTGTGTGTGTGTGTGTGCCTGTATCTGTGTTTGTTTTTGCCTCATCTTTCGTGCCACTCCACTGGCACTGCACCTACGCCGCTCGTTCCGGTTCCCCGTCCACAGCCACAGCCCGGCAATGGCAATGCATGGAGAGCAATCCATGAAAAGCCGACATGAGGCAACCCACCAGAGGAGACACTGCACTGCTGCCGAGTCACACCAGTGGTGTTCAGTGGTGCCTGTTCTGGTTCAGCATACGCAGGACACCACCCACCGAGCTCCCTACTGACTACAACACTTGCTTAGTCACGGAGCTAGCGTGAGCTCTCTTCTCTCTCTCCTCTCTCTCTCTCTCTCTCTCTCTCTCTCTCTCTCTCCTCCTCTCTCTCTCTCTCTCTCTCTCTTTGAAGGGCGCTACCACATCCGTCCAATAAGAGTCACTATGAATTTCCGTACCGCTGACCCCACCCATCCTCACCAAGGACATAGACGTAGAGAGGAAATGGGACCGGAGGTCAGTATGAAATTAGGGCATGAATGGCCACAGATTCTGAGACTCTTTATACCATCAATGGCCACAGAATCTGAGACTCTTTATACCAATCGACGAGGATGAAAATCATAGATTTCAGGAGGTAGCAGTGATGGATTTCCGTCCTGGTCTGAGCTTACGTGACAGGGCTGTACTCTACGCTTACTTTCAGGATATATCCCGGCGTCAACCAGGCCCGAGATATACAGACACCTGCAGCGTTGGTCAGGAAATTTGAGCAGCACACTCAAAGACGCCGCCATTAAGTGGATGAAACTCGACTGTGTGGTCCCAGTCTTTCCCATCCGAGCTCACGTTAATCTCAAATCTGGGTAATAGTTGTTTGATATCAGTACATCTGACAAGCCTGGCTTTAACCATCCAAATACAATCACTACTTCTTGGACGAAGGGGGGTGGGGGTGGGGCTGGGGTGGAAGGGCAATCTACAGCAAAATTCCCAGGATCGTCTTTTGGTCACGTTCCATATTTCAACCCAACTTGATTGAAATGAATCGGATAGTTTTCGCATCGTCTTGCACAGAGACGAACAAACAAACGCAGGTGAAGGCCTGACCCTTTGGGCCAAGGGTGAACAGAGTAAAGGAAAGTCGCCGGCACGCAATAGACAAAGGGCGGGGGTGGGGTGGGGTGGGGTGGTGGGGGCTTGGGGCGGTTATGTTATCGATTGGACGGCTGATGGTGAACTAGAGGTTGGTAGAATAGGCATCAGTGAAAAGGTGTATTACAATGCTCGGGCATGCACGATTTTAATTACTTTGCTGAGACCGCACGCACGCACGCACGCACGCCGCGCGCACACCCCACACACACACACACACACACACACACACACACACACACACACACACACACACACAAACACACTGCTGGGTAGGAAAAAACCCGAGAAGTTGAAAAAAAAAAAAAACCTCGTAGTACTGGTATTTTCTCTTTTCTTTGGTCAAGTTGAAATCGATACAACCTGAACTTCTCCTGGCTAAACACCAAAAGGGGGCCGGACAACGAAGGTAAACTAATGACCCCCCTCCCTCCACCCCCCCCCCCCCCCCCCCCAACACTTCCACAACTCGTGGCCCTGATAACATAACACGGCCAAGCAGAGTGGTTAGTGATGAGCCTGGTTTGACGCCGTGTCAACTGCTACGTAATTTCATCCGTAAGATCAACCTGACATGACAAAGTGCGCGCTGAGTGCGGAGACGGAAGTACAGGGAGGAAGTTGTAATGCTGTTATGTGTGGTGTGTGTGTGTGTGTGTGTGTGTGTGTGTCTGTGTGTCTGTGTGTCTGTGTGTGTGCGCGCGCGCGCGCGTGGTGTGTGGTGTGTGTGTGTGTGTGTGTGGTGTGTGTGGTGTGTGTGTGTGTGTGTGTGTGTGTGTCTGTGTGTCTGTGTGTGTGTGTGTGTGCGCGCGCGCGCGCGTGGTGTGTGTGTGTGGGTGTGTGTGTGTTGTGTGTGTGTGTGTGTGTGTAAGTGTGTGGTGTGCGGGCGCGCGCGCGTGTGTGTGCATTTGTGTGTTTGTGTGTGAGTGCGTGCGTGTGTGTTGTGAAAGTGTGTGTGTGTGTGTGTGTGTGTGTATGTGTGTGTGTGTGTGTGTGTGTGTGTGTGTGTGTGTGTGTGTGTGTGTGTGTGTGTGTGCGTGCGTGCTTGCTGTGTGTGTGTGTGTGTGTGTGTGTGTGTGTGTGTGGTGGTGTGTGTGTGGGGTGTGTGTGTGTGTGT
>CM031604.1:23171755-23181755 GCA_018398815.1 Conus ventricosus
TGCAGACTGAAAACAGACAGACAGGAACAGAGAGTAATGCAGACTGAAAACAGACAGACAGGAACAGAGAGTAATGCAGACTGAAAACAGACAGACAGGAACAGAGAGTAATGCAGACTGAAAACAGACAGACAGGAACAGAGAGTAATGCAGACTGAAAACAGACAGACAGGAACAGAGAGTAATGCAGACTGAAAACAGACAGACAGGAACAGAGAGCAATGCAGACTGAAAACAGACAGACAGGAACAGAGAGCAATGCAGACTGAAAACAGACAGACAGGAACAGAGAGTAATGCAGACTGAAAACAGACAGACAGGAACAGAGAGTAATGCAGACTGAAAACAGACAGACAGACATATGGGCTCCCTGAAATAGTTCCATTCCTTGCAATTGAATCTGTGTGCTTGTATCTTGATGGGCATGGGGAAAAAAAGAATAGAATGAACTTTCACATGTATACAATTAATATTTTGAGAACAGTCCAATCATGCCGGTCAGTTAATACTTGGTTAGTTATGTAAGACCTTGGTGCATTAATTTTCAGTGTGCGGCCATGTCTCAGCTTGGCATGCCTTTGAGCCCTTTGGTCTGAGCCCCAACAATGCCACGTACACAGCTCGGACAGCACACCGCCTCACGCTGACTGCCATCCACACTGCACACAACATCACGGTGTCTTGGGAGAAGTCTGCATTCACACCACTACGCATTCCTTTGACTAAACCTATGGTTGGAAAACAAAATTGTCATCACTACTGGGGCCATTGTGCCAATTGTGAGCGCCACGTCTTTGATGAACGGTCAAAGCTACTGAGAATATGTCAAAATAAAACAGTTTTACCGAAAATCAATTTTGCTTGTACTGAGGACTGTGCCAAAACGTACATTCGACAATCAGGGCACCAGCATTTTAAAGCCACTTTGCCTGGTCCAACACCATCCCTCCCCTCTTCCAGTCTCTTTGTCTCTCTCCATCTACAACACTGCAGCAGTAGCAGTAGTACTTCCCTTACTCAACCAAACATCTCTCCCTTTCTATCCCTCAATATCCTATGCCTCCCCAGCACATTATTCAATACAAGCTGTATTGCCTTTGCTTTTCTTCCACAGACTGTCTCCATTTCTCCCTCCCTCCTCGCTTCCCTCCATCTCCCCAGTTTCCCTTGAACCATCTGTTTAACTCATACAGAGCACACACGTGCACACTTGTTAAACTCCCAAAGATGTTACGATGCAGTGGTAATTTTCTGCAGTCTCGCCTGAGGGTGTGAGTCCACTGGCTGGCTTGTCATGCATGCATGGCGAAGGCCCAGTATTACTGCAACTGTCTATGTGGTACCACTGTGATCTGATCAGTTAATTAACATTAATTACCCTTAATTTGGAGAATGTTTTCCGCTTGGAAAGTTCGATTCTAATACAAGTCGCACACCAAAGATCACCTATACCTGTCAGGAGATCTGTGTGCAGCAGTTTGCTCTGATGAGGATACAAATACCCCCTTTTATAATGAATATCAAAATATTCTAGAAAAACTATAAAAATTTATTATGAGATGATTGAAGAGAATTTAAAACAGATCCCAGTATTATTTCTCTCTCGAAGGTCCTGATATTTGGAGCAGTAACTTGTCAAGTGTTGTATTGAAGTCAGCAACAGACTATTCTTCTCGGGAGAAGGTGATATATAGGCTCATTAGATGATCGCCGGCACTCATTGCATACAGACCGCAGTCACAGTCTGAAACGGGTAGCGTTAAAGGAAATTACATACAAATGCGTTGAAAACTTTCAGCTTCATAGACCCCAGCGTGGGGCTGAAATTCGATTCCACGCCCCACACACCTGTGAAAGAATTGCCAAGCACTCGGCGCATTCAGCGAACCAGTTGGTCAGATAATAAGATAGTACAGCAGCTTTCGCCTGCTCCAGAGTGTAGAATTCCTTTGTGCTCCAGAGTGTACTTTCCTTTGTGCTGCAGAGTGTACACTTTCCTTTGTGCTCCAGAGTGTGGACTTTCCTTTGTGCTCAGAGTGTAGACTGTCCTTTGTGCTCCAAAGTGTAGACTTTCCTTTGTGCTCCAGAGTGTAGACTGTCCTTTGTGCTCCAAAGTGTAGACTGTCCTTTGTGCTCCAAAGTGTAGACTTTCCTTTGTGCTCCAGAGTGTAGACTGTCCTTTGTGCTCCAAAGTGTAGACTGTCCTTTGTGCTCCAAAGTGTAGATTTCCTTTGTGCTCCAGAGTGTAGATTTTCCTTTGTGCTCCTGAGTGTAGATTTTCCTTTGTGCTCCAAGTGTAGACTTTCCTTTCTGCTCCAGAGTGTGACTTTCCTTTGTGCTCCAGAGTGTAGACTATACTTTGTACTCCAGAGTGTATACTTTCCTTTGTCTCGGTCGCTAGCCAACGGATCGAGCAGGTGGGCTTTTACCTTGAGGCCTTCACACGTTGGCAAGGGTTCCCTGCTTTCCCGCGATAATCCTAATCGACTCTAATCCCGCCGCTAATCTTCACTGTTACCTCGACCGATTCCGGACCTCGACCATTTCCCTTGATCGATCGCTGTTCGATCTTTTTTCAGTTGATAGCTGGAAAGGTGCACAGTTCCATACTGTTGGTGGAAGGGATTGGGGCAGTATGGTTTTCTCATGTTTCATTCGCCGTGGACATTCTTTGGATTGAGCGCGGAGCGGGTGGAGGGGTGGGGAGGGGGTGATGACACCCGGTGGTTAAATGGGGGCGGGGGAAGTGGAACTGGACACATGAACAAGTACGCGTTTCGGGTCTTGCTAGGAAACATGCACTTAGGAGTGGAGGAAGGGGGGACGTGGAGTTGGAGGCTGGAGAGAGAACGCGGGAAGGGTATCGGGGAATGAGGTGTGTGTGTGTGGCGAGGAGCTCTTCTCTCTCTCTCTCTTTCTCTTTTCTCTCTCTCTCTCTCTCTCTCTCTCATTGCCTTTTTGTATTAGATACGTAACAAACCAACAAAAATCGAACAGACAGAGCGGACAGAGACAGACCCATGCATAAAGAGGAGGTAAAGAAGAAAAAAACGAACAAAGAGACCGAAAACGACAGACAAGTCTAGGCAGGACAAGACAGACCAGGGCAGACTCAGACAGAAAGAGACAGAAGCAGACCTCTAGCGAAAGAGACAGAGACAGACCCAGCAGACAGACAGAGACGACAGACAGACCCAGGACAGAAAGAGACGACAGACAGACCCAGACAGAAAAAGACAGAAGAAACTGACCACTGACAGAGAGGCTGACAGACCCAGACAAAGAGGCTGACAGACTCAGACAGAAAGAGACACAGATAGGCCCAGACGGAAAGAGACGGAGAGACAGAAACCAGCAGCCCAGACAAGAGACAGAGACAGACCCAGGCAGACAGAGACAGACTCAAACAGAAAGAGACAGAGACAGACCCAGAGAGAAAGCGACAGAGACAGACCAAGACATAAAGCGACAGAGACAGACCCAGACAGAAAGAGACAGAGACAGACCCAGAGAGAAAGAGACAGAGACAGACCAAGACAGAAAGAGACAGAGATAGACCCTGACATAAAGAGACAGAGACAGACCAAGACAGAAAAAGACAGAGACAGAGACAGACCCAGACAGAAAGAGACAGAGACAGACCCAGACAGAAAGAGACAGAGACAGACCCAGACAGAAAATACAGACAGAGACAGACCCAGACAGAAAGAGACAGAGACAGACCCAGAGACAGACAGAACAGAAGACAGAGACAGACCAAGACAGAAAGAGACAGAGAAGACCGACATAAGAGACAGAGACAGACAGACAGAAAAAGACAGAGACGAGACAGACCCAGACAGAAAGAGACAGAGACGACCCAGACAGAAAGAGACAGAGACAGAGACAGACAGAAAGAGACAGAGACAGAGACAGACCAGACAGAAAGAGACAGAACAGACCCAGACAGAAAAAGACAGAGACAGAAAAGAGAACAGACCCAACAGAAGAGACAGAGACAGATCAGACAAAAGAGACAGAGCAAACCCAGACAGAAAGAGACAAAGACGGACATAGACAGACAGAGACAGAGACAGACCCAGACAGAAGGAGACAGAGACGGACATAGACAGAAAGAGACAGAGACAGACCCAGACAAAAAGAGACAGTGACAGACTTAGACAGAAAGAGACAGACAGACACACACACACACACAGAAAGAGACAGACACACAGCACAGAGAAAGTGACAGAGACAGGCCCTAACAGAGAGGTAGACAACCCCACATGTGCACGCAGAAAGACAGATACGCAAACAGAAAGATGCAAAAACTGACTAGACAGAAGGAGACAGAGACAAATCCAGACAGCAAGATTTGGACCAAAAAAAAAGAGAGAGAGACCGTGCACGTACACTCGCGTAGTAGGAATGCGAACAAGAGTGTGTTTGCGCCCCCCACCCCCACCCCCATCCCCACCCCCTCCTCCTCTCTCTCTGTTTGTGTGTGTGTGTGTGTTTTTGTATCTGGTTATATGTGTTTGTGCGAGTTATTGGTTTGATATTTCCACACACACACCACACACACACACACACACACACACACACACCACACACACACACACACACACACACACACACACACACACACACACACCACGCACGCACCTCACTCACTCACTCACTCACAACAGAGAGGAGAGGAGAGAGAGAGAGAGAGAGAGAGAGAGAGAGAGAGAGAGAGAGAGAGAGAGAGGAGTGCCAAAGATCCTCAAAGTCACCCCACAGAACCAGCTTAGCCTACACCAGTATGAGCGTCTGTCATTATCTGCTGAACGTTTCACTGATCTTTTCTGCTGTCGCCTCCAGCCAGCTTTTATCCGTGTCAACCCAACCACGGCCTCTCACTATTTCTACTTATCCCCACACATACACACACACCTCCTCTCACCAACTTCCACGCTCACTCTCTCTGTCTGTCTGTCTGTCTGTCTGTCTCTCTCTCTCTCTCTCTCTCTCTCTCTCTCTCTCTCTCTCTCTCTCTCTCTCTCTCTCTCTCTCTCTCTCTGGGAGTGAAGCAAGATGAAATTAGTAGTCCGATGTTGGTTTGGTTTTGGTTTGATTTGGTTTGTTTTCAATAACAAATTTCCTACTGACAAAATGAATATATCTGCATCGGTAGACATGGCATTTAACTGACCCCTGACCTCGCTGTAACTATATCGATGCTTGCTGATGATGTTCTCCAATCAGGTATCCTGTGCCGTTTGCAAAATCAACCGAAAGTTGTTCACGAAACGGTACACAGACCACGCTCGATAATCTTTTTTAAAAAGAAAGAATTAAACGGATTTGTGTTCAGAAATGGTGATACTAAATCTGCATTATAAAATGGCACCATTTCATTAAGGCTGCGATTGCTTATACACATTTGAACAAACTCTTGCCAGCGAGGCGCTTATTTTCCCATGTTCATTGTTGTTGGTTGTTGTTGTTGTTGTTGTTGTTTGTTTTGCATCATTAGCAAATATTTTGCATATGCCAAGCTGTGTATTTGTACCCAATCCAGGTCCAAGAATGCAGCCCTGAAGGATTTCATTCCAGAATACTTCATTACTGGATTTGTTTAGCCCAGCTCACCTTTAAGATATCTTGCAGTAGATTAGAAAGCCTTCAACATACATATAGTTTCTTACGCCAAATGAGCAGAACTGAATACCATGTGTTCCATATCTGTCAAATCAAATCTTCGAATCGATATGATCGTTCGGTTGTGCAGTCTGTATTTACATCCGCTGATATAAGCGCAGACCTAGTCAAACATTTCATGTCCTCTCCGTCAAAACAACACACAGACACACACACACACACACACACACACAAGAACAGACTCACCCCGACAGGTAACTAAGAGACGGACAAAAATCTCAACCACCCAACTTCAATCCGCAATCTTTTGTAACCCCCTCCCCCTTCCTCATTCCCCGCTCCCCCCTTAAGTCCCTAACGCCCTAAACAGCAGGCTGTTTTGCCCCAAACGGGAGGGCTGTAACCCGCCGTTCTGTCCCCCCGAGCCTTTTGGTCCCCCATGGCCCCCCACCACCACCCTCGTGCCTCGCATCTCCACTCCCACCGTTTTGGGCCTTGGTCACTAAATCGTAGGTTGTAGCCCCCCCCCCCCCCCCCCCCCCCATCCCCCTCCTCCATCCACTCACTCTACTGCCCAATATTGATCACAACTGAAATGAATATCTTATTCGACTTTTTTTTCATTTTTCTTTTGTATACAGTTGCAGTAACATATTCAAGGTTTAAAAAAAATATTTTTAATGGTTGAATTCCACTTGGAGACAAAACAGAATTTAGTTTATGACAAGATCTTTATCTAACATCGAACATTGACATGTCATTGAAATCTTGCAGAATTATTAAACACACACACACACACACAAAACACACACACACACAAACACACACACCACACACAACGCGCGCCGCGATTTAGCCCCACTATTTGAGGCTTGAGACAGGATGGCGTAAGGGACGGGGGGTGGGGGGGGATCAAACAGTTGGAGGGGGGGGGGGGGCCAAAACAGCGGGTAGCAGTCCACCATCTACGGCCTGGGGGGGGGGGGGGGACTTCGGGGGAGACTCAAAACGGCCGGTTCCCCCGCTACTTCTCTTGCATTGCCTTTCCCTCATGGAGGATTAAACAAGTCAGCCGAGGACTATCAACGCACAAAGAACAAGCAGCAAAGGTCCCCAGCTGCACTCCAGCACTCCTCTGCATACGCTGCCTCCTCACTCTTTCACTCTCCACTCTGGCATAAAAGACTGCCAGACAGCGGCCTTTGAAACTTTTCAACATATGCTCCCTCTTCATCCTTTACTCTCCTCTCTGGCACAACAGTCTTTCAGACAGCGTCTTCAATGGCCTTTCATACCGCTGATAACAAGTGGAAAAGATCAACCCTCCAGCTGAGATCTCAGACTCGAGTATGGGAAGGGGGAGGAAGGGGGTGGGGGTGGTGGTTTGGGGGGGGGGGGGGGGGGGGGGGGAGATCGACAAAAGACCTGCACACTTTAGTCACGGTTCTTTGGGGATATACACTGGCAGGCGGATTAATTATTAGGGCGTTCTTTCACTTTTGCTGCCGGTTAAGAAAAAAAAAAAAAAGCTGTTTTTAACGAAGCGGTGAAAGTACTAATCGATTTAGGACTGCCTCTATGTAATTGAAACCTGTCAATACATGCGCACAGCGTGCGCACACGCGCGCGCGCACACAACCCCACACACACACACACACACACACACAATTCACCCAAGCCCATGTCCCACCAACATTCAGGTGCCACTTTCTTGTATGGGTATGACTGATTGATCTTCATGTCCCTGCTGAATACACACACGCGCTATCGGATACAGAACAACGATTTCTCTATCAAACCACTCGTCTTTTTTCTGATCGACTTTATTGTCCAAAAACAAAATGAACTAGTCCGTTACGATTTCAAAAAGTAAAGAAAGAAAAAAACTACGGTTGGATTGAAATTCTTTTTCACTTATATAAAATAAATGTTATACGTCGGAGAGTCCTGTTCAAGAAAACGTCGAGAGCTTTCTCCCATGTCTTCTTCTGAACAAATTCACACCTAATCGTCCGTTGTTATTTATCTCTATCTTCACTTCTTTCTGCTACTTGCTGTTCAGAGAGCATGAGCAGTTCACAATTCAAAACGACCAATCAGTCAACGTTAGTATTTCGTGTGCATAGAAAATATAAAAATTGTCTTTTTGTTTTTCATCTCTTTCTCGTGTACTTACATACTAGCATGTTTGGCCCGTTCCTCCCGATTCACAATACCCCTCACTGCATCCTCCCTCTTCTGTCATCCCCCCCCCCCCTTCTCTCTCTCTCTCTCTCTCTCTCTCTCTCTCTCTCCCATTCACAACTCTGTCTGAGACCATTATTGATGATCAAAGGGAGATAATGGGGTATGGGTGTGGATGGGGGTAGAGACAACCCCGTGACTCGTGACAGTAAACGGTTATAGGGAGGAGGAAGAGAAAGGGGGAGGGTGTCACAGCTGCCTAAAAACGCTGATGTCTGGGCTGGAGGGGGGGGGGGGGTCAATGCTAGTGCTAATGACTTCCGGAACTAAAAGACGGGTCTGTTTGATGCATGATGAAGGTGGGGTTTTCTCTCGTCATTATAGGGTAATTCACAATGTAGCAGCGCTGCATATTTATGTAAAAATGCACTATATCACACACACACACACACACACACACTGAGAGAGAGAGGGGCGACACACACACACACACACACACACACACACACACAGAGGGAGAGAGAGAGAGAGAGAGGGAGGGGGTAGGGAGCGAGAGAGGGAAAGACGGCTTTAGCTGGGATGAATATCTCAAATTGTATTTCGTTGCCACTTCCATTTATACGCGCTGTATTGAAGTATTGCTGGAAAAGAGTTTGTTCCGCGTTTTGAATGACTGGCTGTGCAAGCATTCATGTAACAGCTCCGTGCTGTCTGGGCATTTGAGACGAAATGTCACTTTCCTTACATGTATTTCGCAAATATCGAACACAAAGGGAACGTTAAGCAAACACGTAACACTGATTCCGCAGACCACAGAACATTTCAAACACAGCGGCAGAAACTTTGACGTTGCACGACTCGAGTGGCGGACTTCTAGGGTTAAACTCAACCTGAAGTTAAAAACGACTCAGTGAATGGATGCTGTATGTCTGCTGTAGCGCAGTGGTTCGATAAACTATTCAAGGCTAAGTACTCTTATTTGGAGGGTGTTCAAGCTTAGAGAGGGGCAGTCTGACTTCAGCTGGCCTGGCAGTTAAGTTCTTAATGGCAAGCCGATGTCTGCATCCCTGATAATTTCATGCTGTAAATGATGTTCCATTTCACAGACACTTCGATTAAAAGAAAGACAGCGTTTACAATAACATAATATGTGTGGGGCTGTGTGATTCGTCAGTTCATGTCATCTTCCTTCCCATTGGCTGTTATCAATAGCCCTGATCACCTGTCCTTGATGCTGCTATAAACGCTGGTTTGTGTTCCCTCCCAGGATGACCTTTTGGTCCCGCCATGACCCAGTGCGCGTGCCCAGAGGCAACACCGACAACTGGGCCAAAACTCCGAGTGCGGTGAGTGAGTTGTCTCCCATCCAGATCCTTTATTCACGGACGTCTTCCTGTTTGTGGATGTTGTTGTCGTTGTTGCTGTTGTTGTTGTTGTACGTCTATTTCACGGTCCCGTTTTGGATTTAGTCATCAAAGGAAACACTCTGTGATAATGTACCCGTGTATTTCCACATTTCTTTATCGATTACCCGAGGGATGGGGAGGAGCAGGCGGGGATGGAGCGAGGCGGGCGGGGGAAGGGGGGGGGGGGAGGAACTTTAGCCCTGGGGAAAGAGGAATGAAGAGGAAAAGGAATGACACGTGGAAATGACCTAAAGACATTGAAGCCACGTCTGACTGATGAAAATCCAAGAGACAAGCTTTTAAAGAAAAGGGGAAGATGTGGGTTGGGACAGGGGTGGGGGAGAAGAGGTCTGGGTAACTCCAGATCACTCCCCCCCCCCCCCCCCCCCCCATTCTCTCCTCTTGGATCCGGTGTCGTATATAATACTGTCGCTCATAAAATCGTGTCGCAGCGACAGTATTTCCCGGGGAAAATACTGCATTTTATGGACAGCTACAATATTCTATAGAACATTTTTCGTGAAAAGTTGTCGCGCGACAATTTTTTCCAGCAAATATTGTCGCTGCAACAGTATTTCACGTGAAATGCTGTCGCTGCGATACAATTCCACGGCGACAGTATTATATACGACACTGGCCCTGGCGGCTGGCTAACGGGTGGTGCCGTGGGTTGCAGGCCAACACGTACCGAGTGTACAACAGTCCCCAGGGGATCGATGTCACAGCAGATTCTGGTAGGTCTCTGTGTGTCTGCTTGGGTTTTCCTGGCTTACTGTTTTCACTTC
>CM031604.1:23186755-23194255 GCA_018398815.1 Conus ventricosus
AGTCGAGACGGCGGGCTCCCCTAGCAGTCCACGGTCCCGACCAAGGCGTGGCCTCGACCAGCGCGTGGCACCATCTCGTCCGTGGTCTCAGCCAGAACGTGGCCTCGACCAGCACGTGGCACCATCCAGTTCGTGCTCCAGGTGAAGCCCCCGGGAGGGGGGAGGACGTAGCTGGGAGGAGAGTCGGAGAGGAGGAAAAGAAGAAGGAAGGAGGAAGGAAGAAGGGTACTGGAACCCTGCCGTCAGTACAGTCTGACCATTGCTGTCAAGTCTTAACAGCCACTCGCATGATGGGCGAGGGGAAGTGTATTAAACGCCCACAGTAAACCCATTGAATCAAGTCTTCTCACACGATGCAGGTAAAAGACTGCATTAAATCAACAGGTTATAAAACAAATATGAATTATCTTCACCCTTCTCCACTCACGCTTAACGTTTTCCTTCCTTAGGAAATAAATCAACACAGCGACCATCGCTTAATAACTGCCACCACATTTGCAAATAGTAATTCAATGGCACAACTGTCACATTTTATAAACACATTTCAAAATAACACAAATCTCCAACCACGCATCCGAACGACAAATCATGCGTACGCACGCTCGTGAACATAAAACTCGTTCTCCTTGCACACACAAACAGACGGTGGCCGAAGGATAAAAGTCCGGCGAATGTGACAGGGGCGGACGAGCGAGACCAAGCAAGTTCCAACCCTGAATCACCAGGTTCTCTCCCTTCCCCACCGACTACCGCATCACCAGATACATAAACAGGAGAAAGAATTTTGGAAATAATTTAGAATGGCCAGGTTAAAGATTGAATTAACCAGAGAAAAGGTCTCACACAATATTCCTCTTACAATTTCGAAAACAAAAGAAAATTGCGCAAAAGTGAAGACTAAGCCGGCTAACAACAACAAATCAAAACAAACAGACCACGAAACTGATGCTTACCAGCTACCCGTGGGTGACCCCGAAGAGGCGGGTCAAAGGACTCTCTCTACCCTCTGTCCAGTCGAGAGGACAGAGGCGAAGATGCGGAAACAGAAGAAATGATGTCCCTCTCCTACAGGCCGACTGCAGGAATTGAAAGTACTGACTGTACTCTCGACGATAAGGTAAAGAACCAGGACTGGAGCAGGCGCCCCCAGAGACATCTTCCGCTCGAGTGAAGAGCTAACCTCCCTCAGCAATGGCAGCCAACATGCCATGCTGCGTCACAGAGTGAGCATACTTCAAACTAAAAGGAACGAAGCACGTGCGACAGGTAAAAAGACAGGCGAGAGGCCGATAGACAGAAAGTTCGAGAGAAAGGTACCGGCCACCCGTGAACTTGCAGGATGAATAGCACGGGCGGTGGAATTAGAGAGGAGAGAGAGAAAGCAGACCGAAGTTGAGCTGAACCACACCAAGGTGCAACTGCACCACAAGCCACCCTAAGGGACGGATACACGACAACAGCAACGACAATAAACAAATAAGTAATTCCGCCACCCTAGGTGGGTCGAACGTCGTAGGCCTCGTGACAAACTCGTGACAAACCCCCCTTCTAAAAGCATCTGTTTCTCTGAGATACAGTGCTCCTTTGAACCTTGTCGCATGTGCAACTTCACAACAATGGGACCGAACCCAACTCTCTGTGATCGACAGAGTACGAAAAATCCAATACAAACATTCCACGATAGAATCACACCGAGGAATACATAATACTACATTTATCAAACAACTAAGCAAACCTTCCAACCATGAAAGTAACAATCCGAACCATTGGTGATTCACTACCGTTAACCTCACTGAAGTGACAACTGTCACTACACCTGATACAGAGACCAAAAAGGGGATATAACCCTGGTTGAGGGAGGTGTCCCTCTGACTGATTTCCCAATGTGCTAACTACGGAGCTCGGCTAAGATAGTCAGCATCCGTATTACAGGAACCCTTGATATGACGGGAAGTGAACGCATGACTCTGCAGTTCCACTGCCTAACTCATGAGTCGACGGCTGACTGGCCGGATCCGTCCAAGCACTGGAGAGGATGATGATCGCTCTCCAGTACAAACTTCCGGCCGTACTTCTTCTTGGGCACGCCAGTGCGCGTCCAAATCTGCCTGAGAGATTCAGCAACAGTAGGGGCATCGATAGTCCTAAGCGGGACAGCCTCTGGGTATCGACTCGCAGATTCTACCACTACCGAAGCGTAGCGGTGACCGCGATCGGATGGAGGATTAATGGGTCTCACCAGGTCGACCCCAACCTTGCTGAATGCCTCCCCAACCCGTGGCACTGACCTAGGGGAACACGCTTCAAGCGACCCTTAGGCGTTGTCCATTGGCAGACATCGCAACTGCGGCAGTACTGCCTAACCTGTGAGTTCATCCCTGGCCAGAAGAAATCCTGCCTAACTCGCTCGAGAGTCCGCTTGGAGCCCATATGACCTGCCATGGGGGAATCGTGGGCCTGCCGGAGAACAGACTCTCTCAAGCTTTGGGAACAACAAGCTGTTTGGCCACACGATCTGCCTGAGTGACAACCCTAAAGAGGATCCCTTGTGGAGCTTGAAGCTCACCTTGGCGTGTCGGGCCGACTGAGCGGGACGATCCACAAGCTGTCGTAGGCGTTGGACATCCAAGTCCCTGGCCTGAAGACGGATAATGCTAGCAGGATCGGCCCTTGCCAGAACCTCGTCAGAGATCGGCTGAAGAACGGGACGCAATTCCTGTTCCTGCTTCTTAGCTTTGGCGCGTGTGGTGACTCCCACACACGCCTGTACGGGCAAATCCGTAGACACGGACTGACTGCGTCCGTCTGCGAAGGTGATAGTATTCCCTATGATAAGGGAATACAGAGGTTGCTCCACCGCGATGGCCCATACTTCGCCACAGAAGTAGGGGGTGGAGATAGAAACGAGTACTGAAGGACGGGTGGAGGTAAAACCAGCCTCCAACCCGCACACATCGTAACTGGCGCCCCGCCGGGCCTTAGAGGAAACTAAATCCTTATCCACAAAGAGTGTTGATGCTCCCGAATCCCTGATGGTGTCGACCAAGGATGAACCAACAACAGAAAGAAACACTGGACACTCTGTACCACCAGAAGCGTGGATGGACCCCACGTTAGCCGAGGCGCGAGGATGCTGGAAAGGACTAGCCCCATGACTACCAGCGGCTTTAGGACAATCTTTCCTAATGTGGCCAGGACGACCACAAAGAAAACACAGTCGGGGCGCTGAAATCCCCGATGAACTGCCTGCCTTGTTCCCCCCACTAGCAGTTGTCGGCACCTTATTGCTACCAAATCCTGTGGAGGGCTTCCTCTCCGTATCTGGGCGATGCCCATAAGCCCTGCGAGCTTCAGCAAACACCTCAGCTGTGTGAATCGCAGCCGCGAAATCCTGAGGTGCTGTCTCGCCTATCCGGATCCTCAACTCTGGGGACACAGTGTTGGTGAGCTGTTCAATGAGGATCAGATCCTCCAGCTCCAACTTAGCTAACTGACGCCAGTACCCTAGCGTCTTGCGCAGCCTATCACCAAACTGCACGAAGGTCTCATCATTATTCTTCTTCATGGACCTAAACTTCCTCCTGTAGGTCTCTGGGGTAAGGTGGAAACGCTTACGCAGAGCCAACTGCATGTCTGCATAAGACGCACCTTCATTTAGAGTGAGCACACACTCCCTTGCAGCACCAGATAATCCAGAAAAAAGGTGCATAGCCTTTTGCTCCTCAGACAATTGGTATGAACAAGCAACCTTGTCGAAATGCTCTAAGAACATATCAATGTCCTCACTAGGTCTGAACTCTGGAAGCTTTAACTTTGGGCCTCTAACTCTATCACCTGCCTGGTGATTAACCCCCTGGTTTACAGAAGCGGGAGGCCGCGAAAGAAGTTGTTCCATCTCCTCCCTACGCAGAGCCTCCATCCTGTCTAGTTCTTCCCTACGGAGGGCTTCCTGCCTGTCAGCCTCTTCCCTACGCTGAGCAGCCTCCTCCCTACGCTGAGCAGCCTCCTCCCTACGCTGAGCCTCCTGTCTAGCAGCTTCTTCCTTACGAAGGGCCTCCTGTCGGGCAGCCTCTTCTCTGCGCAGCATAGCCTCTTCCCTATGCATAATCTCCTGTCTGTCAGTCTCCTCTCTGCGCAGAGCCTCCTGTCTAGCGCCTCCTCTCTACGCTCTTCCCTACGCAGAGCTTCCTGCCTAGCGGCCTCTTCCCTACGCTCTTCCCTACGCAGAGCTTCCTGCCTAGCGGCCTCTTCCCTACGCTCTTCCCTACGTTGGGCCTCATCCTCCCGTCGCTGTCGCTCCAGAAACATAAGGACAGAGGTGATATCCTGAGTGGGGTTCACCACTCCCGACACGGGAGGATGATCCGTCTGACCCGTCCCTTGGGTCTCGACTTTCCCATAAGGAAAGTCTTCTGGGGCATGCCCCTTACGAGGGAAGCCTGGAGAGGAGAAGGTTTCGGTCTCTGCGACTCAACAGAAGCCCACAGTTGCTTCGCTATACTCTGACGCTTCCGAGCGGAAGTGCCAGTCGGGGTCTCGACAGGGAGACCCCCCAGCGAAGAGGTAGTAAAAGTACTCACTGGACTACCTGCTACAGCACTGGAATAGGTAGAAGTTACCGTAGTCGAAGTACTGGTACTAATAGTAGGGACTACAGTAACATTTTGAATACCCTTCTTCTTCGACGCACGCGTCGCCACACCACCAGCGCCGGACGTCGCCATGACAACAATATCCTACAGTTTTCCAAATACAGGGGAAAAACAATTCCACTAGAGAAAAAAAACAAATATTTTAGGGGCATGTGTATATGTGTGTATGTGTGTGTGTGCGTGTGTGCGGACAAGTTCCGGCTGCTCCCACTCTGGCAACACCGCGCTCTACAGCACGAGCAACAGTGCGGTGGGGCTCACCGAAAAAAAAAACGAAACAAAAACTATGTCCGGCTGCCCCCACTCTGGCAACACCGCGCTCTACAGCACGAGCAACAGTGCGGTGGGGCTGGCCGGAAAAAAAAACAAAACAAAAACCTAGCAGACGGGATCCGGAGAGAGGAAAAAAAAAACACTAGCGTCCGATACAACCCCCTGTACTCAACAACCCGGTAGAGAAAAAAAAACAAGAACTGGCTAAATACAACACAGGAATGGAAGACTGAACGGCAACAGAAGGGCAAGACTTACGGCCGTACCTGCGTGAGGTACCCGGCGGAAGGAGGTCTGGACGCAGTCGACTCCCCTCGGTCTCACCTCGACCCCCGAGTCACGCCGGATGTTCCCTCAGGCCACCAAAAAGACTCCCTTCACTCTAGAGTCACCCAGCCAACCACCCACGAACAAACACGACGAACTGACTAAACATATACAAAACAGACAACACTAAACAGGTACTCTGCGAAACGAGAGAGAGACAGCCAGAGCCCTTCACATCCCGGACGAGCCCCCCAATTGTCACGACCGACCCTGGAGGTCTGCCCTGACAGGATCGGTCTAGATGGGAGTGAAGGGAGTGACTGACCTCACACGCTCCGCAAGAGACCACACAATAAAGATTACGATACAACACCCCATTTATTCACACCAGCAAAATAAACATTCCAACACACGCACCATGCACGATCACAATAAAGCACTCCAACGCACACAACATGCACAATCACGATCAAGCACTCCAACGCACGCAACATGCACAATCACGATCAAGCACTCCAACGCACACAACATGCACAATCGCAATCAAGCACTCCCACACCCACAACATGCACGATTATAAATAAATATTGCACCATACGACGTACACAATCACAATTACAGCATTCCAGCACATATGACATGTACACAATTATAAAGAAATATTTCCAGTATTGACCCTTTCTCACACCACGGAGTGCGTCCACATCCCTGCCCCTGTCAAGTCCGCAGGGAGCACCCTGTCGCACTAGGTGCTCCGAGCCGGGTTGGTTCTCGCAGGGAGTCGCCCAAAGCCGACACCCTCGACTCCCAAGCGGGCAGTGAAGAGCGTGTCCCGGGGGGGGGGGGGGGGGGGGGGGGGACGTAGCTGTTACTGGAGGTCCTGGACGGGGGTCCAGGCGGCCAGTCGAGACGGCGGGCTCCCCTAGCAGTCCACGGTCCCGACCAAGGCGTGGCCTCGACCAGCGCGTGGCACCATCTCGTCCGTGGTCTCAGCCAGAACGTGGCCTCGACCAGCACGTGGCACCATCCAGTTCGTGCTCCAGGTGAAGCCCCCGGGAGGGGGGAGGACGTAGCTGGGAGGAGAGTCGGAGAGGAGGAAAAGAAGAAGAAGGAGGAAGGAAGAAGGGTACTGGAACCCTGCCGTCAGTACAGTCTGACCATTGCTGTCAAGTCTTAACAGCCACTCGCATGATGGGCGAGGGGAAGTGTATTAAACGCCCACAGTAAACCCATTGAATCAAGTCTTCTCACACGATGCAGGTAAAAGACTGCATTAAATCAACAGGTTATAAAACAAATATGAATTATCTTCACCCTTCTCTCACTCACGCTTAACGTTTTCCTTCCTTAGGAAATAAATCAACACAGCGACCATCGCTTAATAACTGCCACCACATTTGCAAATAGTAATTCAATGGCACAACTGTCACATTTTATAAACACATTTCAAAATAACACAAATCTCCAACCACGCATCCGAACGACAAATCATGCGTACGCACGCTCGTGAACATAAAACTCGTTCTCCTTGCACACACAAACAGACGGTGGCCGAAGGATAAAAGTCCGGCGAATGTGACAGGGGCGGACGAGCGAGACCAAGCAAGTTCCAACCCTGAATCACCAGGTTCTCTCCCTTCCCCACCGACTACCGCATCACCAGATACATAAACAGGAGAAAGAATTTTGGAAATAATTTAGAATGGCCAGGTTAAAGATTGAATTAACCAGAGAAAAGGTCTCACACAATATTCCTCTTACAATTTCGAAAACAAAAGAAAATTGCGCAAAAGTGAGACTAAGCCGGCTAACAACAACAAATCAAAACAAACAGACCACGAAACTGATGCTTACCAGCTACCCGTGGGTGACCCCGAAGAGGCGGGTCAAAGGACTCTCTCTACCCTCTGTCCAGTCGAGAGGACAGAGGCGAAGATGCGGAAACAGAAGAAATGATGTCCCTCTCCTACAGGCCGACTGCAGGAATTGAAAGTACTGACTGTACTCTCGACGATAAGGTAAAGAACCAGGACTGGAGCAGGCGCCCCCAGAGACATCTTCCGCTCGAGTGAAGAGCTAACCTCCCTCAGCAATGGCGGCCAACATGCCATGCTGCGTCACAGAGTGAGCATACTTCAAACTAAAAGGAACGAAGCACGTGCGACAGGTAAAAAGACAGGCGAGAGCCGATAGACAGAAAGTTCGAGAGAAAGGTACCGGCCACCCGTGAACTTGCAGGATGAATAGCACGGGCGGTGGAATTAGAGAGAGAGAGAGGAAAGCAGACCGAAGTTGAGCTGAACCACAC
>CM031604.1:23196755-23240316 GCA_018398815.1 Conus ventricosus
TAGTAAGGTCCTCTTCCGAACTCTCCTGGGATGACGATGCTTATCACCTCTGGATGGAGGTAGAACAGAAGTCCGCTCTGGTCAACCATTTCTTCGGTCTGGAATATTGAATCCCTCTAAAAAGATGAGGACGAGGTACTCGGAAGGCAGTGAATGGCTGTGAATAGTCCGAAATAAAGGTTAAAGCAAAGGGCAATGACGGGTTACTGTGGAGGTTCGTCTGGAGAGGACCAGACCTGCTGCAACAACGATAATAAATATGATGAGGATGTTCATCCTTCAAGAACGACTGGTGACTACGGTTTCCGTTGCCCTAGTAATGATCCTGTCAGTGTCCATAGATGGCTGTTGAGCCTGTTGCGGGCACATGCTGGGCCACACTGACACTGGACACATCTTGTATTTACATGTCGTTCTGCTTCCGCAGCACGTGCAGCACGCGAAATGCTGCTGCACCACAAAGAGTGCTTATGTACGAGGGACTCCCTGGAGTACGTTATAATGTGGAGGCCTTTGGGCCGAGCGTTCACACCACATTTGCAGCGCTTCTTCTGTCCTCCAACTGTGAGCTGTCCACCGCAGATCTCCACACAACAGCCGCTGCTTTGGCGGGTAGTCCTCATCCTGGCAGGAGACGGGGCACTATGTGTAGCGTCGTACGGGCACTGTAAAGGTGGAACATCTCAGAACAAAGGCTTCACGGTCTCTGCAGTAATATATATATATATATATAATCTGGGCACGCCACCAGTGTTATATATAGTTTAGTGTGTGGGCGTGTGAGCTCTGCGCGTGTGGCACGTGGCCTGTAGATTTTTTTCTTTTTTGGGGCGCGTTCAGGAGGGGGGGGGGGGGGGGGGACGTGCCAGGGAATGGTGTTATGTCGCTCCCTATTTGGTTGAGCATTTTTAGAATTCTGAGTGGTCTTTTAACTCTAATTTTATATATATATATATATATATATATATATATATATATTATATATATATATATATATATATAGTTCGCGTACATTCCCGCACTGAATAAGACGCTTTATACCTAGCTTGGTGATACACAGCCAAGAACTTGTTAACCCGATGCCAGTTACTCACTGGGTGATCCGCTTATCATCGAGGCTTCTCAGATTCAAACCAGTCGGGTTGCGCTCATCACTTAGTTTATGTGACGATCTTATATCGTAATTTAACCAACAGTTTAAGTTACAAGTCTCTTTCATGTAAACTTATCCTCACCAGACCTGATTTCAGCATCATCCGCTCCCTTCATTCCCCTATGATCAGAGTGGCTGGGAAAGGATGTGTGTCACGTTATTATTATTACAGTTCAACGATGTTGTCAAGAAATCCCAGCATGCCAGGACTCAGTCTAAACATATGCACGTGGAAAAATCCGACAGAGCTGTCTGAAACAGGCACCAGGCATCAACAGCAATATCAGCCTTTTTCCTGCATGTTTCTGTAATGGCCTATGCCATCTTGTGATCTTGTTTAAAAAGTAGCAGTTTGGCGTCTTTCCGCGGAGCTAACCCTGATCTATCCCAGACACATATTTATTCTTTCCGTGAAATATTCAGTAAAATATTGAGTACTTCTACTTTTGTTAATCATTGGAGAGAGAAAAAAAAAAGGAGGGGGGGGGGGGGGTGACCCAAAGTGCGTATGGCACGTTGCGTCATCAACCTATTCAACGTGGAGTGAATGCATATCACTTTTATGTCACATGCGTTTCACATGCAATGCGTGATGCAATGTATAGCACTCAGCAGTGAGTGAATTCGTGTCGTTTTCTCTCGCATGTGCTGGTGACAGCTTGCAAAACGCAACGAAAAGTTTATCATTCGACATATTGTATGAATTTTCACAAGAGAGATTAGAAATAATGTGTAAACAGAGTAGTGTGTAATTCAGCTTCTTACCATTTAAAGTCAAGTTAATCTTCAGTAGGAACGAGATGAGCGTAGTTTGCGAAGACAAGAGATCAGATTAGATTCAAACACTCAGACAAAGTCATTTAAACTGGTTATGAGAAGTAGTGTTTTCCTGTCAAAGTGGAAAAGAAGACTGTATACAGAGGGTTAAGGCCGACAGCTTTGAAGGAGACGTGAAGAGACAATGGATGCCATGTTTGTTTACAAAGAGCAACTGAACCTAAAATATATTTTCTTGCTTATGCATTATCTTGAACTAAGTGCATTTATTAATGTGCCACACGCCAACGAGGTTAATTTCGATTGCTGTTTTTGTTTCTATATGATGAATATTGTGCATCGGGGAGCAAAAATTAATGCTCAAAGGCCACGTTTGATTAAGGAATTGACTATTTACACACAGACGCAATCTGATTCATCACAGAACTCGGATAGTGCATAAAAGTTGATTTCCCTTCTTTTCATTCAAATGCCCATCAAGATACGTGGGAAGAGATTCAAAGCAGACAGATTTACATGAAAGGAAAGGCACCGTTTCACGAATGCCAGCTGGTGCAAAGATAGGGTCAAGGGTGAAATCGACGGCTTGAAATGTGACCTGAGATAAAGGTGGTTCTGCTCTGTGTCCTTTGAGGATATTCTCTTTGACACTCAAAAATGCTTTTTTTTTTGTTCTCGGATAAGTAGGGGAAGAGAACATATAAAATAAAAAGAACGATGTAACAGTACAACTATTAAGTTCTTCACCGACAACTCAGGGAACTTTCGAGAGCTGCATTTTGAACGGAACCATTTATTTATTCTTGGCCATCAAGAATCGACTTTCCTGTGTAAAAACTAAGATCACAGCTGAATAACGAATGATGGGGAATGGACAGTTCTGGTACACTACAGTTATTTGCCAAAATTGCTGTCAGACTCGTCAGGAAGCCTTGGTTGATATTACTGAAGGAATCGTGTTCATATGACACCCTCACACACGCATTTTGTCCTGTTTATACTACACCATAACCCGCAGACACACACGCTCGCATTATGTCCTGAATGTATTACATCACAGCTCCTCTGGGTAAACATGTACTGGGTAAACATGTACTTTAGAGTACGAAATTCATGGGGCTGTTTGTACGCACTTTTTCGGGTGTTTTCGGTTTCTTCCCGATGCAAAGAGCGAAAGACACCCTCACTGCCCATTTTGGGACCTGCCCTGCCCCACTTGGGGTCCCAATAATTTATTCACTTCAAAAGTAGGGATTTGATGCACACCAATGCGCCATTTTGGTTGCTGATCCAATGGGAAACAACGTCATCACTAGGGGGGTTCTTGTTTTTAAAATATAACCGCGGGGCCTTTTAAACCACTTTTTGTCATGCAACACTTGGGTAAACCCCATAGTGATGACGTTGTGCCATGTGATCAGAAAACCCAAAAAATTGGCGCTTTGGGGATTGCAATCAAAACCCAACTTGTGAAGTGAAAAAAAATTATTTGCAAAAAAAGGGGGCGGGAAACAGGTCAAAGTGGGCAGGTGAGGGTGCCCTTCCTCTTTCACGGAAAACCAAAACCCCCAAAAAATTTGTTTTTTTCCCAAACAGCCCATAAATTTTTCGAAATTAAAAGTACTTGTTTACCCCCCTCGGTATTTTACACGCAAACTGGCTTTTGTGTTTCGGGTTGCTCTTGAAAAACCCAAGCAAATTTTTTTTGCTTTGGGTTCAGTCGGCAATAGGGGTTGGGCCCCGTTCAAAAACGGTTTACTCGGTGTAGGCAACGAAACCGGGGGAACGTAGCCCACCGACATCGACAGGGCACTTTTCTCCCCCCCTGTCCGCATTTGGGTCGGGTTGAAAAAGGGGGGGAAAACCACGAGGCCTATCTGTAAATCGTTTTACAAACGAAAAAAAAACCCCTTTGTTGTACAGTTTTGGGTTTTCAGTTAACCCTTTGTTTTTTGTGGGGACAGACGTTTTTGGGAAAATCCGAGGACAAAGGGAAAATGTCTTATTTTTCCCATTAATTTCTTTTGCTATTCTTTCTCAGGGATTGTGTTCTTTTATTTTTAGTTTGGGTTTCCAGCCCTTATTGACATGCCCCTTTTTTTTCTTGTTTTCCCCCAGTAGTTTCCCTTTGGCTTTGCAGAAAAAAAACCCTGCGTTTTGGGTTTCCAGTGGTTTCATTTTTGGAAGGAACCCCCAAAAATATAAAAGAAAAAATTTGGGACGGGAAAGGGAAAGATGTGCCGATGGAAAGAGCATTTGAAGAAAACCAGAATCAGGTCCCCCAAACCTCCCCCGCTCGGGGGTTGGGGGAACCTTTCTTCCCCTATTTTATAGGAAGAAAATGGGGGGGAAAGACAACTATCCTGTTAATCCGAACATGGGCCCTTTAATTTTAAATTTTTCATTGTAGGGTTTTGATTGGGTTTTTTTGTGGTTTTTTTTCCCTTTTTCTTTTTTGGTTGCTTTGAATAAAGACCCAATGTTTTCGGGGGAGGGGAAGGATTTTTTTTTGGAAGTTTAAACAGGGTTCAAATTTTTTTTTTTTTCGGTTTCTTCTGCCAAAAAAACAAAAAATTTTGGAAATCCTTTTTCCTCTTAAATTTCCCTTTTAACCTTCCATTCACCCCCCCTTCTTTTTTCCCCCCTATTACCATCTTCAGATTTTCACCCCCTCTTTTCATCCCTCCCTCCCCCCTCCCTTCCTCACCCCAAAACCCTGTCCCGTGGGGGCCTTGTCTCTAACTGAACGCTTTCCCCCGAAATTTTGGGTTCTTTTCATTCTCGGGCCCGGTTTTTTTTTTTACAGCCCCTTTGTTTTTTCAGGTAACTCCAATTTCACTTGATCGGCATTGATGTAAAAACAATGTGAGATGCGCATAGGGGTTTTTTGTTTGTGCAGTTTTTTTTTGTAGGGTGTGTATTTTTTGGGGTGATGATTTTATGTTGGGAAGTGAATTTTTTAAAGGGTTTGAAATTGGGGCTGTTTTTAATAAGCAGTTTTTCCCTCTGGGGATAACGAAAGGTTTTGGGGTGCACAATTTTTTTTTTAAATTTTAATTTGTGTGGTTTGTGTGTGTGTGGGGGTGTTTTGGGTTTTGTGTGGGGGTAAAGGAAGAGGGGGTGGGGGGGTCTCGAAAAAAAAAGGGGGGTTTAGTTTTGGTTTTCTTTGGTTTCCGGGTTAGGTTTCCGATTTTTACTTCCCGACTGTTCTGCGTTAATTTTTTTGGGTTTTTTGGGAAAATTTTACGATTTCATGAAACTGATTTTGTAAATACTGTCTTAACTACTGTCAATTCAATACTTGAGAAGAAAACAATTAAAAAAACCTTGGGAACCCAACCCGAAACACAAAAATTTGGACAAAAACCCATTTGGGGGAAAAAAGGGGTCTGAGTCACATTTCACTTTTTGGGGCAGCCCCCCCGGTGTCGCATCTTGCCGTTTAATTTTTTAAAAAATTTGTACTTTCCCTGGAGAGGTTTGGGAGGGAGGAGGGGGGGGTTTAAAAAAATTTGGGGGG
Organism: Conus ventricosus; assembly: GCA_018398815.1. NCBI lineage: Eukaryota > Metazoa > Mollusca > Gastropoda > Neogastropoda > Conidae > Conus > Conus ventricosus. The sequence continues at coordinate 23,202,206 of CM031604.1, forward strand.
GGGGGAAAAGAGAGAGAGAGAGAGGCAAAAAGGGAGGGGGAAGGGGAATTTTGGAGTACAAGTTCCACTGCAGTGTTTTTTGTGTTTGCTTAAACCTGCCTTTTTCTCTCTTTGACGCGCTTTTTTGGGGAAAACAAGAAAGTTGAATCAACCCTAAACCTTAAAAAAATTTAAGCACTGAATCAAAAATTTCCCCAAAATGTCTTTTTCCTTTTCTCCTAGACAGGTACACATCCTGCGTTCACGGGGAACTCGCGCATCTCACAAGAAAAAAAAACCAAAACCCCCCCACTTAAAAGAACTTGAAGCCTCAATTTTCCAAAATGTTTTAAAGCTGAGATTTCCCTTGTTTTTTCAGTTTACTCACGGTTGAAGTATCGGGGCTTTTTAAGGTTCCTTTTTGCTTCAAAATATAAATTCTGTATCAATAAAATAACGGGCATATCTTTTTTAAAAAAAAAGAAATGCTTGCCCTTTCGCTCCCTTTTTCCACATTATAAGGACAATTTTCAATGGTCTGGGTTGTTGGGATTATCCACCTTTCCAGTTTGCTTTGGGTCCCACATATTGTGACCTACGTGTATATAAAAATTTTTCAGGAGAGAAAAATAAAACCCTTCGGGGAGCTTTGGGTTTCCCAAATTTTTTTTTCCCAATTTTCATCGTAACGGTGATCATGTGATTAAAATTTGAAAATTCTGTACTTTTTTCAAAATTTGGAAAAACTGCTTAGGTTTTTAGGTTAATTATTCCGACTCCTTTGTTTTTCCCGTTCCCCCTAAATTGTTTTTTTTTCCCCCCTTTCGCTTTTGGGGGGAATTTGTGGGGCGTCTTTGGGTTTCCCTTTTCCCCACAAAAACCGGCTTTTCAAAAACCGGCGTCAATAAATAGTTATACCTGTTTAAGGATAAAATTTTAAATTTTGTTTTTAAACTGTTTCATGCTGTTTGTTTTTAAAGAGTGTAAACCAAAAAAGCATAGCATGTAAAATTTTCCTCTGAGTTCTAAAGGGGTAAATTGTGGTTGCACAGCTAAACATGCCGTTCATCCCTTTTATTTTTTTTTTTCGAGGTTTTTGAAACTGACCATTGCTGCTTTCATACCTTGTCTTTGGCAATTTTTTCCCTTTTCCCAACCAGTTTTATTACACAAAATTAAAATTTGTTCAATTTTCTTTTGCTTCTTTTTTTTTTCTTTTTTTGAAGCCCGGGTTTCATGCCTTTCTTGTTGGAAAGCATTCTGAAGCGGGTTTTTTTGGCCCTCACATACACACCCACACCCACTTTTTTGGCTCTTCCCCAGCCCGGGAAGCCCCCGACAGGGTCCCCTAAATGCCACTGCCACAGGAGACTCTGCACTAGTTTTTTCTCATCTCTTCTTTAGTGCCCTCACGCAGCCTTCCTCTCCCCCCCTTCCAAATCTGCAAAGTGGCCAGCTACCACACCCCCTTCTAAACCACTCCTTTACCCCACTTAGGCCTGCCCCTGTCACCGCCCCCGGTATCAATCCACAGGAGCAACATTTTTTCTTTCATGGAAACAAGAAACTCAGGGGGCTACTCGGGCGACAACGCACTGCTGCTGAACTGTTTGGGGGTCCCATTTACCCCCAATGCAAAGCCCTACTGACAAAAACGATGTTTAGACAGGGGCCCGGAACTCTGGGGGACAACCCCTTGGTCACCACGAATTTACAGGCAACAAAAACCCCAAAATTGAACCTGCGGGGGGACAACTACTTTAAGGGATTGCTTTGTGGGGATGGTTGGGGCCCAGGAATTTGAAACGGAGGTCTCTAAAGACACTGCACTGCTCCCTGATCACTAAGGTGGGTCCACAACCCACCTGTTCTGACCCAAACATAAACCCTGCAGTCTATCTAGCAGGTTTATTTGGTTTCCCCAATGGTCACTGAGTAAAAGTCACTGTCTGGGTTGTGAAACTCCCGAGTCGATCCTAAAAATTACCAATTGTGAACGTCTTTTTTTAATCAAGCCCAAAAAAAAATTAATAAAAGAAAAAAAACCTGGAACAACTTTCAGACAATGGGAAAATGTGTGGTGTGTGGGTGTGTGTTTGTGTGGGGGTTTAAAAAAGACACAGAGAGAGAGAGAGAGTGCCCGCACAGATGTGCGTTGTGGGGGGTGTGTGTGTGCCGGCGCGCACGATGTGCATATGTTTTTAATGTAATATAAAAAAAAAACCCCCCACCCACTCTTTTTTTTAGGAATTAATTCCATGTTTGAAGGGTAAGAACAAAAAGAGGGTTGAATCCAACAATCTTTAACCTTGGTCTTCCTCTCCTGCCAAAAACGGGCACAGGATGCCCCCAAAACATATGTAAGGAAGAAAAACAAAATGAAAAACTAACCAGCAAACAACAAAAAACAATAAAATTTTTTAAAACGTGCGGGCCAGAGCATGAAATTTTACAGCAATTCCTTTTTAAAAAAACCCCAAAACAACAAAGAAAAGAAAAAGAGTGGGAAGTCCAACACGGGCACCAAAAAACCCCTTCCCCAACTTGGGTTTTTAACAGCCCACAAAAAAAATTTCGTTTAGGGGCCAATAAAGGCACCAAGTGAGTTTTGAAATGCACTTGAGCAAGCAACCCCACCCACAAATATGCCCCGTGACAAAAAGGATTTACGCACTGTTTCAAAACTTTTTACGCATGCACAACGGGCGATACAGGGGATGAAACCATCAATATACAAAACTGTATGCATAAACCAATGATACATGATTTTTTGGTTCGCTTGCTTAAACTGATGCCTAACTGAAACGCACCCAAAACTTCCCATATCTGTATGCATGCTTCAAATGATTTAAAACTATGCATGAAATCACTAAAACGGGGTTCCCCAAAACACAAAACCGGGGAAATTTTTCCAAGCCCTCATGACTTTTAAAGTTTTTTTAAAAATTTGTAAATCCCCTTAAAATTCAACAATCCCTTAAATGATTTTTTGGGGGACTTTAAAACCTTGAAAATGATTTAATGGGGGTTTTCCCAACCCGGTATGACTTAATCAGAATTTACCAACCCTTTTTACCATTTTCCCAGAATTTTTACTCACTGAATAAAACTTCATCAAACCCTTTCCCAAGCCTTTATGGACTTCTTCAGTACTTTACCAAGCCAAAATTTATGATTTCCATTAAAACTTTCCAAGCTTAAATATGACTTCACGGGTTTTTACCAACCCTTTAAATTTGACTTAAATGGGGATTTACCAAGCCTTAAAAGGGTTTTCTTAGGAATTTACCAAGTTTGTTATGCTTTTTAAAGGAATTTAAAAGCCTTAATATATTTCCCAACAGGACTTCATAAGCCTTTTAGGGACTTCATCGGATTTAAACCCAAGCCTGTTTATACTTTATCAGGTTTTTTCCAAGCCCGAATAACGTTTTTCACGGGACTTTACCAACCCAAAATATGATTTCCAACAGGCCCTTGACGAAGCTTAATAGGGACTTCTTCGGGACTTGCGAACCCCTAATAGGGACTTTTTCGGGACTTGAAAAAAGCCTTAAATATAACTTAAATCGGGATTTTTAAAAACCTAAATTATGACTTCATCAGGACTTTACCAACCTGTTTATAAATCACCCAGGACTTGCCCAACCCCCTTTAATTGATTTCATCGGGGATTGCGAAGCCTTAATTTTATTTCTTCGGGAAACTTAAACGAACCCTTAATATGTTTCATCAGGACTTTACCAATCCTGAATATGCCCTTCATCGGGAACGCGAACCCTTAAATTTTAACTTCATCAGGACGTGAAAAAAAAAAAACCTTAATATGACTTCATCGGGGATTTTAAAACCAAAACCTAAATATGACTTAAATTCGGATTTTGACGAAGCCTTAATTTGACTTCATCAGGACTTGACGAACCTTTAAAAATTTAATTCTAAAGGAGTCGACGGCCTTAATAGACTTCACCCAGGACTTGACAAAGCCTGAATAGACTTCATGGGGACTTTAACCAACCTAAAATATGACTTCACGGGATGCAAAGCCTAAAGATGACTTCTTCAGGACTTGTTGAACCTTTTAATATGATTTCCCAAAAGGACTTTACCAAGCTGAAATATGACTTCTTTCAGGATTTTACCAAGCCTTAATCCTTTTTTCCATGGGAGGGTTTTTGGGGTTCAATGAGTTCTATACTGACTTCCAAAAAAAAACGCGAAAAAAAAAACAAGTGAAGGTTGGGGGTGAATTTTATTGGTCACAATTGTACAGGTGGAAGCGAGAATTTAACGTTTTTTTGATTAAAAAACACCGGTTTAAAGGGGAAAATGCTTCAAGTGTCTTTTGTGTGGAAAAAACCAAGGGCACTGACAAACCCCTTGAAATCCTAAAAAACCCTTGTGGGGCCACCCTTTTTCGTTGACAATGCTTGGCACCTGTGGTCATTGGTGGAAAAGGTGGTTGATGGTTCCCCTTTTCACACCCGCCCCACGCAGGGGCGATGGCCTGTTTAAGTTGAGCCGCTGTTGCTGGTCGTGGACGCCGGAGGGCCAAAACCCTCTGCCAAGTTCATCCCAAAAATGTTCAAATTGGGGTTTTTAAAACGGGACTGAGAGCTGGGGGAGGGCAGCACACTGCGTTGTTATGCTGAAGAAATTGTGGGTGGCCCTGGGGGTGTGTCTTGCATTGGGCCGTTGGGAAGTCCATTTGGGGGTGCGCCAAAAAAAAAAAACGACTTTGGGGGTTTGGGACCTGGGTTTATGTAAACGCTGTGGCATTTACACCCTGTCCGCGACCAGGACCAAAAGTTCTGAAAGTTTACGGTCCTTTTGGCCCGGGGTTTAAAGCCAATTTTTCACCACCCCTTTTTAATTTTAACGTCGGTTTGGGGGCCTTTCCCCCGGGGGTTTCCCCTTTCCCCACAGGGGTCAGCATTGCGTTCCCATGTCGACGCCATATTTGCACGACCGTCCCGCCTTTTCAATAAAAAAACGGGTCTCACTGAGAAACAGTTTTGCGTCCCCCCTGCAGCCTGGCCAGGTTTATTTTTGGGTTGTGCCCCCGCCCGCCTGTCCTTCCGGTTTTCTTGGTTCAGTACCCGGGCCTTGTGAGGAGCCCAAATGCCCGCCCCTTCTCCTGAAAATGCCGCCCCATTGTGTTGAGGCTGTTTTGTTTTCTGGGGAATTCCCCGGCAAACCCGTCGAGCATGTTAGCGGGGTGTTTGCCGCCTGCCCCCAGATGGGTTCGAACAAGATGGCGTTTCCCCTCTTTTGTGGTGGACCCAAGGACGGCCTGGCCGGGCGATCATCGTGGTTTCCAGTGACTCGCATGGGTGGCAGACGATAGATTTTGAGGTTTTGGAAGTTAAAGATTTTTGGCGACCTTTCCTGGCACCCCCACCAGCCTCCGATGGCCTAGGGCCCCGTTGCGTTTTTCTGCTCGTATCTTGGGATCTCTGTTGGCCCCAGAAAAGGCAAGTGTTACCAGAACCTTGTTGGCGGGTTTTTTAAAGGGGTGCATGCCTGTGTACTTTTAGCTGGTTAACTTTGCCTTGCATGGTGTGCTCGTGCCTCACATTCTCCCAAACCTTTTTCCTTTTTGTTTACCCTCCAAAGCCGGGAAAGGTTTTGTTGGGTCACCAATTTTTTCACTTTCACTTTAGTCTTGGCCCAAACAACTTGCCACAAGGTTTCAATTTTGTTTTATTCCAAAACCCCCTTTTTACCCGAAAAATAGCCTTTCAAAAAATTTTTGCTTTTTTTAGGGAAAATCCCTATTTTTGTTGGCATCCCTTTTGTACAAACAAAACTGCCCCCTCTGTAAACAAACATGAGCCATACCAAGTAAGCAAAACATTTTAAAAAATAATGCCCAGGGTTCATATTCAAACCCTGCCCCAAAACTGTATTCAAAATTTTAAGACCCAATTGGATTTTTAATTTTTTTAAAACACATAAAAAAACCCAATGCTTTTTAGTTGCCCCAAAACAAAAAACATTGGGGTTTGACCTTAAAATTTTTCAGAGCATGGGGTTAATTGGCATGAAAGCATGATTCACTAATTTGTTTCCCACTATATATTTGGGGCCAGTTTTATTGATACAACCATGCTGTTTTATAGCCCCGTCAACTAAGGGGGCCATTTCAAAAGCTATTTTGATGCCCAAAAACAATTCCCCCAGTTGTTTTTTAGAGGAAAAAAAAAACTTTCCAAACCCCAAAATTTTTTTTAATGCAAAAAACCCGCCTAAATTCCTTTTAAAAGTCCTTCTATGGTTTTCCCAAAAAAACAAAACAAAAAAAAACTGGTAGTTTTTTTTTTGTTTTTTTTGTTTTAAAACCATACTGGAAAAATGAATTTTACCTCAACGCTACAAAACAATTTTTTTTTACGTGTGTGGGGAAAGGGGGTGGGGGGGTTTAACATCAACTTTACAAAAATTTAACTGACCAAAGTAAGTTTTTTAGACTTCTAATGCATTAAAACAGGTACCCCAAAGGGTTTTCCAAAAATTCCTAGACCTTTAAGGGCCTGGTTTCCCAGGGGTGGCCGAATTTTTCTTTTTTGCTTTCAATTTAAACTCTCACATTGTATCCTTTTTTTTGATACCCTCATTCTTCTGGCTGAACAATTTTCCCGTTGGTTTTTTAAAAGACTTGGGAAACATGTGAGAGTGTTCCCTTAAACCCCCCCAAAAATAAGCAATTTTCACACATAAAGGCCCGGTTTTTAAAAAACAAGAAAAGCAACAAAATGATCTAAAATTTTCCCAATCAAGAATCAAACCCCCCACACTTAAATACCCCGGCTTTGGAATGTGGGAAAAACCCCGTCAAAATTGTGTGTGCGGCCGGGGAAACCCGCTTGCATGAACACCCCCTGCCCCGCAAAAAACATTCTGGTTTTTTGGGGAGAAAAAGCACCTGCCAAACACCACCCTGCAGAAACACCCCTTTCCCTTGTAGAAACAAAACCTGCCCAGAAAAACAAACCCTTTTAAAACACAAATGCCTGCGAAACCCATGTGCTTTTCAGAAAAAACACCTTGTAGAAAAAACACCGGGCCCGCAGAAAAAAACCGGGAACCACATGCCTGAAGAAACCTACCTGCCTGAAGGGAAAAAAACATGCAATCCTAATTTACAATTGGACAAGTCAAGAAAAAAAAGTAAAAACTGAAGAATCAAATAATCGTTAAATCACAAGTGCGAAACACCTAAAATGGAAGAAAAACATGAAAGCGAAAAACTTAACAAAAAAAACCCCGGGAAAAAGAGGGGTCACAACCAAAAAAAAAAGAGAGAGGGGGGGCGGGGTTTGGGGCCCCCCACCCTTTCCCCCTCTAACCCACAAAAAACAAAAAAAATCAGCAACAAAAAAAAAAAAGCTTTATAAAATAAAACGACAAGAAAAAGGGGTTTGCCTTGAATGGTTTAAAAACTTGCAAATAAAAAGGTCCATATGCCTGCCGGGCCCCGGGGACCGTGTGTGTCTGCCCTATTTAAAAATAACAAACCGGGGTTCCTGATGTCCCCATGACGGAAAACACCCTTTAGTCACAAGGGTGGAAAAAAAGCGAGTGACCGCTGTATGAGAGTTTTGCGAAAAAATGCACACCCCAACTGGGGTTTCAAACACAAAAGAAAAGACTACACCACGGGGGTGAAACAAAGCTTTTTAGACAAGCCCCCAAAACACCCCAAATGCCAAAAAATGCAAATTTAAAAAAAACCCGCTAAGCCCCCTGTACAAAGACTGGTATTAGGAATTTTAAAAACACAGACCAAAGTTGTTTTCAAAAACCCGTTGTGTAAGTCCAAATTTTTGCCAGCCCCAAACACCCTCCCCACAAAACTGTTAATTTATCTGCCAGGGAAGGGGAATGAAAAGACCGACACAGGCACAGCAAAGCCGGTGGGTCTTTTAACTAAAAAGGAGACTGAAAATGGAAAACCCTTTTTCCTGGCATCCCCTCCTCCCGTCTTAAGGTGGGGATGACTCTTTTTAAATAAAAAAGGCTTTGGGCAACAGTTTTTTTCCCGACAAAGTTCTGTAGAACCCTTTCCCCTCGCCAAAAAACATAATTCATAAAGTGCTGTGGAAAAGGCAGATGGGGAAGGGGATGAACACGGGTTTTGGGGGGGAGGGGAGGTGGGGTGAAGGTGGAGGGTGGGGGGGGGGGGGGGGGGGAATTTTGGGGGGGGGGGGGGGGGGGGGGGGGGGGGGGGGGGGGGGGGGGGGGGGAAAAATGGGGAAAAAATGGGGGCATAAAGGCTAGATTAATCTTCTTTTGGGATGACAGCCCAAAAAAAGGGAATAGCAATTTTCATACTTAATTTTCTTGAGCTTTAAACTCATAAGAAGTTTCAACAAGCAAATCACAGTCTTACACACAGTCCGTGCAAAAACATAAACTCATGAGCACACACACACACACAAACACACCCCACTTCACAAAGGCGCAAAGAATGGGGAAAACAAGAAAAACAAAAACATCTTTTCAGCAGGGAAGTTTAACTACAAGGGAAAAAAAAGCACAGCGCCAGCCAGAACCCCCGGGTTTTTCACAGAGGCAAATTGGGCACCCGTCCCAAAAAAGGTCCCGCATGTCCCCCCCTTCCACCCACACTGCACCCCAAATGTCCAGCACTTTCCTAAAAGGCCCTGTCACCCCTAGTAAAACTGCAACAACAACAAAAACAAAAAATGGTTTTTAAGTTGTAACCTTCCCCTGCCTCCCCCCCCCTCTTCCCCCCCCCCTCCTGTTTTTTTTTCCCCCCATACGATGCAAAAAAAAACAAATATTTTTTCACTTTAAACCTTTTTTGCAACAATGAAAAAGCTCGGTGGCTGAATTTTTTTCGTTTAAAGAATTTTTGCAGCTTGGGGCCCAGTTTGAGGATGAAGGGCCCCTACCTTTGGGGTGTCATCACCCAGACAAACAACATTTTAAAAAAATTTCCCGTCCGGAAAAAAAAAAAATATTTTCTTTTTTTTTCCAATAGGGAATTTTAAACAACCCGTTGCTAAATTTTTCAAAAATCAAAAGGGCAGCAGGGCTGGGTTTTTTCTGAGTGCTTCCCGTTCCTTTCAAACTATCACATGCAGGGTTGGCCCCTCCAAGCCCCCTCCCGACCCCCCTCCCGGGTCCAAGGGTTTAATTCATTTCAAACGCCCCATTTGGGGAGTTTTCCCCATTTAGAGTCCAAAATCTATTACAACGAACCCTTTTAAAAAAGGAGATTTTTTAAAACCCCGGTCCTTTTGCCCGAATCTAGCTTTTCCAATACAAAAAGAAAAGAAAAAAAAAGAAAAAAAAATTGAAAGCTTCTAAAAAAGTAAATCCATCCTTTTCGAAGAGCAACCATCATGGGGGGTGATTGACATAACAGGGACCATGGGATGCACGGTTTGGGAAAACACACACCCCAAAACAACACACACACCACACAAAACGCACCAATTGGTATTGTGTTAAATCCACGAAGTGGAATGTAGTACGGGGCCCAAGGATGGGGTTTTTTAAAAAGGGCCTTCGGGCAAAGTCTTTAAAAATGCTGAACATTCTGGGGGCCCCTTTGGGTGAGGGAAAGTGGAAGGGAAAGAACTGACCACACCCCGGACAGAGCGTCCCTTTAGCACCCGACGTTTTAGAATATGGGCCCCGGGGGTTGAATCTACCCTGTCAGAGTGCCTAGGTTTTGATTTTCCCTTTTAAATGCCATGCAGGGGAAATCCGTATCTGCATGAAAGAAACATTTTTTTTCTGAAATATGAAAAACCAATTCCTGTGAATTCATTTGAGGGGACTTTGAATTGGGGATGCAAATTTCTGTGATAGTTTTGAAAATACACATATTTTCTTTTTTTATTTTTTTACTTTTTTTTTTTTTTCCCGGGCTGTACTAAATTTTTACACTTTGGGAAAAACACAAAGGTTGTTTTTCCTTACTGAATTTTTCAATGAATTTTTCCATAAACATGATTTTTTGTTTAAAAATTCAAGGGCCCACAAAAGGTTACGAAAAAAAATCTGACAGTTGCAGTAAAATTTAAAGTTTTTTATGAAACTATTTAATCATTCAACTTAAAAAGGTAGTCCACACACACACAAAAAAAAACAGATTTTTTTTTAATATGGGTTACATAAAACTGTTACCAAGGGAAATGGGGCGAAACAAAAATGGGGTGTACTTTCTTGTTTTTTATTTATTACATTTAAAAATAGCCCTCAAATGTTCAAGGGTCACACAATAATAGGGTCCTGGATGTTGCTTAAAGGGGAAAACAACTTTGACCGTGAAACTACGGGGCATGTGTCACTACTCCTTAGGAGGTAACCCAAAAACTGGGAAACTCAAAAATTTTAATGGAAGGGGTGCCAGGGGAAAATTTAAATGACCCTGACCATGCTCTGCGTTCAATTTTATTGGTTATTTGCAATTTACGATTTCATGAAATGATCGTAAATACTGTCATGAACTACTGTCAATTCAATACATGAGAAGAAACAGCATTGAAAAAACCTCGAACAATCCGAAACACACAAAGTTGGACAAGAACAGTGAGGAAACAAGGTCTGAGTCACATTATCACTTCGTGTGCAGACCCCCCGGTGTCGCATCTTGCCGATTCAGTATTAAGAGATGTGTACATACGGCTGGAGAGGATTGAGGAGGAGGAGGGGAGGGGTTACAAAATGGGAAGGAGAGAGAGAGAGAGAGAGAGGGCAAAAGGGATGGGGAAGGGAAGTAGGAGTACAAGTTCCACTGCAGTGTGTTATGTGTATGCTTCACCTGCCTCTCTCTCTTTGACGCGCTTGATGTGAAAACAAGCAAGTTGAATCAACCCTGAACCTAAAACATTTAAGCACTGAATCAACAATAGCTCCAAAATGTCTTCTGTTCCTATTCTCCTAGACAGGTACACATGCCTGCGTTCACGTGAACTCAAGCGCATCTCACAAGAACAAAAACCACACCCGCCACTTCAAGAACTTGAAGCCTCAATGTTCCTAAATGCTTTTAGCTGAGAGTACATTGATCTTACAGCTATCACTCACAGTAGATCAGTATCGCTGTCAAATTAGGTTACATTTTGCTTCAAAATATAAATTCTGTATCAATATATGAACAAGCATATCTCTTAAAAAAGAAGTAATGCTTGTCCTTCAAGCTCCCTGTTTCCACATTATAAGGACAATTTTCAATGGTCTAGGTTGTTCTGATTATACACCGTACCAGCTTGCATTGGCGTCACCACATATTGTGACCAATATCGTGTATATAGGAATTTACATGATGAGAAATATACAACCTGTCTGGTAGCATTTGATTCCATTTTGTTTTCCAATCATCGTCACGGTGATCATGTGATACAACTGTAATTCTGTACTCTTTTCACAATTGAAACTGCATATGTATTTATGACTTAATTATTCCGACTCCTTTGATCTCCGCTCTGCCCTAAATTGTTGTTTTTTCCCCCTTCGCATTTGGGTGGAATGTCGGGCAGTCTTTGAGGATTCCTTTCCCCACAAACCAGGCTGTCAAAAACACTGACAGTCAATCACTAGTTATACTCTGATATAAGGATCAAATAAATTGATTTTAAACTGTTTGCATGCTGTTTGTTTTTCAAAGAGTGATCACATCAACAAAGCATAGCATGTAAGAATATTCCTCTGAGTTCTCAAGTGTTGAATGATGGTTGTCACAGCTGAACATGCCGTTTCATCCCATTCATTTTTGTTTACAGAGGCTTTAGTACTGACCAGTTGCTGCATACATACCATCGTCTTTGGCAACTTTTCCCATTTTCAACCAGTTTTATTACACACATTGAAACTTTCTTCGATTTTCTTTTGCTTCTTTCTTTTTTCTTTTTCTTCGAAGTCCTGCTTTCATGCCGTCTTGTTGGCAGCATTCTGAAGCTGCTTTTTTGGTTCCTCACATACACAGCCACACCCACATTTGTCTCATCACAGTCCCTGAAGTCCACAGACATGTCACCTAAATGCCACGTGCCACAGGAGACTCTGCACTAGTTTTTTCTCATCTCATCTTTAGTGCCCTCACGCAGCCTTCTCTCTCCCCCTTCACACTCTGCAAAGTGGCACAGCTACCACACCACCCATTCTAACACCACGTACATACCCACACTTAGCTGTCCTGTCCACCGCCTCGGTATCAATCCACAGGAGCAATCAATATGTCGTCATGGCACAAGCAACTACAGGAATGCTACTCTGGCAGACAACGCACTGCTGTGAACTGCTTGGTGGTGCAGTAACACCATCTGCCTAAGCTCCTTACTGACAACAACGATAGCTTAGACATGGGCGTAACTCTGTGTGGACATATCCCTCTTGAGTGCACCACGAAGTACAGGCAACAAAATCCTAATGAGCCTGCAGAGACAGACTACTTTGATATGATTGCATCGTGTGGATGGCTGTGGCCAGGAATTGAAATAGAGGTCTCCTCAAGAGCACTGCACTGCTGCCGAGTCACTAAGGTGGAGTCCACAAGCACCTGTTCTGAACCCACATAAACCCTGCAGTCTATCTAGCAGGTGTATGTTGGCATGCATGGGTGCACTGATGAATGTCACTGTCTAGGCATGTGTAACTGCCCAGTCAGATCCTGTGAATACCAATTGTGAACGTCTGTTGTAATCAATGTCCATAAAAAAATGAATCAAGACAAAAAACCTGGAACAACTTTCAGACAATGGAAAATGTGTGTGTGTGTGTGTGTGGTGTGTGTGTGTGTGTGTGTGTGGTGAAAGAGAGAGAGAGAGAGAAGAGAGAGAGAGAGAGAGTGCATCCGCACAGATGTGCGTGTGTGTGTGTGTGTGTGTGGTGTGTGTGTGTGTATGTTGTGCGTGCGTGCGTGCGTGCGCACGCGCACACGCACGCACATATGCTTTATATGTAATATAAATAAAAACGCACCCCCACCACTCATTTTTTAATGAATAATTCCATGTGAATGGTAAGAACAAGAAGACGTGAATCCAACAATCTTTCATCTCTGGTCTTCCTCTCCTGCCAGACAGGCACAGAGATGTCAGAAACATATGCAAGAAAGAAAAACAAAATGAGAACTAACCACGACAACAACAACAACAACAACAGAATTTTAATGTGACAGTCCAGAGCATGCAATTATATCAGCAATTCCTTTTCAAAAGCCAAACAACAAAGAAAAGAAAAAGAGTGGAAGTTCAACACTGGCACCTGAACCTTCACCAACTTTGGTTCCTAACAGCCCCACAACAAAAATCGCTAGAGGCCATGAAGGCACTAAGTGAGTTTTGCATGCACTTGAGCAAGCACACGCACCCACAAATATGCACACACATGGATATACGCACTGATACAGAACTGTATGCATGCATCAACTGATACATGACTGTACGCATGCATTCTACTGATACATGACTGTATGCATGCATCAACTGATGCCTAACTGTACGCATGCATGAATTGATGCATAACTGTATGCATGCATCAACGGTGCCTAACTGTATGCATGCATCAACTGATGCCTAACTGTAAGCATGCATCAACTGGTGCCTAACTGTATGCATGCACCAACTGATGCCTAACTCATAACTGTACGCATGCATGAATTGATGCATAACTGTACGCATGCATCAACTGATGCCTAACTGTACGCATGCATCAACTGATGCCTAACTGTACGCATGCATCATCTGGTGCACAACGTATGCACTCTATGCATGCATCAACTGATACATAACTGTATGCATGCATCAACTGATACATAACTGTATGCATGCATCAACTGATACATCACTGTATGCATGCATCAACTGATACATGACTGTATGCATGCATCAACTGATGCATAACTGTATGCATGCATCAATTGATACATAACTGTATGCGTGCATCAACTGATGCATAACTGTATGCGTGCATTCAATTGATACATGACTGTATGCATGCATCAACTGATGCATAACTGTATGTGTGCATCAATTGATACATGACTGTATGCGTGCATCAACTGATACATGACTGTATGCATGCTCAACTGATACATAACTGTATGCATGCATCAACTGATACACGACTGCATGCACGCAGCAACTGATGCATAACTGTATGCATGCATCAACTGATGCAAAACTGTGTGCGTGCATCAACTCAAAACAGGTTCCACACATAACCAGGGATTCATACCAAAGACCTCATGACTTTATAAAGCTTTTAATTAATGTGACTCACAAGAACTTCACAATGCTTAATATGATTTCATGTGGACTTTACAACCTTGAAATGATTTCATGTGGGCTTTACAATCCTTAATATGATTTTGTGGTGACTTTACAATCCTTAGTATGATTTCATGATGACTGTACAGGCCATAATTAGATTTCAAGAGGATTTCAAAATCCTAAAGCTGATTTCATCAGCACTTTATAAACCTTATTATGATTTAATGATGATTCTGCAACCCTTAACATGATTTCATAAGGACTTTACAGGCTTTTTAGACCACGAAGACTATAAATATCCTAAAAAGATTTCATCAGGACATAGCATGCCCACCCTGACTTCACGAGGATTTTACAAGCCTTAATATGGTTTCAACAGGACTTTAAAAAGCCTTCATATAAATTTCTTAAGGATTTAACAAGCCTTAATATGTGATTTCACTGGGATCTTACACCACTTGATATGACCTCATGAGGATTTCACTTGACATAATATGGATTTTAACAGGATTTTACATGCCCAAATATAATAATAATGTTAATTTATATTGCGCCTATTCTCTATAATTTAGGGCTCTAAGCGCTTTACATTACAACAACAACACACACACACACACACACACACAACACACACACGCGCAGCGCGCGGGGCGCTAGAGCGCACCCGCGCAGGACTGCGCACGTACACGTGCTCACGCATGACCACACACCCACGCTCTCAGACACCTGCACGCACACACGCAAGCACTCACATCAACACGGCCTGCACGTACAAGCAACACAACCACCAGGCACTCACGCATGCACGCAAAAACCCGCTCAGGGTGGATTGGGAAGTTGGGGGGGGGGGGGGGGGGGGTTACAACTGATGAAAGAAGTTAGTTTTGACTGCAGATTTGAAAGAAGAGGGTGAAGGATTTTACAAGCTTTAATTTTATCATTTTTTTTAAAGATTTTGCTGAGCCTGAATATGACTTCATGTTGGCTTTGAAAGTTTTTCTTCATTTCATCAGGACTTTGTAAGCCTTACTATGATTTCTCGAAATTTTCCATGCTCAACATGATTTCATCAGGCCTTAGCATGCATTAATCTGATTTCATAGTGACTTTGTTGGCCTTTAGAATGGTTACACGCTATTGATATGATTTCATGAGGATTTTCACAAACCTTCATAACATTTTTATGAGAACTGTTTATGCCTTGATATTATTTCACTTGAACTTCACAGGGCTTAATACCATTTTGTGAGGGTTTTAGATCTGAAATTTTGCATACCAGTATGACTTTTAAAGGCCTTGACATGACTTCATCACAACTTTACCAAGCCTTATTAAGACTTAATCAGGACTTTTACTAAGCCTTAATGTGACTTCACCAGGACCTTACCAAGCTTTGATATGACTTCATCAGGACTTTACCAAGCCTTATGATGACTTCATTACTTTACTTTACCAAAGCATAATATGACTTCATCTAGACTTTATCAAGCCTTAATATGAGTTCATCAAGACTTTTCCAAGCTTTAATACTTCATCGAAACTCTAACCAGTGTTATATGACTTCAACATAACTTTACGAAGCCTTAATATGACTTCATCAGAACTTTACCCATCTTATTATGACTTCAGAAGAACTTTACCCATCATTAAGATGACTTCATCAGAACTTTACCTATCCTTAAGATGACTTCATTAGAACTTTACCCAGCCTTAATGTGACTTCATCAGAACTTTACCCAGCTTTAATATGACTTCATTATAATTTACCGATCTCATGAAAACTTTGTTCAGATATGTCCCACCTGACATGATCTTTGAGTTTCTAAAAGAGATTAACATTTTTCTATCTTATCTAAGATTTTATGGAAGAAAGATTTTTAAGGAAGTTTCTGGTACGTTTTTAGAAGATACACTTTAAAGAGATGTGTGAAAGGTAGGTTTTTTTCTTTTTTCCCTATTTTTTCATGACTTGTGAGTTGATTTTCACATGGTGACAGCCCTGATATGGCCCTATGCGGTCGGCTGGGCTATAAGCAACATTACCTTACCTTACCTTCTTCATATGAGTTCATCAAAACTTTACCAAGCCTCATCATGACTTCATCAGAACTTTACAAGCCTGAATATGACTTAATTTGAACTTTACCAAACCTTAATTCACTTCAACAGAACTTGACCCAGCCTGAATATGACTTCATAGAACTTTACTAAGCCTGAATATGACTTCATCAGAACTTTACCAAGCCTCAATATGACTTCATCATAACTTTACCAAGCCTTAATATCACTTCAACAGAACTTTACCAAGCCTCAATATGATTTCATCAGAACTTTACCAAGCCTTTATGAGACTTTATCAGTACTTTACCAAGCCTGAATTGACTTCATCAGGACTTTACCAAGTCTTGATATGACTTCATCAGGACTTTCCCAAGCCTGAATATGACTTCCTCAGGACTTTACCAAGTCTTGATATGACTTCCTCAGGAATTTACTAAGCCTTAATATGACTTCATCAGGACTTCACTAAGCCTTAATATGACTTCATCAGGACTTTTACCAAGCCTGAATATGACTTTATCAGGACTTTACCAATCCTGAATATGACTTCATCAGGAATTGATGAAGCCTTAATATGACTTCATCAGGACTTGACGAAGCCTGAATATGACTTCATCAGGACTTGACAAAGCCTGAATATGACTTCATCAGGACTTGACGAAGCCTTAATATGACTTAAATCAGGGACTTGACGAAGCCTGAATATGACTTCATCAGGACTTTACCAAGCCTGAATATGACTTCATCAGGACTTGATGAAGCCTTAATATGACTTCATCAGGACTTGACGAAGCCTTAATATGACTTCATCAGGACTTGACGAAGCCTGAATATGACTTCATCAGGACTTGACGAAGCCTGATATGACTTCATCAGGACTTGACGAAGCCTGAATATGACTTCATCAGGACTTGACGAAGCCTGAATATGACTTCATCAGGACTTGACGAAGCCTTAATATGACTTCATCAGGACTTGACGAAGCCTTAATATGACTTCATCAGGACTTGACGAAGCCTTAATATGACTTCATCAGGACTTGACGAAGCCTGAATATGACTTCATCAGGACTTGACGAAGCCTTAATATAACTTCATCAGGACTTGACGAAGCCTCAATATGACTTCATCAGGACTTGACGAAGCCTTAATATGACTTCATCAGGACTTGACGAAGCCTCAATATGACTTCATCAGGACTTCACCAAGCCTCAATATGACTTCATCAGGACTTGACGAAGCCTGAAGATGACTTCATCAGGACTTGACGAAGCCTTAATATGACTTCATCAGGACTTTACAAGCCTGAATATGACTTCATCGGGATTTTACCAAGCCTTTAATCTTATTTCATCGGAGGGTTGTTAGCGTTACTATGAGTTCTATTTTGTTGGCATCAATATGTACAAACTAATAACTGCCACCTCTGTAAGACAAAACATGAGCCATACCAGTAAGGCATACATTTTACAATACTGCACAGGTTCATATTCAAAACATGCCTCAAAACTGTATTCAAACTTTTAAGACCTAATTGGATTCAATTTCCTAAATCACATAAAACCGACTGCTTATAGTTGCACTAAAAACAAACACACTTGTGTATGACCTTACCTTCATTTCAGAGCATGGTTAAGTTGGTCAGTGAAAGCATGATTCACTAATTATGATCCTACTATATATTGGGTCCAGTTCATTGATACAATCAATGCTGTTTATAGCCCAGTCAACTAAGGGGCCATATCAGTGCTATTCTGATGCCAAAGTCAATTCCCCCAGTTGTTTTCAGAGGAAAAAATACTTCAACAGAATTTATTTAATGCAAAACCAGCCTAAATTCCATTAACAGTCTTTCTCATGGTTCCAACAAAACAAAACAAAAAAGAAACTGGTAGTTAGTTTGTTTGTTTGAATCCATACTGGAAACTGAATTCACCTGCAACAGCTACAATATCATTTTCTTTACGTGTGTGGAAGGGGGTGGGGTGTAATAACATCAACTTTACAAACTTTAACTGACCAAATTAAGTTTTTACAGACTTCTAATGCATTAAATCAGGTACCTCAGGATTTCCAAACTGTCCTAGACCTTTAAGGACCTGTTAACCCAGGTGTGCAGAATTGTCTTTTTTGCTTTCAATTAAACTCTCACATTGTATCATGTTTTTGATACCCTCATTCTACTGGCTGAACAATTTTCAGTTGGTCTTTCACAGACTTGAACATAGTGAGAGTGTTCCTTACCCCAACAATAAGGGATCGTTACACACATAACAGGCTGGTTTTCAAAAACACAAGCACAGGCAACAAAATGATTTAAAATAAGCCTCAAGTCAAGAATCACCTCCCAACACTTAAATACCCTGGCTAGGAATGTGGGAACCCTGTCAAAAATGTGTGTGTGCGCGTGCACCTGCTTGCATGAACACACCTGCCTGCAAAAAAATATATCTGTTTGCCCGAAACGCACCTGCAACACACCACCCTGCAGAAACACCCCTCCTTGTAGAAACACACCTGCCTGCAGAAACACACCTTGCAAAACACACCTGCCTGCAGAAACACACCTGCTTGCAGAAACACACCTTGTAGAAACACACCTGCCTGCAGAAAGACACCTGCAACACACCCGCCTGAAGAAACAAACATGCAATCCTGAATTTACAATTGGACTGAAGTCAAGAAGAAAAGTACAACTGAAGAATCAAATAATCGTTAAATCACAAGTGCTGAATCACATAAGTGGAAGAAAAACATGAAAGCGTACAACTTAACAAAAACACAGTGAAAAAGAGGGCTCACAACAAAGAAAAAAGAGAGAGAAGGGGGGGGGGGGGGGGTATGCCTCCCACTCCTCCCACTCTAACCCACAACAACAACAAAAATCAGCAACAACAAAAAAGCTTTCATAAAATAAAATGACAAGAAAATGAGTTGTGCCTTGACTGTGTATAACTTGCAAATAAAATGGTCCATATGCCTGCCAGGGCCAGGGCACCAGTGTATGTCTGCATATTTATAACATAACAACCTGCGTTCCTGCATGTCAACATGACGGAACACACCTTGAATCAAAATGAGTGGAAAACAGCGAGTGACCGCTGTATGAGAGATTAGCGAACATGCACACACACAAACACATAGAAAAGATCCACACCACTGAGGATGTGAAACAAAGCTTTCAGACTAAGCACCAACACACCCAAGTGCACGCATGCATTCAAACAAACCTGCTAAGACCCATGTACAAAGACTAGAGTATTAGCAATAAAGACATCAGACCAGAAGTTGTTTACAAACCAGTGTGCTGTAAGCTCCTATTCTTGCACAGCCACAAACACCATCACCACAAAACTGTTAATCATCTGCCATTGGTAATGGTAATGAGAAAGACCGACACAGGCACAGCAAGCCGGTGACTCTTTTAACTAAAGAGAGAGACTGAAAATGGAACCGTTTTTCCTGGCATCCTCTCACTCTGTCTTAGAGTGTGTGGATGACTCTTTAACTACAGACAGAGACTTAGGACAACAGTTTTTTCCTGACAAAGTTCTGTAGAACATTCCACTCTGCCAAAACACATAACTTCATAAGCTGCTGTGTATAGGCAGATGGAGGAAGAGGGATGAACACGGGTTTGGGGTGGAGGTGAGGTGGTGGTGAAGGTGGAAGGTGTGGGGGGGGAACGGAGGGAGAGTGGGGGGGGGGGGGGGGGGGGGGGGGGGGGGGGGGGACAATGGGCAGGGATGGGTGCAGTAAGGCTCAGATTAATCTGCTTTTGCATGACAGCAAGAAAAGGCAATAGCAATAACATACGTTAATTTCTTGAGCTTAATCTCATAATAAGTTTCAACAAGCAAATCACAGTCTTACACACAGTCCTGTGCACATCATAAACTCATGAGCACACACACACACACACACACACCACCACACACACACATCACAAAGAGCGCAAAGAATGGAGAAGCAAGAAAAGCAAATCATCTTGCAGCAGGGAAGTATAGACTACAAGGTAAACACAGCACAGCGCCAGCCAGAACTCCGGTTTTACACAGAGCGCAGTGGTCACCTGTCAAAACATGGTCCAGCATGTCCCCGTTCACACCACTACTGCACACACTGTCCAGCACTTTCCTAAAAGGCCCTGTCACCCCTAGTCAAGACTGCAACAACAACAAAAACTACAATGGTTCACGTGTAACCTGTCCACTGCCTCCCCCTCCCTCTTCCTCCCCACCCCCTCCTGTTTTTTCCCCCTAGATACGACTGCAACAACAACAAATATTGTTCACTTTAAACACTATACGTGCAACAATGAAAGAGCTCAGAGTGGCTGACTTTTTTTTCAGTTTAAGTAATTTTTGACAGCTTGGAGCCCAGTTGAGGATGAAGGGCCATACCTGGGCTGTCATCACCCAGACAAACAACAGTTAAAAAGTCCTGTCCTGAAGAAAAAAAAACCATACTTTTCTTTTTTACCACATAGGCAATTAACACAACAGTAGCTGAAATATCAACATTCAACAGACAGACATGACTGGCTTGTTCTGAGTGCTTCCACTGTTCCTTTCAATCTATCACATGCAGGGTCTGGCCGTCCAAGCTCTCTCGACCCCCCTCCCAGGATCCAAGGTTCAATCGTCATTTCAAACAGCCACATTTGGGGAGATTTCTCATCAGAGTCAACATCTATGTACAACTGAACCCTTTCAAAAGAGGAGATTTTAAACCCAGGTCCTGTGCCTGAATACTAGCATTACCAATACGAAAAGAAAAGAAAAAAAAAAGAAAAAAAAATGGTACGCTTCTAAAATGTAAATCCATCCTTTGCAGAAGAGCAGACCATCATGGTGGATGATTGACATAACATGTACACATGCATGCACGTTTGTACACACACACACACACACACACACACACACACACACACACACACACACACACACACACATTGGTATTGTGCTTAGACATCCACGGAGCTGGAATGTAGCTACGACCTAAGAGATGGGGTTAAAAATGGTCACATTCAGGACAACGTCTCAACAATGCTGAACATTCTGGACCCCTGGCTGAGGAATGTGGAAGGAGAAAGAACTGACCACACCCAGGACAGAGCAGTCTTCAGCACAGACGTTTTAGAATATGGGCCCTGGGGGTAGAATCTACCCTGTCAGAGTGCCTAGATTCTAGATTCCTTTGAGTGCCATGCAGAGTGAGTCCGTAGTCTGCAGTGAAAGAAACATTTGTTTTTCTGAAATATGAAGAAACCAATTCCTGTGAATTCATTTGATGAAGATCTTTGAAGTATGGCATGCAAATACTGTGATAGATATAGTACATACACATACTTACTTTTTTTATTTTTTTACTTTTTTTTTTCCAGGTCTGTACTAATTTTGACACTGGAAATCACAAAGGTTGTTTTTCCTTACTGTATTATTCAATGAATTTTTACCATAAACATGTATTTTTTGTAAACTATTCAAGGCCTACAAAAAGGTTACGAAAAAAAATCTGACAGTATGCAGTAATTAATGTTTTTGATGAACTAGTTTAATCATTCAACTAATAAGCGTAGTCCACACACACACAAAAAAAATCAGATTTTTCAATATGGCTGACACTAAGCTGTTACCATAGCAACTGGGGTCAGAAACAAATAATGGATGTACTTTCTTGTTTTCATTTATTACATTAACAATAGCATCAAATGTCAGCAGCACACAATAATAGGATCACTGGATGTTGCCTTAATGGAAAGCAACTTTGACCAGTGAAACTACGGGTTCATGTGTCACATACTCCTTGAGGAGAGTAACCCAAATCTGGCAAACTCAAAAATCTAATGGAAGGGGTGCCAGGGGACTTAAGTGACCATGACCGAAAACTAATGAATATTGATTCGCATAGTTCTCAAAGCATGCAAATAGATTCTAAACCATTTCCAAGCCAGAAAACACAAGCAGGGGTAGGGATGGGGAAAGGAAGGGATTGCAGAAGGAAAAGAAGGGGAAAGGGGGAGTAGGGTGGGGAAAGGGGGGTGGGACTTTGACTACATATGAATGTGAGCGAGCTTTTTAATGATAATGCTGAAAGCAGTTTGCCACTTTTTAAGCGACTCTATTCAGGGAAAGATACACAATTATCCCTCTCAGGACTTTGTTTCCTGTAAAATAATATGGAACTCCGGTGAATTCACATTGTGACGGAAAACACACATGAAGTCAGAGAAAAGTCACACAGAGAGTTCTTCCCAAGCCTGAACTGAAAAGCACAAAATTTTGCTGCATCAGAAAGGCAATTTTCAGACTTTTCACAGGATGGATTTCAGGCTGAGCCTGAAAACTGACACCACTGTATCTCAACAAGAATACAAAATACAATACAAAACAACAACAATAAATGCTCATCAAATCAACAATCAGTTTTCTGCCAATCTACCCAAATTCAAGAGCAGTTGACATCATTTCAATACCAATTTGAATCACTGCAAATCAATGACATCCTGCATGAGGAACTGACATGCAAGAACACGGGCCATATATCATGTCCTGTATCTGGAGACCAAATTCCATGAAAGTCCAGTGATACGTTCATCACACAATAAACAAGGAGTATCATGTAGTAACTAAGCTGACACATACAGTCAAACCTGTCTAGAAAGACTCCAGAAGTCATCAAAATTGTGTGCTAAACAGGAAAGGGTCTTGATTGGTGAGTAACCCTAGCATATGACAATGAAAAATGTTTCTGAAAATTAACAGTATTCACAGGAAGTGAAGTCTTAGTTGTTAAAAAACTAAACATAAAAAAAGAAAACTGGTCCTGGAAAAAAAAAGGCTTTACAATGAGTTTTCATTTGGAATTACATGTAGCAACTGATGGCAAAGAAAAATGTATTTAAAAAAAAAGACAGAGAGAAAGAAAAAAAAAAGACAGAAGTCTTTACGGAAAGGGAGTCTAAACTCAGGAGTAAGTCCAGCACATGACAAAGAACTTGGTCCAGAAAAACAAATCTTTACAGAAAAGGAACCTCAATCAGGAAGTAAAACCTAGCTATAGAAAAAGAGATGCCCCCCCCCCCCCCCCCCCCCCCCCATTCTAAAAGAACAAAATTTTAATGGGAAATAAATGAAGCATAAAAAAAAAAAAAAAGGGGGAAGTCATCATTGTTTGCTGATTTTTGACATTTTGTTCCCCTGGGGTTTTCCTTGTTGTGGTTGTTGTTGAGGTTGACAGCACTCTGCCCCACCTCTTAGTATGTAAGGGCCCCCTAAATCACTACATTTTCACACTCAGAAGAAAAGCAAAAAACAAATCAGTGTTCCTCAAAAAAAGGGTAAATCCAAGTGCCACTTTGGCTGAACACATTCTGCAAAAGTGCTATCAGATAGTAAGATCTTCCAAATTTTGATCTCGGCTAAACTATTGGATTTCTCAGGCAAAAATGGAGAAGTATGAATTCTGTGTCAAACCTATGCCAACCCAGCATCACTTTTGGGTTTTTATTACACTAGTTTTTTCCCCGGGGTCTGTACAGTTCATTTCCCCCTTTCTTTTCCCCCCCTTTTTAACTACTATCTCCCACCTCCTTGCCACCCCCCTTCACAAACCCCTCCCCCTCCGCTGTCACTTAACCCATTTTCACCTCAGATAGACGGGAAAAATCATCATGAACTAAAAATACCCTTTTTTGGGGTAACGCCATTTCGTTGGTTGCTGTTGTGGTCAGGGAACAGGATCTAGTGGGGTTCTAGCCCCTGTCTTTTGTCAAGTTGTACTAGCCCTAGTGTTTCAACTTTTTAGTTTACGGTGATTACCAATTTGGACAGTGTTCCAGTTGGAAAAATTCAAGTCTGGCCCAAGAGGGTACCCAAAAATACATGTACTGAAATTGCTGATGAAGTACACTGGCACTGTTTGAGGATGGGGGCACCCAAAAACATCCATTTAAAAACATAACAAATGACTGCATTTTGTATAAGATTATAAAATTATTCCAACCGCACAGACCTTTTAAAAATTGTTAGACTGTTAACAAATCTGGGCTGGCAACACAAAAAAGCTTGACAGACAAACCCAAGACCCAATATATTACACTTCAACAATAATATTACTTTAAAATTATAACAACAGTAGCACACCTATGTTTTGATTTTGTGCAAACTCTGAGATCTGGAAGATTCAACATGCATGTTCATCTTTTTGTCCAGTGATGTATTTTCTGATGTTCACACCATGCTTAAATTCTAGCATTTGGTTAATTTGCACACCGTTAAATGAGCAGAAAAAATATATCAGCAAAGATTGGCTGATAGAGACAGATGGGTTTCAGGTTTCACATCTGCTTGAAATCCCCGAGTATCGGTGTTAAAAGGCAGCAAAGGGACATTCTCTTTAGTGAGACCAACAGCCGAGGAACAAGAAAGCCAACAGTCAAGAGACTACAGACAATTCATTTTACATAACAATTTTTGTTAAGACACCACTAGCTCTCATCAGTGGGCAGCTTGCCACTTCATCAACCAATGGACCCAAACAGTCAATAACAATATCATGTGAAAATATCAAATTATGAAAGATTCTTCTCACAATATATTATCAAGACTTCATTTCAAAAGGTAACTCATAAAATTCTTCTTTTTTTTTCTATCAGGATAAAAGCATTTTCTTTTATGGCAACAGAACTCTTTTTCAATTCATTGTAATTTTAAATCTTTTACAACATGGAGAGGACAATGGTCATTTGTCTTAGATGTGTGCAAACACCCACCTCTTTTAGAAAATGCGACCAAGTCACAGAGGAGCAAATATTTTAATACATCAAAATTTTCTACCCATCTCTGAATGATCAGAGAATCAAATTTCAACCTGTTCATTAATCCAGGCTCTTAACACCTTGTTGTTTCCATTTTTTATCTCATTCTTGGAATTGATTTTTCCCCTGTCTTCCAGTTTTTGAGCAGGGCCATTTACAGCAATAAATGTACAAGTCACCCCAGATCTTTTTTTGTTAACCCCAGCCATAATTATTTGCATTCATTTTATTCATTATATCTTCAAGTTCTCTTGGTGCAATGGGGAAATCTGTTGTTGTTGTTGTTGTTTAAAATGGTGATCAGGTTGTGCTTTCTTTATCTTAATAATCAAACCAATCAGTATACCACGGCGACTTCATTCACAGAACATCAGAGATTTAAAATGAATGGCTTCTCTACATGCACAGAACAGCGGAATTCATTTGACTTTCTTATTCAAGAAGAAACTGCTGACAGAATGAACATAACACTCAGAAACTGTGCTGTTCATTAGTCACTGGTAGACTCCCCTTTTCAAACACAGAATGTTATGGCTCCTTGTGATAACAGTACAGCTTTACCCAATCTGTCACAATGTCTGTTCAACAAACGTTGAATATCAACCTGAACATGTGATTTCTACATTATACTCTCTCAGACTTAATTCTCCAAACAGACCATCAAAAGAGTCACACACACACAAAGAAAAAAAAAGAAAAAAAAGACCTAACTTTATTATTTCTCCAATGCCAGAAATAATATGAATTATCAGTGAACGATTCAGTCTTTTCTCAGTCTTTACTAACGTTTAACTTCTTAGTTCTTGCTGTAGACAGAATAACAACAAAGTTAAAAAAAATTTTTTTTTTTTTTTTTTTTGCTGTCCCAACTTCTGCGCCACCTCAGAGGCAGTGTACCCACGCCGCTCATTCCGACACTCCGTCCACAGCCACAGCTCGGTCGGCCCCCGCCGCAACCCCGGCACCAGCAATCCACAGGGAGCAGTCAATGTCAAGTCGTCAAGAGGCAACCCACCGGAGGAGACACTGCACTGCTGCTGAGTCACTTCGGTGGTGTTCAGTGGCGCCTGTTCTGATCTAACATACGCAGGACACCACCTACTAAGCCCCCTACTGACGACAATAATTGCTTAGTCGCGGAGCCGGCGTGAGTGAGCTCTCCCTACGGAGGGCACCACCACGTCCGTCCAACGACAACCCCCATGGACTCGCCGATACCGGTGACCCCGATGGAACCAAACCAAGGCCACAGATGTGGAGAGGACATCGAAATTGAGGTCACCATGAGAGCAGGGCATGAAGGGCCACAGAATTTGAGACATTTTTTTTTTTAATGCTGATCAATGAGAATGAGGATGATTAAGATGATGCTACGGATTTCCATTTCGGTCTGAGACTACATGACTGGCTGTACTCTACGCTTCCTTTCATAATGTATCCCGGCATCAACCAGGCCCGAGAGATACAGGCACCTGCAGTGTTGGTCAGGAAATTTGAGCAACACTCTCAGAAACGCATCCATTTAGTGGATGAAACTCGACTGTGGTCCCAGTCTTCCCAACTGAGTCCGCAGCAAACTCAACTCTGAGTAGGAGCCGGTCGGGGCAGAAAAACCCACATGACTTCTGATGGGATTCGAAACCACGACCTCCCAGCCGGGAGTCCGCGACGCTAACCACTTCGCCACGGCGGCTGGTCAAAGTTAAAATTTTGTCAAGAAAGCTTTCTTCTCCAGCCAACTAGGGTCTTACATCTGGCTAGGTGAAAGTGTAATGAAGCTGGTGTTAACCAGCTTCTTTCACTTGTCTATTTTATTTTATTTTTTTAAGTTGCTTTATGATCGTTTAAATTTGAAACCAATCCCCCCCTCCCCTGGCTCTGTCAACGTATTGCTGGTGTAATCTTGTGCACACAGTCCCCTCTAGGCTTATTTCTTAAGCCAAAATCACCCTCCTTTTGGAAACATCTTTAAAATCTATAGATAAGACAATCAAGAGTGCACTGAAGGCTGAAAAAGATAGTACCTCACCATGAACAAAGCACACATTCTCTTCGATATTTTTCCTTTTTCCCTCTTTCTACCTTACTTGCAGTATGTATCAATGTTTAGTTTGCATCTAAATCAATGGTATTTCTGTTCCCCAAACCAACTTAAATTGCTCTTTTTTTTCATTTTCTACCCAACATCAGTGCTGACTATGTCATGGAATCCTGAACCTGTGGATGCTATTAGATGTAAACTACACACACACACTTACACACACACTCTCTCTCTTTCTTTCCCTCTCTCTCTCTCTCTCTGTCTCTCTCTCTCATACATCCCATCACCACCTTAGATTGAAGAAAAGAGAAAGTCAGACTTCACTGTACAAAGCACAAACATCAATCAACATGTAAATGACCCTAAGAAAATGTTCATGTGTACATATATGCATATACATATATTCTATACAAGTGAAAGCAAGGACAGCATCAAAATATATGACAAAATACTGTACAACAGAAAAATGTACAAGATCAAAATGTGGATTTCACCGTGAGGTGACTGTGACTATGAGATCATTGACCTGGGTTCAGACATGCGTATTATTCATAAAATTTAACTGTTTGCCAACAACTGAATAGATGATTTATTGGACGCTTTGAGTTTAAATTAGTGATAGGACAAGCCAATATCACAATTCACATGCAATCAAGAGTCTGCGTCTCAACAGAGGAAAGAAACTGGCTTCTGCTTACAGCTAGAAAAATGTCTGCCCTAAAGCCTGACTACAAGCTTGTAATTTTACATAAATGGCTCATTCTCTCCAAAGACACATTCTTCATAGAAAGTCCTGACCTACACCAGCAGCTTTTTGCTTCATACATACAACTACCAATGACTCATTCTAAACTGTCCACAACAGTATTTTTCTGTCATATGCCCTTCACAACAAATACCAAAACAATATCACCAAATGTCCCAAAGCCGACCAAGACCAAAATCAAACCTGGACTGTCAAAGGTACATCACAGACTGACAACTTGCATCAAAAGGACGCAGCATTGGTAAGTATCCACGGGACTGTTGAGTCAAAGCAGATCAGTGTGTAACAGACTGGAAGCAGAGTAATAACTATACTGTGCTGACTTTAAAGGTGATGAAGCCTCCCCTGATTTATCCTGTTTCATAGGAAAGATGGCAAGACAGACAGCAGAATCTATCTCATCACATCCCAAGGTTTCGCACTGACAAGCCAATTCATCGTACTCATGAATGCAGTCAGATCCATCTTCTTTATCCTGATTACGGGATAATGATGGTCATTGTTGCCTTATCATCATGACAATTCATCTAAAAAAGTCTGCCACCATTTTCAGTGCTGTTTTTACCCCCTGTACTTTTTGTTCAACTATTTGTCCTTCGCCTTACAGCACCACAAACCACCAAGTCAAACCAGCCATGCCAGAGCTACCAACAGATGAAGACACCCTCTCTCCCCAGGCTTCTTCTAAAGTGTCTAGCAGCTTTTCAGATTCTCTCAGAGTGTTTCTAAGGGGAAGTGTTTAAATGGCATTGGCCAGTTTGTGTCTTTCCATGGCGTATGACGAAGTGACCAAGCAGAGTGATAGCAGAATCGACATCTACAATAAAAACTGAAACAGGACAGGTTTACATCGTCTGGCTGTATTCTGAGCTGTAGTGCAACCTGACCGAATGTGACTTTTCCCTCTTTCCATGGAGGATGACCTAAGCATGAGACAGCAGGTGGCACCCACTCCATCCTAGTCATGTGCTGGTGTACACATTTTCCTCAGGGCCACTGAACCAGGGAAAGTCTTCAAGTTAATGAACATGTCTACATTATGCAAGCAAATCATTAAGAATTGTCACACCTTCAGCGTTTGACTGAAGAGTCTTCAAGTGTCCTCTTCTTTTTATTCTCAGCTCAGCAGTCATCCCTGGACTGGGAAGAACCTCCACAGTTCTGGTGAGCCAGGAAAAAAACACGATCTGAGGACAACCTAATCTGTATGAATCTGCTGGTCATCAGGCCTCCATACAGATACTGCTTGATGTCATGAGATCAAATGCAGACTGTGGATACAGCCATAATCTGCAGAGTACGGTATCATTTTCCATCTGCCCCATGCATGTGTCTGTCTGTCTGTCCACCTGTCAGCAATACGACTTCCAAATGCTGGATCACTATGTAAAAAAAAGTCTTTATCTGATAATTCACATTATATGTCAGTGGAACAATTCCAATGTCTCGTATGTGTGTGTATAGGTTTGTTTTCATTGTAAACTGACCTCATCTTTAAGGGCTTCCAATGAGGCACTCTGTTCCCTTCCACAGTGAGAATGTCAGTGCAGAGGAAAAGAAAGTGACCGATGTCAGCTTCCCAGAATACTGTGCAGACTGATACCACAATAACTATCACCTGATAGTTTTCTTGTAAACCTTTCATGGGTTTAAAAGTCCAAGACACCCAGCCAGTTTTATTTCTTGTGCCTTGCTCTCATAAAAAGGGAGAGAAAAAAATCACTCTGTACTCCTTGACCTTTGTGCATCTGAGGAAAGTGTAGGTGTGCAGAAAAAGAGGAAACGTCATTGAGGGATGCACAAGATGCTGCTTGGAAGGGCTGATGTAGTGGACTCGGGAAGAAGCCAAGGGGATAAGGGTAGAGAAGGAAGGGGAAACCAGAAGAAAGACATCATTTCATTTTTTCTGTGTAAATGTCTGATTGAGAACAAACTACTTTGCACCCTGCATTGCCCAAACACATACTGTTCATATTAAACAATACAAATCACAGCTCATGTGCAGAACTGTTCTTGGCAACAGTTGGACAGGCATTTCATTTCCATTAGTGGACATCTCTGACAAAGTGCATGAACGCGCTTCTGTGAACTTTGTGTCTGACAAGGAATCCAAAAACAAAGATAAAAGCAAAATTGAACACCTGTTTGGTGAATGACATAGGGGTGACTCATGTTGCACCATCAAGCAAGCTCTGACATTCTGCTAGCACATAACATCATCAGTCCTGACAGGTACTTTGACTCTGATCAACCCCTCACCATGACTCAGCTCAAGGACTCATTGCGCACCGTACCGTCTGTCCCTCCACTTGCGTGAAGCGACTGCCGCTTGTTCTTCATGGGCCCGGACAAAAAGACACGCACACAGCCATAGGAGTACATGGGCACCGGCATGTGCCCAGCATTACTCCACACCCCCGTGGCAGGATCAAAGACCTCAATGGAGTTGGAGTACAGGTTGTCTTTGGCACCTCTCCGACGACCACCAAAGGCATACAGTTTCTCATCCAGCACACACAGCGACACAAAGTCACGGGGCAGGAACATGTTGGGCAGCATGTCCCAGTTGTCCAAGTCAGGGTAGTAGCAGAAGAAGCCCTCCAGACCTACCACATAGATGCGACTGTTGAGGACGGTGGCGCTGACGCACATGTCGTTGGCAGGCAGGCAGCTGCTGCAGAGGGTGCAGGTTCTGGTCGTGGAGTCAAAGCACTGCACCAGGTTAGTGACAACCTCTTCACTGTTTTTACCGCCGAACAGGTAGATCTTCTTGCCATGTGAAACAAACCCCATGTTCTCCACGGCCGTCACCAGCACAGAACACTCCTCCCACTGCATGACAAACACAGTTATCTCCTCATTACATAAAGGGATTATCATTCTCACACGTCTTCTTTTTCCAACAGACGTTCTTTATTTCTATTCCTTACAATGAACTCTCCCAATGAAGCACCCCCACAACTCCTATTCTCTTAAAGACTATTTTTTTCTAAAACATTTCTTGTCCTTATACTAGACTGACATTCCTGTAAAGAATCTCGGCATTTAAAGACTTGTTTTTTGCCGTTTCTTTCAGAACAATTTGTGTTTTTGTCTAAATTTACTTCCCAACAAAGACTCCATCATAAAGGATTTCTACAGTTCATGATTGACAGGTTCCACTACACTGACAGCCCAAAACTGGATGGACAAAATACACCTCTACTCTGATGCCTATAATGAAAGACAGATGGTGATAGGGATCCCAAACATCCCGGATGTTTGTCCTGAGGTCCTAACAATCTACTGTCATGGTGACGGGCTGATGTGACTTCTGCTGTAGATCACAGCAATCTTTTGTCATGGTGACAGACTATGTGACTTCTGCTGTAGATCACAGCAATCTTTTGTCATGGTGACAGACTATGTAGGATAAGATAAGATAATGTTGCTTATAGCCCAGCCGACCGCAAAGGGCCACATCAGGCTGTCACCACGTTAAAATCAACTCACCAGTCATTTGGAAAAAAAAAAAAAAAAAAAACCTTTCATACATCTCAGTAAATGACATCGTCTAGAAACGTACTAGAAACTTCGTTAAAAATCTTTCTTCCGTAAAATCTTAAATCAGATGAAAATGTTAATCTCTCTCAAAAACTCAAGGATCACGTCTGGCGGGACATCCCTGAACAGGATCTTCATGGACTCCGCTGTAAAATGTTTGTGTCTCACATCGTGCAAGTCCCAACACTCTAAAAGAACATGTTTCATTGTGAGTGGCACATGACATGGAATACACCACGGAGCTTCTTCACTCTTTAAAAGGTAAGAATGGGTAAAATACGAATGGCCGGTGTGCAGCCGGCACAGAACCGTTTCCTCTTTACGACCTCCCGACGTAGATGGGAGAAAGTCCTTAAGGTTTGGACGGATCTGAAAGAGTTTGTTACTCGTCTGTGTGTTCCAATCCTCCTGCCAGAGGTCTCTCACATAATCGTTAATTTTGGGTTTCACATCTGAGCAGGGGACAGTTTCTCTCTTGTGGCCTTCTTGGCTAAACGATCAACCATTTCGTTCCCGCCGATGCCAACATGACCAGGAACCCAAGCAAGAGTAATGTTGTAACCGTCCGCCTTCAACTTGCTAAAAAGTTCCAAAAAAAAAAAAAAGTTCTGGATGCTGAAGGTTGCGGCCAGCTATGGCCTCCAAAGCTGACAGCGAATCCGACAGAACCAGAAAGTCCCTCTTCGAAGAATGCGAGATTATCTTCAAAGCCAAAACCAGAGCGGTAAGTTCAGCTGAATAGACAGAAGCATCGGAATGAATATGTTCCAACAGTATCTGAGAAGGAGCCCCAGGGCAGTAGGCTGCACAGGCCACTCCGTCTTCAGACTTGGAACCGTCAGCATACAATGCCTTGTACGCCAGAGAGCTGGTAGACTCTTTGCGAAAAGCTGCGAGGTCGAAACAAATCTCTGGTGTGAAAAAGGTCCACGGAGGTTGATCCGGAAACTTGGAAAAATCGGACACAACTCCTAGGTCTAGACCTGCATTCCGCACGTGAGGCCGCATATGAAGACCAAACGGCGGAATACATTTCGGGTTGTTTTCAAACTTACTTTGGAACGGAGGGTCAAAGACACAGTCATAGGCAGGATTCTGCGGTTCTGAGAACAGTCGGATATAATAATTCAAAGACAGTTTCAGCCTGCGGTTGGACAGTGAAGGTTCACCCGCCTCTGCGTACAGGCTGTACACAGGGGTGGTGCGGAACGCTCCAAGACAGAGACGAAGCCCTTGATGGTGGATAGGGTCCAAGAGTTTGAGGTAAGATGATCTTGCGGAGCCGTACACAGCACAAACCGTAGTCCAGTTTAGAACGGACCAGGGCTCTGTAGAGGTGCAACAAAGTTTTCTTATCAGCGCCCCAGTCGGTGTGCGCTACGACCCGCAGAATATTCAGTGCTTTCTGGCAAGCAGTTTTGAGGTTTTTAATATGGCTGAGAAAGTTAAGTTTTTGGTCAAAAATGACTCCCAGAAATTTGGCCTCTTTAACAGCTGGAATGGGAGATTTCCCTACTTGAAGTTCAGGATCTGGAAAAAACTGACGGAAATTATGGAAGTGAATACACTGCGTCTTTGTTGGAGAAAAGGTGAAACCGTTTTCATCCGCCCACCGATGGATTTTATTACGCAAAGCTGGAGCCTGCGCTGGACACTCGGGTACAGGCTTCCAGTTGCGTAGACAGCAAAAATCACCACAAACAATGAGCAGTCTGAACCCTGCTGAACTGATTTCACAATGTTGTTGATTTTAATACTAAAGAGGGCAGGAGACAGTATGCTCCCCTGTGGAACACCCAACTCCTGCTCGTGGACATCAGAGAGAGTGGTGCCAACCCGGACCTGAAACTGTCGTTCCGCCAAAAAATTTTGAATGAAAAGCCGAAGATGACCTCGAAAACCCAGATCGTGGAGATCATGAAGTATCCCCGACTTCCAGGTGGTATCGTAGGCCTTCTCCAAGTCAAAGAAAATTGCCACTGCATGCTGTCTGTTCAAAAAGCGTTCCGAAGTGTAGATTCCAGACGAATCAAATGGTCAACGGTAGTCCGATGTTTGCGGAAACCACACTGTTCTTTCGCCAAAGGCCATCAGTTTCGAGTTTCCACATGAGCCTAGCATTGACCATTTTCTCCATCAATTTGCAGACACAGCTGGTCAAAGCTATGGGACGGTAGTTTGATGGATTAGAAAGATCTTTTCCAGGTTTGGGGATGGGAATAATAAGGCTTTCCGCCAAGAGGGTGGAAAGAAACCTGTAGTCCACACATGGTTGTATACCTGTAGCAGTATGTTCAGACCTTTTGCGGAAGATGTTTCAACAGTTGATAATGAATTTCATCCATACCTGGAGAAGAATCGCTGCAAGAAAGTAAGGCAGATTTCAGCTCGTTTAACGTGAAAAGAAGATTGTAGTCTTCCATGTTGTCGGACGAAAAGTTGCAGGGTGATTTTTCTTTTAGGGCTTTGTTTTTGACAAAAGTGGCTGATTTGTTAGAAGAGGAGGAATTCTTTTCAATGGTTGAAGCAAGCAGATTAGCAACTGCTTTTTTGTCTGTTATTAAAGAGTCAGAAAACTTGAGATGGTTCACAGTGGGACAGGTGTTCTTCCCTTTGATTTTCTTAATGATGTTCCACACTTTTTCCTTCGAAGTTTTCGATGTCAGCCTGGAGCAGAAACTTCTCCAGGACCGACGTTTACTGATTTTAAAATGTGTCTCGATTTGGCATGGAGTTTTTGATGGGCTCGAGCGTTGGAACCCGAAGGTCGTTGGTATACCTGACGCTGAGCCCGTTTTCGAACTTTGGAAATTTGTTGGCAGTCTGAATCAAACCAGGTGTTTTTGGCATTTGAAGTTTATCGGAAGACACTGGAATACAAGCTTTAGCACACTTGATTACAGTGTTAGTCAGTGATTCTGCTGGGTCCGGACTCTGAAGAAAATCAGTGTCCTGGAATGCCTTAGAAATAGTGGCTGCAAATAGATCCCAGTTTGCTTTCTTATAATTTAAATGTTGAGAGACAGAGACGTGTTCAGTTATTACAGGTTGTAGAAGGACCGGGAAATGGTCACTTCCGTGCAGATCGTCATGGACAGACCACTCATAGTCCAGGACCAGCGAGGGGTCACAAACCGACAAATCTAAACACGAAAGTGAACCTGTGGAAGAGTGGAGGTAAGTTGCGGATCCGTCGTTCAGACAACACAAATCCAAATCCGAAAGGACATCCTCAATTAGCAGACCTCTGGATGACGAACTGACACTACTCCAAAGAGGATTGTGACCGTTAAAGTCACCCAACAGCAAAAAAGGTCGAGGAAGTTCTCCTATCAGACTGACAAGGTCCTGACGACAAACCGGGACTGAAGGAGGTAGATAAATGGAACAGATTGTGACAGTCTTGTGGAGAGTGACTCTCGCAGCAACAGCTTGAAGGGAGGTAGACAGAGCGACAGGACTATACAACAAAGTTTTGTGTAGGAGAAGGGCAACACCGCCCGACAGTCCCAACGTGGATGGTTGTGCAGGTTTTGAAAGAATATTAAAGCCAGAAAGAGTAAAGGTCTTCTGGCTTTGAATTTGAGTTTCCTGAAGAGCCACGACGGAAGGTTTTAGAGATTGACACAGAAGCTGCAGCTCCTCAAAGTTGGAATTTAGTCCACGGATATTCCAATGGAATATTGTACTATCCATGGTGCAGAGGGCGAAAAGGAGAGAGATCAGGTCATCTCCTCTTCAACTTCTTTTGCTAAAGGTGTAAATTTATTTGAGGTTTGTACTGGACTGTGTTGGTCCTCAGACCTGCTGGCAGACTTGCCAACAGGTGAAGAAGGTCTTGATTTGGGAGACGGTGGAGGTTTTTTCCTCATCTCCACCATCTCCACACTGGGTTGAACTCCTTGCCCGCACGGGCACTGGACAGAAGAGTTCGA
This sequence comes from Conus ventricosus, assembly GCA_018398815.1. Taxonomy (NCBI): domain Eukaryota; kingdom Metazoa; phylum Mollusca; class Gastropoda; order Neogastropoda; family Conidae; genus Conus; species Conus ventricosus. The sequence goes on from CM031604.1 coordinate 23,237,600, forward strand.
GGCGGGATTGCTGGCTTTTTAATCTGCCCAGCAGCAGATGTTGTAGACTGCTGGGCAGTCTGAGGGGTGGTGGATTTTTTGCCTCCACCAGGGGCAGTCACTTTGGGTTGGAAGGTGGTGGACCTGCTTCCACCAGAGCTGACAATTCTACTTTGCAATGTCTTGGAAAACGTAAAGTCATCAGTCTGGCAGCAGACTGACCGAGTGTGAACTGTGGGAACTGTCTTTACGGCCGAAGCATATGAAGCTGTTGGAGTCTGACTGCCCACAACCAGCTTGCGGGCTTCAAAAAAGGAGATCTTCTTTTCTGTTTTTATTCGTTGAATGGTGGATTCCTGAATCCAAAGAGGACAGTTTCTTGAAGAGGAGGGATGGTCGCCACCGCAGTTAGCACAATGTGCCGGATCTTTGCACGGCCCATCATGGGTTGCCTTGCAGCAAATACCGCACACCTCCTGCCCAGAACAGCGGTCTCTGACATGGCCAAACCTCTGGCATCTGAAACACCTCAACGGGGACGGCACATACAGCTGAACACGAACATTTAGGTAACCGACTTTGATGACCGGAGGCAGCACAGGGTTGCAGAAGGTCAGAAAGAGGGTGTTGGTGGCCACCCTTTCTGCACCCTTCTTTACTGTCACCCTGCGCACCTCCGTCACACCCTGGGACGCCAGTTCCGTTTTTATTTCTCGCCTCTGAGACACCCGTTAGATCTCTGCAGCGAATCACACCTTTCGATGAATTCAACTGTTTATGGGGAGTCACCCTGATCTCCCTATCCACTAGTTTTGTTGCCCTCAACAGCTGTTCAGATTGTTTTCTTGATCGACATTGAACGAGAAACGAGCCATTCCTCAACCTTTTGACGGACTGAGGGTCACCTGCTAAGCCTTGAAAGCCCTTTTGGATAGCAAAAGGGCTCAGAGCTGAAAGGGGTCTTTCCTGCTCCGTCCCTTCCACCACGAGCCAGGAAGCCCAGAAACCTGTCCTCTGTCGTACCTCCATGTCAGAATCGCTGTCAGAATAACGTTCCCCTGAAATAGGGATGCTGCCTTCCTCTTCCTTTTGGGGGGGTATTTTTTGAAAAGGCCATATTAAGTTCATTGTGTTTCATCCCTCCCTTACCCACCCACCTTGGAGTCCAACTAAGGGGCCAGGGCCAAGAAACCAATGTCTTGACCCCTTCCAGGCTTCGGGAGAGACATACGACAAACAGAAGCCACCAACCCTATCCCCCTGATCATGCTCAACTCCCGGGAACAGAGAGCTGAGCACTGCAGGGGTTTACTTGGCCAGTAGGGGGACTGTCTGTCTTGACCCAGCCCCAAGAAGGGGAGCCGATTAGTACACCCGGGCCAAAATGTACTCCCTGTCTAGGAGAGGTCCGAGCCAAAGTGATGTGTTGAGAGCGCTGGCCCTCTCAATCACCAGGATCTCATTCCCCTCCGACACAGGTCGCACCGCACGGCAAACACGGCGGATCTTAAGGAGACCACAGAGAGAAAAGGAGTGTGGAAAAGAAGACTTGAAGGGGAGACGAAGATAGAAAAGGTCCAAATAGGAAAGGCAGAAAACAAGAAAAGGAGAAAGGCGGGTTACTCTTAGTCAGGATCCTCACCCTTAGCCTATCTGACATGGGAAGCCCTACCAGGGGCATCAACTCCTTACCACGTTATGCTTAGGCCAGACAGCATCTTGGCTTTTCGGACCTAGAAGCAGTTTTAAAAAAAACCAGCCTATCTTAAAGTATTGATGCCCCCGCCAGCAAAGCCTAAGGGATCACTGGACCACGCAAGCCCTCCGACCACGACAAGGTCGCAACCCCCGGAGGGGACAGACTATGTGACTTCTGCTGTAGATCACAGCAATCTTTTGTCATGGTGACAGACTATGTGACTTCTGCTGTAGATCACAGCAATCTTTTGTCATGGTGACAGACTATGTGACTTCTGCTGTAGATCACAGCAATCTTTTGTCATGGTGACGGGCTGATGTGACTTCTGCTGTAGATCACAGCAATCTTTTGTCATGGTGACAGACTATGTGACTTCTGCTGTAGATCACAGCAATCTTTTGTCATGGTGACGGGCTGATGTGACTTCTGCTGTAGATCACAGCAATCTTTGTCATGTGACGACTATGTGACTTCTGCTGTAGATCACAGCATCTTGTCATGTACGACAGGACTTCTGCTGTAGATCACAGCAATCTTTTTCATGGTACGCTGATTGACTTCTGCTGCCATTTCATCCATATCATGTCTATCAACCACTGTAATCAGGAAACTCTACGCTATAACTGAACATGATGAACAATGGAATGACAGTTGATGCCATCTTTCACATTTCCTAGCATATTCTGCATTGCCACAGTTAATCTAGTCTCAATGGTGGACTGTAGCAAAGAAACTCTATTCAAGAATATAAAATCATTCCCTGCAAAGTATGAATGGAGGCTATATACTCTAAATTTTACTATGTGAGGAGAATTAGAAAATGCAGGTACGCCTGTCTTAAAGTAGCAATCTCCACTTGCTCAGCTGGAAGTTCTAACCTTGAATATAGGTGTCTTCAAACAATTCTTAAGCCAGTCTACTACAAAACGAATAATAAAGAAACAGAAGTAAAAGAACAAACGTCAATTAAATGATATATGTAGCTTGGTCAGGTCTCCATATCTTTTTACACTTTCTACTCTTACATCTTAATCAGTAA